>CM045758.1:35504120-36104120 GCA_025200525.1 Camellia lanceoleosa
GAGTTGGATCCAAGTGCTCAGATATGGTATTTGGATTGTGCATTTCAAAGAAAAGCTCCCTTGAATGTTGATATCATGAAAATGGGAATCTTCTTGGCGGTTGAGAGGAATATCAAGTGAAACATCTATTATATGGAGGGATATATGGAAGCGCTCTCAAATAATGAAGAAAATGGCACAAGGAAGATTTAGAGAGAATTTTGTTTGCTAAACCAAAACCGTTGAAATACAACTGGATCCAGTGTGAAGGTTGACTGATGAAATGTATGTGTATATATATATTTGTGTATATTTTCTGTGGTAAATTATCTTGAATGGTGGCTGCTCAGCATGCTATCATAATGTCATCAAGACGTTCATCTGCCAACATGCTAGGTCTTAAAACGACAAGCACATTATGGGTTTTCAGTTCCGTTGTTTAAGTTGGAGTTTGATCCATGTTTAGAATGAATTGTTGACTTGTTTCTGCAACTGGGGCTGAGAGAGGATGTGGAAACTCAACAATGAACACTCTCTGAAACTAGTGAGAACAGTTGTAGATGAAGTATGTGAGGCAGCTCTTGAGCTCTGTAAGAAGAAAAACATCACTCTTCTTGTAAGTTGTATGATCATCACATAAAATTTAGGTTGGTTTTGTCTTGCTCCATTGGAATGGATTATGGATGTTGATCCTCTCAGGGGTTATGCAGGTTTGCCGCAAATCCACCGCTGATAATTGATGCGTTTCTGATTCGGAATTTGGGGGCATCTTTGCCTCAACTTGTTTATTTGGAACTAAAATGACAAAATTTGGGGATTCAATTTTAATTGTTGATGTAGGTACATTGATCAATACTTATGATTGTGCTTTTGCTTTCAAACTTCTGAAAATTGTGTTTTTTGGTTGCTCAATTAACTCGTTGAGCTAAATTCATGTCATGCTCAATAAAACTAACAGGTTTTAAATTTTGGAAGAATTATATTGAATTAGACAATTATAATTTGACAATGCATAGTTTAACAACCAATGAATGCTAACAACGACAACATAAAAGAGTTGATATGGAAGAAAATAAATTCAATACAAGAAATAATCAGGTAAGAAGTAATTATTCTTTGCTTTTGATAAAAACTGATTTTTTATTTTTCAAGTTAAAAGTGTACGTGAATAATTAAGGCCTTGTTTGGGAAGATTAAATAAGTGTATTTTTTGTCTTTTTGGACAAAAAAATTGAGGTTGAAAATATGGATGCTTGGATTAATTTTTTGATTTTTTATGAAAAAATGTGTAATAAAAAATTGTAAAAATTAGTTTTTAGAGAAAAATTTGAATTGGGAGTTGTGCAGCTGTAATTGTTGACTTTTGGTGAATAGTGTTAACTTTTTAACTTTTTGAGTAACTTCTTAACTTTTTGAATTATTTGAGAGTACCCAAACTTGACCTAACTTAGCCCAGTCGGATAACATCATTTAAAATTATTTTTTAAAATTGAAAATTCATTTGATCATTTTTTTCATATAAAATAATTTTATAAATTTTAATTATTCATTTTGAGTACTAAAAATTTCATTAAAAACATTAAAATTACAAATTCCTATGGTTAGTGGTTCTTTCATAAGTGTTCTTTTGGGAAGTCGGTAAAAAGTTAGCTTAGTATTTTACTCATTTTGAGTCACATTACTTCTTACATAATACAAAAAATAAAATAAGCAAAAAAAGTTTAAAGGTCAACTTTTAACTAACTTTTCAAAATATTTTAAAATATTTTTAAATAAAGTAGGTTAAAAATAAAACATGACGTGTTTTATTATTATTATTATTATTATTATTATTATTATTATTTATTTTTTTTATTTTTAAATATGAATGAAAAGTTTAAAAACACGTGTCTTTTTTATATTTGTGAAATTATCTTTTAAAAATTTTAAAAAGTGGTTTATTTTCTAAAAATATTCATCAAATAAAATAAAGTTGATGGATTTTATAGTTTTTTTTTTAAACAAATTTGAAAATACAAAGAAATAGCTGTATTTACCATTTTGGCCTTATTTGGGTAGAGAGTTGCATTAAAATAAAATAAATTAAAATAGTCAATAAATCACTTTTTCTCTCAATATTATCAAATTAAGTATATAAAAAAAAATTAATTAACTTTCTAAATATAATTTTTTTAACGAAAATAAAATAATTTTAAAAAAAAATAGTCAAATTAACTTCCCAAACAAGCCCCTATCTTAAAACCCTCCTCGCCTAGTGCTAGGGTTTACAACTATAAATAGAGATGTCCGTCTCTATTGATTAGCAAGCGAGACGCCTCACTGCCGGTAGATCGGTTCGAGAGGCTTGAGAAGGCTTTGGTATGCTTGTCTTTTTTTCTTGTTCTCTGCATGTCTATAAATATCTCGATTTGTATCCAGTAATGGCTATGATTACAAAGAGAGAGGCTTGAGTGGGTTTTCTTCTCTTAAATGAGATCCGATTCGATGTATGGCGAGGGAAAAAGTCATGATGTTGAAGATCGAGTGACTAAGGTGCCGCCTTAGGGCTTTTGGCGTCTGAAATCACAAAATCTCTCTTGATTTTCTCTCTCTTCATCTTCGATTTGAGGTTTCTCCCACAATGACAGACTTTCAAAATTTACACTTGATATGAGCCCTAAATTGGCAATACAAAAGAATTTGTGTTTGTGTTTGTGTTTTGCATTTGTTGGGTTAATTATGGAGAGAGAAAGGACTTTTTTGTTCTTGTGTTCTCTATCTGTAACAACAGTGCATACATTGAAAGTCTGGTTTTACTTTGAATTTACGCCAAATAAAGTTGATTTAAGACTCTGTTTGGTGGTGAATTTTTTAGGAAATCGACAATGACGGACAACCGTAGAGATGGATTCCACAGATGACTGAATTTTCAATTTTGGTTGTCTACTGATTCCATTCTCAAATTTTAATTTTTTTTAAGAAAAAAAAAATGTTATACAAATTAATAAAATTTATAAATTCAAGTTTGGAATATAACATTGTGGATACTGAAATTTTATAAAATTAGTTAAGTCTTTTATTATATGATTTTTTTGGTTACAAGGATTTTTTTTTTTTACTTTGCTTGCTGAAATCTTGTTTGGAAAGTGTTGCTAGGCTTGAAAATTTCATAACTTAGGATTTGTTTGGAAATTGAATTTTTTTTTTTAAAGTTTAGTTTTTGGTTATTTACAACGGAGATGAACGGAAATCGAAGTAGTGAACGGATGCGATACCTTAAATGTATTTTGAGAAGTAGGTTAAAGTTGATTTTTTTTTATTTTTTGAAAAAATATGCAAAACAATACCTTAAAAAAATAGGGATGAGATTTGGAAAATTAAAAATTTAAGAAGTTGGTTTTTAGTTGAGTTTTCAAAATAGGCCGGAGGGATATAAATCATTTCGTTAGGCCTATTTTGGAAGCTTGATTAAAAATTAGTTTTTTTTTTATAGGTGTTTTTGGGTGACATTATTTCTTTATTGTTTCACATATATATATTTTTTAAAAAGTTAAAAAGTTAGTTTTTAACTTATATTTCAAAAACAAGTTTTAATTTGACAATTAAATAATTGTTGATAGAATTGACTGGCGAAAAATAATTAATGTAATCGATTTCATTTGATGTGTTTTAAAGTTTCGTTTTGTTTTGTTTAGTTTTTTGGTCTAAAATGTCTTGTTCAAGAACAAATATTTTTAGTAATTTTTTAATTTTTTGGTTAAAATATGATATAAAAAAATTAGTATGTTTTGGATATTTTTTAATTTTTTATAAAAAGATGTGCAAAAATAGATAGAAAAGAGAATTTTTAATTTTTTAATATAAATTATTAATTTTTTAATTTTTTTTAATAATTTTTAAATTAAATAGTGATGTTGTCAAACGTGATAAAACGAGATAAATGAAAGGGGTGCCTTAAGGTAAAGGTTTGATGTGCTAAAAACAATTTAGCAAATATTTTCTTACTTAGATTAAGTGGAAAAGTCTTTGAGGTAGGTTATTTTTATCATGTGTAATGGAAAAAAATTGAGACTTTTTTTTTTTCTCGACTCTCATCATTTCCAATGTATTAAGATTGGTCAATTTTTTATTTTTTGTTTTTTTTTTTCTTCTTTTTTTTCTTATTATTTATTGACATGTGTCTATGAGGGTTGTAGAGACTTCATTTTTTCTCGACCCTCACAACTTCTACATATACATGTTTGTATGCGATAAGAGGAAAAAAAAAAAACAAAAAATAAAAAGTTGATCAATTCTAATACATTAAAAATGGTGGAGGTCAAAGAAAAAAATAGGGTCTGAATCTTTTTCTGTGTGATATTACTAATTTGTTTTAAATGATATATTTTATTATTTTAATTTGTTAAGGTATTTTTATAAAATACAATAAATAATAGGGTAAATTACAAATATATTTTTGAGATTTGTTTAAAATGCAGATTGTCTTTTATAGTTTGAAAAATTATAAATATCTTTTTATTAGAATTTTTTATTTAATATAATTAATTAAAAAAATTCATAATTGTTTTTTTATATAATAATAAATTATTTAAATTATTAATTGAAACGTATTTTTAATATTATTAAAAACTGTTAATTGACTTGATTTATTAATAATAGGGACGATTTTTTATGAAATGAGAAATCTTAGGGAGTCTAATGTAATTTTCAAAATTATAGAAGTGATTTGTATTTTTAATTAAATTTCAAGTATGTATTTGTAATTTACTCTAAATAATAATTAGTATTATTGTTTAACATTTAAAGTAATAAATTATGTTATTTAAGATAAATTAATGGTATTGTAAATAATAATAATATTTTAACTTATTTTTTATTTAATTTAATTAAAAACAATTCATCTATATATTTTTTGACATATTAAACATGTAACCATGTATCACAAATATGTATTAAAAAAACACTTGCTTTTGGTTCCACTCTAGTTGGGGAGAAAAAAAAAGTTATGCGTAGAATTAAGAGAAAATTAGTGATATATTTAATTTAGAGTGTCTAAGTATTAGATCCAATAGATATTTTTTATGAATAATGCTATATGTACTTGACATTAGTCGGTTCACAGAAGCTTTTGACCCACCACTTAGAGTCCAATTAACGATTCAAGCACTAAAATCCAACACTATTGGAAACCCAACGTTGCACCAGGAACCAATGGCATCTAAACACTTGTCAAGAGGAGAACCAGCAACGTAAGCAGACAAAGATCCTGCAGAGTTATTGTTCCACACATTAGCCATTAATGAGGTTTCTGCAGCATTAAATGCAATAACCCCTTCACGTCAGAATGGGCAGCCTCACCATGAACAAGGCAAGCTAGAGCATAAACTTTTGGCCAACATGACAGGTCGGAGTGGACAAGGAAATGATGAATAAATGATATAAGGAGACTTCTAAGACATACAAAATGTTAAGTTCTCTATTCTTATTCTCTCTACACATCATCGATTTCTCTCTTCTAATTTGGTCGTCGAAGGGTCTGCTGGGGAACTCACGATTCCCGTTGGACACTTTTGCAGGTACTCTAGTGAGCTTAGTGACTGGGGAACGGTGTAGGAAGCGTGGGTTAGCCCAACTCGCCCTTCAGGGATCAATAGTATCATCAGTTGGTGCCGTTTGTGGAAACTTCACTTTGGGTAACAGTTGTGCTCATTGTTATCGGAGACCTGTTCCCGATAATTCCTCCTCACTGGCCATTAAGGTGGATGGTCACAACGAGATCCATGGCTTTTCAACACAACGTTGTCGACTCCCAAGCTGACCCTCCGAACCCAAACAACCCACCTCAGTACTTCACAAAACTCACCAACAGCATCAACCGCTTGGCCGAGCAAAACCAGGCTTGATCAACGCCTTACTCCAGCGAAACCTCCCTATACCTCATCTACCACCACAGGATATCCCTCTCAATAGAGAACGAACCTCGAGCCATTCTTTCTAACAAACCTACCTCTCCAACTTAGAGAGTCTGCAAGCCCCACCTCAAGACATGAACCCGCTACCTCGGGGTTTACATCCATCAGTTCAAGCACCTGCTCCTGAAGGAGAGGCTAATAGTGTTCAACCTCCACTGCACTTTGGAGGTGACAATGTTCCTATCTAGGATGCAGAACTCCGAGCCATTAAACTCCAGCTTCAAGGAGTCATGCAGAATATACAAAATAAACTCTCCATAACAGCCAACTCCTCGTTTGTTACTTCTATCAAGAACAAACCCCTACCCCCCAAGTTCAAAATGCCCTCGATCGACTCATTCGACGGCACAATGGATCCGGTTGACCATTTGGAGACTTATAGGACCCTCATGATCCTTCATGTTTTTCCTGACAAGATCATGTGTCGGGCTTTCCCCGTGACGCTTAAAGGGTCGGCTCGACTGTGGTTTAGTTAGCTGCCATTGGATTCTGTCTCTACTTTCCAACACCTAAGTGAGTCCTTCCTGAGCCATTTCATTGGTGCTCAGCGCCAGGGGTGCCCGGCAATTCAATTGCTTAATATCCGTCAGACGGAAGGGGAGTCACTACGTAGCTTTGTCACCCGTTTCAACATCGAGGCCCTACAAGTGGCGGAAAACGACGCCAAGGTCATCCTCATAGCCTTCATGGCTGGTTTATGGCCATTCGATTTCCTTTTCTCCATTTCTTAAAATCTTCCAACCACTATGGCCACCTTCTTTTCCAAGTCCAAAAATATATGAACGCCGAAGACTCTTTAGCAGCCCGCTAAGATACTACAACTAAAAATCCAACCCCTAAGGAGAAAAGAATGGAATCCGAAACCAGACCCTCTCAATATACACAACAAACCCTCAGTATACCGACCGACTCACTCGAGCTGATCGACTAGTACCTACTCGACCGCGCAGTTGGTTCGAGCGATACACCCCCCCCTCAATTCTCCCATGAAACAAGTCTTGAACCAGATCCAATGAGATTACAACCTGAAATGACCCTAACCATCACGGTCTCCCTCCAACCGGTGAGATCAATCCAAGTATTGCCGTTTCCATCAAGACCACGGCCACAACGTTGAGGAATATGTTAACCTTAAAGACTAGGTAGAGGATTTGATACGCCAAGGGCGCCTCAGTCGGTTCACGGCTGCCCGTTCCCAACAGCGACCAAGGATTGACTCGCTGGAGGACCACCGCCGACATATCTCCTCGAGAACTAGCACAACCCAAGCGAGACAACGATCGGCCACCACCACAACCCCGAACAAAAGGCAATCTTGCCCCCTCGGTCAGAAAGATCAGAGTCATCGCTAGTGGGTTTGCATGCGGAAGTCCATCCCGTTCGGCCCAGTAAGCCGAACTCAGAAAAATCAGACAGGGCTCCGATAAAGAAGTTGCGACATTGGATCGCCTCTTCAAACACTCTAAGTAGTGGATTGAACCCATCACTTTTACGGAGGCCGACTGCATAGGCATTCGTTACCCCCATGACCATTCCTTCGTCATCTCTGCTCTTCTATCCAATTATAAAGTTAGACGGGTGCTTGTCGACAATGGCAACTCTTCGGACATCATCTTTCTGAACGCCTATCGCCAGCTCAAGATCGGAGAAGAAAAATTGCCCCCTCTCCAGAACCCGCTAGTTGGCTTCACGAGGGATCGGGTAACCTCCATAGGCTCTATCAATCTTCCCATCACCATCGGAGAGTATCCACGGCAAACCACCAAGCTACTCATTTTCCTTGTCGTCAACTGTCCTTCTGCTTATAACATAATCCTCGGACGCACAGCTCTTAACGCTTTCCAAGCTGTCACCTCCACATACCATCTAGCCATGAAATTTTCCATCGACCTCGGCGTCAGCACAGTGAGGGGCGAGCATATGATGGCTAGAGAATGCTACGTCGCCTCACTAAAAAAGGTCAAGCTGAAAGAGGCTATGATCATCGAAGGACTCGACGTCAAAGAAGAAGAAGAGTTAGTTAGAGGGGAACTAGTGGAGGAACTTGTTGAAGTCCCTATCGATCTTACCAACTCAGTCAAAATAGCTAGGATTGGCAGCCAACTATCCTCTCAGGCCAAGGCCGATCTCACAGTTCTCTTAGCCGAGCACAACGATGTGTTTTCCTGGACTTATTCAAACATGTCGGGCATCGATCCCTCTTTCATCACTTATCGCTCATCGTTTCAGCATTGAGCCCCACTTCCGATCTTTCTGCCAGAGGCAGCGTATCTTTCACCCGGAACACAATGCCCTCATCGCCTCTGAGGTAGACAAACTACTAAAGGCGCAATTCATCAAAAACATGGACTACCCTAAGTGGCTATCCAATGTACTCTTGGTCCGCAAAAATAATGGTAAATGGCGACTTTGCGTCGACTATTCCGACCTTAATCGGGTTTGCCCCAAAGATAGTTATCCCCTCTTCTGGATTGATCTGCTGGTCGATGCAACTACCGGACATCAGATGCTTAGTTTCATGGATGCCTTCTCTGGCTACAATCAAATTCTGATGTACTTGGCCGACTAGGAACATGCCTCCTTCATCACCGACAGAGGAACTTATCACTATCGTGTTATGCTGTTCGCCTTGAAAAATGTTAGAGTAACTTACCAATGTCTAGTTAATGCCGTTTTTCAACACCAGATAGGCCGGAACATAGAAGTCTATGTTGATGACATGCTAGTTAAGAGTAAACTCTCATCTGATCATTTGGCAGACCTGTGAGAAACCTTCAAAACCTTACACATATAAAAGATGAAGTTGAATTCAGAGAAATGCGCCTTCGGCGTAGGATCTGGAAAGTTCTTGGGTTTTATGGTCAACCAACGGGGCATCGAGACTAATCCCGAAAAGATCAAGACCCTGATAGAAATGCGGTCTCCTAGAACGGTCAAGGAGGTTCAACGGCTCATGGGCAGAGTTGCCGCCCTCAACCGTTTTATTTCCCGGGCAACAGACAAGTGTCTTCTATTTTTTAAAGTCTTTCGATAGGTGTTAGAGTGGAGTACTGAATTTGAAGAGGCCTTTCAACAACTGAAGCAATGCATGGCCAACCCCCCTCCTCTCTCAAGCTTTCCCAGGCGAAACCCTCTTCCTCTACTTAGCTGTATCAAACACTACAGTCAGTGCCCTCATCAGAGAAGACAGCTCAGTGCAATGTCCAGTCTACTACATTAGCCGCGCTCTTAGGGGGGCAGAACAGAACTATCATCTGCTGGAAAAAATGGCCCTCGCCTTGGTCATAGCCTCCAAGTGCCTTCGACCTTATTTCCAAGCTTACTCCATAGTAGTTCTCACTGATTAGGCTTTGAAAAAGGTCATGAAACAATTAGAGTTGTTAGGTAGACTTATGCAATGGTTCGTTGAGCTCAGTCAGTTTGAAATCTCTTATCGACCTTAAACAGTGATTAAAGGACAGGTCGTCGCCGATTTTATCTTGGAATTCACCAATCTCACTCCGAACGTACCCCCTTCGCCAACGCAATTCAACACTGAGGTCTCTTAGTGTTGATGGGTCATCCCATAAAGAAGGCAGTGGGACCGGTCTCATCCTCACCGCTCCAGAGGGTGGGTATTTCAAGTGTGCCCTCCGTTTCCTATTCGATGAGAGCAATAATGAAGTTGAATATGAGGCCTTGATAACAGGTCTTCGATTGGCCAGAGACATTGGCGTAAGCCATATCCAAGTATTTAGTGATTCCCAATTGATCGTCGGGTAGATTACTGGAGAATTCGATGCAAAAGAAGATACGATGTGGGCATATAGGGACATTGCCCTTCCTCTTGTTCACCTTTTCAATACTTTCTAGATCAGACACATCCCTAGGTTCGAAAACTCCAAGGCGGACGAAATGGCCCAATTAGCCTTGGCCGACCAGTTAGACCTCAGCCATGGCATCCGCATTGAATACCTGACCCACCCGGCTACTTCGCCAAACCAATTCCATGGGCTGCGGACATCCTTCTGTTCTTAACACGAGAAGAGTTGCCAAACGATAAACAACAGGCCGCCAAAGTCAGAGCCCGGTCATCTAATTACATTCTTATCAACGGCCTACTATATAAACAAGGATTCTCGCGCCCACACCTCAAGTGTCTCAGTCCCAATCAAGCGACCTATGTGATGAGAGAAGTCTACGAGGGCATTTGCGGTAATCATTCGGGTGGAAGATCTCTGGCCCATAAAATCCTTCGCACCGGTTACTTCTGGCCTACTCTCAATCAAGATGCTAGCGAATTTGTGCTTAAGTGTGATAAATGTTAGTGTTTTGCCAACATCCCTCATGCTTCACCAACAGAGCTGATTACACTCAGCAGTCCCTACCCCTCCGCTAAGTGGGGCATCGACTTAGTTGGTCCTTTATCCACTGGTAGGGGCCAAACCAAGTTTGTTGTGGTTGCCATTGACTACTTTATCAAGTGGGTGGAAGCAAAACCCCTTGCTACAATCACCGAGCGAAACACCACCAGGTTCATCTGGCAATCAATCGTATGTCGATTCAGAATCCCTCAGGCCATCGTTTCGGACAATGGCAAGCAATTCAACAATGCCAAATTCAGGAAATTCTGTGAAGAGCTCAACATTAGACCATGCTTCTCTTTCTCGGGCCATCCCTAAGCTAATGGACAAGTCGAAGTCACTAATCGCTCCTTTCTGAAGATCATTAAGACTAAGTTGGAAGCCGCTAAAGGACTCTAGGCTGAGGAATTACCGAACGTACTTTCGGCTTATTGGATGACCGCCCGAACCCCTACGGGGTAGATCCATTTTCGCCTAACATACGGTGCTGAGGCAATCATCTTAGTGGAAGTCGGCCTATCGACCCCTCGGGTTTTACACCTGAATCCAGAACTAAACGAAGAGTTGCGTTGGGCTGACTTGGACCTGATTGAAGAGCTCCGAGAGACAACTGCTGTCAGACGGGCGTCATATCAGCAGAAAATGAGAACACATTATAACCGCAAAGTTCGACCTCGAGAGTTTGTAGTGGGGGACTTAGTCTTGCGCGAAGCAACCATTGCTACGAAAAATTCGACCAAGGGCAACCTAGCAGCCAAATAGGAAGGACCTTATATTGTCAAGGGAAGACCCCACCCGGGGACTTACCGTCTCCAAGATATGGAAGGCAAAGACCTCCCCCATCCATGGAATGCTGAGCACTTGAAGCGTTATTTCCAGTAATGGCATCCCTTGTTTTTCTATCATTCAATTGTTGTCTGTTCTCTTTTGTCGATCTGCGCATTTGTTCATTTTTGCCCTTTCCATACATGATGTAAATTTGTGATCGACAGATTATAATGACAACCTTAGCCCGATTGAGCCCTCCAAGCCTCAACTAAACTGAGTTAACCAAAGCCTCAACCCTCCAAGCCTCAGCCAAATTGAGTTAACTCAAGCCTCAGCCTGACTGAGCCCTCCCAGCCTCAGCCAGACTGAGCATGAAGAGCTCAGCCAGACTGGGTTAACCCAAGCCTCAGCCCAACTGAGCCATTCCAGCCTCAGCAAGACTGAGCATGAAGAGCTCAGCCAGACTGAGATCGAAGAGCTCGACCAGACTAAGTCAACACTAGTTTCATCCAGATAAAGCATGCAGTTACAATTAATCATAATTAGTCTTAGGCAGATTGGTTTCAATCTCAGTTCATGCCTGGGTCGTTGAACACACCAAAAATAAATACTAAACTACACCAAATTCTTTTAGAATAATGACAAGTCCAGGTATCGATCCACAGGGACAATTGTGAAATTAAACTAATTTAATTGTTAAATTCCTAACTTAATTTCGATAAAAGATTGATTGTTTAAAACCTAATTTAATAACAAATAAATTAAACTAAGTAATTAAACTATCAATAATAAATGAAATTGGGTTTACTGATTTGGAGAAAAACTTAGGGTAAAGAGTCCACCACTAGTCATGTAAAAAGGGTTTCCAATTGAAATCAATTATGCTATGGTTTGAACGGATTAATGCTTCGCAACTATAAGCTCAAAGCATTTAACAAGAAGATCATCACATTCAATGTACGAGCACGAACCATTTCAAGTAGTACGAATCGTTCACTCTAAACTAAGGTAGTGACATGACTCGTCCCTCGTAGTATGGTTCGTCTCATACCTTGAATGTGAAAGAAATAAAAAACTCTTGTATGGAAGACATTCAACAATCACAGAAAGCTGAATACTTGAAGAAATAATGAAAATTATATAAAAGAAACTTCTAAATCACCATACAAATGTTCAAACCTTTACATAATTAAAAATCAAAAAGAAAAACTAATTACATGGTTAGGGTTTTATCAAAACCCCAGAAAAGGAGACTAGCCACTCATGGAGGAGTGGAAGGAGGTAGATGGAGAAGAAACCACCATGGGAGACATGCTTGAAGCTTCAAGTTCCTCTTCCCTTTCAAACCCTAGCCTCTCTCTTTAGGTCAAAACAAGTTCAGAACCCCTCGTAGTATTTTAGCCTATTCCTTGCTTTTTTTATACTTCTGAACTCTTCCAAACAGGTTTAAAACATCGGGCTCATTTTCCCAGAAAAAGTCAACGCACGTGCGGAAAAGTCAACTCTCTCCAAATTCTGTCTTTTTGCCCATTTTATGCTCCGACTATGTACAACCTGATTGACATTCAACACACATAAAGTATACAATTTGACCAGCAAGTGAAATTAAGAGATTCCAATTAACGGCCTCAATGATGTACAATTCGGCCTTAATCAGTTTCCAATTTCACATTCACAAACTTTTCTTGTCCATTTTTACCATTTGAACTCTACCATTTCACATTCACAAACTTTACTTGTCTATTTTATTTATCTATTTTTACCACTTGAACTTTACCATTCAAAAAAAAAAAAAACACTCATTGTTTTATTAACAAACTTGTACTTTTATACAATCCATTACAGAAATTACATTTACTTCAAAACAAAAAACAAAACAAAATAAAATAATTTTTTTTTTTACACTTTTTTACAGAAGTTACATTTAAGCAGGAAGAACACCCAGCCCTTAATCTCCCTTGCTAGATGCGAGATCTTTCTCTTCAACCCCCTCGTCCAAGGGAGTCTAGGCAACATCGTCTTCTCCTATTTTCATGAGATTGAAGTCCACGTCTGGAAACAGCTCTTGCGCTTTATACTTGAAACTCATCCAGCCGCTGTCCCAGTACTGACTCATCTCGTGCTTGTAGAAGTCTGACCGCTGAAAGCTTTGAATCACTTCTTCTTCGTTCCTAACTTCAACGGCCACTCTCGACGGCCCAGCACCCCCTTCTCCCTCCTTCGCCAAGCTTCTGGCAACTGCGGCGTCAATGGCCATCTGGAATTTGGCAGACCCCTTAAATTGCTCCACAGTCGCCACGCATAAGTCGGGGTACGCCGTCCTCTTAGAGGCCATTTTGGCCATCTCTTCTGCCAATGACTTCTCCAAGTCTGCAATTCGCCCATCTGCTTCTTCTTTGTTCTTAATCGCCTGGTCACGTAGATCTTCGTTATTGGCGAGGGCCTTTTCCAACCTTTCCTTGGCAGTGGTGCTGGACTACGCCTAGCTTCCTCTGCTTGCTCGCCAACTCAAACTCCAGCGATACCGCATTGTGGTGCACCGCTTCCAGCTTTGCTTTGGTCACGGCGAGCTCGGCGGCAGCACGCTCTGCCAAGTAGTTCTGCACCACTGCCAGTACTTCCATCTTCTTTGTCCTCTGTGCATACTCCAGGCCCTTGGCACAGGCACTCCACGTGGCTTTCCTCCAGCCCGCTGTCTGAACCCTTAGGTTTTGCAACTGTGCTTTCACCTCTTCCAACTAGGCCTTTAGCGGCTCTACCTCCACTTTCGCGCGCGCTGCCCTATTCAGCAGGGCAGCCGCCAAGGTCGTCACCTCCATCTGCGCCGAACAGAACCCTCTCAGGAGGTCGGCCTCTGTAAATCGCGCCATTGACCTCATGGCCGCATCCTCTACTACCCCAACGAGACGGTCGGCAGCGACCCTGGCTTCCCCCCCTTCTTCTGCCAATCGACCGGCCACCGCGCGCACGTGATACATGGTGGTCTTCAACATGGCACCCATCTTTGGTTTGCTCACCTCAACTTTCCCTTCCCCAGGACTTGGGGCCACTCTGGTACAGGCCCCATCTTGAGTGATTGTGGTCCCAATTTCTTACCTACTGCCACTTGCTCTGACTCCACCGCGCTTATCCCCACTTGGACATTTGGGCCCATGGCTTCTTCCCCTCTTATTCTCGTCTCCCCCATCTCTACTTCTGGGGCTTCCTCCGTCCTCCCCTCATTCGTCTTCTTCAAAACCAGGCCACCCTCACTCTCCTCTGTAGCCACCCTCTTTTTTTCCTTCCTTCTTCTTCAACATCGCCTCCACCTCTTGTTTGCTCCTCTCCTTCAACGGATCCACTAGGGGCGGCAGCAGCAGCGGCGCAAAATCAGTCAGATCTTTATCTCCCAACAGCTTAGGATGTGGTCAGACTCGCTCCCTCATGACCAGCTTAGGCGCAGGGCCTAATTACGATTCCTTATACTTGTTCGCCTTGGCAAAAGTTTTTCGCTTCTCTGCCTCCTGCACCTTTCTCAGAGCCTCCAACTCCTCTAGTGCAGGATCTTCCTCGATACGCTGTGGGCCCAGACTCAAGGCGAACAAGGTTGAAGGTCAAATAAGGTCATACCATTTCACATCCTCCTTTTCCCTTCACTCCTTTACTCGCTTCACCCTATTCTCGGCCTCTGCCTCCAGCCTTGGCTCCACTAACTTCGTGGGAACTTTCTATGTTGTGCGTACCCTCCTCCCGTCATTCACTGATACATAGAACCACCTCGGTTTCCACCCCTTCATCGATGATGGCAAACCTGCCACTAACCTTCTGCTCACCACCGCTTGTAAGGTCACCCATGTTTCTTGTTGACGGGAGGCCTTGTAGCATGAAAAGAACTCCTCGATTGTCATCGCTGCTCCCTCAGTCACCTGTGGCCATGCGATCACACAGGCCAGTAATATTTTCCATGCGTTGGGCATCAACTGCCCCGGTGCCACCTCCAAACGGTTCAACATATCCACCACTATTTGTGGGAGCGGCAACTTCAGACCCCTCCGCAACGCTTCCTCCTACAATGTAAACTCCATTGGACGTGCATTTGATGCCCTCTCCTTCGACGTGGGCAACTTCAACTCTATCTCCGCCGAGATCTTGTACTTCCTATGTGTCTCTTCCAACTCCTCTGCCGTAAAGGTCGACTTGTCGGCCTTAGTGTGCCAGTGGTCAGGTTCCACTTGGCTAATCGGCCTTGCAGCCACGATCATGGTAGATGGTCGGGCTCGTGCCGCTTGCTCCGCCTCCCTTTCCTCTCACCTCTCTGTTCTGTATTGCTCCGCCAACTCCACCGCGTCGTCTTCACCTAATGCCTCTAGCCTCGTGGCTGGCACTTTGTCTCGAGCCATCCCTTCTACGGTTTTGTGTATTGCTTCGACTGCCGGCGTGAGGAACTTCGTAAAGTGTTGGAGGGGTGTGTCACACGAAACAAATGGGCTTAACTTTGAGATGTGTTGGTTTTTCACAAAGAGGTATGTAAACGAATAACTCCAAATGCCCACGGTTTGCCTATATTCCAAGGATCGAGATTAAATTTTGTCAGTTTGAAAATTTCAAAAGTTTTCACCCCCGCCTTTTCCGCGTCTTATCCTAGTCCTAACCCTTCGCTTTCTGCTAACGCCTCACCTCCCTCATCACTGGATCATGTCACGTGTACCACCACGATTCACTACCCTTTTCTCCTTTCTTGTCTATTCTATTTCACATCATCACATGCCTCATCGCTCTTCGAGCCCTGCGTGCTGCCACCACCTCTCGCCCGGTCCCCTTTTTCTGCGGTCAGCCCTTATCTCGGTTGGTTTTCTCGCTCGGTCTCCCCTTTCGCAGTCGGCCATCCTCTCGATCGGTCTTCTTACTTGGACCCCCTTTTGCGGTCGGCTCTCCTCTCGGTTGGTTTTCTCGGTCGGTTTCCTTTTCGCAGTCGGCCTGCCTCTCGGTCAGTCTTCTTGCTTGGTCCCGCCATTTTTCTTTGCAGTCAGCCCTCCTCTCACTTGGCCCCATATACTCCCCGTCTTCCTTCTTATTCCGATCGTTGGACTGAAGCTGCACTTGGGAATGGGGGACTACTGACATCGGTGGGCCCACAGAAGCTTTTGGTCCACCACTTAGAGCCCAATTCACGGTTCAAGCACTAAAACCCAACACCATCGGAAACCCAACGTTGCACCAGGAACCAATGGTATCTAAACACTTGTCAAGAGGAGAACCGGCTACGTAAGTAGACAAAGATCCTGCGGAGTTATTGCACGACACATCAGCCATTAATAAGGCTCCTGCATCATTAAATGCGATAACCCCTTCACGTCGGAATGGAAAGCCTCACCATGAACAAGGCAAGCTAGAGTATAGACTTTCGACCAACATGACAGATCGGAGTGAACAAGGAAATGATAAACAAAGGATATAATGAGGCTTCCAAGACACACAAAATGTTAAGTTCTCTATTTTTATTCTCTCTCTACACATCATTGATCTCTCTCTTCTAACTTGGTTGTCAGAGGGTCCGCTGGGGACTCATGTTCTCCGTTGGACACTTTTGCAGGTACTCCAGTGAGCTTAGTGACTGGAGAACGGTGTAGGAAGCGTGGGTTAGGCCGACTCGCCCTCCAGGGATTAGCAATATCATCAGTATCAATTAGTATACTAACTGATGATGTGACACAATTTAAGAAGTTTTTGGAATTTGTAATGTAATCAATGAGTGAAGTTAATAATAATGTCATAACTAGTGTTGGTATACTAGTTAGTACAGTAATTGATGCATGTAGCACCACCGATTTTTTATTGGTGAAAAGTTCACGTTTTGTGAAATAGTTTGTTAAGAAGTGTTGGAAGACATTTTCTTTTCAATTTTACTTCTTGATTTTTTTTTTTATTTGTTAACTATCTATTTAAATTTAAATTTATTTGTTTAAAATTTTTGATTATCTATTCAATTTTTTTCCTTTATATGTTCAAATATGTCTAAATTTTATTATATGTTCCAATTTTATTTATTTATTTTTTCTATTTATTGAAATATTGGGCAAACTAAATTTATCTATTGAAATTTTATCAGTGCAATTTTTTTATTTGTTAAAATCTTTGTCACTATCTCTCTCTGAGGCAAGGAGATTTGTTTTTTTTTATCTGTTCATTTACAATATATTTCTCAACAAAACTCCAATGCGATTTGTTTTTTTATCTGTTCATTACAATCTATTTCTCAACAATAACAAAACTTCTCAAGATCTTTTGCAATAAATAAATATATATATATATATAAATAGATACCATTCATACAACAAAAATAAGGACTAGTTTAAATTGTTAACTCATTTTAGGTCACGTCATTTTTCATATTTTTTACACATTTTTTCAATAAAAGTCAAATAATTAGTTTTTGACCATCTTTCCAAAATTGGCCCAAGTAAAAAAAAAAAATTAACAATTTTGTTTTTTTATTTGTTTTATTTTCTCCTTATCAGTTCATTTTTTTTTAAATTTAAATTTTGTTTCTATCTGTTTTTCTATCTTTTAAAATTTGGTATCTATTTGTTGCAATTGCTAGGGAGATGAGAGAGTTATTTGTTGCAATACCAAACCATACCAAACCTATTTATTAAAAAATTATTATTATTTTATTTGTTCAAATATCTCTCTCCCATCTGTTCAACACTCAAACAAGAAAAAATGATGTAATAAACATCAACAACAAAAATAAGTTTAAAAAAAAAGAGAGAAGATACCAATCATACAAGTTTAAGAAGTTGGTAGAAAGTCAATTTTTTAATTTTTTTGGTTTTTTGAGATCATACCGCATCTCTATTTTTTTACACAAAAAAGTCAAAAAAATTACAAAAAATTAAAAAAAGTTTGCTTTTTATCAACTTTCTAAAACACCACGTAGTATTACATTATCACCGATCAAGATTGGGTTTTAGATCTTGTTCTTTTTTATTTTTGACAGAGGTTCCAGATCTGGATCGACAAGAACTTAAAAGAGATGAGAATTTGGCTTCAAACTTGAATCAATAACAAGAACTTAAAATCTTTTTTTAAAAAAAAAGAAAAAAGAAAAAGAGAGGAAGAGAGATGAGGAGGGGAGAGACTTTAGTTGAGAAAGGGATTAGATCTAACGGCACGGTGAGGGCGAGATGGCAACGGTTGCGACGGTGAGGGATTAGATCAAAGGTTCTATTGATCCTGTTTGGCAAGCTGCTACGATCGTAGCGGATATTAAGTCCTAGATTGTTTAATTTCTAGTTATTTTTAAAGTTAGTTGTGATGTAATTAAGTTATTTCATGATTTGGCCAGTTTAAGCTAATATATATTAGCCTACTATTCGTGCTATGTACGGGATAATTATAGATATTTATATTTATTTTAAATTTTTTTTAATATATAAATTATGTTTTTTAAGATTTTTTTTCTTATCATTAACCATAATGTATGAGAGAAGTTAAAAAGGGTACTGCAGTAACTATATACGAATTGTATCTATAATTATTTGTATAAGGGGATTTTAAATGCTGATCAGGGAATTTTGACCAAATCAATAATTGCAGGTATGTGGAAAGATATGTGGATTGAAAAAAGTTAATAAATGCTAATCAGGGAATTTTGACCAAATCAATAAATGCTGAGTTTTTTTTTTTTTTTAAATAAAAAATTTTAAAAATTCAGATTGGGATATTGAAGCTTCCATAGGCCTTGGGGGTTAAAAACCCCCTTTTGCTTAATATATAGTATAGATATAGATAGATATATCTTTTTATTTTTATTTTTATTTTTATTTTTGTGTGGTTTCTATTCGGGTATTTTTTTTTTCAATTTATTTAAGATGGAGTTGTGGGTATCTTTTCTTTTTTTTTTTTAAAATTTAATTTATCTGTAGTTTTCATTTGTTTTTAATTATTATTATTTAGGTAAGTTATGATGTGAGTTAGATATGTGATATACATGAGAGTTTTATTGATTTAAAGTTTATTTAGATAAACTTTAAAGATTTTTTCTTAGTTTTTTAGTTTTTTTTTTGTTATGTTATAATATAATATATAAAATATAGGTAGATATCTACAACTTTAATAGAAAATGTTATCTGATTTTTGGGGGAAAAGAAAATGAATACAAGTTTTAATATTTTTTTTTTGAAAATTTGTAAAAGAGATTAGGAGGGAGAGATTATGAAATATTTTTGTTATTAAATAAATAAATCAGTCAATAGTTTTTTTTAATCTATTTTGTAAATTAAAAATCAATAATTTTGAAAAATTGAATAATTTGTCCCATTAAATAATTTAAAATTTTGATAGATATACATAAAAAAAATGCATAATTATATTATTAAGTCATAATTCAAATTTAGATGTTATATCTTTTTGAGATCTATAGCTAAATTCTTATTTTTTTTTTAATTTTTGTGTGTAACCATAGTGTATGGGAGAAATTGAAAAGAGTGTTGCAATAATTATGAGAGAAGTAAAAAGAGATTATGGGTTGGGAAAAATCAATAAATGCTGAGATTGGGTTGGAAGAAGTCAATAAATGCTGAGATTTTTTTTTTAAATCAAAAAATTAGAAAATTAGGATTAGGAGATTGGAGCTCCTATCTGATTTTTTTGGGAAGAGAAAATAAATGCAAGTTTTAATTTTTTTTTTTGAAAATTTGTGAGAGAGATTAGGAGAGAGAGATTATGAAATTATTTTGTTATTAAATAAATAAATCAGTCAATAGTTTTTTTTAATCTATTTTGTAAATTAAAAATCAATAATTTTGAAAAATTGATTAATTTGTCTCATTAAGTGATTTAAAATTTTGATAGATATACATAAAAAAAAATACATAACTATATTATTAAGTCATAATTCAAATTTAGATGATATATCTTTTTGAGATCTATAGCTAAATTCTTATCTTTTTTATTTTTATTTTTTGTGTAACCATAGTTTATGGGAGAAATTGAAAAGGATGTTGCAATAATTATGAGAGAAGTCAAAAGGGATTGTGGGTTGAGAAAAGTCAATAAATACTGAGGTTGGGTTGGGAGAAGTAAATAAATGCTGAGATTTTTTTTTTTAAAATCAAAAAATTAGAAAATTAGGATTAAGATATTGGAGCTCCCACAGGTCTTGAGGTTAAAAACTCTATTTTACTTAATATATAGTATAGATTGTAGATGCAAACTAGAGAAGAGTCTCTTTTCCCTAAATACATTTATTTAATTAAATTATGGATCAAGGCCAAACTCCTTGGTGGAAAAAAATTGTGAATGAAAGATTCCACTAAATTGAATTGGGTCCATGAATCTAAGAAATAGTGAGAATTTACTTGCAATATGAAAATCTATGATTTGTATTGATATCGCTTCACTGATTCCTTTTAAATTGTATTGATTTATCTTAAAGATTTCCTTTCAATTGAAATTTGATCATGAAAAATGATTTATTTGCACAATTTATTTTATCCACAAACCCTCTAATGATGTAGCAAGTAAAATTTGAATAATTAATCCTACTTGAAATATTTTTTAAAAACTTTTTGTATATACATTTTGTCTTGCCATCTCAGTAAGGCTCAGTAAGGGAATTGTAGGGAAAAGAAATTGTGTGAATGTAATTGTTGATTGGTTATTCACAATAAAAGAAAACCGTAAATATTGGATAAATTAGTTAATACTCTTGGAGTAATGTTTTATTCTATTTATAAGTTAACACTTAACATTTTAACTTCTAAAATTCTAATATAAAAGTGGTTGATTTCATAATTTAGATCAATAATAATTCATTTGAAGTACCACTTACATTTAAAAAGTTAAAAAAAAAAAAAAATCGTTCTTATGATTTATTTTATAAAAATAAATATAACAAAATTATATAATTGTGAGATTCGTGGATCATATTGATTTTTTTTTTTTATAAATAATTTACATATAAAATACTAAAAAATAAATGAATCAAACTATTAAAATGATATTCGATGTTGGACTCAAGGATGGAATTAGGAGAAGACTATGGGGGGCCATGGCCCCCATCTTTCTGTGAAAAATACTGTTTGTCATAATACTTTAAAAATATATATATCATTTTATACATAAAATGGCCCCCTAGTATAAGAAAATGCATATCTTATTATTCTCTCATCTTGCCTTCTTTTTCTATTTTGCACTAAAAAAACTTCTTCATCCTATTAGAAATTACTTCTATGGTATTTAATTTTTTTTTCTATGTATATATAATTTATATATCATATTATACATACATGTGTGTTTGTGTATTTGGTGAATTTTTTTTTTCCCCGGCCCCTCTACTAATAAAATCCTGATTTCATCCCTGGTTGGACTCAAATTATCAAATAGATCTTATGATAACTTAAACAAAATATTGGACTAAATGTTCTAAGTGTATACAAATCGAAGAAAATTCAATTCCTTTAACAATTCGATCAAAACAAAATTGGTAGGGCCAGTTAATAATTTATGTTTTGTTGTTTATAAATCATATTTCTAGTCCCAAATTTTAGTTCAATGATTGTGTAGCATTCCTTTATGATAAGAGTTATAGGTTCAATTCTTATGAGTATGAATTTTATACCGTTTGATTATTTTTTCCTTATTACGAGAGTTGTATTAAGTGATTAGTTATATTTGACGTGATTTATTATAAGTTAAAAGTTGATAATGAGAAAATAAAAATTAAAAGTATTTTTCTTTTGATTTTTAGGTAATCAATTATTTTTACAACTCATTTAAATTATTTTTACCTAATAAATTATAAGTAAAAATTACATCAAATAATAATTTTTAAATTAAAATAAGCTATAATATGTCAATTAAACTATAACAAGCACCTTTTTTGTACGTATTGTTAGATTTATAAATATACGCAATTGAAAAATGTTTAGTACTTCAAATTTGAGTTGGTCCGAATCGTTCGAATTTGTGCATAACGGTCGACCGTCTGGACGACCGGTGCAACACTTATCTATCACAATTGTCACTCTTATTGATTGCGGTTGTCGCCTTTTTGTCGGACAAGTGCTTAGATGATCGGCAAGATGACCGGCAAGCCAAAACTAGGATCATTTGGACAAATTCAAATTCAAACACCGTAGGATTGTTGTATACAATTATTCAATTTAATGTAGTAATTAATTTCTTATATAAAAAAAGTTATGAATAAAAGAAAACTTTACCCATAAATCTCATCTTGAGGAATGGTGATCCATTTAGTTCTAATGATATTTTTATATACCAATTAATCCCATTGATTTTGAAAAGAAAGATTTAATATACTATTTAAAAATTAAATTTAAGGTTATACCCTTATTTCTATAATGTTTCATTTTTTTTTTTGCTAGAAAAGTAATGTACACAATATATGAAAATCAAATTTGAAATGAATTTTTATATGAAAATCTTTTTTATTTGTAAAACATTTCAAAATGAGTACAAAAATGACTTGAAATATAAGATTCTTCAAACATTTCAAAAGGATGTGGGATTCTTCAAGCATTTCAAAAGGAGTACAAAAATTACTTAATAGGTTTTGGCCAAATATGTAATTTCAAACTGTAATATTCCAATATAATACTCAAATGTAATACTAAAAAAAAAAAAAAATCTTAACACCCTAATGTAACACACAAAAAATTTCTTAGTGTGTTTTTTTCTAAACATAACACTCTAAAAAAACTCCTTAGTGTAACATTTTAATATAACACACAAAAAAATTTCTTAGTGTAATAATCTAATGCAACACACAAAAAAGCTCTTTAGTGTACTTTTTTCAACCGTAACACTCTAATGTAATACTTCAAAAAAACTCTTTATGTAACATTCTATAACATACAAAAACTTCTTAGTATAATATTCTAATGTAACACACAAAAAAACTTTTTATTATACTTCTTTTTTTTTTTTTTTCCAAACGTAACACTTCAATATAGAAACTCCTTAGTGTAACACTTTATCTAGCGGCTGTGATGCGTGTGCAAATTTAGCAAAAAATTATATTATTCTTTTATTATATTTTTTTTAATAATAATTATGTATGTATTATAAATGTAATGTAATGCAAGTTAAATATTTCTAACTATGTGCAATATAATATTTACTTTGTATATATTTCAAATAAAATATGTACAATACAATATATACAAATCTTTAAAAAAAAATATAATATTTTCTAATTTTCACCACAAAAAAAAAAAACTATATATCATGAATTCATAAAACATCTCAATTTGGCATTGACATGAGAGTGGAAATTACAAATCCTGCAAGCAATATATAAGATACATAAAAAAAATTAGTATTATTTTTGTTTGTTATATAAACATTAAAAAAATATATATATTAAATTAAAAAATAAATATACTTTAATCAATAGATTGTAGCATAACTTTACTTTTGTAATTGGCTAATTGCGTTATGTATGAAGATACGAAGTGCAAATATTTTTGAAATTTTTATAAACGAAACAAAAAATTTAGAAATTTACATGATGATGAGGGCATAAATTATCACTTAGATCAAACTTTTATATGGTGGGAAAAATAAAAAATAAAAAATTCAAAAAATATGAGAATAAAATCTATATCATAATGTATATATATATATTTTATTTGTAGTTTAGATTGAACTTTCATATGGTGGTTTTTATAAATAAATTTGTCATAAAAATATGAGTACAAAATTCACATAGTTTTTCATAAAAATATGAGTCTAAAATCCACATCATGGTGTATATATATATATATTTCTATTTGTAATTCAAATTGAACTTTATTTGGTGAGGAAAATGAAAAAAGTTTTTCATAAAAATATATGCCTAAAATCCACATTCAACTAAATCAGGCAATAATGTATACATGTTTGTTTGTTTGTTTGTTTGTTTTTTTTAAAATTTAGATTGAACTTTCATATGGTTGAATTTTTTTTTAAAAAAACAAAATTATAAAAATATGAGCGTAAAATCTACATCATAATGTATACATTTTTTGTTATTTTATTTTTTATTTAGATTGAACTTTTATATGGTAGAAAAAATGAAGAAAAAAATCCACATTATAATGTATAATGTATATACATTTTTTTTTTGTTTTATTATTATTATTTTTTAATCAACATGATCAAAAAAATGGAAATGTGATTTTTTATTAGTTCTAAACAGCTAATTAATGAACATAAAAAAATAAATAATAAATGAATACATTTTTTTTACTAAACAATTACAAAATTTATACTTTAAAAAAAATAAATAAATAAACAAATAGACACTAATAGAACACTTACAGGAGAAAAAAATTTATTGTGTTAAACAACACCTTGAAAAGTTATTAGTTCTAAATAGCAAAAAATTATAAAGTAACCTGCAAAAAATATAATAACCCGACAACAAGGTCATTCCCAAAAAAATATTCAGGACCTACAAAATTCTCACATGGTGGGAAAAATGAAAAAAATCTACATCATAATGTATACAATTTATTATTATTATTATTATTATTTAGATTGAACTTTTATATGGTGGAAAAAATGAAAAAAATTCATAAAATATGAGCTTAAAATTCACATTATAATGTGCACATTTATATTTTTTTTATTTGTTATTTTTTTAATCAACATGATCAACAAAATGGAAATGTGAATTTTCCATTGGGAAACTATTAGTTCTAAACTGCTTATTAATAAACATAAATAATAAATAATAAATAAATACCATTTTTTTTTACTAAACAATTACAAAGTTTATACTTAAAAAAAACAAATAAAAAAAACAAAGAATTACCGTAGAAGAATGTTGATGGTGCAATCCTTCAAAAAGTTGTTAGTCCTGAATAGTATAAAGTTGTTAAGTAATCTGCAAAAATAAATTTATACTAATAATGAACAAAATTAAACTACAATTATAAATTAAAGACTCTTAAATACTTACAGAATTTTTATGGAAAAAAAAAAACTAAAACGAAATGTCAATCACTGAGAATATAAAAAATAATGAATTTTCGATCATTTACCTGAGATCAAAGCAATCGGGAAAAAAAATAAATTTATACTAATAATGAACAAAATTAAACTACAATTATAAATTAAAGACTCTTAAACACTTACAGAATTTATATGAAAAAAAAAAAACTAAACAAAATTTCAATTACTGAGAATATAAAAATTAATGAGTTTTAGATCATTTACCTAGATCAAAGCAATCTGGAAAAAATAAATTTATACTAATAATGAACAAAATTAAACTACAATTATAAATTAAAGACTCTTAAACACTTACAGAATTTATATGGAAAAAAAAAAAACTAAACAAAATTTCAATCAATGAGAATACAAAAATTAATGAGTTTTAGATCATTTACATCAAAGCAATTTGGAAAAAATAAATTTATCTGAATAATGAACAAAATTAAACTGCAATTATAAATTAAAGACTCTTAAATACTTACAGAATTTATATGGATAAAAAAATAACTAAACAAAATTTCAATCACTGAGAATATAAAAATTAATGAGTTTTAGATCATTTACTTTTAAAGAGGAATAATAGTCTTGTTTGTATTTCCTTTGCTATAATGGTATAGATAATAATTTTGTTTTGTAGTTTCTTTGAAAGACAGAATTATAGAAAGAGAGAAGAAACTAAAAAGTACAGAGGAAGAAAACAAAAAGTTTTTAAAAAAAAATTATCAAACTAATGGAGAGATTGAGAGATGGTTGGTTGATTGGTGCTTGGCTGGCAGAGAAACTGTAGGAACGTGATGAGGAAATGGGTATTTTTTTTTTTTTTACTTTAGTTCTTCTTGAAGTTGAGTATTAAATAGATGCTAGGCAAATAAGCAAATGTGGGGTTTTTTTTTTTTTTTTTTTTTTTGTGTGTGTGTGTGTGTAAATCACCTAAATTCTGTTGCTTGGATGACAGAGAAACTGTAGGAACGTGGTGAGAAAATGGATAGTTTTTTTTGTTTTTTTCTTTAAATTTTTCTTGAAGTTGAGTATTAAGGTTCCGTTTGGTAGAGTTATGAGAAAGTGATTATAATTTATAGCCTAACAGCTTATAACTTATAGCTATGAATATAAACTGATTTTTGACTTATAAATTAAGCTTTTCCTCCACCGCTTAAAGAATAAGTTGATTTTTGACTTATAAAAAGTTATAAGCTGTGTTGTTAAGCTGAACTAAATATATCAAAATAGCTTAAATTAAGCTAAAAGCTAAAATAAATCAGAAATAAGCTCTACCAAACAGGGCCTAAGTAG
Organism: Camellia lanceoleosa; assembly: GCA_025200525.1. Classification (NCBI taxonomy): domain Eukaryota; kingdom Viridiplantae; phylum Streptophyta; class Magnoliopsida; order Ericales; family Theaceae; genus Camellia; species Camellia lanceoleosa. Next base: position 35,530,438 of record CM045758.1, read on the forward strand.
CAGCTTAGGAAAATGAGCAAACGTGGGTGTTTGTTTTTTTTTTGTGTGTGTGTGTGAATCACCTAAATTTCACGTGGCAAGAGCTTTAAGAGACTAAATCCAAGGTTTACTTAATATAATAGTATAGATGTAACACACAAAAAAAACTTTAATGTAAAATGTAACACTCAAATGAAATACTAAAATAAAAAAGATGTGAGATTTTTCAAACCATTTTAAAAGGAGTACAAATATTCTTTAGTAAATTTTGGATAAATATATAATTTTAAACTGTGAGTTTTACGTTTGAAAAAAATTCATTAAAAAGTTTTTAGTGTTTTTGTGTGTTATATTGGAATATATTACATTGGAGTGTTACATTTGGGATTACATTGATTGGTGTGTTACGTTTAAAAAAAGTACACTAAAGAAATTTTTTTTTTTTGATTACATTAGAACGTTACGTTTAGAAAAAGTACATGAAGAAAATTTTTTTTAGTGCTACATTGTTACATTTGAGAAATATACAACAATGAATTTTTTAGTGTGTTATATTGAAATGTTACGTTATTAGAGTGTTATATTTTTATTCATAATGTGAGATTTGTTCCAAAATAAGAAAAAATTCAAAACTTCTATAGTGTGGATTGTCTAAATGTGTAATTTTACATTTTAAGAAATCAACTTTTATTCCTAAAAAAGTAAAACCTAAATTTGTAAATAACTATCTTTTTATGTAATTTTCACTTTAATAAAATTTTTGAATTTATAAAAAAAAATAAAAGAACTAAACAATTCATAAAATATTTGAAGATTTATTGATATTTTACCCTGAATAAAACAATCAACATCAACAAATGGGAAAGCTATGTCACTCATCACCAATCTCCCATTTCCGTCACAAGGAACCGAAAGATGATAGGAATATGCTTAGGACAACGTTATTCTTTTTTAGGTCTCCCCAGGGTATCCCCGCCGACCGCGGAGACTAATCCCTTCGCTGGTTTGTAGGCACCTCGAAGGGTGGGACAGCTGGCCCAGGGATTTAAGGCTGCTCCATGCCCAAGGTGGGAATCGAACCCCCGACACTTGGTTAAGGGAGGAGGAGTCCCTTCCACTCCACCACACCCCCTGGGTTAGGACAACGTTATTCGCTTTTCAAATATCTACTCCTCCTAATAGTATTTTAGTTTCCTTATTTTTTTTGAAAAATACTTAAAATTTAGAAAGTAAAAATAAATCCTATATTGAGGAATAATGATTCTATTAATTTCAAAAGTTTTCTTATAGGTCAATTAATCACATTAATTTTGAAAAGATAAATTTAATATATTATTTAAAATTAGATTTGCGGTTATATCCTTATTTCTATTATGTTTTTTTTATTTTTTATTTATTTATTTATTTTTTATTTTTTACTAGAAGGTAAGATACACAACTTATAAGAATTAAATTTGGAATGACTTGAAATGTATTTTTTTTTATAAATATTTTAAAAAGAGTAAAAAAATGACTTGAAATATGAAAATTTTCAAATATTCTAAAAGGATGTGAGATTTTTTAAATATTTTAAAAAGAGTACAAAAATGACTTCAAATATGAAATTCTTCAAACATTCCAAAAGGATGTGAGATTCTTCAAATATTTCAAAAGGAGTACAAAAACCTTTTAGTAAGTTTTGAACAAATGTATAATTTCAATCTGTAATACTCCAATATAACACTCCAATGTAACACTTTCAAAAAACTCTTTAGTATACTTTTTCCAAACGTAATACTTTAATATAACACTTCAAAAAACTTCTTAGTGTAACACTCCAATATAACAAAAAAAAAAAAAAAAAATTAGTGTATTTTTTCCAAACGTAATAATCTAATGTAACACTCCAAAAAGAAAGATGTGAGATTCTTCAAACCATTCTAAAAGGAGTACAAAAATTTCTTAGTAAGTTTTGGATAAATATATAATTTCAAAATGTGAGTGTTATGTTTGAAAAAAATATACTAACTAGTTTTTTTAATATTTTTATGTGTATTATATTGGAGTGTTACATTTGAAAAAAAATACATTAAGAAATTTTTTTGTATATTACATTGGAGTATTATTATGTTTGAGAAAAGTTAGTATTTGGGGTGTTACATTGTTATGTTTAAGAAAAGTACATTAAGGAATTTTTTAGTATATTACATTAGAGTGTTATATTGGAGTGTTATGTTTTTGTTTGTAATATGAAATTTGTTCCAAAATGAGGAAAAATCCAAAACCTCTATGGTGTGGATTGTCAAAATGTGTAATTTCACATTTGGAGAAACCCATTTTTATGCATAAAAAATTAAATTTAAATATGTAAGTGACTATCATTTTGTGTAATTTTCACTTTAATGAGACTTTTGGATTCATAAAAAAAGAGAGAGGATTAAATAGTTTATAAAATCATATTTTGAGATTTATTTTTCTTTTTTATGCAAATATACTTTTTTGGACAATAGTAAAAAATTAACAATTTATCAGGGGTGCCTCTATTTACACACCACCTTTTATCTTAAGGCACACCATTACTCAAAGCACACCTTTAGTAATTTAAAAAATAATAAATTTGCTTAATACACACCACAATGTTCCATTTTTACCTAGTTCCCTCCTTTCTCTCTTGTTGACACTATTTCTTCCCCTATCTAGCCATCTCTTTTTCTCGTCAATTCTCTCCAACTTCCTCCTGTTCCCCATCACCCCTTCCCCAATCCTCTTCTGTCAATGCCACAACCCCCAATCCTACAAATCTCGAGCAAGAGAAAGAGAGAGATTCAACGAAGAAGTGAAGAAATAGTGGTGGCAAACCAGCGTCGAACAAATTATCGATGTTCTGATATTGTCTTCTGAACTAGTTTACGATGTTTGGAAGTTGTAGAACGAACTTCAGTTTCGAGTTCGAATGTTGCAAACAGAACGTGGTTTGCGATCTAGCAGTGGTGGGCGGCGGAGGAGGGCTACGATTTTAGAAGAAGAAAATGGGAGAGGTGGTGGTTGTGCGTAAGGTAGAGGAGAAGACGATGGTTCTGGTTGGAGAAGGAGGGGTTGTGGTGGTTCTAAGAAGAGAGAAGAACAGTGGGTTGAAGAAGGGTGACGGGAAGATGAGTGATATCAATTGTGGAGTGGCTATGGAGAGGGATCACAAAAGTGAGGAGTTAGGAGATGGCTGGCGTTATGCTGGGAGTGATAGCGGCATCGACACATTTCCGGTGAGGTGATGGGTGGCTGTTAGGGTTTCAAGAATGAAGATGAGGGTAATTTAGATATTTAATTGAGGGATACAATTGTAATTATATATTGTGGGAGCCAGAAAAATACTGATATTAGCTTATTGGGCCTAACCCAAACAAAACTTACAATGGGTCCAGCCCAAACAAATATTACACCCCCCATCTATATAAAGGAGGGGCCATCCCAAGTGGAAGGTATGTTTTCATCTCTCTCTACAGAACACCTCTTCAAATGTATATACCTCCTTGATTCAATTACTAACTTCATCATCGGAGAGTCCCCAGCTGGCAACCCCGGTTGGGTAGCGCCGACTGTGTTCATCATTGCAGATCTACAGGGGTGAAGCTCTTCTCTTCGTTGGATCTCTACAACATCCATGTGAGAGGATATTTCATGGTCTCACAATTGGCGCCGTTTGTGGGAAACGTCTGAAAGAGTTCAACGAAGGAAATAACAAATATGTGACTGTAAGTAAAAATCCAACACCACTTTGATGGTGATCTCTCTTCTCTCCGAGTAAATTTATTTTAAACTTATCTGCAAAATTGGTTCTTAGTTCCTGGTACATGTTGATGAAAAAGTGTTAAATCAGAATAGAAGTTATGGGTCTACTTTTACATCTCTGTTTTCTCTCTCTCAAAATGGGTTTCACATTTTTCTTGGTGCACACATCTTTTCGGCAATTCAATAAAGTTGCTCGGCTAAATCCATACGTGAGTTTGTCTATTTATCTATTTATTCTTTGTTTCTCAAAACTTAGCTTCAAGTTGATGCTTGACATGTATGCACGTTTACCTATGCTAAAACTTTCTGTAAAATTCAAGGCTGGGTCTTCAATTTTTTCTCTCACTACGAATTGGACCACAATAACTTGGAGTGGATTAAACTTTCTTATTCGGCACCACAATAGTGGCCAATAACACTTTTGCTCATTTCAACTTGCTATATTTATCACAATTATTAATTTAATATGTTTTCCCAAATACTTACAGCCAGTAGTCTTGGAACTTGGGTAATTATTAATTTAGTATACAATAATTTTCGGCAAAAGCCAGAAGGTTACCAAATACTTTCGGCAAAGACAAAACTAAATAGACGAGCCGACCAAGTGTTTTGCTATCCAATTTGTTTCGGTAAACCGAAGAATTACCAACCCGCCTATCTCAGCAGAGCAACATTGTCTATACCCGCTAGCTCATTGCTTTGAGTACAACATTGCTAGGCAACAGAACAATTTCTTCACTGTGAAGAAGTATTCGGCATCCCTTCAATCCTCGGCATTATTACAGCTCACCCAAGTTGCCCACCATCATTACAACACAACTCGGCACTAAAAGATTGAATTAGATTCACCAAGTGCACAACCAAAGTGGGGCAACAAAGTGTGACTAATTCGGCAACAAAGAGCAACCAATGTGGCAACAAAGTGCGTTAACTGACATACTAAGTAGCTCGTTCATTATTCCGGATCACCGCCAATTTTCCAAACTCGCCAAACGGACTCGTAAAAGGCCGAGAATAAGTTTCGCCGAGCATGCTTTACATCGAAGCTCATTCCGACCACACCAAGGTTCTTCGGCGAGCTCACCTATGTCACTCGGCCATGTCATCATGCAAGAACTGTTTCTAGCAATGGTTTTGGCCACTTTGGTCAAAGCTCGGCAATAGAGGATCGGACCGTAACACTTCCATTCTTGGCAATCACCACCCGCTTAAATCACTAACCGCAGCAAGTTTGCCGAGTTACTCACATTGTGCAACCATGCTCACCACTACTTCGCAACATTGCTTATTAACTCTGCAAGTCGGCTTTTCATTCGGCATATTATCCACTGCAAGTCGGCTTTTGAATGCAACGAGTTTCAAAACGTCAAAAGTTTACTCGGCACCAAACATCAAATGCCGATTTCTTGGGTCAAGTAGTTTTCTGTACTAGAGTAACATTATTGGGCTAACATTTTTAGCAACAATATCCGGCTAATATTGCAAGACTACTTGGCCATACCTACTTTAACAGCGGACATTCTTAGAACAATTACAATTATTACTCTGACTACCTATTCGGCAAAAATCTCATGATTTTTCGGAAGCACAATATTGCTCGGCATAGAACTACCATCTCGGCTTGCCGAAATCCACATCTGAAAATACTAGCAGATTCGTGTCAACTCAAGGAGTCCAAACCTACCAACCCGAGGAGCCAAGAACTAACCAAAGTTCGCTGGTAGTTGCGAAACGGACCAAATTTTCAGAAAACTAAAAATTTCAAAATCAAGTTTTGGCCATACCAGTGTGAAGTATTCATTAAGCCGAGTCCAACGCAATAAACCGCGTCAAAATCGGAGCTAAAACGAAGCCGTACGAGCTAGGCGAAATTTGCCCAAAAATTCATCTATTCTGCCGAAGAAAACGATCACAAGTTGGCAAACAAAAGAAATTATTGTGGCATTGCAGCTAAGTTGCATCATGTCATAGCCAAGCAATCAAGTTTAAATATATAATGAGCAAAATATATACATAAAGATATAAGGTAGCAAAGTGGTTAAGTGTTGAATTGTTTTTTCACAAGTACATGAGTTCAAATCTTGTAGGCAACAACATTGTTTATATTTTTTGCCAAGCCAAGCCATTACATGCAAAATAAGTCAGAAAAATTATTCAGTGCTTTGCGGAGCCTAACTCTCCCCTGATTTGAACCGTCGAATCCATTTTAGCTACAATTACGCCATCCGGAGTCTGATTCCAACAATTGAATAGTCGTTTCCAACTATTTAGAGCCTTTTGAACACATCCATACGGTCTGATTTTGCAAATTCCATATTGAAAATTCATAGATGTTATATGCAATGCCACATATCGCAGCTAAAAACAACATTTTTGCCATCGTACCTGGAGTTTGCTCAATGCCAAATTCACCAACTACATCTTATTTGGCGACTCTCTGCCTATCTCCCAGCTCGACTCATTTGTCACCAAAGGATGAATTCCTTTCGAACAACAACTTTCACACCGCAGCATTGAACATTCTCGGAATAACAACAATTGTTAGTCTACCTCTTCGGCAAAAATCTCATAATTTCTCGAAAACATAGGGGCACAAAATCCATTTCAAATTGTTATCGGCCTTCTCGGCAATTTTGACCCAAGTCAATTTCATTCCTTCCGAATAACAAATCTTATTCAAAAGCAATGGGGCAAACATACGTTGGACAAGAAAGTCAACTTCAATAAATTGGCAACCATTTCCAACCAAGTTCTTAGTAAATCTAACTCCGAAGGGATGCTGACACACCGCGAAGCTAAGAAAAATCGCCGACCAAAAGATCAGCACAATCACCGACCTGTGTAGCTGACAAACTTTTCAGCAAAATCGCATTATATATGAAACAGACTGATGTTGACACTAGTTACTAGTTACTCGGCAATGCATCAAATTTACTCGGCAATATTATTCGGCACCATTATTAATTCAACATTATGATCATTATTCGACCGTGCATCAACTTTATTCGCCTAATAACATTATTTGGCAAAACAATTGTCCACTGGGACAACTTAGTCAATTTTTCGCTTTCCAATTGGGGCACATCAGCTGATCATTATCTCGGCACCTTTGATATGCATGCATACTCGGCCAACTTGGTACAAACATTACAATGACATTTACTTGAGTTATACACTCCCGCTCCTTTTCACACTGCTCCAAGCAAGCGCCAGTTTTGGGGCAATGCATTACACACTTGGCAGTCGGCCATTAGCACTTGGCAGTCGACAAATCGCATTTGACAGCAATTCGCACATTGTCGTGCGCCGTCATTTTACCAAAGCCGAATTTTCCCTGCAACATAGGGCAATAGGGCAAGTCTAATCTGCATTCCTTCTGACTAACGCCTGTCATTCGAAAGCAATGGGGCAAGTCTACATTGGACTAAATGCAAACCAAGCAATGCTAATTGGCTCAAAATTTACTCGGCAATTAAATAGTTGGCCTAATATCTATTTGGCCATTCCTTACAAGTGGAGCAATATTCTTTGTGATTCGGTACTGGCTATCACTGACAGGATGCATTAGTCAAAGTCCTTGCCATATTGGCACTTGGTTGCCACTTAAAATCAGCAAAGTCTCTGAGTATAGTGTAATCTTCGCATTCGGCACGGGGCGCCATCAGCAAAGGCCTATATCTACGCCCGGAGGTTAGAATACCGCGGCCTACACCCTTACCTGGGGGTTATAATACCGCAAGTCTACACCCTTACTCGGGGGTTATAATACCGCATGTCTACATCCTCACCCGGGGGTAATAATACTGTGGTCCAATTTTTGACTGATATATCTACCTTATATAATCTATCTTATTTGGTTCAGGTAATCATTTCCGTGCTTGGCCTATAGAAATATTTCTAACTCGGCACGAAAGTCCATATTTGGAAGCAATCTTTGCACTCGACAATATACCACACCCTTGCCCGGGGTTATAATACCGTGACCCATCGTTATAGAGATAGTATTATCCACTGGGCTTTAGCTCACTTCTCTCCTCTATATACATATATTTGTACATACATTCATACATACATGCATTCATCCAGCCATTCATTCATTTATGTTATTCATTTATCAAATGTATTCTTTGTCAAAGGACCTAACATCTATTTAAACAGCATAACTCGGCAATAAAAACTCTCATCCCTTCTACAGAAGATAATGAAAGTTTTGGGGCAATTGTGGGAGCCAGAAAAATACAGATACTAGCTTATTGGGCCTAACCCAAACAAAGCCTACAATGGGTCCAGCCCAAACAAATATTACACCCCCCATCTATATAAAGGAGGGGCCATCCCAAGTGGAAGGTATGTTTCATCTTTTTCTACAGAACACCTCTTCAAATGTATATACCTCCTTGATTCAATTACTAACTTCACAATCGGAGAGTCCCCAGCCAGCAACCACGGTTGGGTGGCACCGACTGTGTTCATCATTGCAGATCTACAGGGGTGAAGCTCTTCTCTTCGTTGGATCTCTACAACATCCATGTGAGAGGATATTTCACGGTCTCACATATATATTTTAAAAAATGGTATACCTTGAAATAAAAGGTAGTGTGTAAATAGAGACATCTATTTATCAGTTATGTATGTTAGAGTAGTGTAAAGACGATATGTGTTGTGATGGGCTAATCCTACTTTATTACTTTTAGTTTAATATAAAATTTTAATTTTATATGTGTAAAAATAAATTTCATAATTCAACCACATTATTCTCTGTTTTTATATTAGCTTGGTAAATATTGCCGTTCTAAATAATCATTTAAAAAAGAAAATAATGAAGAATTTTCAATCTTCAAATAATGGGACAAAGTTACTCTTAGAGAATCCGAGCGGATTTGGACATGTTTGGTATTGTCAAAAAAATGTATTGTTAATTATTAGGATAATTCTATCTACATACTATTAATTCTATCGATGTACATTATTACTTACTATATATATATATAAAATAATTTTTAAGATTTAAAAATATCTTAATTCACATCTTATCTTTCCATTACTATCCAATAGTAACACACCATTGGTCTGTTTCAATACACACCACTACACACACCAAAAACTCTTCATCTTCACAACACTGTCAGTTTCAACATTACTACATTGGGGGGTGAATATAGAATTCTGTAAGAAATTTAATAAAAAAAATTAGTTATATTCATGAATACAAAGTTGAACAAACTTAATGTGTTCAAAAATTTATATCTGAATAAAGAATAAAAATTTAATTTATTTTAATCGAACTAACTTAAAATGTTCATTTTTTTATGTATGAACATTTAATATTTGGTCAATCTTAATAATTTGAACAAAATTATTTTATTCAAATATAAATAATTGAATATTGTGTAAAAATTCAACTCTGGTTATCCAAACACATGGCGAACAAACTCATTTTTCCAACATACGAATTGAATAAATAAAAAACTAAAAAACTAAGTCATAAACTAATATTTTCAATGTTCAAATCAACCTTTTTAACATTTATATTGAAACCAACTATCTCAGTGTTATCATGATGTATAAATCTTCAAAATTAATTGATTTCAATATTCTTAAATCCTAAATCTTTAAAGCAATAATGTTTTGAATTTGAAAATTAAATCTTATGGAAAAGAAAATGAAGTGAGTTAATTGATAATGAATGACATTATGAGTGTAGTGTATCAATGGCGAAGATGATGAGAAATACATGCCTTGTTTGGTTTGTATTTGTGAAACAATTTTGACAAATAATTTTTTAGAAAGAGTTTACTTAATTTAAAAATTTGTTTGGTTATATGTTTTGAGAATAATTTTGGAGTTTGGAATGATTTAATTTTTTTGGTAATTGAATAGATGGGTATAGGAGAAAAAGTGATTGATTGTGAGAGAAAGAGAGGGAAGAAATAAAAAATGATTGATTGATACGTAGTAAAAAAAAAAAGTAATTTTGAATTTTTTCTTTTCAATTTTTTTTTACCAAACGAATTTTAAGATTTTTTTCTCGAAAATTGTGTCTCTAGATACAAACCAAACAAGACCACAATGTTTATATTTTAAAACTCTAATGCCCCGTTTATTTTTCGAGGTAGAATTAAGGGGATTGATAGTGAGGGGATTAGTAAAATTGTGTTTGTTTTGATGATAGTTGTTAGTGTGGGGATTGTTAAATTATTTTTTATATAAAATAAATATAAAATAATAAAACAAATAAAACAATGATTTTTATTTAACAAAAAATACAAAAACATTAAACATTATTGATTAAAAAAAAAATGCCTAACAAGTTAAATATATATATATATATATTTACAGTTGACCGGTTGACCAGTCAGGCGTCTGGCCAGACTTCTGGGCAAACTGCCGGTAACACCCAATCCAAATGGACTAATTTTTAATACCACCTCCCAAACCAGATTGCTAATCCGTTGCCCAAGGCCTATCCTAAGCCAAAGGGACTACGAATCCAAAGTTCAAAAACCAAAACAAACATAAGCTAATTTTATTGTTCATCACTAATAGTCTGGAGTGGACTGTTAGTGCGGAAAACAAATGGGGCCTAAACCCGATAGGTGATGATAGTGTGTGACAAGTATTTTGTGTTTTTAAATATGAAATCTTTAAATGGATAGGATAGACCCCCATGTTATCCTTAATGATCTTTTTATTTAAGGATATATTGAAATATAAATTTAATTTGTTAATGGTGTATACTGAAAGAATTAGTGGCGTATAAATAGAATCTGCCTAATTATTATCAAAGTTTGACTTTAAGATATTTGAAATTTTTGGACTAATTAAGAAATGATAATTATGAGTTTAGTTCAACGGCATCGAATTTGATTTGAAAGATCTGTATGGAACTTGTATGGGGGAGAAATATTTGCCTCGCTCCACACTTCCTTACTACCAAGCTTGTCTCATTCCGTTAGGACTTTATCGTACTGTAAACAAAACAAAGGCGAGCTACTCGACAGGTGGGTTTGCTTGAAAAACTTTGATACCTCCAACGTTTGCATGCCCCTTCTTATCTAGGCTGGCCATTCAGTCTCAGAGACTGTGGGCGCACTATCTCTGCTATCCTTCCCTGGATAGGCAGTTGTGCTCCCCTCTAAATTCCTTACACGTGTAGGAACCAAAACTACTAAATAGTATTTGTCATACCGCCAAACGGTATTGACGTATACCAAGAGTGGATTCCTTTCTTCTCGTCATTGGTCCACGTGGTACACCCAACCACATCACTACTTGGCAACAAATAGCACCAACTCTGACCTTCTAAATACCGGGTTAAGTCTGGTAGGCTTCTAGCTCAGCGTCAAGGTGGAATTACATCAAATCTGATCTCCCTAACGCCAGGTTGAATACGGGCTACTGGCAGCTCGATCGAAGCATAGTCCGCCCTTTAGGTTGGTCGCATATGGGTGTGCTGTCCGCCATCCCGGTCAAGATTATCTTGTTGGTGCTCCTTCAACCGTGGTGATGAATTTAGCTTGGTTGCACCAGACGTCATTCCAGGTCGGCACGACCCAACGCTTATGTTGTGCGTTTTTTACTTGGCCTAAACACCATTTCTGTGATGACCCAAACTTGGCCCAACATAATTGTGTAGTCCTTAGCTCGGCTTGGTGTTCGGCGTAAATCCCCCTCTCAATTGCCCCTTAATCCTATCCTTGCTGAACGTGATTGGGATTACCTTTTCTAATTGACCTATCGATTTTGGCTGGTCGTCGAGACTTGTGCCGAATGCCTTGTCATCAATTAATCAGTCGTACTGACAACCTATCAGTCGTACTGATAATCTCTATGCCATGTGGGATTCCCTCATTCATTCCGCGCAACCCTATAGTTGTCCTCATTATCTTGAAAATTTGAAAAGTTGCTGCTCTTTGGGTTTTCTCCCATATATACACGCAAGAGGCCAAACACCCCCATCACTATTCATCTTCTCTTTTGCGCAAAACCCTAAGCCCTGAGCTTCTGCCGCTGTCGCTACCGTTGCTCCGTGAATTCCAGGCCATATTTCCTCCTCTATCGAATTCGCCACCTCCCGTTAAAGCTTTTCATCCGATTAAATCGAGGTCTTACACCATTTTCTGGTGAGTTTTTTTTGAATCTTTTCATTTTATTTGTGTTCTTCATGTTCTTTCTTTTTCTTCTTGTTTCTAAGTTGTTAAACCTCTGTCAACACCTTCTTTGGTGTGGAACTGGTAAATATTGTAGAACTTAGTCTAACCCGAAACCGAAAATGTATAGGGGGCCTTCGCACTCCTCATTCTTCTTAGTTTTAGTGCATAACCTTACATTTAGGATGAATAGTGTAAATTATGGACAAACCGAGCAAAAATTTGACTTTTGATCCAAAAACTGCTTCAAACCGAGCAAAAACATGTTTGCGGTCCCTTACATGATTTGGACTACACTAGAAACCAGTAGGAGCATTTAACCGAGATAAGTGCCAAATATTTAAGACGAAGGCCCAGAATTGGCCTAACGCCCTAGGCTACATAACCGAGCTAGAGAAGGTGAAAGCCTCCCATGCTTCAATTACGGCCAAGCGGGATTGGCTGGATGAGCTAGTTGTGAAGGTCGAGGAAGATAAACAAAAAGTCATGTAGGCGAAAAAAGCAAGATATATAGCCAAGCTACAGAAGCTCCGCGCTACACACAGGGTCGAGTTAAAAAAACAAGTCGATGACGCAGAGGATCGCGGCTTCGCAGAAGGAGAAATAATTTATGAACAGCAAGTGAAGGGTGCAAAGGATATTTTCTTCTAGTGCGGTTGGAAGACCGTCGCGGAGAAACTTGGCCATATGCCAGACTCCGATTTCTTCAAGAACCCCTCGCTTGCCTTCATTCTATCGCACATGTAAGCCAATGTTGTAGCCGTGCAGCAAAAGATGATCGAGGCAGAGATTGCAGATGGCGTGGCAGAGGCATCACTGCCCATACCGACCAATGATACTCCACTGTCGATCATCTCTGAAACAGAATCCCATGGCAATGAGCAGGCCAAGCCAGAAGTCGATTTGGGCCTTGGCACTGGTGCTAAGACCGCCTTAAATATAGCCAAAGAGGATGTTGCCAATTTAGTCGATGCTGTAAACCTAGATTAGGGCTGAGCTAGAATCTGCTCTTTTTTTTTTTTTTTTTTCCCCGTTGTTTTTGAATGTAACCGGGCTACGAACCCTACTTTTGTAACTGAACTACATTATGAGATCAACATCTTTTTGCTCACTTCATGCTTTTGTCTTCTCAATTTTACTGCTTTGTCTAAATGAGTGCAACGCTGACTTTTATTTGTGCTGAGATAAAACTACTCACTTGGATCCTAATGTGAAATGCAAACTCTTTTCATGCTGAGCTAATTCCTGCTCGGATGGGACAACATAAATATGCTAAATAATTTCTTACTTGATGAGCCAAACCAGTTGATAGTTGGGGAAACATAACTTTCACCCCGATCATTGAATTTATCTTTAGGGACGCGAGCATAAATCAGCTAGGTTGGAAAGGTAAAAAATCAGCACGGTTCAAATTACAAAAAGATGGGGAACACCAACTTTCTTCCCAGCGAACAAAATTTGCTCGAGGGGAGGATGAGCAAAATCAGCTTGATATAAATGATTAAAATTGGGAAAAATGCCAACGTTCTTCCCGGCGAGCAAAATTAGCTCGGTATAAATGCTTAAAATTGGGAAAAACACCAACTTTCTTCCCGGCGAGCAAAATCAGCTTGGAGAGGGGGGAGTTGGCTTTAGTGCCTTCTTGTACAATGCCATACTTTAATTCAAATAGTTTACACAAAGTGCCATAATAAAAAGCAAGACAAAAAGGTGTGTTTCATTGCTGGTTGAGTATTACATTCAGTGCCAAAAAGCTATATTTGGACAAAAAAGTATGCTAAATAGGGGAAAAAAAGTTCATTTCAAAAGTAAAACAGTTTGAGGTTGGTCACGTTCTATGGTCTTGGAATGGCTCTGCCGTCTAGGTCCTCTAGATTGTATGCCCCTTTGCCAACAAGGCCAGTTATCTTTTACGGCCCTTACCAATTTGTCCCCAACTTTCCTTCTCCAGGGACTAGAGTGTTGCCCATCACTTTCCTTAAGACCTAGTCCCTAACTTTGAATAGGTGCGGATGCACGTTTTGTTGTATTTCTTGGAGAGTTCTTGTTGGTAGGGTGCAATGTGAATTAGCGCCCTTTCTCTCATCTCTTTAGCCAAGTCTAGCTCCAGGGCAATAGCTTCGCTGTTTAAGTCTGGCTCAAAATTTTTAGACCAGATGATTGGCATGTTGATTTCCAAAGGTATGACCACCTTTATGCCATAAGCCAGGGCGAATGGAGTTTCCCTGGTGGAACGTCTTGGGGTAGTTCGATATGCTCATAGCACATTGGGGAGTTCCTCAGTCCACCTCCCTTTAGCCTTCTCCAGCCACTTCTTCAGTCCATCTAAGATAGTCTTGTTTGAAGCTTCATCTTGCCCATTTGATTAGGGGTAGGTCGGTTTAGAATTGTAGAATTCAATCTTTAGTTCTTCAGAAAATCTTTTGAAGAGTTTCCCATCAAACTGAGTGCTGTTATCCGAAATAAGAGCCTTTGAGACACCGAATCGAGTAATGACATTCTGCTAAACAAACTTCTTCATGTCTTTTCCCTGATGGTCCCTAATGGCTCGGCTTCCACCAATTTGGTGAAGCAGTCAGTGGTAGCGATAAAAAACTTACAATTGCCCAGAGCCATGGGGAGTGGTCCCACAATATCTAGCCCCCAAAGAGCGAACGACCAAGGACTCGTCAAGGGGAGCAACTCTTTGGCTGGCTGGTGAATTTGGTGTGCAAATTTCTAGCATTTATTATATCTGCACACATATTTCTGCGCGTCATCAAACTGAGTGCCGTTATTCGAAATAAGAGCCTTTGGGACACCGAACCGAGTAATGACATTTTGCTAAACAAACTTTTTCACGTCTTTTTCTTGATAGTTGCTAATGGCTCGGTTTCCACCAATTTGGTAAAGTAGTTAGTGGCAGCGATGAAAAACTTACGATTGCCCAGAGCTATGGGTAGTGGTCCCACAACATCCAGCCCCCAAAAAGCAAACGGCCAAGGACTTGTCAAGGGGAGCAACTCTTTGGTCGGCTGGTGAATCTGGTGTGCAAATTTCTGGCATTTCTTACATCGGCGCACTTATTTTTGCGCGTCGGCCTGCATTCATAGCCACCAATAACCTTGAGAAATTGCTTGATATGCCAGCGATCTGCCCCTCTATGTGGCTTCTACACATGCTTTCATGAATTTCAAAGAAGAAAGCTTCAACCTTGCTGGGATAGACGCATTTCAGGTATGGCCCAGTAAAGGACTTTTTGTACAAGGCGCCAGATGGAGAGAGCCAAAACTACTATAACTGGGCCCTTATCTTGTTGGCTTCCTTCTTTTTGGTGGGTAGGACTTGATCTTTGAGAAAGGTTATGATAAGGTCCATCCAAGATGGCCTTAAGGTGGTGCAGAGTACTTCGAGCGCCTCTGGCTCTTCGATGCTAGGTTGAGGTAAGAACGCAATCATCAAAGGATTGGGAAAGGTGTTTTGCATGGATGTCAAGTCGGCTAATTCATCCACTTGACTATTCTTTTCGCGGCCGATTTGCTCCATTCTTATATTGCAGAAAACTTTTTGATCTCAGCGCATGCCATCGCTTGATACTTGGCCATCCTTTTATTTTTAGCTTCGCATTCTCCAGAGACTTGGTTGATAACAAGCTTGGAGTCACTGAATACCATGATCTCGATTGCCTTTATCCGCAGAGCACTCTTTAGGCCGGCTAGAAGGGCCTCATATTCCGCCTCATTGTTGGATGCTAGGAATCCAACTGTGATAACATGCTCAATGGTTAGTCCATCTGGCGAGGTTAATACAACTCCTAGCCCAACACCGTGCCTATTCGAGGCCCCATCAATAAAGAGTTTCCACATCTTGCCAATGAACAATTTTCAACAATCAGATGGATTTTGAGAGTTTTGCAAGTCCAAGGAGCTGATCTCCTTTGTAACGCTCGCAAAAAAATTACAATAATTCATCTGCAAATAACTAATACAAAGATGACAAAAACAAAATAATAGACTTGCATTAATCAGAGTTAATTTACAAAAGTGACACATGCGATATACATTCATAAGCTCTATCCTGAATCTATAGCATGTGGTACTAGCTTAATGATCAACAAAATAAATGCCCTACAAGTTTACATCTTTCCAAGACTATGCTTGGTTACAATAAAAGAGAGAGTTTTAAGTTCCATATATATAAAGCCCTAGGCTTGTACAAATATTAAATACAAAACAACAAAACAGAGCCTTCAGCTCCCAAGTCCTACTAAGCTAAGTCCTTGGAGGAGGCATGTCCCTAGCACCTAAAAATGGTTTCCCAAATGGGGTGAGCAAAAGCCCAGTAGAAGCAATCTAACATAATATATGAATATTAACAAAGATATAAGTATGATGCACATGTTCAATGCCCAAATGACAAACCTTTTACATTTTTTTCCAAAACCATGTTATGTCAAACTTACATATCAATCCATTAGTTACACCCGTTTTATTTAGTCAACCAAACAAAGGATATACCCTATAAGCCTCTATACAAAATACATTAACTTATCATTTTACGAAAATTTCATCCGCAGGAATCGGCACCGATGCATATGCGCAGTTTTCAGGACTTTCACCCTGAACACATAGGCTAACTTAGTTTAATGGAGTCCATCCCCTTTCTTCTCCCAAACATGGAGTACATCCTCTTTTTCCTCCCAAACATCATACATATATAATGTATATAAATCATAATCATATTCAATGATAATGGCTAAGAGATTAGTTCAATTCGCCTAATCCTCATACAATTTCTACAACAATTATAGCTATCTTCCACCGATAGCCTAAAACAGATATTTCTAAACAGATATACAATCTCAAAGACAGATAAATTATCCAAATTTCCATAGGTGAGATGTAATACATATCTAACTCCACCATTCATATAAACATTCATTTAATTTCATATTTCTAATTCCAATTCCATATTTATACAAAATAATTATTCGAGACATTTTAGGGCAAAACTTTTTTTTTTTTTTTCCAATTTCATCCCAAACACCAAAATCAACTATTTTAACACAATATAAGCTCATATTTACTTCCATAACCATTTCCAATACATGCATTTAAAAACCCCTCATTTGATTTTAAACCAAAACCCTAGGTTTGTTCAAAATTATCTCAAATCCCAATATTTCTTACATATCAACAGATAACTAAGTTAAAACTCATAGAAGAGTGTAGAAAGTCCCTACCTCGAAGTTAGAAGTCGAGCAAGCAAAGAGAAAGCTCCAAAGATGCTTAAACACAACTTTATTCGAATAGAAATGTAGCCTTTGAGATGCTCTACCTTTTTAACAAGGGAAGTATGGTGGAGAAACTAACGGATCTAAGTGAAAATGTAGAGAGGAGGTAGGTTTTAGAGAGAGAAGCTTTAGATCTAGGGTTTTAGAGAGTTTTAGAGAGAGAAGGAAATGAAAAAGTGATGAGAAATGTGGTTGTTATGAACTGATATACGCAGAGTTCGCTCGAGCACAAGAGTTGACGCTTGAGCGTCAGACACAATAAGTTGTTCTACTTAAGCGCAAGAAGTGACGCTTGAGCACAAAATACACACATCCAGTAGTTTTGCAGACAACAAACCAACGCTTGAGCTTAAGAATGGCCGCTCGAGCTGAGCCCGCTTGAGTGCAGAAAGATCTGCTCGAGCGTAGAATACACTCTCCTAGTAGTTTTGCAGACCTACAAAAATAATGAGAGTTCATAAAAATACGGAGGAGCAAAATTCTAGGCAACAAAAGTTTGGAAACTGAGCAACCAACCTGTCCCAAACGCAACCACAACAATCTAAAAGCCAAATTTAAGGAGATACAAGGAAAACAAGATATAAACAACAATATGAAACCATTAAACCCGAGTCCGGTATATAACAAGGGTCGGGTTAAAACTGGAATCGCTATATTCTTAATGCGCAGCTTTCTTGCATACACGCCTACCTTGTCGTTCGGTAGGTCGGCTGGATCTTTCTCCACTTACTCATTATTGTCTTACCTTTCTATTGCTTCTACCTGTCCTTTGATGGCATTGACACTGCGGGTTGTGCTACATCCGTACTAGTCATTTCATTTTGCTTGGTTTCATGTGCCAAATCTATTGGTTAGACATGATGAGTGTTCGATGCAAATTTTGCAACACAGTCGACTAGGGTTTGTGCCTTAATGGCTGTTTGTGGCTGAAACTTGATGTCGTATTGCCCCAGATCTACTGCCCACTTCAAGATTCTACCAGAAAAATCTGCCTTCTCAAAAAGCACCTTGAGCGAAAACTCAGTCAGTACTACGATTGTATGGGTATGGAAATAGTGGGCTAACTTTCTAGAAGCCATCATCAACAATAGAGCCAGTTTCTCCAATGGCAAGTATCTTGATTCGGTGGGGAGCAATGTCTTGCTAATATAAAAGATAGGGAGGTGTTGAATTCCCTCAGCCAGGACAAGAACCGCGCTCACCGCATGTTGAGAAATGGCCAAGTAGAGGTATAGCTCTTTCTCTAGTTTGGAGGTAACCAAGATTGGGGCGGATGAGAGGTACGTCTTCAAGTCGGCCAATGCTTTGTCGCATTATTCATTTCAAAAGAGCTTAGATTTCAAAGTCTGAAAGAAGGGCCTACAGCGATCTGATGATCGGCTGATGAACCTATTCAGCACGACTGCCATTTTGGCAAGATATTGCAAGTCCTTTGTTAAATTCGGCCGCTCCAAGTCTTGTATTGCCTTTATCTGTGAGAGGTCAACCTCTATACCATGGTTTGTGACCAAGAAGCCCAAAAACTTCCCTGTGAGTGCAATTTGTGGCGCTTGAGTATAGAAAACATCTTTGCTAGGTCAACGAGGTGTTGGGACTTATTTTTTCTCGACACCACCATATCATCAATATAGGCCTTCATAGTGCAGCCAGGCAGAGGGGCAAACATTTTGGTGACCATTCTTTGGAAGGTTTCCCCAGCGTTCTTAAAGCCAAATGGCATAACCTTAGAGCATTACAAGCCCCTTGGCATGGTGAAAGATGTGATCTCTCGATCTAGTTCGTACATGGCTATCTGGTGGTAATTGCGGTATACATCAAGGAAGCTAAACCTTTGGTGACTAGCGGTAAAATCCACCAATTGGTCAATTCTTGGGAGTGGAAAGTTGTCCTTGGGACAAGAACAGTTAGATGTCTTGTAGTCGACGCATACCCGCTATTTCTCATTCTTCTTCGGTACTACCACCGTGTTGGAGATCTATCTAGGGTATTGCACTTCTTCAATTGCCCCAGTTTCTAGTAAATTTTTGACTTTTTCTGCCACCACCTCGGCATGGTGTAAAATTGAGCGCTGAGTTCTCTATATGACCGGCCAAGCGTTTGGAAAGACATTTAATTGATGGAAAATGAAGCTAAGGCTGACACCAGACATATCGTAAGGTGTCCACGCGAAGACTTTAATATTGGAGACCAGAAAGTTCACATAGTCTATCTGTTCGATGCTAGACAATGATGAACCAAGGAAAAAGAATTTGCTCGAATCATTCTCATCAATCCAAACCTCTACTAAATCTTTTTCCAATTTCTCCTCGGCCTTTTTCCCTACATCTTCCAAGACCTTTTTACCTTCTGGCCCCTCTATTATTTGAACAAAGCCTTTGGCAACCCGGCTTCCATTGACTACGACAAAGCACTGTTTGGACATCATTTGGTCCCCCTAAACCTCCTTAATCTGGCCGGTTAGGGTAGGCAAACACATGGCTTGGTGGTAGGTTGAAGCCACCGCTTACATGGCGTGCAGTTAGTCCTTTCCTAAGATCAAGTTGTAAGTCGATGGGACCTTCAGCACCCATAACTCAACTTGCTTCGTGATGGACCCCACCTTGATCGGCAATATAATCTTCTCGATCGACCATTCTGGTTGTGAGTTGAAACGACCAAAGGAGAAGTTGCGGGAGCGAAGTCTTTGTCTTCTAACTTTATTTGCTTGAATGCATCATAGTATATGATCTCGATCGAACTCCCCTGGTTGATCAAAATTCATTTGATGTCAAAGTCCTTGACACGAAGAGTCACGACCAACGCGTCATTGTGAGGGGTTTGAATTCTTTCCAAGTCTCTGCTTGAAAAGGTCATGATGTCTTGTATCTCGATCTTCCCCTTCTTTATGATGGGTTGAATGGATAGCATTTCCTTCATGTGCTCAGCCTTTTTAAACATCCCTTTAAGCTCGCATACTCGCACCGGCTCAATGATTCCATGAATGACATTGATGACTCCTAGGGGCGCGACATCTTGGACGGCTAGCCTATTTGGCTCGGCCTGTCCTGGAGGAGCTGCCCTCATGTCGTCGTCAATGTATTGGTCTAAATGCCTTGGTGCAACCAGCTTTTCCAAGTGTTACTTTAACAGCACGCAGTCTTCCGTTCGGTGCCCCCTTCCTTTGTGAAAAGTGCAGCGATATCTTGAGTTGAAACCCCTTTGAGCATTCCTCAATTTTGCGGGCCACTTGACAAACGGCTCGCCTTGGATCTCACTGTGAATGCGATAAGTTGGAATTTTGAAGACTATGGTAATGCCGGTCCATGTCTTCAACTTTCTCTTGGCATTTTCCTCCTTGTTGCGAGCAGCGTTAGCCCAGTCATTCCCACGGCCCTTATTTCTGTCATTGTAGCCAGCACTGTGGTGTTGCGCTCTGCCTCAGTTATTAGGGCGGTTATTTTCCTGCCCCACTGAGTTAACCTTCCCAGCCACACATTTGTCTGTTACCACCGGATTTGCCTTCTTGGTAGCCATGGCGACATCATCCTCAACTCGAATGTGCTCATTAATTCGCTTCATCAATGATTCCATGGTTGTAGGCTAGTGCATCGTAAGCAAATGTCTCAGTCTATGTCTAATTGGTAGGCCTTGCTTGTATTAGGTGATTGCTAGGTTAGTGGGACAATCGAGGATCTCGTTACAAGTTTCCCAATACTTGGCATTATATGCCTTCAAAAAACGACCCGATCCCATCTTGATACCTAGGAAGTGGTCGACCTCCTTCGGTGTTCGAGTATTGGTCTTGAACCTTATGACGAACGCTTCAGCAAGTTGTTTCCAGCCCTCGATACTCCCTTTTGGCATCCTTTCGAACCATTTCAGGCCCAACTCCCCCAAGCTCGCCGGAAAGATAAGGCACATTAGGGTGTCATTACGTCTATGCCCCGCCATCACTTGCTTGTAATGACTAACATGCATGTACGAGTCTGTCTTGCCATCGTATAACGTGAACTTAGGTTGATACAATCCGGTGGGGAGCGGTGTGCTCTCAATCTTAGGAGAAAGAGGGGTGGTGGTAAGCCTTGCCAAGCCTCTATCCATCGGTGTTGGAACCACTATTCTGGATGGCCGCATGGCCACTTTTTCACTGAAATGTATTCTAGGGTTCAACCTCTGCAACACTGGCACTCTTTAGGCATTTCTACAGCGTGCACGCTTCTCTAGGACACCCTTTAAGTCCTCTGAATAGGCGAAGTAAGAGTACCTCGATGTTTTTGACGGACGCGAGGGATTGTAGTTGCTGTCTTGCGTGCATGACTTCTTCGCCAGTGGGTCAAAATCACCAACCCCATAGCTTTTGGTAATGGAGAGGGAGGGCGTCCTTCGCCGGTTCTGACTTCGTGAGCAACGGGGTTAGGTACGCTTACTTTGGTTTCCCACTCTAGCAACACCCTTCCTGTAACATCTGCCTCCTTAATTACTTGTTAAGTGATGTGATTTTCCGTAATTATGTGTTTGTATGCAATTATGTGTCATGTGTTATATGTTTACTTGTGCTATGTGTTCATTGCATTGGAATAAGGAGAACAGATAGAGAGAGTTAGGAAGTAAACCTATCTGAATCAATGAACCATAAGATTAAAATTAAATAATTGAAATAGGCAATTAGAGCCTAATTCACAGTAGTACATTTTAATTTAGTATTACTTGCAGAGGCTGGTGATGAGAATTAGTTATTAAAAAATTAAACTTAGAATTAGGAAGACCCAAACAAGGCCTTAATTTACTCATCAAATAAAGGTAAATAGAGATAGATAGTTTAGATGGACTTGAGCATTCTAGAGCCAAAAAGGGAAAGAGAGAAAGAACTAGGGTTCAAGAAGAGGAAAAGGGGAATTGAGCAATCTTTATCAAACTATCAAGTAAGGTAAGAAATTTTCCTTAAATCTTATGAATTAAGGTTGCCTTTATTATGAAATAAGTTGAATAAAAAAGTAGAGTAGTGTTAATGGTTGTTAAGAACCCTAAAGATGAAGATTGTAGGAAATAACTTTTAATTGGAGCACACATGACATCATTTTTGTTGTTCCATGTGAGATTGTGCATGACTTCTCAAATCTAAGGAGAAATTGTATTGATTTTAGCTTTGGTAACCACACTTTACATTGAGTGTGATTTTACACTCAAAGTTCATGATTTTCTGGTCTAATTTGAGTATTGAGCCTTGCTTGATTATTTAAAGTTGGCAGTATTCAATTCGTGTGGTTTTGAAGTGTTTTTTAGCCTCATTTTGTGTAAAATGAACTTGGGATTGAAGAAGGGAAAAACTCCATTTTCAGAAAAAATTTGCATTGGTTTTTCATCCAGATTGCTCGAACGGCCTAGGCCACTACACGAACGGCCAACCTTGATTTGGCCAAATTGCATTTTGAAGTTCGCCCGCTCGTGCGGCCAGACCACCGCACATGCAGTTGGGGGCATCACACATGCGGCCAGCAAGGCCAGCCCAGTTTGATTTTTCTTTTGTTTTCTCTTACTTCGAGGCCTCTAATTACATGAATTTCACCTATTTTCTTGTGCATGTGCATTGTAGAAACACAAGAGGAAATGAATGAATGAATGAGATCAGATTAAATAATAAGTAACGGAGCAGTAACGGATAAGTTAGTGACTAATTGAATAGAAGGACTGTATATTGAACCATTGTGCCTTTATGTGTCTATGTAGGTCAAACGCCGCATCCTAGCCACGTGCTACAAAGAACTAATTGTGAGTGACAATGTAGTAAAGCTATGTTGAGTTCTACTTCTTTCTTTCTGATTATTATTGTTCTTGATCAAGTTGTTCTACAGTGATATGAGTTACTGAATGAATGAGTCCACTCCATATAATATTCTCATGTGAACCATGCCTGGGGTTAACAATATCGTGGTTTAATTCATGTGGCCCTTACCCGGGGGTAATAATACCGTGGCCTATCTCCACATGGCCCTTGCCCGGGGGTAACAATACCGTGTCCCATATTCACGTGGCCCTCGCCTGGAGGTAACAGTACTATGGCCAGATGCGTATGAGATATTGAGTTATATGAATATGATTTGAAGAACTGATATATAAGCTTGTTGTTCTACATGATTGCTATGTTTTAACGAACATGCTACTGCTATGTGACTTGACTTTACTATTCATATGGACATTATTTCTAACCTCTTTACACATTGTTGTTCACTGGGCTTTGGCTCACAGTTTATATCTGTCATGTAGGTGATTAGGCTCGAGAAAGGACTTGAGGGCGTTAACCTACCTTCTAGTTGCCAAGCCAGCCGCTGTGCCTCCCTTTTGAGGTCCCTTTTGGGTCTAACTCCAAGGCCGTTTGGGTGGTTATGAATTCACCATTTTGTTACGTGCTCAAGTGACTCATAGAAAAGATCTTTTGTTTGTTTTTGAATAGTCTTTTGAATAGTCCTTAAGGGATTAATTCCCTAGATATTGTTTATGCTTTTAACCCATGTATATAATATAGTAGTGGAAGTTTGTACAATGATGCATACAAGGTTGTTATCCATTGTAGTTTCACAGCTTATTGGACGATGTATTGTGTTATTCTTGGCTTCCGCCAGCCCCTTGCACTACTTATTGTTAAGTACGCCTTTGGTAATCTCGAATTACTGGCCGTTTATGTCTCTAACCCCGTGGGCCGGGGGTTGGGTTGTGACTGAGTGGTATCGGAGCATGAGTCTACCGCACACACGCGTCTAAATGAGCTATAGGATGTCCAAGAAAAGGAATTAGGACATTGTATTGCATGTGTGAGTGTGTGTGGACTTGATATTGGCATCAATGATATGACTATGAGGACTACCTTGCTTATGTTTATTATTTCCTATTTTTATATAGCCAATGGATGCAAGAAATGTAGATGATTCAAAGTCGTCTAGTGCTAGAATAGGCAGGCTGGAAAGGATGGTAGAAATGTTGACTGAATCTTTGAGGCAAAGAGAGCAAGTTCCACCTCCTCCTCCACTTCCGGTGCAACTTGAACCGATCAACAATGATGGCATCATAGCCCTAACACAGAAGTTTAATAAGATGAAGCCGCCAAATTTCCAAGGAGGTCTTGATCTGTTGAAAGCCGAGACTTGGATCTTGGAAATAGAAAAGTTGTTTGAGGTGTTTCCATGTTTAGAGGTACAAAAAGTTTTGCTAGCTACTTTTACTCTTCAAGAGAAAGCAAGACGATGGTGGATGCTAGTCCGAGAAGGCAACAATGCTATGACATGGGCTTAATTTAAGGAAGTGTTTTATGAAAAGTATTTCCCTCAATGTGTTCGTGACCGAAAAGTATCAAAGTTTGAGTAGTTGAAGCAGGGTACCATGTTCGTGGCTGAATACGAGGCTAAATTCACTGAGCCTGCTCGCTATGCACCACATATGGTGGACACGGATTATAAGAAGGCTCGCAAGTTTGAAGGCAGACTTGATATGGAAGTGCTAGACAGGGTGAATGTTTTGCACCTAACAAAGTATGTAGATGTTCTAAATCGCGCTCTCATGGCTGAGACCAATATTGCGGCACTGAAGCAAGCTAAGGAACTGGTAACTGAGTGGAAGGGAAAAAGACAAGGGTTCAATTTTAAGAAGAGTTAGACTAATTTTCAGAATAAGAAGCAGAATATAGGGTCAACGACGAGTTCTAATCAAGGAAGTTATTTGGTACTGCCATGCCCTGAATGTGGAAGAAGGTACAAGAGGGTGTGTGGGGCTTGCTTTCTCGGGAAGTTATTTGGTACTAACTTTTTGGGGCTTGCTTTCTGTGTGGCAAGATGGGCCACATGGTTAAAGATTGTCCTCTTTTATCCCAAGGCACAAACAGACCACTGGCTATGTCACGACTCAAACCCGCCCCTATAAATTTAGCGTCGTAACTGGCTAGTAATCCTTGGATTACCAGAGGCCTCTTGACAGAACAACATATAATAAGGGGCTACAGAAGCAAAAAAATAGAGAATATACAATGTCCATAGAGCTGTGTTAACATATATGAGACAGAGATCTTCAAAACAAACATATATATATATATAATGTCATAATTACATTATTCATGTGTCACCTATTCATAAACATGAAACTAAAAGGGGACTTAGCCCAATACAGATATACAGAACAAAATCAACTAAAGCCTTGACATGGACCTCTCAAAAGGAACCTTCTCGGGAGGCACGGTAGTTGGCTGACGAAACAGAATCTTAGGCCATCAACTCTGGGCCTGGTCATGTGCCTGCTTACCTACATACATAATATAAATAGTGAGCTGGAGCCCAGTGAATAATAACGGAGTAAAGGATTTAAATAAATGATATCCATAATAGGTATCGAAATCAGAGTTCATATTAGAAACAGATATATTTATGTTCTTGTTCAAACTACATACAGAAATAAGAGTTCATGCTTAAAAATACATGGTACATCCATTAGCATTAACATGCTTGTTAGTTCCTTTAAGGAACCTTTGGTACTGAGAATTTGTAACTTGCTTGAACCACAATTGTAGCGACCCTAATTTTCTTAAGTTATTATTTATTATTATTATTATTATTATTATGATTATTATTATCTTATTTTATTTTTAGCTTTATTAATTGTGTGGTCACATGAGAATTTAATGTGATATTTAATGAATTTAATGTGGTAATTAATTAATTTAATGTGTTATTTAATTATATTTAATTGATCTAAATATTTATATTTGTTATATATATATATATATAAAAAGAGGTGTTATATATATATATTATCTTATATTTACATTTATATATGTTATAATTATGTTGTATTTATATTATATAGTATAATAACTATGAGGTTATATAATATTATAACTATTAGGATTTATAAGAAGTGTTTAGGTTATAAACAAATTAAGGAAAAAAGAGAGGCAAAGGCGGCAGGGCTACGGGAGAGAGAGAGAGAGAGAGAGAGAGAGAGAGAGAGAGAGAGAGACTAATCACAAAATAGAGAAGCACCCAAGAGAGAGGGGACCGGTGGGAAAGAGAGGGTTTGCGGCTGTGTGAGAAAGAGAAAAGCAGAGGAAGAAAGGGTTAGGGTTTTGTTTTGGTGGCTCTATTAATTTTCTAAATAATTCTTTGAGCTTCAAAATAATATTGTGAGTACAAAACCCACTTTTCTTGATTTATGTTTAATGCAATCATGAGGGTTATTTATATAAAGATGATTGATTAATTTTAATTTTTTTGTTTAGTTGTGTATGTAAGGTTTAGGATTTTTAGTTGATTGATTGATTGATTTTGATTATTTTGATTAGTTGTGTATGTCAGATTTAGGGTTTTTATATGGATTTATTTTATGGTTGTAATAACCCTCATGATTATATAAAACTAAAATTAATGGTTATATGAAATTAAAATTAAATAAGAACCTATAGATAAATTCCTTATACTCCGCCATGACTTCATGGATTGTTGTTTTATTTGAGTGAGAAAGAGTGTATAAAAAAAAAAAAAAAAGTGAGGATTATGAGATTTATTTGAATGCCTTAGACTTGGCATTGTTATGTTTATTCTCATGTGTGAGATGTTATGTATATATATATATATATATTGTTGCCCCGTTCTCATGAGTAGACGAGTGCTTTGATTTGCGTGCGTACTGTAAATCATAAAGCATAATAATACAACAGATAAAATATTAGAATCATACCTTTTAGAGAAGAACCTCGTGGGTAAATCACGTGCTTCTAGAATCTAATCAGTCAACCCAGCAATGGAGTGATATTACAATAGTGAATATCACCCACACAAATCACAGTGCAAATGGCTTTGATCGTTAGTTTTTGGGAGAGAGTCAGTATATAGGAAAAACTCAAAACATACGTTATTTTTCTCTTAATCACCCATATCCCATATTATCAGATATATAATATGGTTATCTCATTTATCCATATCAGTTCTATGAGATAATATAAGATATATCATCTATCCATATCAATTATATGATATATATATATTGAGTGGTTATCCAAATAGGTTTGGATTTGAATTCAAAACCCATTTGGATAAGGTTCAAAAGACTCAAAGGGTCATGCCACATGGGCGCCCATTTCTAACATCTCCCACTCGCACATGAGTTGGCATGACACTGCCACACCTCTATCTCAATCTCCCCAAAAAAGAACAATCTCATACTAGCCACTGCACCGTGCGACTGCTGAGAACACCTGCATGTTGGAGCTATATACTAGAAACTCAAAATGAGCTAGCATAGAGACATCAACCCAAAAAGAACAGAAATAGTGTCTCATATACCCTAGACCCTAATTACACCGGTCCAAAAAAAAAAAAAAAACATCTCTAATCCCTCAAAAAGAGCATGTTTGGCCCTCTCAATTCTTGCAATATATTCACACTCAATTCGCCTCTCATACAGAGCGATGTGAGTTGCCGGCAGTGAATATACAATAGTGGTGTAATACTAGATGATCTTCCCTTTGCCTTCATGCCATTTAGTTTAGGATTGACCGCTTTCCCAGTGATGTCCCTTAAGGACGAATCATACATGACCGTAGGCAACATACCAAAGTAGCAGAACATCAACCCCTTACCTTATGACATAGTCAAAAGTCACAAAAGGGTACATAAATGAAAGTCATATCAATAATGACACGTAAGACTCACATGGTGAGGAAACAAGGATTCATTCTCTCACCTCATTACTCGGTCGCCAAGCACATATAGTATGAATACATGCTACGGTGGAGTAACTCTTCCATAAAGAGTGACGTCATACTCGATACACCGTACAGATCTTAGTCTAGTCGCTTTCTAGCGCCTAACCCGAATTCTCTATTTGCTCGCCTTCTAGGCACCAAATAAGATCTCGTATCTGGCTAATCATAACAAGCACAACATGGAAAGTGGGTACTAACATCCATGTTTGGTCCTTAACATGACCTCATCTTGGTTGTAACCAAGGCGACATGCATAGTGGATAATTTAAGCCTCTCTTGGCTCCAAATAAAAATAAACCACTAGTCTCATCCTTGCTCGCTCCCAAGTGCCAAGGGCGATTGCTCGTGTGAGTGAGCCAATCTTGCCTACTGACATCATCATCTGCTAATCATTATGACACAAACCATAATAGTGTCAACATCCCATCATCTCAAAATAAGTGATCGATTTTAAAAAAAAATTTGACCATAGCTTGCGCAATTCTAGATTCCAAACATAAGCCTTATCAGCACCTCTTGCGATAAGTATATACAACGGAATCCACCATGTGCACCTCACATGAAGTGATTCAAGATCACAATTCTAGATTCCAAACATAAGCCTTATCAACATCTCTTGCGATAAGCATATACAACGGAATCCTCTATGTGTGCCTCACATGAAGTGATTTAAGATCACTACCTCTTGCGCAATTACCTCTCTAAAGATATTTTGGTTACCAATTTGCGTTCATTCTGGATGCGCCCAACTAGTGCATTGAATCTTACAAGGAGCAGATGCGCCCAACTAGCGCATTGAATTTTACAAGGAGCAAATTAATATACTACTAGTAAAGCATTTTATCCTCAGTCTAATGAGCAAGGTCAATGTCTAAACAACTCAGTTGACCATTTACCAAAGATAACACTTATCATGCCGAATACGCTCACATAGCGTACTTTAGGCTCCCACAACAAAGAAAAAATCAAGGAATATAGGTCATCTGTTTCTTCCAAAGACAATTCGAGGATTCACTCAATAGTTAAGGCTTTGGCTTTTACTGATAGGTAAGTCAATGGGTTTGCAATTTTACATCTAGAATCATTCTAGGATATTCCTTATGTAAGTCATCGAAGACAAAATAGGAATTCTCCCAAAACAATCCCTAAGGATCGTACATCCGAGCATATAAATTACATCACCCATGTCCATCATATCTAAAACAGAGGACTGCCCACCCTAGGTGGCGACAACCCTATAAATTCCTGGCTCATAATGACTAAGTAAGGAAAAACTTCTTTTGGACCATTGATCATGCCTCAGTGGTCTTCATCGATCATCGTTGGCCTATCATGGCTTGACGAAATCTAAGAACCACTATTTGGATAACCGTTTTAGGCTGTAAAAGATTTGTTGGAACTAGCAACCTTTTTGCGCTCCTAACTTTTCACCATAAAAGCAGAAGGCAAATCCCTACAGATCTACTTATCCAATTCTTTAACGAGAAAGTTGGGTCACAATGTCCACAAATCAATGTTCAGAACTTATGTCAATCATAGCCTAAGTCAAAATAACCTTACTCCCCAAGAGGAAGTCTTCTCATGGTCAACACTTTCCTCAATGGTGCGACTTTTCAGTATCTAGCGAGCCTTATGCCTCAACAATGACTATCCAAATTACGCATAACTTTAAATAGTTTCGCGTCATAATGGAAAGTCAACCAAATTATAGAAATGGTTAATCCTCAAAGACTTTGTCTTAAACTGCACAACATTAATCTACTTTCTAAAAACAGGGGACTAGAGCCTTTGGCATTATCCTAGGCTCTTTATCATCTTGCGGAGCAATCATGAATGTTCCCTTCTCAATCACCTAGTGATGACGTGGAAAATTTTCACATTTGCTACCACGCAACTAAGAATGTAGAGAATTCTTCTCTAATGGAGTAATCCATTAGTAGGCACATCGCTCCCTCTGTCCCTAGGATATTGGAAATTTCTTTCCATTCTCAACTAGGCTACATAAAGCGCTATGCTTAGAATTCTCTATCTTATAGAGTTCCAAAACTCTATTCACGTCACCTTTACTAAGAAAACTTTATGTGACTTAGTTACACTACCACAAAGCTGCTTTCCTATATGCACATGACCTGGAGGGTTTGCATGACCTCATACAATAATGCGCCACACGACCCTTTGTGTTTACAAGACAGTATACAATAATGCGCTATAGAACCCTAGGTCTTAACTTCGCAATCTTATGAGAAGTAGAATAAAGATAAGCTGCTTAACGGTTACAGATTGCCCATAGATGGCTCTCTGCTAACTCATTACTCAAAATGGAGTGTAAAATCTGATATGGAGGGCTCTTAGTTAGGGATATAGGCAACAAACTAGTGCAATTCCCAATTGGGAAACATTTTGCGCCATTATCCACCTAATATTAACAATACGTAATTCCTAATCTCTACTACACCATTGTGTTATTGAGTATTAGGAATAAATAATTTTCTAAGCATCTATCTCTCTTCACAGAGCTTTCTAAAAAATAACTCAAATAGATACTCGCCACCTTGGTCAAAACTAAAAGCACAAAAGCTCTTATCTAATTGGTCTCGACCTCATATGTGCAATGTCAAAAAACATCTCAAAACTTTTGACTTATGGGAGATCAAATAGTCTTGACTCAGATACGTATCGTAATCTATAAATGTGTTGAGATTGAGACTTAGCTTTCATACCCTTTACACATATCTAGTCACAAAATATCATAGTGGACTAAATGCGCCAAAACAAATGACCTTCTATGGCTTTCGTACTTACTTGTGCGCACCTATTGCGAACAAAGTTACACATTCATGTGAGAGCAGGATGTCACAAGCGAGTGGGCCCGAGAAGGCCTACTCAAACCATCGTGTCATCATCTCATTAATGTGATTAAGTATAACAAACCACGGGTTTATGACCAATGTCATAAACTAATTCCAATCATCATAATGTGTGAGTTCTTGAAGACAAGTTTTAAAGGTTTAGGCCCAACTAGGTAATGACTCATGACTAATTCATATTCACTAGATCATAAAAGGATGTCATGGAGATATCAAGTGTGCCTAAGTCACAAATTTAACTAGTAAGTGCTAATCCCCTGCACCTTCAAGTCAATTTTATTCTCCATACACTTTAATGGATCTAGTTGAAAGATGACGATACTCCTCTTGCCATCTCTGTTTCTCGTTTCATAGTTACTCGCAATTAATTCTACTATCCACAAGAAGGAGAGAATAAACTATCAATCTATGACAGCTCCTGAAGTAACTTAAGCGCGGATTAGGCTAAAGAGTCTAATTCAACACAATGCTCTCACAAGCAATGCGTCAAATTCTTAGAGTCATAACAACCTTGTGAGCCTTGAGCTTTTCACTATTATGCTGCAACGTTTGCGCTTAGTGGTAAACGTTATTAAAAAAATGTTAGCCTAGCTAAGGAATCATATAAAGAAGCCCCTTCTCATGTCTCATACTCAAGTGTGGAAACAGTAAGTGTCCAGACTTAGACAAGTTGACAATGCTAATAGATTTTGCAGCTACTAAGCGCTAAACTTTTCACTTAGTGTTAATAGATTTTGTGGCTTCTAAGTGCTAATCTTTTTACATAATGTTAATAGATTTTGCAGCTTCTAAGCGCTAATCTTTTAACATCACGTGATATTTCAATGCACACTATTATAGTGCATGAAATTTTGCTTCATTCACTCCCAATAATTGGGTAGAGAGTAAAACACTGCTCATACTGGTTACTCGTCTTACACTTAATGACTAATTTATTTAAGCTCGCATTTCTTGGATGATGTGACTCTTGAATGTTACTTCATCCAATGATGTAACATTATTTACAAGTCAAATTACAAAGTCAATCCGCGCAGCTCAATAGTCAATATCATATACAGATCTATTGAGGGCTTACTCATTTCATAACTCCAAAACTCGCCAACCAAAACTACGTAGCGTATCGCTAACCATAGCGCACACATTAGTTTTTATTATGCCAAACAAGGCAACAAAAACACGACGACTTTGAGTCATGTTTCTTACTTTGGATCAATTAAGGCTTGACCTAAAGTCTCCAAGACTTTTGCTCATCTAAAGAATGGGATTAAATTGTTCACATTTGAACATCTTTACTAAGTCTAGGTCAACCAATTAATTTCCATAAGCTAAGTCAATTTAGAGAGAAATTCACATTGGGATTAATTTGATTAGCATAATATAATTTTGCCACAAAAATCTAAGTTAAATAGTGATAATATTACACACGTCGCAAGATCAAAAATCCGCTATGCTCTTAATCATCTCTTGCGCCACAAGTGACAATTATCCAAAATTTAATTTAATTTATGTGCAAAATATTGGTTTTCGGGAGTTAATCTATAAAGATTTCTTTCAACCAAATAACCTCCCACTTACTATGGCATGTCTAAAAGCATGATAAAATTTTTAATTCCATACAATAGTATTATAATGTAGATTCACAACCAACTCATGCTATGTCACAATTAATAATGGAATTTAAACAAATAACAATTAATCATGCTATTCTAATTACAACATATTAGAAACTCTAAAAAAAAAATAATATGTTGTATTTAATATTCAAATTATGCCATAACATAATGTATATCATTCTGAAATTTTCTGGAATTTTCTGAAATTTTAAATGACTAATAAACACACATAAAATTAGAAATAAATATTCCAGAATCTGGTAAAATGCAATAACCATACCAATAAATAGTAAACTACAACAATAGTCTACAATAAAAAATTCAGCCCCAGAAACTTAATCATACAACACCAGATGCAATTTAAAGCAGAAATAATGAATTATTATTTCAGGAAAAATAATTTTTATTTTCATAAAATTTTTAAAATTTTACAGAAGATACAAAATTTAATTCTGCGTCAAACGGTATCAATCACGCTTAAAACAAAGCTATAACGAATTAATTATGACCATTTAACGCGATTTAGAATTTAAAAACAAAACAAACAGACCCTTAACATTAGCAGCCAAGGCGACGGAGAAAAAAAAACGGCGCGGCTCAGCACGCGGTGCACGCATGGAAAGCGCGGAACAGTGCGCGCGTGGCAGCGCGTCTAGCGCGTGGAGGCGCATGAGAGCGCGTGGAGGCACGTGAGAGCCTCCCATGGCGTCAGGTGGCGCGTGAGGCCCACGCTCCACCTTCCAGGGTGTTTTCTGGATCGATTTTTGTACTTCTGGATTCCATTTTTCACAATAAGTACATTTATAGTCTCAAAAATGATATTTCATGGACATAAAAATGAGATGTATCACATTCTCAAACTAATTTTCATGCATATAATGTGTATGTATATTTGTATAAAATTGTACACATATTTTATCGCATACAAATAAGCACGAAAATACCCATATAGGCTCTGATACCAATGTAAATCATAAAGCATAATAATACAGCGGATAAAATATCAGAATCATACCTTTTAGAGAAGAACCTCGTGGGTAAATCATGTGCTTCTAGAATCTGATCAGTCAATCCAGCAATGGAGTGATATTACAATAGTGAATATCACCCACACAAATCACAATGCAAATGGCTTTGATCGTTAGTTTTTGGGAAAGAGTCAGTATATAGGAAAAACTCAAAACATATGTTATTTTTCTCTTAATCACCCATATCCCATATTATCAGATATATAATATGGTTATCTCATTTATCCATATCAGTTATATGAGATAATATAAGATATATCATCTATCCATATCAATTATATGATAGATATATATATTGAGTGGTTATCCAAATAGGTTTGAATTTGAATTCAAAATCCATTTGGATAAGGTTCAAAAGATTCAAAGGGTCATGCCACATGGGCGCCCATTTCTAACACGTACGTATATGCTAACTATCCAGGGAGTGTGAGTTAAACTCGGGACGATATCCCCGTGCAAGTTTGGCTTCGGAGCGTTGTTAGGTATACGAAGGCACATGGGATATATGTGTAGGCTGGAAGGAGAGGGCCAAAGTGGTGGAGTTAAGGTACAAAAATTTAATTATGAGTTTATTGATTTGTACATCTTGAAAAATAGTAATCGACCTTAATAAATTATGAAATTTGAGCAAAGGCATGTATATGTGATTTTGGACAACTTTTGTGTTGTAACTTTTTATTAAAAAGATCGATTAGAACTTATAATTGGATGACCTTGGTTATTGTTGGTTTGATTCATTTTGGTAATGCCGATTTTATAGGCTGTTTTAACCCACGAAACAAGCTCAATTTTATTGGTTTCGCGTAAACTGAAGTAAAATATTATTCTACACACTTTTCATGTTTTGAACTTTTTCGAAAAAAAATCATCTTAGGGCAGTTTTTGTTCGTTTTCAGCTTTAGATTTTTCGATTGAATTCCGTCTAGATTTTTAGATCAAGTTTTTTTCTTAACCTGTTCAGTTTCTATTAAATTTGTTTGCGTTGTCTTTTAGAAAATTTGATTCTGTACAACTTTCGTTCTTTGAGTTTTGGTCAATTCAAATTATTTAAGCAGGAAACGATGCAATTTTATACGTATTCAGCAAGTTACTTATGATTAATTTATACTAACATTATTTTTTTTGCAGGATGGTGGGTCTTACTAACTTTTTATGCAGGGCTGACCCACCATATTTCTATTTCTATTTTGTTTATTTTATAATAAATTTATATTTCATTTTATACGGACAAGAAACTAAATGCCACCGTATCTCGGGAAACTACCCATTCGTCTCGGTGCGGTTGGAACTACTTGTCTTGTCCTGTAATAAGAATTAAATGCATTTTTGTCTGTGTTTGGTGGACACGTGGGTGTTAGATCTTGTACTCATACCAGTATACCTGTATACTGACCCGTTTTGTCTCTTGACAACTCGGGTGCGTTCTGTTTGAGCGCAACCGAGCTTCTTTTGCAGGATTAGTTGAGGCTACGGTGGTGACGAGAAGTAACTATAGTTTTTGGGCATATATCTTGGATTTCTTTTGTTTTCTTGAGCTTAGGGTTGTTAGTAGTTTATGTATTTATTATTATTTTTTTTTTATGACTTTACTATTAGAATAATTTAGCATGGTTTGTAACCGTACTTTATTTAAGTTGTTTTGACTGGTTATTGCTATTTGAATGTTGAGGTATTTGTTAGTTATGAAATTATGATGAATGGTTTGGTTGACGTTTAGTTTTTTTTTTTCACCCTTAAGATTTGGATGATGGAATATTATTGGGGTTAGTCATAATTTAATATTTAATTGTCTAAATTTTGGGGCGTGACAACGATATTATTACCCCCGGGCAAGCGCCTTGTGCTAAGGATGCCGCGAATACATTTCAAAGAAAATTGGACAATCATTCATTCGTACAAAACATGGCATTTCAGAAAGCTGATCATTTCATATCATCAGAAAATAATTAAAGTCAAACATAACTTTACAGAGTTATTACTCACAGATGGCTCCACTTGCAAAACAGACAAATTAGATATCTTGTGGCGCGTGACCTACACATATAGCAGAAAGGCATAATGAAACCTACACTCGGCTGGTACTTAACTTCTTTCGTTTCATTCTCAGTGTGTTTCTAAGTCTTTAGCTCTTATTGAGTCTTAATCATGGCCTAGGAGTGCCTAGGATGTAATGAGGATGCTAAAATGCACTTGAACACATTCAACAAAACTTGCAGAAAATAGGATTCCCGCTCGAGTGTAAATTCCCTCGCTTGAGCAGACGCACAAACATGTGAGGGGACGCTCAAGTGTAACTTCTCTCGCTCAAGCGGTTTGTAAACTTTGAAAAAATACTGGTTATGTGAAATCTCTGCTCGATGTTCGCTCGACTCTCGCTTGAGTGTGAGACTCATGCCATCGCTCGAGTGCAATTCTTGCTGCTCGAGCGGTCTGCAAAAACATGAAACTTCTAGGAGCTTGCATTTCATGCTCGAGTGGACTTTTGGTTGCTCGAGTGGAAGTGTAAGATCACAAAGTGGCCACTCGAGCGAAGAGCAAAATTCTGGGATTTCCAGATCACTCTTCTCAGCTCAAAACTCAAATTCAAAGTTGTAAAATAAGGTCTTTTGGGTCCAAAACTTGAGGAAACAAAAGGAAATAATTGTAAATGGTGAAACCATGGTGAATCCAAAACCATTTCACAAGATCAAGGCCTGGAAGCTTGCTAATTGTTCAAGACAAAACCAAAATCTTTGAAAACATAACAATATATATCATGAATATAAAGGTGCAAGTTCCAAGCTTTCAAAACATGATCCAATGAGGTGTCTAACTCAAAAATATGTTGAATTCTTAAACCAAGGCCAAAATGAGGGCATACAAGAGGGAATTCTTTGAAAACAACTTCAAATTATGATGAAATGAGCATGCATGCTATGGACTCGCCTTTTTCCGTGCCCTCGCCTTTCGGAAAGGGTTTGAAAAGAAAGGCCTCATAGTTTGGACTTCTGCAGTTCTGAATCTAGTCTCACAAATGCAATGTGAAACTGATAATCACCAAAGAGTCTAATTCGACAAATCTTTTTTGGAAAATTGATTTTAAATCAAATAATGCCAAAATTGAACTATTTTGCCAGAGATAGAGTCGCCACCTAAATATTTTGTTTCTTAGGGAAATTTAGGAAACCCTGACTCAAGCCAAAGGCACGTGTCCATCATCACCACAGCTGCCTCGGCTCGGGAACTTGCGTACGAAGGGGGAAGGTCATGAAATGAGCAACCCTGCTCGCCCGATCAAAGATCGGCCTCTATTAACCATGATATATGATTTTATAAACATTATGTGTTCTTATCCCGGTAATTAATCTAACCTTACTATGTGACGCACATAAGCAAGTATAGACTAAATCTCAAGAATTGTAACATTTTAAGTCATGTTTGTTTTGCGAAAATGGTTTGAATTTGCCACCCTCAAGTGGGCTTAAAAATGTGGATTTGCCACCAAACAAAGTGGGCTGAAAACATGATTTGCCACAACAAAGTGGGCTTAAAACGCACATTTGTTGAATCATTCTAATTCAAACAACAAAGCCTTCATCCAAAGGGATTCATACAGTTAATCATTTAAGCACATAGCCTCATGGCAAGCATGTTATCATGGCATCATGCACACTTATGCAAGTATGCTAAAGCGTAAAAGCTTACCAAGTACTCCAAGTCAAAACAAAAACTAGTTAGAAAAATACATGATCCTAACTATGTTAAGTGTCCAATGCAACGCATGCAATAATGCAATTAATAGGCTCGGCTACTAATATGGCATTTGCAATACTTTGATAGCATGTTTTGAAACACGTATTCAAAGAAGTTATTGAAATAATGATGCAGTTTGAATGATGCGCTGAGCCTCGGTACATGCAAAACAAATGAATGGATGCAAACATGCAAGCATAATGTATGCTAATTGAAACATGATCCCTAATCTAACCATCAAAAGCGATTAAATAGAAGGGAGAAAGACGTGGGGTTAGAAGATATACACAAACGCACGCACATTTATTACAACATTACACCCTCGTGAAGGAGGGTCCGAATGAATAAGCTAGGCTACACTAAGCTAAGCTAATCAAGTTAACTATTACAACACAAAACTACTTAACTAACTTATTCTAAGCTAATTAAATATCACAAAATGAATTAATTAGTTAAACACTTTAATTAACTAATTACAAAGCGAGTAAATTAAATAATTAGCTACCCCTAACTAATAAAGCAATTAAACAGCTTCGAGGGGTGAGGGATGCATGCATGCTCGGATTCTCCTCCCGAAAATGCCACCGCCTTGCCATTGCAGCCTCTGTTTGCACATTTTTGACCACTGAAAATTGTGCCAACTCCCAGAACACTTTTGATCCCCTTTAGGAGCACACAGAGCAACCTGCTTCATTGATAGCCGGTCAGCTACTGCTAGAGGCCGGTCGGCCACCTCTTCTCTGAACTTCATTTTTTGCTGCAACAGAGAGTAAACAGGAGCAAAATAGTGTATTCTCAAGGAATGTATGTGCTTTTGCCCTCCTTATCGTTACACAAGTTCAAAGGAGTGCAACTCTTGACCCTCAAACCATTAACCAAGCATTTTTCATGCATGATGGCTAAGGAACCAAGCTTGTATAAGCTTAATGAGTGCAAAACAAGACTCAACAAAACCACTACCCTATCATGTATGATCAAGGGTAATGGTGACTAAGGAAAGTGGCACGTTTTATCACTTTGAGTATGAAATGTCACGTTTTCTTCGTGTTCGAATTAACGTCCGATCCGAACACATGCTATGCAACACAAAAGATGCTTAATCTTGGCTCTTTTACTTGTTCATTTTTGTTTACTCATTTTAGCTTACCAATCCATTCTTTAATTGATTAAGTCCAAGGTGAGTGTCCTTTAATGGAAGAGGTGTCAACCAAGGGATGCTTTAAGGCAAGAGAGAGGTCATGCCTTTGATTAGTAGAAACCATCAAAAGAGGATTGAAACTATTAAGCACGAACCTTGATCTCAAGCTTAAACACAACCCGAAGATTAACCAACCCTCAAAGCAAATGAAAAAGTGAAGAAATAAGGGAGGTTGTAGATATTTAGGTGCTGGAATTAGGCATGAAAAAGCATTAAAACATGCAACCAAGACACACAAATGATGCTCAAGGCCTAAAAACACTAAGCTAGTGAAAGAAATTGCACCACAACCATGCAATACAAAGCTCAAAGGACTTAACCAGCCCCAAAAAGAGTTAAAACAAGTCAAAATAGTAGCAAAAACATGTTGAGATCAAGTTACGAAATGCTAGAAAAACATGCTCACATATTAGGCAACTAGGCATGCAAGTAAGATAACAAGGAGGGGAGGCTAACCCCTTCAATTTTAGACTTCAAAAGAAGATTTTTGCCACTAAAATAACTATGAATTTCAGTGGTTAAAGGGCCCAAAACTTTTGATTTAGATATGAGAAAAAATGGCACAAAAAGCTAAAGAAGCTGAGGAACAAAAGGGGGAGGGCAACCCCCTAACTCACAAAGACTCAAACTACCATTTTTATGCCTCAAAAATAGAGATTTTTATACTTCAAAAATAGCCTTAAAATAGTTGAAAAGGATGGCAAAGAAAGTATGCACAATAAGCTTAAATGAGGTAAGTGCAATACCTTTGAAGCAAAGTGCAATTCAACCACAAACTCGAGCTCAAATCCCCTTCCAAGGCTCAAACAAAGCTCCAAGGGACCTCAACTCCAAGGTGGTTAAGTTTGGCTAAGGGTTGATGTGCAAAAGTATAAAGAAAACTAACAACAAGGCACAAAATAAGAAGAGAGAGAGAGAATTCTAGAGAGAGAGGGAGAATTTTGGTCTAAAATGTCCAACCTCTCCAGATGGGGAAGGACACCCCCCATATATAGAAAATCAAGGTTTGAGCTTGTATTTATCCTACCGTACACGTGTATGAAGATGTAGCTCAGTGAACAACAGCTAGCACAATTGGCAAACAAATATCTAAAAAAAGAGACCAATGGCCATCGGCCACCACTACTGGCTGACAGGCACAACTTGTGGCCAACAGGGTCTAGGGTTGGCCGATAGGTCACCCTCTCTTCCAGGCAAGAGGCAACAAGCTCTTGGTCCAAAAACATGTACAAAACAGATAAGTTTAGAGGCTTAAAGACAAGGTGCTCCGCCGAGGACTTTGATCGCTCAAAACGAACACAAACAAGGATAATCATTGAGTGTACAAACGACGATGGCCAAGTCTTGAGGACGGTCAAAAATGGGTGTCTACAGTTGCCCCTCTTTGAAAGAACTTGAAATTCATGAAATGACGGGAATGAATGTCAAAGCCTAGAGACGACCCATTTTTGACAAGGCCAAAGACTTAGACAAGCAAACGAGCAAAGCAAAGAATGGTTGCCCCCACAGGCTGCCTATGTATCCCTTTGCAAGGAATCACGCCAGCGTAGTTCTGGGCCAAGATGCAAGTGATATGCACGATGCAAAAACATAACTTATGATAATGCAATGAGGCTGTAACGAAACATCTAGATGCAAGTGTTATGCAAAGAAATGCTATAGCAATCTCATACACAAGAGAAGTAAGTAAACGAGCCAAACCACATTTCATGCAGAAAAGATGTAAGAAAATTATGCAATCCTAACTACACATCATGCAGGGAAGGCAAAGAATAACACAAATGCAGATGCACCCGAGGCGTCAAACAAGATTCCAACGCGTTGCACACGTGAGGAGAAAGATGGTGTGAACACAGGGGCACACCCGAATGTTTCTAAACTGAAGCGTCCTAACGCATCGCACGCGAGAGGAGAAAAGGCAACGAGAACATTAGGACGCGCCCAAATGTCTCTAACCAAAAGCGTCCTAACGCGTTGCATGCGAGAGGAGAAAAGACAACGAGAACATCGGGACGCGCCCAAATGTCTCTAATCAAAAGCGTCCTAATACGTCGCACGCGAGAGAAAAAAAGGCAACGAGAACATCGAGACGCGCCCAAATGTCTCTAACCAAAAGCGTCCTAACGCGTCGCACGCGAGAGGAAAAAAGGCAACGAGAACATCAGGATGCGCCCAAATGTCTCTAACCAAAAGCGTCCTAATGTGTCGCACGCGAGAGGAGAAAAGGCATCGAGAACATCAGGACGAGCCCAAATGTCTCTAACCAAAAGTGTCGTAATGTGTCGCATGCGAGAGGAGAAAAGGCATCGAGAACATCGGGACGCACCCAAATGTCTCTAACCAAAAGCGTCCTAACGCGTCGCACACGAGAGGAGAAAAGGCAACAAGAACATCGGGACGCCCCACCAATGGCAATTTGGGGCCATTTTGGTCTTTTCTCCTTGGGCCTTTAAGTAAACACACCCAAACTTCATTTCCGTACACCTCTCTAGCCGAAATTGACCCCTCTTCCTCTCTATACACTTTTCCCCATAGATCCGTGTTTTATACGCGTTTTCCAACACCCCATGTGAATTGATTAGCTAAAACCTCTTGATTTCCTTCGTTTTGAACTGATTGGAATTTGTTTTCGGTGCTTCTTTCTTCATTTCCACCACTTGAGGCTTGTTCCCCTCGAGTTACCCTTGGGTTCTGTGCCTTTTACCAGGCTTTGACTTTTTCTTTCATTTTCTCTCTCCGAGGGTTGACTTTTGGCATTCTCCACCCATTTTGCTCATTTTCACCCATATTCTCACCTCCTTTTCAAATGGCAGACAACATTCCCCATGACGGAGGTTCTCCAAGGATGGAAGGAGATTCTGAGCACATACCATTGCCACCTAGGGTTAGACCCAGAGACGTACCACCCCGAGGTGCATGAGCTACCGCCCGATACAATACGTCATTTTAGCAGGTTTGCATGAGGCACACTAGAGGATCTTTTGCTGCGAGAGCCGGAGTCTCATTTATCCTACAGCACCTCTGAGGTATGCATTGTCTTCTTCATTTTCCGCAATGTACTTTGCATTTCCTATATAGCTCACACTATCTTTCATGTGTTCATCCCAAACACATTCATGCACTGTATTTCTTACACTGCCTTGCATCTACTCATTCTAATTACAGAGGGACTCTTGTTTTACCCGAGGATACGGGACCACATCTGCGAGAGAGTGGTATATGGACCACCCCGTTGGTGTCCGCCAAATCATCAACGAGGCCGGGTTTGGCTTATTCTGCATAGGGCTGTCGCGTCTCATAGCGAGCAGGTCCCTATTTGGCGTCCTGGTGGAGAGGTGGTGGGACACCACCAACTCTTTCCATTTCTCTGCCATGAGAGACATAACGATGACTCTGTATGATTTTACTATGCTCATCGGCATCAAGGTAGGTGGTCAGCCGATCCTGTATCATACAGACATGGACAAGTGGGAGGCCGCCTAGATCTACCTACTAGGGGCACGCCTACCTCTCTTCCGATCGGGGACAGTGCGGTATAGCTGGTTTGCAAATCAGTTCAGAGAGACACAACCCAATAGCCTAGAGGAGATCGAGCAGTACGCCTGAGATTTCCTGATGTTCCTCTTTGGCACCACCTTATTCGCCGACAGGGCGAACACTGTCGGGCTATATCTCTTGAGTGCCTTGGTGGACTTGTCTCAAGTTCGACATTATGACTGGGGCGGCGTTGGCCTCGCTACCTTGTACTGCTACATGAGCTCGACATCCCGCAGGAATAGGAACAGGGTCGGCGGCTACTGGAGAGCCTGGGAGGTATGCTTTACTTTTCTGTTTTACATTCTCTACCGTGTTTTCTGCTTTGCACTTTCTTTATATTGCACACACATAGTCTGATTTATACTTTGCATTTGTACCTTCTGTATGTTGCACTACACACTCTGCTTTATGTATTTTCTTTGTATTCTATATTCTCTACATTCTGCATTTTCTGGATATTGCACACATATTCTACTTTCAACATTACCTGTGTTTATCTATTATATACTCATTGTCACCCTTTCGCCTTCTACAGCTATGGGTGTATGCATATTTTCCGACACTTGCCCCAGAGTCAAAGGTCGAGATGCCTCCTTGTGTGCCATACTCTCACTGGTATGACGAGAGATGCCAGCGGAGGACCCAAGAGACCCTTTCATTTTTCTGCCGGTATTTCGATACTGTGACCGCCGCAGAGGTAACTCAGAACTCACAGTTGTTTCTGCTTTTCTTCAACTCTAATTCATATTGTAATATCTAATGGCAACTAACAATCTGTGCATTCACTATCTGCAGATCTCATGGTAGCCCTAGGCGACGATGCCAGAGGGCATCAGATACCAGTTTGTTGGTGCTTGGGGCGCTTCTCGTTATCAGCTCATACTTGAGGGACCGATAGGCCGAGCCTAGTTCCTAGGCGAACGCTTCCTGTGCCAGACGTTGGGTTTGCTATTGCAGACGGTTCCCATGCCACCCCTGCCATCCATGCGGACCACAGAAAGTCTCTCCTCCCAAGAGGTGATTGACTTCAGACGAGGCGTGGAGGCAAACTATTTTCTTGGAGAGGGGGATTATGCGACATACATCCAGACGCATCTTATGCCTCCTTTGATGGGTATTCATACTCATCGAGGGAGAGCAGCAGATGCCCCTTCGACGAGCAGAGCTCAAGCACCGAGGGGCAGGGCTAGAGGGGTGCCCCCTGCTAGATAGAGCTTTGGTTGGCCAGAGCTTCCGACTGAGCTGATAGGTTGGTAATACACCGGAAAGGCTTACAAGATCTCGACTGAGCCTCCAGTGGCTGGTCACAGATATGTGAGGACGCCTGATTCACCTTCGGTATGTACTGCAGTTTCATTTTTTCCATTCTTGCTTAGATACTCAGATATTCATTCCTTCCGGACATTGATCATTCTAAATTGCATTTGTAGGCCCCTGCAGGGTACGTCGAGGGATTGCTTGAAATGTTGGCCTCATTCGAGGGCATTATCTTGAGGAGAGAGGCATTACTCGGCTTCCACGGCATCCAGGTGACTTCTTCAGTTTTCTTGCATTTTGGTCATCATATTTCTGCTGATATACTGAAACTGACACTTCAACTGAACACTTCCCCACATTGCACTGATACACTGCATGTATAGATCACATCTAACACACTGCATTCTCATACTGTATTCATACTCTGTATGTACTCATTCTGCACACCATGCTTGCATCTGATACACATGCTGTGGTTGATATATACCAACTGCCTTTTCAGGTCCCATCTTTACCGGCAGCAGTGGCGGTAGCTGTAGCAGGACCATCAACACCTCCTCCAGCAGTAGGGAGAGAGAGACAGGTTCCTGCACACGACCGAGGCTAAGCTAGGAGCACCCGAGCTGAGAGTGCCCCTTCAGTGCCCATTCTGAGCGAGGATGACACTGAGACTAGCAAGACCGAGGAGGCTTTAGATCGGTAGGCTGAGTCATCCGAAAGTGGAGACGATGACACTGGCTTGGATTCTACCAGTGGTGATGCTGATGCCGATGAGGGCTCCGAGGCAGAGGGTGACGACGACTCCGGTTCTGGTTCTGATTCAGCATGAGGTTCAGATAGCAGTGCAGACTGAGATAGCTTTGCAGAGCCCGTTCCACCGAGGAAGAGGACGAAGAGGGCCTCTGGAGCTTGAGATAGCTGGCGCTGATTCATATGTTTTGCTTAGTTTCTTTTTGCTAGTAGTGTAGCACATCGTACAGCTTTAGATAGTTTTATTTTCTGTAAAAACTTGTACTCTTTGTAAAAAGTAACCATGATCAGAATAAAAATAACTTTTTGATGAAAAAGTGTTGTCTTTTGTATTCTGAGCACCACATAGCACTGCATAGCATAAAATGAGATTTGATGGAATTTTAACAC
Source organism: Camellia lanceoleosa (assembly GCA_025200525.1). Classification (NCBI taxonomy): domain Eukaryota; kingdom Viridiplantae; phylum Streptophyta; class Magnoliopsida; order Ericales; family Theaceae; genus Camellia; species Camellia lanceoleosa. Next base: position 35,574,699 of record CM045758.1, read on the forward strand.
TACACATCGTATTGACATTTTCTTAATCAGGTAATGAACCTACCAACACTTAAAAACCAAAGCAAAACAACTCGATGAACAATGCAACAACTCGATAAGAAAAATAATACAAATACAACTCCATAAGCAAAACGAATACAACTCGATAAGCAAATTGAAACAACTCGATAAACAAATTGAAACAACATTAAAATGAATTAACAAAACTATTAAAACAAGACAGCATAATGCACCAAGAGCGGAACAAAACACGGGTTCTTAGCACTTTCAACACATAGATGGACCAGAGGACAAACTAGGAGGCCATCGGCCACAAACAGAGGCTGTCGGCCACCAGTGGTAGCCGGTAGGCTACTAGCACTGGCCGGTTGGCCATCAGTGCAAGAGGCCTGCAGATTACTGCCACATGTCTTCCATTCAGTGCCTTATCTTTTACAAAAGTTAGGACTTCGTAGTTTCTTCATTCAAGCTCTGTTTTTGCCACAAATGGAGCCATTCTTTACCAAAAGACTCTCCATTTGGATTGCAACTTTGGATGGCTCGAAAAAAGTAAATTTTTGGGGTTTCGGGATAAATGCACTATTCCCGCTAAGTAGTACCCCGCTGTGTTTTCTGTTCCTACATGGCGTGGCTAGGTGTTGGAACCCGGTTACGCATGTTTTCAGCTTTGGGGGGCAAGAGATATGCCCTATAATTGAAGAATTCCAAGTTTTGATGGAATCCCAGTGTAACGAGGAAATCTTGCCCCAGTCCCATTTTGGTCACATCCAGGCTTTAGAAAGGATGTATGGGCTTACTTTACACGATGCTCGATCCTTGGTCTGAAACGGAGGGCTGGATATCCCCAGTTTGATTCATCTATTCTCTGATTCCGGTGACTGCAACGACCGTCTTCGGCAGTATGCTCTTTGTTTGTGCATGTTGGCTCATTTCCTGCTCGTCCCTGGTTTCGGAGGGTCTAGCATTCGCTTGATCGAAATAGCCCAAGGCTTGAAAGATGGCAAAAGTTGTATTGGCTTAGCATTGGCCGAGACTTTAATGGGCTTGGACACCTTCCATCGACGGGAAATGACTAGATTCGCGGGAAGGCCATTACTTTTGCAGGTAATGTTTCCCACCCCATCTCATATGTGTTTTTCACATCACTCGGCACTCAGGCTCTGTTTTTCTCTTAAAATCCTTTCTCACTTTTTCTCTCCACATACACCTCTCTATTATTTAATCTCTTTTGTTTTGTTATCCCTCCCCAGATATGGCTCATGGACAGGTTAAAGGTAGTGGACTCTTGCCCTGTATTCTCAGTACGAGGCTGTTTCTTTCACCAACGCAAGTTGATTTCCCGAACGAGGGGTGGTGGTGCCATTGGATATGCAACAGGTCCGCTGTTGACATTGTTTGGCGTTGCCCCTAGTTTGATCTGCTTGAGATGAGTTACAAGATGTCTCGGCAACCCGGGATTCAGCTAATTGGCTTGACACACTGTGTCTTCTACTTTCCGTTCCGGTTCAGGCGTCAGTTTGGACACGACCAGACTCGCCCAAAAAAGGAGATAGAGTACCCGGGTTTGTGGGAGCCGAATAAATGGATAAATCGGAAAGGGTACATTTTAGATTGACATTAACCGGCCGTATCCTGCAGACATTAACCGGCTGCACCCTGCAAGACTAGGATGAGCCGAACACAATACGTAAGCCGATTGAGAAAGAATCTTTAAGGCCGAATAGAAGAACGGGTAATGATTGAAAAGTAGGCCCAGGCCCCGAGGCCTCAGCAGGAACAGATATAAATAAAGAAGTAGCGTTCTTGGAATGGTATGTAAGAATCACTTCACTAAACTTAGTAAAACAAGCTTTCTTGAGTATAAGAACTGACTTGCCCATCGGAGTGCTAATCTCGGCACCCCCAACCGGAGTGTTTGTCTTTGCAGGTGACTAAGCTGAGGATCAGGAGCGTCTCCCAGGATCTGAAGAGTATTTCCAAAACCATTTCCCTACAATTGGCGCCGTCTGTGGGAATACTCAAGTACATCCATGGAAGGCGTGACGCAAGATCCTTCTATAGCCACCGATGAGACTACATAGGGAGACGACATCACTCCGGCAAATATGCTCGGGAAGGAAACCATCGCCGCGAGACGCGCCTTGAATTTTGACTCGCCAACGACTTCAGCGCAGGAGACGATGCAAGCCATCATAGAACAAGCTAAACAGAATGAACAAAGGCTGGAAAATATGATCGCAGAAAATGAACACCTCTGTCAAGATTTGGCCCTGGAAGTAATGAAATCCAAAGAAGCCGCGCGCCAAGACCCCGAATGACCCTTGAGGGCAGGTAGACAACGACCTCGAGCCCGACCAAGGGAAACCGATAGCGACTCCAACTCATTATCCATGGAGCATAACAAGGGACACTCAGACACTTCCAGCTCCTCTGAAAAAAGTCCACACACAAGGAACAAGCGCAGAAGAAGCAGTTCAGACGAAGAGGACCGGCACGATCCTTTTATCCGACGAATTGCGAGGGCGGCCCTGCCCAAGAAGTTCAAAGCTCCATCATTCACTCTCTACGACGGAAAATCAGACCCCACTGATCATATACGTCACTACAAGCAGGCCATGACGTTGCATACAGACAATGAAGCCCTCATGTGCTAAATATTCCCCATGACTTGGTAGTTAGGCTGTCGGATGGTATTACAATTTGGGTGAAGCCCGATCAGAAGTTTCCATCAATTACAAAAATCCTTCAGGGCCAGGTTCATCACCAACGAGGTACAGCCGAAACAAGCCGACTCTCTCTGGGCTATGCAAATCCAACCAGGAGAAACGCTGAGAGCATATTCGGCGTGATATTAGGAGTGCTGCAATCTCGTTGACGACGCTTGCAATGACTCCATAGCAGTCACCGCCTTCAAAATGGGACTAGATCCTGACAGTGCTCTTCGCAACTCCCTAACCAGAAGACCCCCCAAAACAGTTTGAGCATTGATGAAGAAAGTCGAAGAGTATTGCAAAGTGAAAGACGATGCCTTGAGGATTAAAGCTAGACAAGTGTCCCCCAAACCGGCACCTCCTGAAATTGCTCAACTGATAAGTTCCGTGCCACCTCTGAGCCCTGAGCCGCGACAACGTGCTAAACGAGACAAAAGACGGGACTCTCACCGATCGAGTGATCAATGCTCCCACCCGACGAATGAACAATTGCAAGTCGACAGTAGACGCTCGAGGCGCGCCGACAAAAAGTACACAGAACTGTCAGAGCCAATCACCGCGGTAATGACTAAAATCCAACACCTTCCATTCTTCAGATGGCCGTCAAAGATATTGGGGCCACCCAATACACGACGAAGGGACCGGAGGTGCGAATATCACAAAGATCACGGCCACGAAACAGAGAGTTGCTACGCATTAAAAGATCACCTGGAAGAATTGGTGTAAGACGGTTGCGGCGTGATATGTGAAACAGGAAAGCCAACCAAGGCATTAGCATTGAGGCAGACTCTCCCCACTTGGCGTGATCCATGTAATTCTGACTACCGCCTACACCTCGACCATGCACACAATTCGATCGCATCCAACTCTCTGAGGTGTCGTATTTCGATTGGTGCGAAGAGGCCCCGACAATTGCCTTCAATGACTTCGACCTCAATGGCGAACGGCTTCCCACATTGATCCGTTGGTCATTGGATTACGATAAACCGGTTCATCATTGAGCAATTCTCATAGACCAGGGGCGATTCAGAGGTCATGTACTACCAAACTTTCATCAAGCTCGGCCTCGAAGTCGGATCTATCTCGGCGCCTCACCCACTGTTAAACTTTTATCTGAATCCCGAATATCCATTGGGCAAGGTCACATTACCTGTTCGAGCGGGTTCCAGAACGGTCGAAACGGAATTCCTGGTCGTGAAGCTCCCCTCGCCGTATAATGCCATCATGGGAAGAACCTAGCTACATATCATGAAGGCCGTCCCAAGCACCTACCATCAGATCCTGCGTTTCCCAACAACCCAAGGCATTGAAGAAATACGTGGTTCCCCCCAATTGGCATAAGCAGAATTCTGATGAAAACCCTATCATTGACCCGATCTGTGGGCTCTGATACCTGTAAATATATTTCGCCTCTACAATATGAACTATTTTTCCTCGTCGCTCAAAATCATATGTCAATTCCCAGTGGGGCACTCGCCAGGATCGGCCAAATCAAGTCTCCGAATTCGGAGCGCCCTTCGTGGATGTCACGATTGGCCAAATCAAGTCTCCGGATTCGGAGCCCCCTTTGGTGCATGACGCCTTAGGGCCGATTAAGTCTCCGGATTCGGAGCACCCTTCGTGGATGTCACGATCGGCCAAATCAAGTCGTCGGATTCAGAGCCCCCTTTGGCGCATGACGCCTTAGGGCCGATTAAGTCTCCGAATTCAGAGCCCTTTGGCGCATGACGCTTTTGGGCCGATTAAGTCTCCGGATTTGGAGCCCCCTTTGGTGCATGACGCCTTAGGGCCGATTAAGTCTCCGAATTCGGAGCGCCCTTCGTGGATGTCACGATCGGCCAAATCAAGTCTCCAGATTCGGAGCCCCCTTTGGCGCATGACGTCTTAGGGACGATTAAGTCTCCGGATTCGAAGCGCCCTTCGTGGATGTCACGATCGGCCAAATCAAGTCTCCGGATTCAGAGCCCCATTTGGCGCATGATGCCTTAGGGCCGATTAAGTCTTCGGATTCGGAGCCCCCTTTGGCGCATGACGCCTTTGGGCCAATTAAGTCTCCGGATTCGGAGCCCCCTTTGGCGCATGACACCTTAGGACCGATTAAGTCTCCGGATTCGGAGCGCCCTTCGTGGATGTCACGATTGGCCAAATCAAGTCTCCGGATTCGGAGCCCCTTTTGGCGCATGACGCCTTAGGGCCGATTAAGTCTCCGGATTCGGAGCGCCCTTCGTGGATGTCACGATCGGCCAAATCAAGTCTCCGGATTGGGAGCCCCCTTTGGCGCATGACGCTTTAGGGCCGATTAAGTCTCCGGATTCGGAGCCCCCTTTGGCACATGATGCCTTGGGGCCGATTAAGTCTCCAGATTCGGAGCGCCCTTCATGGATGTCACGATCGGCCAAATCAAGTCTCCGGATTCGGAGCCCCCTTTGGCGCATGACGCCTTAGCGCCGATTAAGTCTCCGGATTCGGAGCGCCCTTCATGGATTTCACGATTGGCCAAATCAAGTCTCCGGATTCGGAGCCCCCTTTGGCACATGACGCCTTAGGGCCGATTAAGTCTCCGGATTCGGAGCGCCCTTCGCGGATTTCACGATTGGCCAAATCAAGTCTCCGGATTCGGAGCCCCCTTTGGCGCATGACGCCTTTGGGCCGATTAAGTCTCCGAATTCGGAGCGCCCTTTGTGGATTTCACGATTGGCCAAATCAAGTTTCCGGATTCGGAGCTCCCTTTGGCGCATGACGCCTTTGGGCCGATTAAGTCTCTAGATTCGAGCCGATTAATCTCCTTGAGGCCGAATGGGCCCTAGGTTCAAGCCTCAAAATACAGAGCCTGTTTTAGTGCTTCAGAGGATTATTGCATTAATCCATTCGGCCATACTAGTCAGTCTACAGTGCTAAGTGCTAATTACGTCTCCGAATCCGGAGCAAACGTTGGCACGAACAAAAGATATTGATAATTGATCCTATGTAACACACTAGAACAGATCACACATTCGAAGTAATGTGCTTTAGTACACAAGCAAAATTCAGAATAACAGGCAGATAGATTTAAAATAAAACTATTTATTTGATCAAACAGTTGTTACATAAACACAACCCGCATTCGAGCATTACAATATCGAAAGCAAAAAAGGAATAAGACGCGCCGGTAAAGCAGCATCGTCGGATCGACGACCGTCGCCCTAAACCCCTCCACGGCGTGCAATACCTTGAACCAGTTATGCTTAAGCCCACGACTCGCATAGCGCCAGACTTCCCCTGATACCATTGACAATGTCAAGGCAAAGATCCAGGACAAGGAAGAATGAACTTGACAGTTGTTGACTCTCCTTTCGGGGTGATCTGCTTCGACGACTTGGAGACTCACAGATTTCAGGCTCTTTGGACGACCTAACCCCCTCACGACTAAGTTTTCTGCTGCAAACCATCTCAACACCAAACTTGACCGAAGTCTGAGCCTTTGTAACCAAAATCACCATCCCACGCAAGGAATGATGAGTCAAGTGGGATTATTGGTGCGAAGCGCCTACTCCTTTTATTCTCAGCGACGACCGCGATCTTGAGGTCCCAATCCCAAGAAAATTTTATTAACACCAAAAAACGCATTGGCTGGATAAAATGAGCGTCGACTGACATTCACCACGACCACCAGCCCACTAATCCAACTGGCCAAGCATCAATGCGCTGACCCAAATCAAAGATAAATGGCCGTTGAAACCTTAACAGCCGTCGCGAATGTGTCGATCCTGCCCGTGCAAATCCTGCCGATAAGCCCGCGTATCGCCAGACAGTAAACAGCTACCTGGGTTGAACAATATTTAGACATTTAAGCAACACGAGATACACATATGCCGAATACGAATGACAATGAAACGGTTATAATGAAACGTTCTTTATTCAATAAAACAATAAGTTACATAGTTTCAAACGCGCACTGCGTTCCAATTTTACAACTACTAAACTCATACGGCGTCACCCTCATCCTCACTCTTCTCAACTTCAAAAGCAGAAAACGAAAATCTTCACTCCTGTAGCGTGGTGATGCCAAATCAATTCTCGACGCCCGAAGAGCTTCTGCGGCTTGAGATGCCTTGATCCAATCGTGCCGAAACCCACGGTTTTCACATCGGCACACTTCTTCGGCCAATTTCTCCCTGGTTTTCTCGATCCCCACTTTTCGGCCCTCATGGAAACCTTTCTCATAGGTCCTCCCCTTCGCGCTCTCTATCGCGAACATACTTGCCGTCTCTCGATCAGCGAGTGCGGAGCTGATAAGCCGACTAGTAACCCTCTCCTCCACAATTGGGTTCGCGTGCGCGGTGGATTGTGCCTGAGCCGCCTTGGTCTTCCTTAGTTCCCGCTCAGCCGCCTCCACGCGGGCCTCCAAACTTCGAATACGGTCTTCATTCTTCTCCATCTCTTGACGGGCAGTGCGCAGTCGCATACCGACTTCGTAAGCAGTGTAAAGCCCCTTCACCGCGCCGTGAATGCCCTCGCGAAACACCTCGTAGTCCTGTCGACCTAGCATTGATTGTTGAACCCCAGGAGGAAATATTTGTCGGGCAAAGTCGACCGCTACGTCTGGGTCTCGAACGAACGAGTCCGCCTCCGTCATGGCTCTATTCTTCACGAATACCACAAAGCTTAATGGGCACGGATTTGCATCAAACCTCCTCTCGACTCGGGGTTGTGGAGATTTACCTTGCGACTGCTTGTCTCGCCTGGGCGATCTACTGCGACGTCGGGGAGATTGACGCCTCTCTCGACCCCTGGAACTCCTACTTCCTGTACGCGAGGGTTCACCACCTCGGTTCATATCTCCGCCCAGCTCAGCTAGGGTCTTCGCTTCCCCTTTACTGTTAAAGAAGAGTCGGTTTGACATTCACGCAATCAGTCTTCCTCCAGGAGCTCGAGTCAGTTGTATCCAAGCTCATAAAGGATGTACCCTTGTTCATTTATCCTTCACAGAGGCAGCACGATCGAGGCAATCTCATTAATTGGAGATCCTGAATCGCCCGACGCCGGCTGAGTCGACGGCAGGGGCACAATTTTACCATCTATTCGAATATCGCCAGCCGGCTCCCGAATCGATTCTAACCTCTACAGGAACCGCCTGGGGCAAGGGCAGATTCATCGCTATATTCGGCTCGGGTACCCCAGTCGGCTCCCGAATCGATTCTAACCTCTCGAGAACCTTTGAGGGCAAGGCGATTCATCAATCTATTCGCTCACGTGAAGTAGGCTCACAAATTGATAGTTCATAATTCGGATTGCCCCGTAGTCTGATTTTATTTTGAACTCTTCTAAATAAACCGTACATACAATATCGTTTGCCCATGTTAGCAAAGGAAGAAAGAAAGGGTTCTAATAAAAAATAAGGCATCTGAAGAAAGAAAAAATATACGAGTAATAAGAAGAACAAAAAGAGAATGGAGTATAAATGTCAACATCTGCAGATTCACCAATTTATTCGGCTCAAGTACCCCAGCCGGCTCCCGAATCGATTCCAACCTCTGCAGGAACCGCCTGGGGCAAGGGCAGATTCCTCAATCTATTCAGCTCAAGTACCCGGCCGGTGCAGAATCGATTCAACCTTTGCGAGAACACTTTGGGCAAGGGCAGATTCATCAATCTATTCGGCTCAAGTACCCCAGCCGGCTCACAAATCGATAGTTTATAATTCGAATCCAATCGGCACAAGAAAGACGAATCAATATTTTTTCATCAACATAACCACACAAACTGTGTACGAATAGTTATGAAATTACAAGGAAATTTTCATTAATAAATTGCGCACAAGATAGTAACCAATTTATACATGAAAACAACCCTGAACCAACAAAACTCTAACAAACAAATATAAAAAAACTAAATGAATTAGGAAACGCCTCCCAGATCACTCCTCGGGGTCAGATTCAAGGGGCTCAACATCCACTTGCTCGTAAGGAATTGGCAAATCCAATGTAATCCCAGCGGCAGCAAGGGCTTTGAGCGACCCGTGTTTGAACCCCCGATTCTCAAATTTGGAAACTTCATCAACGTATTCCGTGAAGGTGGCTCTTTTTCCTGCCTCAAAAGCCTCAAATTCGACTTTCCCTTGGGCCGCCTTGAGCTCCTCCAACTGACTCTTCGCCTCGGCAAGTTCGTCTTTGGAGAGCTTGAGCGATTCCTCACTCTCACTCGCTCTAGCCTCAGCGTCAAAACGAAGCTGTTCGGCAGTGCAAGCCCTCTCCTTCTCTGCTTCGGCTCGTGCGCTCTCCATTGTGGCTCTTATCTTCTCAAACTCGGCCCTACTTTTCTGACCGTCCACTTCTGTTTGCAAACGGTCAATTCTGCCAAGAGCATCATGCAGGCGGCGGCCTAAGTCGGCAATCCTGCCCACGGTCTGCAAACAACAAGCGATCGTTAGATACCTCTCTAAAAATAGATTTGAGCGAATTTGAAATACCTACCAAGAGTGCCGACTGCGCAGACAGAGCTAAGGCCATAATATCCGGCACGGCTTAAAAGGTTGCATTGTCAGCCGGTAAGGAAATTGAAGCCGCCAGGCTCAATGCAATGGCCGAATCCTCAATGGCCAAAGCATTGGAAGGAATCGGCGTATCTCTGATCTTGGGCTGAATAACAAAAGGAGCGACCACGTCCGATTCTTTGAGGCGAGGCCGTTTGTCAATGGGACTAATTTCTGAACTAGCCTCTTCCTCGGCGCCACGATTTTGATCGTGTCCCTCTGGAGTCAGCCGTTCTTCGCCGGCCTGCTGTTCGACCACTTTTTCCGTTTCGACCGGCGTAACCTGAGCTGTTCCTTCAGTAAGGGGTACAGAGGCCTTAGTCAACTTGGCATCGGACTCGGCGGCCTCGGCCTTTTTTCGAGCAGCCATCCACTCGGCATTTCGCTTACGCGCCATTTGTGTAAGGCTTTCCTTTGCCATGCCTCCGAAGAAATCGCCGGGTAGATCTCTTAAGTTCGCGAAAATATCCCCAGAAGAAAACTCTGCTCGACCCGAAATGGATGGTGAGAAAGGCTGGTTGAGTCCGGCAGCCTCGAACACCGAACGCACGGCCTTGTCAACCTTTTCGCCCTCCTGAATGAATTCTCTGGCCGGGTCGGCAACCACCTCTATCACCGGCTCTGCGTCTTGCCCCGAATCAGAAGCTTCGAGACCAATCTGCCTAAGGTTCTTATAGCTGGGGAAGATAAGAGCCGAGAGGTTCTGATCGTCGAGTGGAATTGGGATGTTTTCCGCAGCCGAGAATGTGGTATAAGTGGGTTCGTACCGGAGTAAAATGTGGGCGGCTCTCCCTTGTTTTTGCACGTTTGGGCGACCGAAGTAGTCGAGTGCAATCTTAACGTCCCTTAATACCGCATCGTCAACTGACGTCAGAATCTTCTTCAATTTGTTATCTGCAAAAGATAAGGAAAACTTAAGGAAAGAGAGCCGATTAAAAGACAGATCGACAAACATAAGATACTACGTGGTAACCTGGATCACCCTTATGTCTGGGAATGGGGTCTAGGCGATCTTCGCCTTTGGCGAACTCCCAGTTACCTCGGACATTGACCATTACATCGTCAACCCTCTTACTAGAACTGGCAAGCATAGTCACCAAATGATGGTCAGTATCCTTGGCCTTGAGTAGGCAAACACCGAAGATTTGGCTAAAGCATAGCAGTGCCGAATGGCCAGAATTTCGAGATTGATCCTAAGGCGTCGATTCAACTCTATAACTCCCATGATGATTCGAAAGAAATTTACATTGGGCTGAGAAGGAATCAGACTCCAATAGCGAAGAACGGCCCTAAGCAATGGATGTAAGGGGAAACGAACTCCGCCCTCTGCAATGGACAGGAGGGAAAATACGATCATATTCTGATCCTCTCTCTCCATATCTAGAGTGTTGTCCGTTACGAGAGACAAATGGACATCATCAGGAATGGAAAAATGTCGCCGGAATCCGGAAATGCGACTCTCAGAAAGTAGGTCTTTCAAGTGTTTAGCCATTCCAACGGGAACCCAAGGATTCGCCGAAAGTAAAAACGATAAACAGAGAATAAGATCGCAAAGAAAAGGGAAGAAGACTTATGAGGAGCAGATGAGGCAAAGGCAGACGGGCGAAAGTTGCAGAAAATGTGAGTAAGAGAAGAGATGCACGCTGGCGGTCCAAACGTATCAGATGATCGACGAAATGTGCACCCAAAAGGATTGAAGTTTCAAATCGCAATAAATGCGAGAGACACATGAATGGCGCGGGAAAGTGTAATGATAAATGAAAAGGTGTGCGCCTTCTGACATCCCCTGACGCCTTGGGGAACGCGAAGCCGCCTGATCTATGCTAAGCTTTTCGAATTGTAGACCAAACACGCCGATTAACTACCGTCAATAGGGAGTTCGGGGGGCAATTGTGGGAGCTGAATAAATAGATAAATCGGAAGGGGCACATTTTAGATTGACATTAACTGGCCGTATCCTGCAGACATTAACCGGCTGCACCCTGCAAGACTAGGATGAGCCGAACACAATACGTAAGCCGATTGAGAAAGAATCTTTAAGGCCGAATAGAAGAACGGGTAATGATTGAAAAGTAGGCCCAGGCCCCGAGGCTTCAGCAGGAATAGATATAAATAAAAAAGTAGCGTTCTTGGAATGGTATGTAAGAATCACTTCACTAAACTTAGTAAAACAAGCTTTCTTGAGTATAAGAACTGACTTGCCCGTCGGAGTGCTAACCCCGGCACCCCTGACCGGAGTGTTTGTCTTTGCAGGTGACTAAGCTGAGGATCAGGAGCGTCTCCCAGGATCTGAAGAGTATTTCCAAAACCACTTCCTCACAGGCTTCATTTCCAATCCGAGGTTCACAACTAGCTCGATATTCCACTGCTTAAAGGACAAGAGAACTTCTGGCTCCCGCTCCCAATTTCAACTGCGCCTTATCTGGCGAATGCATAGCTTGGCTTGAAGATGGCACAAACCGGGCCTACTTTAGCATTTGAAGCTTCCATAAGCTCTTGGAGGGGACGCAGGAACACCTGATTTATCTATGCCCCGAGTTTATTGCTTTGATCTGTACTTTCAAGTTTTCCTTTTGAATGTAATAAAAAGCAACTTTGATTTGTATTGAGAGTTAGAGAACTTTGTATTGAAATAAATGAAATTGGAGTTGCGGGTAATGAAAATTTTCCTTTTGGTCCAAAAATGGTCTAAGTTGTAAAAAGATTAATTTGAACACAATCAACTTTTATTAAAACTCTTCAAAGCCATTTTCGATAAGGATCACAACTTAACACACATGAAATCTATCCTCGAGATGCACAACCCCAAATCCAGCAACTGGAAAGTTGCCCCTTGTCTGAATAGCACTATTTTGCGCTGTACTATAACCAGCTCTCTGTCATGACCCGAACCCGCCTCTATGGGTTAAGGACATAACCGACCAGTAATCCTGAGATTACTTACGGCCTCAAACCAAAACAGACGTAACTCAACAGAGTAAAGGGGCCAAACGGAAGCAATAATTAAAAACTTTGTCCATAAAGCCGTGCTTATATGCACTTTAAAACAAACCATATACCTATAAGTTAATAACCCACAACAAAATACAGTACCATAACATCCTTTACAGACAAGATCATCCAAATTGAGTCAACCCATAATGCAACTATATATAGATATACACAAAGTCCTTGCCAACAAGACAAAATATAAATACATAACAAAACGGCAATGGTAGGTCTTGTGCATGAGACACAAGGCTAACTCTCCAAAACCCATGTTGTTCCTAGCAGAGATCACTGGGGCTGGGTTTGGACTTCTCTTGGCTCACCTACAAACACATGAATGAGCGTGAGCAATAGCCCAATGAATAATATCAAATCAAATACATAAGTTACATAACAATGTAGAACAACATGTTCCAAACGACCTTGGGCCCAATTCATATTTTTATTTAACAGATATATAACTATACGAAATTCAAATCAAGTGACTGTAGTTCCAAAGATTCTGGCCTTTGGCCCATTCGGATTTCCATTCATGTCAAAACGGCCTTCGGCCCATTCATTTATGTCAAAACGGCCTTTGGCCCATTCATTTCTGTCAAAATGGCCTTCGGCCCATTCGTTTACGTCAAAACAGCCTTCGGCCCACACATTCGTGTTAAAACGGCCTTTGGCCCACTCATCTATGTCAAAACGACCTTAGGTCCATTCATTTCTATCAAAATGACCTTTGGTCCATTCATTTCTGTCAAAATGACCTTCGGTCCACTCATTTCTATCAAAACGACCTTCGGTCCACTCATTTTTATCAAAACGACCTTCGATCCACTCGTTTACGTCAAAACGGCCTTCGGCCCATACATTCATGTCAAAACGACCTTAGGTCCATTTATTTCTATCAAAACGACCTTAGGTCCATTTATTCATATCGAAACAACCTTCGGTCCATTCATTCGTTCATGTTAGACTTTTGTCCACAATCCCAATTAGCAACTCATAAAGCTTATAAGGGAATTAACAGTTGGACATTGCTAAGCTTTCAAATATCGATATTACTCACAGTGATCGGCTTGTGGATTCATCCTGGAGCTTGACCCTACACATTCCATGAACACAAAAAGGTCATTAACAATTCATTCCATTCCTTAATTCACATATTCCTCTTTAGGCTTTATTCTTATCTCATTAACTCATTTACAATGCTTAACATATGCCTAAGAGTGATTACAAGTGAAAGAGAACGGAAAACGAAACACAAAACGCATGAACAAAATTTCAGAAAACAGGGTCCCCGCTCGAGCGGACCCAAGAAGCCTGCAAAAGTACTGGTTACCTCAAAATTACGCACGAGCGTGAATTAGGGAGCACAAGCGGAAGGCTTATCTACAAAAGCTCCCCGCTCGAGCGTGAAATATCCCACTCGAGCGAACATCCAATTCTGCAAAAAGTGCTGGGAGCACGAAATTTACGCTCGAGCGGAGTTTCTCCCGCTCGAGCGGACCTCAAAATTCTGGAAAACCCAGAATGTGTTCTTGAGCTCAAATTCGATTTTCAATCAACAAATCATGCATGTTATGGCTCAATTCTCAAATATAAGTATACTAATATGATGTAAACCCCAAATCTCAACCCAATGGAGCTCAATTCACAATTAATTCACATGCTTGCCCCAATCTCCTATCAAACTCATTCTAACATAACAAATTCATACATTCAAGCTCATATCTTCATAAATTGTACATACATGTGATAAATTAGCCACATTCTCAATTTGGACAATACAAATGGTGATCAAAACATGAGTTTCAACCAAAACTCTACTTAAATCATGTATTTCAAGCTTATACATGCTATTTCAACACAATTTCTTACATGCATGCATATGTCAAGCTTTAATTTAACAAAACCAACCCAATTTCATTCCAATCTTACTCTTGATCACCCAATTAGCTTGAACACACAAAATTACAAACTATAATCCAAGAATTACTCACCTAGAAGCTTTGATTCTCACAATCTATAACAATTCTTGGATTATCTTCAAGGTTCCCAAGCTTTAAACTACAATTTGCACAATTCTCTCCTCTCTCCCTCTCTACAGCCGACTCTCCTCTAATTTGAGTCCCAAATCAGTCAAATAAACAAGAAGGGAGAACAGAGAGTGTAGTGCCCTTACCTAACAAAACCTACTATTGGCATTATAATAATAATAAGGTAATGGGGCACTAATTAATCGTTTTGAATCTAATTATTTTGATCCCAATCAATTTCCAATTAAATTTCACCGTAGGTTCTAAAAATTATGCTAATCACAATGGCGTAATCGATTTCGGGTTCTGTGGCCGATAAGGCCTTCAATTTAATTTCCAAAGCAGATTATTCAAATAGATATTCCTACGGTGAACAGATAGAATTTCAAAATCACATATATTCACAAAATGGCACATAAAATCGTGCTAAACACATAATCATACTCAAATTAAGGACCAATTAGCATACTATGGAACAGGGGTATCACACTCTCATAGTGAAGATCACAACCGAACTCTTGGATATAGAAAAGACAAAGGTGACCTGAACAATCTCATGGACATGACAGTTGAAGAAGTGTTTATGGCTGGACTTCAGAATTAAGTTGCCTATGTATCCCGAAGATGGGAATCAAGCCTTACGTAGTTCGGTTTGGGTTCACTCTAGTATTAACACTCTCCTTTTGCACTCTAACTTTTGCCAAGGCCACTATTTCTGGGTTTTCAACCTTGCGAGCTCAGTTTTTCTTATTTCAAATTTTTTGTGCTCTAACTTTTGTCTAGGTCGCCCTTCCGGGTTTTCAGCCTAGCGAGCCTCTTAGGGGTAATATTTCTTCAACTTGTCCATGTTGATTAGTTGGGAGAATTCTAGACCGTCCAGGTCCATAAGGATAACGGCTCCACCTGACCAGATTAACTTGATGATATAAGGGCCCGTCCAATTGGGTCTAAACTTGCCCCTAGGATCATGGATGGGAGCTCGGTTGTCTTTCAGCACCAAATCCCCTTCTTTCAGATTTTGAGACTTAATTTTCTTATTAAAAGCCTTGGCAATCCTACGTTGATAACCTTGAACATGATATAGTGCTTTCAGCCTCCTTTTGTCGAATAGTATCAGTTCCTCGAACATATTCTGCTACCAATCTACTTCTGCTATCTGGCACTCAACTATAACTCACAGCGACGGAACCTCAACTTCAATTGGTAGAACAACTTCCATCCCATAAACTAGAGAATACGGAGTTGCCCTAGTAGATGTTCGAATTGAAGTCCTGTAACCCCAGGGAGCAAATGGCAATTTGTCTGGCCAGTCCCTGCAAGTCTCAACCATTTTCTGCAAAATGTGTTTGATGTTCTTGTTGGCGGCCTCAACAACTCCGTTGGTTTGCGGTCAATATGTGGATGACTTATGAAAAGTCACGTTGTATTTTTCCAACAAGTCGATCACTTCTTTCTTGAAATGGAAACCATTGTCCGAAATGATCTCATTCGGGTCCCTATAACAACAAATAATATTATTCCTGATGAACTTGGCTACGTGCGACGCTTTCAGCACTACATAGGATTGGGCCTCGACCCACTTTGTAAAGTAGTCTATTGCCACCAGGATATACTCATGCCCATTTGAGCCTTTCAGTGTAACTGCCCCAATAACATCAATTTCCCAAACTGAAAATGGCTACGGTGAAGTCATGTTGTACAACTTCGATGGCGGGATATTCATGCAATTTGCGTGAATTTAGCATTTGTGGCATCACCAGACAAAACCAATACAATCCACCTCCATGGTTGACCAGTAATAACCCTGCCTGAGGATCTTCCAAGCTAGCATTACTTCTCTCATATGCGATCCGCATTCCCCTCCATGGATGGCCTCCATTAGGCGTTTCGACTCTTTTACATCAACAGACAGCGCCGTATTGCCCTCTTATCTTTGGCATTTGCCTCTAGTGGATAAGCCTCATTTTCCAAGAAGTTCCAGATATCATGATACCAGGGGTTCTGATCTTGTACTTCATCTATTGCGGCAATCAACTTGTAGACCGGCGCATACCTCTGTTCAATAATGATTGGATGCATCCAGACTCCCAAAAGGATGTCTATCATGGAAGATAGAGTTAATAAAACGTCAGCGAACTTGTTGTTCTCTCTTAACAAATGTGTGAAGGTTAGCATCTCAAACCTAGGAATCATAACATCCAAGGTTTGGTGATAGATTTTCATTATTTCTCCCTTAACCTTCCAGTCTCTTTTTGCTTGAGACACAACCAGGTTCGAGTCCCCAATGACGTCCAACCGTTTTGCCCCTAGTTCTAGGGTGGCTTCCAAGCCAGCGATGCGTGCTTTGTATTCTGCCTCGTCGTTAGATACATTGAACCAGAGTTTGAAGGCTAAAGGTACATGGGAATTGTTGGGTGCTATTAGTAACAACCGTATCCCATAACCGTACTAATTAAATGCTCCGTCAAAGTACATGGTCCAAATCTTTTCCTGGACCTGCAGAATGGCCTCATCTGGGAACAAATACTCTATTGCTTCGCCTCCTTCCACTGGGTGATCTGCCTGGAACTCAGCTACCGCTCTCCTCTTGACAGACTTGCGAGTCACATATTTCAAATCAAATTCGGAGAGAAGAAGCAACCAACGGGCTAGCCTATCCATAAGTTCTGATTTCTCGAAAAAATATTTGATGGGATCTAATCTCGATACCAAAATTACGAAGTAAGCTAATAGGTAGTGCCTCAACTTCCTGGTAGCCCACACCATGGCTAAGCAAGCTTTCTCCAACGTGGTGTAGCGGGTCTCATATTCCAGCATCTTTTTGCTCAGGTAATAGATGGTTTTCTCCACTCTATCCTCAGATTCCTGCGCAAGCATGCAACCCATCGTCATGTCGGTTATTGACAGATACAAAATCAACGGCTTCTCCGGCTCTGGTGGTGACAACACGGGCGAATTTTGAAGGTACTGCTTGATCTGCTCAAAAGCAAACTGACATCGGTTATCCCATTTGAATTTCTTTCCTTTTTTCAAGAGACCAAATAGTGATTCACAAGTCAAGATTAATTTTGCATTAAACCGTCTTATGAATTGCACTTTACCTAGAAAGCCTCACACCTCTTTTTCAGTCCTTGGTGGTGGCATTTCTAGGATGGCCTTGATTTTGGAAGGATCAACCTCAATGCCCCTCTGTGTGATCAAGAAAGCCAGCATTTTCCCTGCAGTGACACCAAAAATGCATTTCTATGGATTCAGCCTCAACCGATATTCCCTGATCCATTAGAAGAATTTCTTCAAGGCGGTGTAGTGGCCCTCTCTTTCCTTGGACTTAACAATCATGTCATCCACGTACATCTCAACCTCTTTGTGGACCATATCATGTAAGATAGTGGTTGCAGCCTGTTGATAAGTAGCCCCAGTATTTTTCAGACCGAACGACATCACCTTGTAGCAATAGGTTCCCCATGGCATGGTGAAGGCAGTCTTCTCCCTATCCTCGGGTGTCATCAAGATCTGGTTATACCTGGAAAACCCATCCATAAAAGAGAGCAATGCATGGCCCGTGGTGAAGTCCACCAATTCATTGATGTGCGGTAGAGGAAAGTTGTCCTTAGGACTAGCTTTGTTCAAATCTCTAAAATCCACATACACCTGAATTCTGTCATCTTTCTTCAACACCGGAACAATGTTGGCCAACCAAGTAGGATACTCAGATACTAACAAAAACTCTGCATCTATCTGCTTGGTGACCTCTTCCTTGATCTTCAAAGCCCAATCCGGGCATATTCTCCAAAGCTTCTGCTTGATGGGTCGGGCCTCGGGGTCAAGAGGGATCCAATGCTATGTAATCTCAGGATCGATTCCAGGCATGTCTTCGTAGGACCATGCGAAAACATCTTTGAAATCTTTTAATAAAGCGACTAAACGCTCACGTTCCTCCGAAGACAACGTGGACCCGATCTGGACCAGATGCGGATCCTTCTTAGTACCCACATTAATTGAAATGATTTCATTAACAAGGGGTTTTACAAACCTCTCCTTCTCTTGATCAATCAAATGTTTCAAAATCAGAGGAATTCCTTTCTCGTCGTTTTTATCAAAATTTTGAAAGTCGTGATCAATGCAATATATAAGTGGCACAGAGAAGTACTCAGAAACTGCAGTGGCATCATTCTCATTCAAAGCCTCCAGCTCATCCAATTCCTCAGTTACAACCGACTCAAAAGAAAAGGAAAAAGACGACCTAGACGAAACAATGACATCTGGGTTATCAACCCTAGGAATATCGTCTTTGACTCAGAAGAACTGGAATCCGATTTTGACTCCACAGACTCTGTGGAATCAGATTTCGACTCACTACCTGATTCAGGACTGCTGGACAAAAAGCCCTCCTCTAGCTGCCAAGTGAGAGGGTGCGTTGGATACATCCAGAATACCACCGGAAGGGTCCACACCTGATCGGCCTCCGATCATGGAAACGGTAAAGTCATCCCCCAAGCTCTCCGGTTTGATCTGAGGATCCGAAAGGAGACGCGCCAGCACTACTCTTATCTCAAGTTCACTACTGTTGGACTCATCCTCTGTAATCTGTTCTGCTTCAGCAGGCAAGTCAGTCTGTTCCTCTGTGGCTTCATCTTCTTGCAACTGTAGATCAAAGAAAATCTCAAAGCTGGGCAGACGCCGCTTCTCAGAGTTCAACCATGGCTCAGGAAGATCGCAAAATGGGAAGTCTTCTTCCTCCCGGACAAAGCGGTCGTTCATAGTTCCCTGAATTGCTCTATGTTCAAGCTCATAATGCTTCCCACTTTGCTTTGTTTTGGCTCTTTTTGCCATTTCCTTTTCTTTTCTCACCCAATCCTCTTTGATAGGCGTATAGCCCAAGCCAAAGGTATGAGGGTTATGTGGCACTTCGTCCAGTGCAATAATGCCCTTCCGGCCGCTCTTTCCTAATCCATCTCGGGTATATATTGTAGCTTGTTCATGAGGTAGACTGGTTGAGCACTAACGTCTAACCTCTCATCAATAGCCAAGATATCTTGCACCAACTGGGCCTCAGCCAAGGTAAATCCAGATAGGAAAACATCCTCGTCACCGTGTACGATTTCCAATACTGGTGTAGTGACCTTCGGCGGAGGTTGTATGGAAGAATTCCCAAAAACAATGGCTACCCCCTTTCCAAAAGGGTACTTCAGCATCTGATGCAAGGTGGAAGAAACAGCTTTTACTTGGTGTAGCCACGGTCGTCCAAGGAGTAAATTAAAAGTGGCTGGAATATCAAGGACATGAAACTCAATATCCTGTTACGCTGGACCCACTTGTGTTCTGATCTGAACTGTCCTCATCACCTCTCGACTTGTGTTGTCGTAAGCCCGGATCACCTGGGTCGTTGGTACAAAATCCGCTAACTTCAAGCCAATGGCACAGGCCGTGCAAGACGGACAAACATTAATTGCAGACCCAGTGTCCACCAATACAACCAGCACCTACTTTTCTCTACACTTAACTGAAATGTATAAGGGTTTGTTATGCGCATAGCCCTCAGGTGGCAATTCCTTATCTGAGAAGGTCAAAATAGACGAAGCACCCCCTAGGAAGACAAGTCCCACTAGTTGCTCAGGAGTTGTGTTGATAGACAACTTGGCCTTATCCATTGTTGATAGGACGGCTTGCCTATGTACCTATTGTAGACACCCCATTTTTGACCATCCTCAAGACTCGGACGTCATCGTTTGAACACTCGATGATCATCCATGTTCATGTTCGTTTTGAGTTCCCGGAGGTCTCAGCCGTGTGCCTTGCCTCAGGATCTCTTAACTGGGCAGTTTTGTGCTTGGTTTTGGACCAAGAACTTGTTAGTTTTTGCTTCTGAGGGCAGAGAATGGCTTGTCAGCCATCCCCGGATCCCACCGACCAAGGCATGATGTCACCGGCCATGTTCTCTTGCCACCAGCCATTGGTGATGGCCGGTCGGTACCTTTGGTGGTCGGCCGACCCTTAATTTGGTCAACCGGCCATAATTTCTAGCCGGGACTTCTTTTTTGCCTTTTTTAGGCATTGTACATGCCAGCTATGCCAGCTGGAGCACACAGATCTGTCCTCCATACACGTGTATGGAGGACTTGCACCCTTTGCACCCTTTTGTTCTAAGCTTCCTCAAGAAGCTTGCACCCTTTGCTCTAGCTTCTTGAGGAAGCTTGGACCTTTGTCTTAGCTTTCTTAAGAAGCTTGAACCCTTAGTCTTAGCTTCCTCAAAAAGCTTGACCACCTTGACCCTTTTTGTTTAGCTTCTCTAAGAAGATTAGGCTTGCTCTATAAAAGGAGGCCTCTCTTCTCCTTTGAGGAGGTTGAACAAATCAGAGAAAATCATAGATATATATGGCATATACACCACTCTCTCTCTATATCTCCCTCTCTCTCTCTACATTTGTGTGTGTTAAAGTGTCCACAAGTGAGTTTTGTTCCAAGTTTTGCACTAAGACACCTAGTGTTACACCATACCTTGGTTATTGAGGTATTGTGAGGTTGGTCTTGGAGCTTTTGAGTTGGTTTTGATCAGAAAAGGGTGCTGGAGTTTTGGTTCTTGAAGTGTTCTTCAAGGGTGAGTACTATTGCTTTATATTCCCCATTCTTGCACTAGCTTTTAACCTACTTTGCATGCTGTTTTGAGCTTTGTGTATAACTGATAAAAGTTTTGATTTTTTATGTTTAAGATGTTTCATTAAGGTCATTCTTATGTTTGGGGCTGACCTCCCCCTCTTAGGCCTTGTTTGGCCTCTTTTGTGCCTTCTTTGTTGAGCTTTGGGAACTTTCGTGTATTGGCCTTCTCACCACTGAAATCTAAAGGATTTTTAGTGGTGGTGGAGTGGTTTTGAGGTCTTGTATAGGGGAGGGACACCCCTCTCCCCTTATGTCTCATTTGCTTGTCTTTTTGGCTCATAAGGGTAGCCTGTATGCTTAGTCAATTTTGGCTCCATTTCAGTGGATATTTAGTGTTATTTGGTCATGCTTTACCTCTATTCTAGGTTGGTTTTTTGACCCCTTGCATGCACCATACACTTGCCTTGCATTCCTCTATTTTGCCTAGAAATGCATCGTGCATTTAGACCACCATGCTTGCATGTTTTGACTTGGTCTTGTGAAGTTTTTGGTCATATTTTATCATGTTTAAGCTCTGTTGGGTGTTGATTTGTTCATGCTTTTCATACTTTGTATAGCCTCTTTGCATCTTAGCCTGTTGGCTTCGGGTGTGTGAGTCTTTAGCATGCATTACTTAGGCCATTCTAGTGATTTGGAATCACTTATCATGCCATTTCAGTCCATGTTTTATGCTTACATGCTTGCATTTGTTACCCTTTCAATGCCTTGAAGAGTTATGGTCCTATGCTCCATGTTTAAGTCCTTAGTGTATGACTTTTGTTTGAGTCCTTGGGCTGCCATATCAGTGGGTTTTGGGGTGTATTTTGACGCATTGAAACTCTGTTTTTGGTTGCATAATCCATGCCATGTGTGGTCATGATAGTTGTAGTGGAATGTTTCTTTTTATGCCTTAGTTTTAGGCCCATTGGTGTGCATGTTTGCATGAGCATTTGTCCATCATTTCCATAACTTTTGGCCACTGTTTTGGGGCATGGTTGAGGTCCCCCATTCCGGTTTAAGTCCACCTTTGTATATAATTGCATGTTTGACATGTTGCATTACATTAGTTGCATGCTTGCACTATATCATGTTTGCATGTTATTTAGCTAGTTGCATTACATAACCTTGTTGCACAATTGAAATATTAATATGACATTAGTTTAGCTTGCATGATAGGTTGCATTGCATTTGGCATGCTTGTTACCTTATCCTCATGTACATACTTGAGCCATATTGCATGCATACATTACATTGTGTTTAGTTTGGGGTGTCAAACCAAATACAAGGATCGAGGGACGTTTCGTACTTGAAGTGATGAAACGTACCTCAATCCTCGGTCGCCGACACGCTTGATCTCAACATGATAGGGCGTGTAGCATTCATTTGTTTTGTTGCATTCATTTACATTGATTTGCAAACTTGGTACCTTTGGCCATCATGCATCGAAATGCGTGATTGGTGGCCCGAGGACTGAGGGCCATACTCCCTTGAGTCTATAGAATGATAGGGAAAGTGGCCATGCACACATTGCTTTGAAATTTCCTTGCCATGCACTGTCTGTCCTTTGCTACTGTCAAAACAGGATTCTGCAGGAAGATTTGGCCGGTCGACCACATACAATGTCGACTGACCAAAAATATTTGGGCCGATGGCTTCACAATTGGTCGATGACCATTTATCAATGGCCGATAGATCTTTACCTTGGCCGGTGGCATCCCAAAATGATCAGGGAGTGGTTCAGAAGCATCAAGAATGTTTTCACAATTCTCAGAGGTGCAGAACAGTGCAAATGGAGGCAACAGTGGCATGGCAATGGGTTTCCGAGCAAGGCGATCGAGCATGCATCATTCAAGCATTCTGAGGCGGGGCTGTGGCCACCTCCTTTTGTAATTAATTTGTTAATTAATTTAGAGTTTTGTAATATTTAATTAGCTAGAGTAGTTAATTATTTATTCGGATCCTCCGAGCAAAGGCAATTGTGTAATAAGTGTGCATGAGTGTGTGAATGTCTTCCAACCTCACGTCTTTCTCCCTTTTACTTACTTGCTTACAATGATTAGATTAGGGCATGTTTCAATTAGTATACTTATGCTCGCATGTTTGCATTCATTCATATGTCTTACATGCACCGGGCTCGGCGCATCATACTAATTGCATTGTATTTCAATTCCAAGTTGAATACATGTTATCTGTAGCATTTCACATGCCATCTTAGAATAGCCGAGCCTACCTTAGTTTTATTTTTGCATGTGTTGCATTAGCCATCTTAACATGAGCTAGGATCATGCATTTGATTACTAACTAGCTTTTGTTTTGGCTCGGAGTACTAAGTAAGCTTTTATGCTTTAGCATACCGCATGTGTGTGAGTGTTTGCCATGATAGCATACTTACCATGAGGCTGTGTGCTTATGTGATGTATCTGCCTGAATGCCTGTGGATGAAGGTTGGATTATCTGAATTAGAATAATGCATTGACTGTGAGTTTTAAGCCCACCAGATAGTGGCAAAATCATGTTTTCTAAGCCCACCTGAGGGTGGCAAAATCTGCATTTTTTTAGAGTACTTGCGAGTAGCAAACTGCTTTAAAAAACAAACATGAAATGTTTTGTTCCAACTCAGGCGATCCAGTCTATACTTGTATGCTGCACGCATCACATAGTAATTCTAGGCTAATAAACCGGAATAAGAGCACATAATGTTTTCAAAACTTGATATCATGGTTAGTAGAGACCGATCTTTGATCGGGCAAGCGGGGGTGCTCACGAAGTGACCTTCCCCAATCGTACCCAAGTTCCTGAGCCGAGGCAACTTTGGTGATGACGAACACGTGGCCTTAGGCAACGAGTCAGGGTTTCCTAAATTCCCCCCAAAATAAAATATTTAGATGGCGACTCTATATCTAGCAAAGCAGTCCATGTTTGGCACTTCTTTCTAAAAATCTGTTTTTGAAAACGATTTGCCGGATTTGGACTCTTTGATGATTCATCGGTCTTGCATTGCACTCTGCGAGATTAGATACAAGACCGTGACATTGAGTCCTGAACTGTAGTGAGCCCAATAAACAAAACGGGATTCCCTCCCGGGACGTTCGGGGATGTCTACACCTGTGAGGCCATAAGTAACCCCTAGATGGATATGTCTGCTTGGATCTTTTTTAGTTGCTTCAGTACCGCTTCTTCCTCCAACTATTTTTCTACCTCCTTGTCCTTTTCGAACGCTTCTGGTTGGTCCAGGTGTAAGGGCTTGAAGCACCGCCCGCTCCTAGTCATGTGATCCACTTACTCATAATACCAAGTATCGCCTAGCAGATTCTGACCCCAATCTTCATCGGTGTGGGCAAGATACAGGTCGCTATCTTCCCACCATATTCCTCCGGCAACCGACAGGCAATTGTCTGGTTCCGTTGTAAGTATTTCTACATCCACATCACAGTCATTCCCCGCAGGGCGTTTGGTTTTTCCAACTTTCTAACTATTCTCAGCTCTTTCCTGTTCAAACCGCTTCAGTGCAGCCTCTTGCTCTATATCAGCTATACTAACACTACTCAATTCCTAAGCAAAATTCTTAGTACCGGTGCTCTCCGGCAACTTTCTCTTGTCATCGACCGTTCCGGCCCTTGTAGCAGTTCCTGCTTCTGGCTGTTCCAGCTTTGGTTGAAATCCTTCACCCACATCAGGCTCATCACTGAGCCACCTTGAATTATCTGCTGACCCATTCAGATCAAACCAGTTAATTTGCACATCCCCCAAATCCTGTTTATCAAAGAACCGCAGATTGTTGATGTCCTCTTCGAGGTCGACTAAGTCATCCAATCTCTGGCTTGGGCCATCCTCCCGAACTACACTAACCTCCATTCCTGTCAACAACTCCAGCTCTGGTTTGGCTTGATTGGTTGGCACAATGTAATGGCACGTGTTGTATTCCTTATTTGATAAGCCCACGGAGCCCTCAGGCACTGAACTGACATTCCCATTTTCCACCAAGGCTACCTTGCCTTCATCTACCACGGTCACCACCATAGGCTTGGGTTGGGATGTGGACGCATTCATCATGCACAAATTTGTGCTTTTCGGGATGAACAACACGGACTTAGGTAGGTGGGAGGAGGTGATGTATACACTAGGGTCCTAAAGGACAACCAGTGTTTGGATAAGGTTTATTTGCCGGGGTGGAGGGGTTTGGTTATATGGTGGGAGAGGATTTGTAGTGACATTGGGCTTCTCGGGGGGTGCTATTACTTTATTGTCAATGAGATCCTAAATCTCATGACGAGGTCTAAAGCACTAGTCGGTATCATGACCATACTGTTGGTGGAAAGCACAATACTTGGCCAAGTTGTGTTTAGGAGGGAGATGATCGAGCAATGGGCGTTGTTCTAATGATTTCAAATGCCCTTTTCTGATCAGGACCCTCAGGGCCGCAGATAGAGACATGTAGAGTGGGGTGAAGATCCTTTGGCCTCGGGCTTGATGGCTGGAAGTTTGGGGGGTTGTATTGGCTGTGCTGGCAAAGAGGTTGGCAGTTTTTGGTGTGGTGGTGACCATACCCACATCAGAAGGCCTTGCAATTGCACTACTACTTGTAGTCGCATTGGAATTGTGTGTGAAAGCCCTCTTAGGTTGCTCTTTCTCGTGGTCTATTAGACCCTGCTTTATTGCATCCTCTATTTGCACCCCTATTTCATGGAGGTCGGCAAATGTGGACAAAGGTAAGACTATCATCTTCTATAATAGTCTTGGTTGTAGATTACGAACCATCATTCGGATCTGGTCTTTTTCAGCCAGTCGAATGGTCATCATGGAGGCTTTGGCCCTCCACCGGGTTACAAAATCTGAGAAGCCCTCCTTCGGCTCCTGGCGAGTTGCTTCGAGATCACGAGTTGTGACCTCGATCTGTGTGTTGTAGGAATATTAAGCAATAAAGGCCTTAGCCATCTCTTCCTAGTTCCTCTTTACAGAGTCTTCAAGTTTGGCGTACCAAATGGTGGCGATACCCAACAGGGTTCGGCCGAAGAGGGATAACTTCTGTAGTCTAGATCGGCCCATCAGCCGCAGAATGTCTGAAAATAGCCGCAAGTGAACCATAGGATCACCCGAGCTATCAAAGTGGTCTATATGCGCCATTTTAAACCTATCTGGCAATGTCACTGTCGTATCAGTATAGCCGTCCTCAATATCCGGGATCGAATTCACATCCTGAGCTCGTGTAAAGAGCTTCTCAAGCTTGCTTACTTTCAGCGCAGTGGGGTTGACCTCAAACTCAAACGGCGCCTCTATTGGGTAAACTGGTGCTTTGGAAGTCTGGGGTGGAATTGGTTCTACTGGAATGTCCACATTTTCCTGAACATTAGTTGTAATCCCAGGTATCGAAACCCTGACTGGGGGTGGATGCGAAGCAGAAGTTGCTGCTTGTTATGGTTATTGTTGCTGCTGAAGCCTACTGATCAACTCAGTCTGCTGGGCTGCAATCTCCGCTTGGCGGGCGGTGACTTCTGCTTGGCGGGCAGCATCCAGCTGCATATTCTCAATAGTCTGTTGAAATTGGAGGAGCATTTCTTCCATGTTGACTAAGGGTTGCTAATCTATCAGAACTGGCGTGTACTTTCTTTCCAAAGTAGAAGCAGATAACTGGGCTCGACTGAGCACAAGCGAAGTAGACAGTGACTGCTGAGTTGGTAACTGATGAACCGGTGAGTTATGCCTGACTCTCCCCTGTCTTGTAACTGAGGGTAGTGACGCAAACATTGGTTGTCCTCTTACAAGATCCCCAGATCGGTAAAGTCGCCTTACTCGAGTCCAGAGTGCTTGGGGGGTAACGGCCTCGTCTGAAACAATCATGTAAAACTACCTTGCAACAAGAAAATAAAGCAAAAAGAAACAAAAATCAGAAACCGCACAGCACCTCAGCTCAGACAAAATCAACACACAGTTACAATCATAAGCTGGACAACTGTACTCAAACACTGATTTTTGTCCCAAAACTGATACCCTCAAACTGATACCTAGACTTGCAGTTGATACATATATTCTTGTAGAGTTTCACTCTAAAAGCACGTATCAAGCAAGTGAGAGCCAAAACACCTCTATGATGGCGTAGGGTTACCCTGTCCTAATTTCGTCAGGACTTAGGGATTCACTATGCAAACAAGCAGTTTCATATAATTCCTACATTCAAGTGAGCAACCTATCTTAGTTTGGAACAGTCTCTATTGCTTCCGATATGCGACTAAGTTGATTGGTCAAAAAGGGTACCTCGGCAAGACCACCTAATATACCTCACTCCTAACACTGAGAAGTGAAAGGAGGATCAAACGGTATAGCGGTAGTCCTAATCCAAGGTTTGTGTTCCCATCGTGGCAGAGCCTGCAACCGATTACCCTTATGGCAAGCTTTTCCAAGCAAGCCTCCGGCAAACCGTTCAAGAATAGCATATGGCAAACACTGTGACTTAATCGCACCGATGCAAATGCAATGCAAAGAAACACATAAGCGTAAATAAAACAACATATCATGAGTTCGAGTCAAGTTCTCTAAATCCCCAGCAGAGTCGCCAGAAACTATGGACTTGCCTTTTTCAGTGCCCTCGCCTTTCGAAAAGGGTTTGAAAAGAAAGGCCTCACAGTTTGGACTCCCACAGTTCTGAATCTAGTCTCACAAGTGTAATGTGAAACTGATAATCACCAAAGAGTCCAATCCGGCAAATCGTTTTTGGAAAATTGATTTTAAATCAAATAATGCCAAAATTGGACTGTTTTGCCAGATATAGAGTCGCCACCTAAATATTTTGTTTTTTGGGAAAATTTAGGAAACCCTAACTCGTGCCAAAGGCCACGTGTCCGTCATCACCAAAGTTGCCTCGGCTCAGAAACTTAGGTACGAATGGGGAAGGTCACGAAATGAGCACTACCGCTCGCCCGATCAAAGATCGGCCTCTACTAACCATGATATATCATTTTATAAACATTATGCGTTCTTATTCCAGTTATTAATCTAACCTTACTATGTGACGCACACAAGCAAGTATAGACTAAATCGCAAGAATTAAAACATTTCAAGTCATGTTTGTTTTGTGAAAATGGTTTGAATTTGCCACCCTCAAGTGGGCTTAAAAATGCGGATTTGCCACCAAACAAAGTGGGCTTAAAACATGATTTGTCATAACAAAGTGGGCTTAAAACGTACATTTGTTGAATCTTTCCAATTCAAACAACAAAGCCTTCATCCACATGCATTCATACAGTTAATCATTTAAGCACATAGCTTTATGGTAAGCATGCTATCATGGCATCATGCACACTCATGCAAGTATGCTAAAGCATAAAAGCCTACCGAGTACTCCAAGCCAAAACAAAACCTAGTTAGAAAAATGCATGATCCTAACTATGTTAAGTGTCCAATGCAACGCATGCAATAATGCAATTAATAGGCTTGGCTACTAATATGGCATTTGCAACACTTTGATAGCATGTTTTGAAACACGTATTCAAAGAAGATATTGAAATAACAATGCAGTTTGAATGATGCACCGAGCCTCGGTGCATACAAAACAAATGAATGGATGCAAACATGCAAGTATAAGGTATGCTAATTAAAACATGATCCCTAATCTAACCATCAAAAGCGATTAAATAGAAGAGAGAAAGACATAGGGTTGAAAGACATACATACACGCACGCACACATATTACAACATTACGCTCTCCCGAAGAAGGGTCCGAATGAATAAGCTAGGCTACACTAAGCTAAGCTAATCAAGCTAACTATTACAACACAAAACTACTTAACTAACTTATTCTAAGCTAATTAAATATTACAAAACAAATTAATTAGTTAAACACTTTAACTAACTAAATTACAAAGCAAGTAAATTAAATAATTAGCTACCCCTAACTCATAAAGCAATTAAACGGCCTTGAGGGGTGAGGGGTGAGGGATGCATGCATGCTCGGATTCTCCTCCCAAAAATGCCACCGCCTTGCCATTGCAGCCTCTGTTTGCACATTTTTGACCATTGAAAATTGTGCCAACTCCCAGAACACTTCCGATCCCCTTTAGGAGCACACAGAGCAACCTTCTTCATTGATGGTCGATCAGCTACCAATAGTGGTTGGTCGGTTACTGCTGGTGGCCGTCGGCCACCACTGGTGGTCGGTCGACCACCCCTTCCTTGAACTTCCTTTTTTGCTACAACAGAGAGCAAACAAGGGCAAAACAGTATATTCTCAAGGAATGTATGTACTACTACCCTTCTTATCGTTACACAAGTTCAAAGGAGTGCAACTCTTGACCCTCAAACCATCAACCAAGCATTTTCTATGCATGATGGCTAAGGAACCAAGCTTGTATAAGCTTAATGAGTGCAAAACAAGACTCAACAAAACCACCACCCTATCATGCATGATCAAGGGTAATGGTGACCAAGGAAAGTGGCACGTTTCATCACTTTGAGTATGAAACGTCCCGTTTTCTTCGTGTTCGAATTAACGTCCGATCCGAACACATGCTATGCAACACAAAAGATGCTTAATCTTGGCTCTTTTACTTGTTCATTTTTGTTTACTCATTTTAGCTTACCAATCCATTCTTTAATTGATTAAGTCCAAGGTGAGTGTCCTCTAATGGAAGAGGTGTCAACCAAGGGATGGTTTAAGGCAAGAGAGAGGTCATACCTTTGATTAGTAGAAACCATCAAAAGAGGATTGAAACCATTAAGCACAAACCTCGATCTTAAGCTTAAACACAACTCAAAGATTAACCAACCCTCAAAGAAAATGAAAAAGTGAGAGAGGTTGCAGATATTTAGGTGCTAGAATTAGGCATGAAAAAGCATTAAAACATACAACCAAGACACACAAATGATGCTCAAGGCCTAAAAACACTAAGCTAGTGAAGGAAATTACACCACAACCACGCAATACAAAGCTCAAAGGACTTAACCAGCCCCAAAAAGAGCTAAAACAAGTCAAAACAGTAGCAAAAACATGTTGAGATCAAGTTACGAAATGCTAGAAAAACATGCTCACATTTTAGGCAACTAGGCATACAAGCAAGACAACAAGGAAGGGAGGCTAACCCCTCAAATTTTGGACTTCAAAAGAAGGTCTTTGCCACTGAAATAACTCTGAATTTCAGTGGTTAAAGGGCCCAAACATTTTGATTTTAATATGAGAAAAAATGGCACAAAAAGCTAAACAAGCTAAGGGACAAAATGTGGGATAACCCCCTAACTCACAAAGGCTCAAACTACCGTTTTTATGCCTAAAAAATAGAGTTTTTTATACTTCAAAAACAACCTTAAAATAGTTGAAAATGATGGCAAAGGAAGTATGCACAATAAGCTTAAATGAGGTAAGTGCAATACCTTTGAAACAAAGTGCAATTCAGCCACAAACTTAAGCTCAAATCCTCTTCCAAGGCTCAAACAAAGCTCCAAGGGACCTCAGCTCCAAGGTGGTTAAGTTTGGTTAAGGGTTGATGTGCAAAAGTATAGAGAAAACTAATAACAAGGCACAAAATAAGAAGAGAGAGAGAGAGAGAATTCTAGAGAGAGAGGGAGAATTTTGGCCTAAAATGTCCAACCTCTCCAAATGGGAGAGGACACCCCCTATGTATAGAAAATCAAGGTTTGAGCTTGTATTCATCCTACCATACACATGTATGAAGATATAGCTCAATGAGCAACAGCTGGCATAGCTGGCAAACAAATATCTAAAAAAAGAGACCAATGGCCGTCGGCCACCACTGGTGGCCGATAGGCACAACTTGTGGCCGACAGGGTCTAGGGTTGGCCAACAGATCACCATCTCTTCCAGGCAAGAGGCAACAAGCTCTTGGTCCAAAAACATGCACAAAATAGATAAGTTTAGAGGCTTAAAGACAAGGCGCTCCGCCGAGGACTTCAGGCTCTCAAAACGAACACAAACAAGGATAATCATCGAGTGTACAAACGATGACGGCCAAGCCTTGAGGACGGTAAAAAATGGGGTGTCTACACATGCATGATATGGTTCATATCTCTTTAATTCTAACTCAATTCTTGTATCAGCCTACTTAATTCTTTAGAGTTCATATCCTACACATCATAATTGTATATATCAAGGGTTGAATTCTTACCTAGGCTTCCCAAGATGTGTGCTAGAGGCTTAATTCTTGAGTTTCCAAGTCCAATGCCTTCAATTCTTAGCAACTCCCCTTCTCCTAGCTTTGATTCCAAATTCGTTCCTTCTCTCACTCTTTCTCATGTTTCTCTCTCTAAAGTGCGGTGTTAGGAGAATGTATAGTGAACTAATGAGTTCACATGAACCTTTTATAGACTTAATTAGTGGCTTAATTAAGTTATTGATTAAGCTAATTAATTGGACACTAATTATTCTAATTTAATCATTTCGAATTAAATTTTAATTAAACATATCATAAAATTCTAAAAATCTCAAATAACACATAAATCAAGTCAATTTCTGAATCGGATGCCGAAAAGGCCTTCAATTCATAAACCGAAATGGAAACATGAACAGATCTTTTTACGTTAAACAGATATAAATACAAATAAGGCAACAAATGATGCAAAATTTTGCTTTAATTACTTATTAGGCATAATTAAGCATGGATTAACGTTAATCATGGATCGGGGTTATTACAGTCTTTCTCCCTTAAAAAGTTTGGTCCTCTAAACTCGAGTTACCTTCATTTTGGAAGAACATTGGATTCAAAGGAAATAATTCAAGGTATCTTCTTATCACATCTTCCTCCGTTTGCCAAGTTGCATAGGTCCCTCCATGGTTTTGCCAATCAACTTTTACCAATGGTATTTCCTTGTTCCTTAGCTTTTTAATTCGGCGGTTTACAATTTATATGGGCCTTTCTTCGTACGTGTAGTCATCCTTTAAAAGTACATGTGTTAGCTCGATAACATGGTGCGGATCTCGTAAGTAATCCCGTAACATTGAGACATGAAAGACATTATGCATATGCTCTATAACTGGCGGTAAGGCTACTCGATACATCACCGGGTTGATTTTCTCTAGAACCTCATATGGCCCAACATATCTCGGTGCTAACTTGCCCTTAACACCAAACTGCGTTTGTCCTTTCATTGGAGTCACTTTGATAAATACATGATCCCCGACTTCATATTCCCTGTCTCTTCTTCGAACATCCGCATAACTCTTTTGGCGACTTTGTGCAGTTTTCAAGCATTGTTGAATCAATTTCACATTTTCCGTTGTTTCTCGCACAAGTTCTAGTCCCAACAATGGTCTGTCACCTATTTCAACCAAACAGATAGGAGAACGACATTTTTTTCTATACAGAGCTTCATAAGGAGTCATTTTAATACTTGAATGATAGCTGTTATTGTATACAAACTCGGCTAAAGGAAGGTAAGTCTCCCAATTCCCTTGGAAGTCCAACACACACATTTGTAGCATATTTTCCAAAGTCTGATTGGTTCATTCAGATTGACTGTCTGTCTGTGGGTAGTAAGCACTACTCATCTGCAATTCAGTTCCCAAAGCCTATTGCAAACTCTGCCAAACCCTTGACGTGAACTTCGAATCTCTGTCAGATGCAATGGATACTGGCACACCATGTAATCTCACAATCTCATTCACAGAAATGTTAACTAACTTATCCGCATTATAGAAAGTTTTGATAGGCAGAAAATGGGCAAACTTAGTTAAATGATCAACAATGACCCAAATAGAATCCATACCTCGAGGGGAGTGAGGCAACCCCATAATGAAGTCCATAGTAATATGTTCCCACTTCCATTTCGGTATTAGAAGCGGCTGTAGCAAACTAGCAGGTCGTTGATGTTCGGCTTTAACTTGTTAGCATTGTAGACATCTTTCCACAAAATCTGCAATACACTTTTTTATCCCAGGCCATTAGAAATTTTGTTTCAAGTCATGATACATTTTTGTATTCCCTGGATGCTTGGCAAACTTGAAGTTGTGAGCTTCAGTCATGATGCGTTTCCTTAAATCAGAACATTCCGGCACACAAAGGCGATTCTGAAATTTTAACACATTGTTTTCAAGTACAAACCCAGGCCTTGGTTTTGAGTCAATTTCATCTACAATCTTTTTCAGGAACTCATCTTCAAATTGCTTCTCTTTGATTTCTTCAATGATTGCAGGTTGAACGGAAATGGCAGCTAAGATCCCACCTTGTTCTCGCGATACAACTTCAATTTCATTCTTTTCCAAGTCACATAGTAATTCTTTCTGACTGGTGAGTAAACATGACAAATTTCCAATTGACTTTCAGCTCAAGGCATCCGCCACAGTATTAGCTTTCCCCGGATGGTACAAAATTTCCAAATTATAGTCTTTGATTAACTCTAACCATCTCCTCTATCTCATGTTCAATTCTTTTTAGGTAAAAAAGTATTTCAAGCTTTTATGGTCAATATACACCTCACAAGTTACTCCGTACAGATAATGGCGCCAAATTTTCAAAGCAAACACCATAGTGTAGACGCGCCCGTGGGCTTCTATCTAACAGTTCGGACTCAATTGTGTCACGGTTCTAAATCTGAACCAAAGAGTCCAAATCTGGCAAATCATTTTGAAGAAAAACAGATTTTGAAAAGAAATGCCAAACATGGACTGCTTTGCCAGATACAGAGTCGCCACCTAAATATTTTTAAAATGGGAAATTTAGGAAACCCTGACTCGGTGCCGAAGGCCACGTGTCCGTCATCACCAAATGTCTTGGCTCAGGAGCTTGGGTACGATCGGGGAAGGTCAGCTATGAGCACCCCCTTTCGCCCGGTTCGAAGACCGGCCTCTACTAACCGTGATATCCGATTTTGAAAACATCATGTGCTCTTATTCCAATTATTAGTCTAGAATTACTATGTTATGCGCACAGCACAAAAGTATAGACTAGATTGCCTAATTTGGAAATAAACATTGCATATCCGTTTTGTCTCAAAAAACGTGTTGGTTTTTGCTACTCGCAAGTAGGCTAAAATATGGATTTCAATGAGTTGTTCCAACTCACGCAATCCAACCTCCACCCACAGGCATTCAAACAGTTTATAACACATAAGCATTTAGCCGCATGGCAATCATACTGTCATGGCAAACGTTCACACGCATGCGATATGCTAAAGCGTAAAAACTTACATCGTACTCCGTGCCAAAACAATAACCCGGTTAGCAAACATGCATGACCTAGTTCATGTTAAGTGGCTAATGCAACACAGGCATAGATGCAATCTAGAGTAGGCTCGGCTAACCCTAAACATGGCATGTGAAATGCGCGAGTAGCACGTATTCAATTTGGAATTGAAAATTGCAATGCAGTTTGTATGATGTACCGAGCCCGGTGCATGTCAACAAATGCATGGATGCACGCATGCATAGCATAAGATATGCTAAAATAAGTATGCCCTAATCTACCATCGAAAGCGGGTAAATAAAAGGGATAGAAAGAAATGGGGGTTTGGAAGACATACACCCACTCACACACACTTATTACAATTTTGCCCTCACTCAGAGGGACCAAAAGAATATACAAAACCGAATAACTAATTAACTACGCAAGCTAATTAATTACTACAAATTAACTACATTAACCAAATAAATTAATTAATCTAATTAAACAGTAAACCGCCTCGCGATGAGGGCCAAATCGTGGCCTTTCGGAATCAAGCCTTGCCATGCACGGATTGCCTCTGTTTCCCGCTATCCTCCTCGAAAATTGCCAAAGTCGAGGAGTTCCTCTCGAGCCTTTGGAGAGTACCACCAGTGGGGTACAGCACCACCGGCTAAAGAAGGAGGCCACCGGCACTAGATGAAGTTATCGGCTGGCAATTGACTACCGGTCGGCACTAAATAGTGCCGGCCGGCACTTAACACCTGCAGAACCTGCAACCCACAGCAGCAGAGGACAACAACATGCATGGCAATGTGATTCAAGGTATTTATGCACTACACACACCCCTTATCATGTTATTGACTCAAAGGGGCATGTGCCTCGATTCCCGGACCACCAATCGCGCATTTCCATGCATGATGGCCCTAAGAACCAAGAATGCAACTTTGATTTCAAATGCATGGAATGCAAACAAGCAAACAAGGGTGCTCAACCTCCATCATACTTCACTTCAAGAGGCCAAACATGCACAATACAAATGCAACCCTAAACATGTCAACTAGGCATGCAACATGGACTATGCAATATGTTCATGCAAAGGGTTCAAGCAAGCATGCAAGGTAAGCATGCAAACCAATGGAAGGATGGTCTTATACATGAATTAGGCAACTCAAATAGTCCTAAATCAGTGGCCAAAATGCTAAGTCAAGAGGGCCAAACACACATGCATACATGCACGAGTTAAGGCACCAACACTTAAGCACAATTAAGCAACTCTTAAACACATCTAAGAGGCACAAACATGGACTATTAGC
Source organism: Camellia lanceoleosa (assembly GCA_025200525.1). Lineage (NCBI taxonomy): Eukaryota > Viridiplantae > Streptophyta > Magnoliopsida > Ericales > Theaceae > Camellia > Camellia lanceoleosa. The sequence goes on from CM045758.1 coordinate 35,609,988, forward strand.
ATATATGAAAAGCTCTGAAATTCATGCAAAACATGGTGCCAAACCAACTAACAAAGCAAGCCAAACAAGGCATACAAATGGCTCAAGCATTAAGGCAAGCCCATGAGGCTTTGAACCACACTTAGCACAACCACACATGGCAATACTTAAACACTTAAAAACAGAGTTTTAACACATAAAACTAAGCCTAAAGGACCACCTAGATGGCATCTAGATGACATGAATCCAAAGGCATGCATTAAAGCCAAAACATGGAGCATTTAATACATACTCTTAAAGCATTAAAGAGGCATGCTAAGCAATCAAACAAATATGTATGAAGGACTGAAATAGCATGCAAAATGGTTCCAAACCGTCAAAAATGAAGCAAGCAAGGCATGCTACACACTCATGCTTTTAAGACCAACAAGCCCAATGCAAAGAGGACCCAAGATACAAGCCAAGATTGACCAAAACAACTTAGGACAGACCTAAAGCATGGCAAAATAAGCATACATGCTTCATGGATCTAGGCCTAAAACATGCTAGAAATAAAGGCATACAACCTAGGCATGTTAAGGGACTATTAAGGCATTACAAAGCAACTATGCAAAGCATGCAAGGAGTGCTAAAACCAACACTTAGTAATGTCATATTAGGGCATAATAAACATAAAATGCAGCGAAGACATGCTCAAAACACAACCAAACATGGTGCTCCTTTGGAGGCCAAAACTTGTCCTTTTCAAGGACATCAAGGAGAGGGGGTGGCCCTCCCCTTTTGGAGACTTCATGGCACCATCTCCACCACTGAAATCCCTCAAGATTTCAGTGGTGGAGAGGCCCAAGCACAAAAATCTCGGATCTCTATAAAATGGCACAAAAATAGGCCTTTTCAAGGCCTAAGGGGGGGTCAAACTTGCTCAAACCACAAAACACTCTTAATAAACAATAAAGAGGCTTAAAAAACAGAACTTTTATGTGTTAAACACTAAGCACAAAAACAGTTCTAAGCTATGCAAAAATGGAATGCAAGAATGGGGGAAAAAGGAGTAGTTGGCTCACCCTTGTAGACCTCTTCAACAATGGTGATGTGGTTGCCTCCTTGAGCACCAAACCAGCTCCAAAGCTCCAAAACAAACCTCTGGACCTTCAAGAACCCAAGGAAGGTGAAACACTAGGTGTTGGTGAGCAAAAGTATGACACAAACACCTAGTGTACAAAACAAGAGAGAAGAAGAGAGATAGGATGTGTATCTATCCTAACCCTAAAAACCAGAGCTTGGCCTGTCTAAAATGTCTAAATTTTTTGTAACCCTAAGCCAAGAAGAGGAGTGGTCCTCTTATAGGCAAGCAAAGCTTACAAAGCTTACAAGCTAAGCTAACTAAGAGGGTCATCCCTCCATACACGTGTATGGAGGGGAACCAAAACTATACAGCTATCTGAAAATATCTCAAAAAGCAACTGCACAGTGTCCGGCCGGCAAAGAGTGTCATTTTGACAAAACTTAGTGCCGGTCGGCACAATAAAGTGCCGATGGCAACACCAGCCAGCCGGTGGCCTCTAGCCACAGCCGGTGGTATGTGGGGGTGCCTCACAAAGCATTCCCTGCCCTTCCAAGGCAAAACACAAGTGTTTGGTGCAAAACCAGACACAAGACGGTCGAGTTCGGAAGTCTTGAGGCAAGGCGCGCGAGCCGAGAACTCCGGGAACTCCAAACGAACACAAACATGGATAATCACCGAGTGTTCAAGCGGTGACGTCCAAGTCTTGAGGACGGTCAAAAATGGGGTGTCTACACATAGTTGCCAGTTTAAGATCATGAGTCGGGTAATTCTTTTCATGAGGACGAAGTTGTTGAGAGGCACAAGCAATTACCTTTCCATTTTGCATCAACACACACTCCAAACTTCTGTAAGAGGCATCACTGTAAATTTGGAACCCATCAGTACCATTAGGCAATGTCAAAATTGGTGTAGTTACTAACCTGGTCTTTAACTCTTGGAAAGCAATTTCTCTTTGATTAGTCCAATCAAATGGTGTAGCTTTCTGTGTCAATTAAGTAAGTGGCAAAGCAAGTTTGGAAAAATCTTTTACAAATCTGTGATAATAGCCTACAAGTCCTAGAAAACTTCAAACTTCTGATACATTTGTCAACCTAGGCCAGTTCACAATAGCTTCAATTTTCTGTGGGTCAACAGAGATACCATTCTTGTTGATTACATGCCCTAGAAATGCCACACTGTCAAGCTAAAATTCACATTTGGAAAATTTTGCATATAACTTCTTTTCCCTTAGGGTCTGCAAAGCAATCCTCAGATGATTTTCATGTTCTTCCCTGCTTTTAGAATAAAAATATAGCATCAATGAACACAACAATGAACTCATCAAGGAATTGTTTGAATACTCTGTTCATTAAGTCCATGAATGCTGCAGGTGCATTAGTTACCCCAGATGGCATGACTAAGAATTCATAATGTCCGTATCTAGTTCGGAAAGAGGTTTTCTCAATGTCTTATGCTTTCACCTTTAGCTGGTGATATCCGGATCTAAGATCTATTTTAGAGAACATTTGTGCTCCTTGAAGTTGGTCAAACAGGTCATCTATTCGGGGTAGTGGGTATTTATTCTTCACAGTTACTTTATTTAATTCTCTGTAATCTATACATAGTCGTAAAGACCCATCTTTCTTCTTAACAAATAGCACTGGGGCACCCCAAGGTGAAGTGCTCGGGTGGATAAATTTTTTGTCTAACAGTTCTTGAAGTTGAGCTTGCAATTCTTTCAATTCAGAGGTGGACATTCTATATGGGGTTTTAGAAATTGGTTGTGCCCCGAGTACCATATCAATGGTGAACTCAATTTCCTTATCAATTAACTCCCCAAGCAATTCATTTGGAAACACACTGAGAAATTCACAAACAATAGGAATGGTTTCCACATTAGCACTATCAGGAGATACAATCAATACACAACACAAGTAGCCTTGACACCATTTCCTTAACAATTTCCTAGCTTTCATAATTAAGATCAAATATGGTGGAGGAACTACCCCATTTCCAATAAAAACAAACTCAAGCATACCAAGTGGTCTAAATACAATAGATTTACTCACACAGTCAATGGTGGCACAGTATTTAGTTAATCAATCCATATCCAGAATATAGTCAAAATAATCAATGTTTAAGGGTAGTAAATCAACGTACAATGTCATATCACCAATCATAATATCACATGCTGGATAAACATAAGCACATATCATAGAACCCCCAGACGGTATAAATACAGATAGTAAACAGTTTATAGGTTCTAACGGTCTAGTTAATTTTCGAGAAAAAGCATGCGATACAAATGAATGCGTGGAACCAGAATCAATCAGCACATAGGCATTTTGAGCACAGATAGAGATTATACCCGACACCACTGACTCAGTATTCTGTACATCCCCAGACACTAATGTAAAGACTCGGCCTTGTCTCAAAGTTTCTCCCCCAGTATTGGCTCTCACATTGGTCCTTGGTACAGGAGCAGACCCGACTGAACTTGTCATTAGGCGAGTAGTCGTGTTGAGTCTCATTGGACAATCCCTAATTATGTGGCCTGTCTTGCCGCATCGGAAACAAGTGCCAGATGCACGGTGACACTGCCCTTATGCTTCCTTCCACATTCGGGACAAACTGGCATAGACCCACTACTTTGACTTGAACTATTTGAAGACCTAGTATTTTGCTTCTTTGGAAACGATCAGCCTTTCTTGAAATTGAATCCAGCTCTTTTTCTCCTTCATTCAGTTGTTGGAATTGTAACTTGTTTCTTTGCTGCTAGTATGGCCTCTGTCATCAGTGCCCTATCAAGTACCCCTATATAGGTAGGCAATTTTAATACGCTAACTCGATCATATACATCCAAGTCTAAGCCTCCTTCGAATGTCTGGGCCTTCTTATAATCTGTATCGACTATATGAGGGGAAAATCTAGCCAACTTGGTAAACTTAGCCTCATACTCAGCTACAGACATCCTGTCTTGCTTCAATTCTTGAAATTCAGAAACTTTTCGATCCCGAAAATACTTGTCATAGAAGATCGCATTAAATTGAGCCCATGTCATACTTCCATTGTTATTTCGAATCAATAACCACAATTTTCGGGCTTCATCTTTCAGGGTGTAGGTGGCCAAAAGGACTTTCTTGATTTCTGAACAGGGAAACACTTCGAATAATTTTTCCATTTCCAATACATGTTTCAGTCTTTAATGGTTCAATACCACCAAGGAAAGTTGGCGGTTTCATCTTCATGAACTTCTGAGTGAGGTTGATTATTTCATTGTTGTTCGGTTCAACTTGCACCGGTAGAGGCGGAGGAGGTTGTGATACCCCTGTTCCGTAATATGTTAATTGGTCCTTAATATTAATGTGATTATGTGTCTTGATATGATTTTGTGCACCATTATGTTAAAATATGTGGTTTTGAATTTCTATCTGTTCACCGTAGTAATATCTGTTTGATTTATCTGCTTTGGAAATTTAATTGGAGGCATTATCGGCCACAGAACCCGAAATTGATTACGCCATTGTGATTGGCATAATTTTTGGAAGCTATGGTGAAATTTAATTGAAAATTGATTCGGGTCAGATTAAATCGATTAAATCGGTGAATTAGAGCCCAATTATCTTATTAATATTATATTGGCCTTAGTGGGTTTTGTTGTGAAGTCACTACACTCTCTATCCTCTCTTTTTCACTTCATTTTGGCTGAATTTGGGACTCAAAATAGAGAGAACCGGCTGTAGAGAGAAAGAAAGAGAGAATTGTGTGATTTTTGGCTCAAGCTTGGGAGTTTGAAGATTAAGCTCAAGATTTGGCTAGAACTTGAGTGTTTAAGGCTTCTAGGTGAGTAATTAACCCTTGAATCATGGGTTTTTGTTTGCTATTTGTAAATTCAAAGTTGAATAAGAATAAAGAACATGAATTTACTTGAGTATGATGAAATTGAATTGGTTTGTTGAATTGAAGGCTAAATTGTGCATGCATGTAAGAAATTGTCTTAAATTTGCATGTTTGAGCTTGAAATACATGATTCATGTAAAGTTTTGGTTAAAGCTCATGATGTAATCGCCAATTGTATTATCTAAGTTGAGAATCATCACATGCATGTACAAATTATAAGGTTGAATGCATGACATTGTTATGTTGGTAATGAGTTTGGTGGAAAATGAGCCATGCATGTGTTTGATTCATGAGATTAAGCTCCATGTTGATGTATTCTAGTGTTAGTACCATGTTGGTACAAATATATGTGAGATTGGAGCCATTGTATGCAAGAAAAATTGGTTGAAAGTTGATTTGGAGCTCAAGAACTCAATCTGGGAAACCTAGAATTTTGATGTCCGCTCGAGCGAGGGAAGTGCCGCTCGAGCGGGAAATACGTGCTCCCAGTACTTTTTGCAGACTTGGTGTCCGCTCGAGCGGGGTATTTCATGCTCGAGCAGGGGAGCTTTGTAGACAGGCCTTCCGCTCGAGCGCTATATTTAACGCTCGAGCGTATTTTTCATGCAACCAGTACTTTTGCAGGCCTTAAAGGTCCGCTCGAGCGGGGACCTTATTTTCTAAAATTTTGAAAATGCGTTTTGTGTTCTGTTTTTCCGTTCCCTTTCACTTCTAAGCACTCTTAGGCATACATTGAGCATTGTAATTGAGTTAAGGAAATAAGAATGAAGCCTAAAGAGGAATATGTGAATTAAAGAACGGATTGAATTATTTGTGACCCATATGTGTTATGTGATATGTAGGGTCAAGCTCCAGGGCAATTCAACCAACCGATCACTGTGAGTAATATCTGACATATGTTATTGTCCAATGGCTACTTCTATGTAAGTTTTGTAAAGTTCATTAATTTGAATGGTGGGCACAGTTTGATATGAAAGGCCTATGAGCCAGTTTGATATACCTGAATGGACCGAAGGTCATTTTGGCATAAATGAATGGACCGAAGGTCGTTTGGACATAAATGAATGGACCGAATGTCGTTTTGGCATAAATGAACGGACCGAAGGTTGTTTTGGCATAAATGAATGGACCGAAGGTCGTTTCGATATGAATAAATGGACCGAAGGTCGTTTCGACATAAATGAGTGAGCCGAAGGCCGTTTTAACACAAATGAATGGGCCAAAGGCCGTTTTGACATGAATGAATGGGCCATAGGCTGTTCTGTCATGAATGAAAGTCTGAATGGGCCAAAGGCCAGTTCGTCACTTGAGTAGGCCAAAGGCCAGTTGTAGACGTCCCCGAACACCCCGGGAAGGGAACGAGTCCCCCCCGTTCCGTTCATTTTGGGGTCACTACAGTTCAAGGACTCAATGTTGTCACGGTTCGTAATCTAAACCAAAGAGTCCAAATCCGGCAAATCGTTTTGAGAAAATAGATTTTTGAAAGAAGTGCCAAACATGGACTGCTTTGCCAGATACAGAGTTGCCACCTAAATATTTTATTTTTGGGGAAATTTAGGAAACCCTGACTCGTTTGCCTAAGACCACGTGTCCGTCATCACCAAAGTTGCCTCGGTTCGGGAACTTGGGTACGATTGGGGAAGGTCACTTCGTGAGCACCCCCGCTCGCCCGATCAAAGATCGGCCTCTACTAACCATGATATCTAGTTTTGAAAACATTGTGCGTTCTTATTCCAGTTATTAGCCTAGATTTACTATGTGATGCGCACAGCATATAAGTATAGACCAGGTCGCCTGAATTGGAATAAAACATTTCATGTTTGTTTTTTTGAAAGGTGGTTTGCTACCCGCAGGTAGGCTTAAAATGCAGATTTTGCCACCCTCGGATGGGCTTAGAAAACATGGTTTTGCCACTATCTAGTGGGCTTAAAACTCACAGTCAATGCATTGTTCCAATCCAAATAACCCAACCTTCACCCACAAAGATTGAGGTTATATCACATAAGCATATAGCCTCATGGTAAGCATGCTATCATGGCAGTCACTCACATGCATGCAAGGATGCTAAAGCATAAAAACTCACCGAGTACTCCAAGCCAAAACAGAAGCTAATTAGAAATCCATGCATGATCCTAACTATACGGAAATGCCTAATGCAACACATGCAAAAATGCAACTATAGCAGGCTCGGCTATTCTAAACATGGCATATAAGATGCAACAGCTATCAAGTATTCAACTCGGAATTGAAATACAAATGCAGTTAGTATGATGCGTCGAGCCCGGTGCATGCAAAACAGATGAATGAATGCAAACATGCTATCATACTGTATGCTAATTGAAACATGCCCTAATCTAACCATCATAAGCTGGTAAATAAAAGGGAAGAAAGGCGTGGGGTTGGAAGACATACATCACACTCACGCACACTTACAACATTGCCCTTGCGCAGAGGGTCCGAAAGAATAATATACAGTCCCAAATAAATACAGTCCGAATAAGTACAAAACCCTAATTAATTAACAAATTTAACTAGGACAGCGATAAACTAGCATGCAAGCTAGGGACTGCCTCGACTCTGCTCCGGATGATGAATGATGCATGTTCGGGTTGCCTTGCGCAGAAATCCATTATGATGCCCCAATTAGCCTCTGTTTGCAATTGTTCTTGGAATGCGTGCCAAGCTCTGGAAGGCTGCTGATTCTTGATTTGCTGTAACAGAGAGCAACAAAGGGGCATGGCAATGTATTTTTACATATGTATGCATGACTACTCTTCAGGGAGTGTAGTCCTCGATCCTCGTGCCACCAATCACGCATATCGATGCATGATGACCGAGGGGTCGAATTGCACGACTCAATATGAAATGAATGCACATGAAAACATAACAAGGCCTAGACTCCATCATGGATAATCCGGAGTGTCGGCGACTGGGGAAATTGAGACACGTTCTGTCACTCGGAGTACGAAACGTACCTCGTTTCCCGTGCTCGGGCTAACTCCTATCCCAAGCACGATGCAATATGCATGACATGCATGAATGCAACTAAGATACAACCTAACATGCACAATGCTATGAAATGGCATACACGATGCACGAGGTAACAAGGCATACACAATGCGCTAACATACAACCTAGCACACACAATGCTATGAAACGAAATGGCATACACAATGCATAATGGACTTACACCAACACAAGTGGACCTCAGCCATACTCACATAAGAGGCCATAAGTTGAAAATGAGACACTCGAGATGCGTGCACACATGCAAACCGAGGACCGACCCTAAGGCACGAATGCCACTCTAACAAGGCATGGCAAGGCATGAAATATGGCATACAAAACATGCAAGTTCCAGCACTAAAACATGATGCTAAAAAGCCCCAAAACATGGAAACATGGCACCCGATGCATGAGATGGACCCCGAAACACAAAATTAGGCACATGGAATGACTTATAGCTATACAAAGCGTGCATTATTTGAACATGAAGTGTAAAGATAGAGTCAAGAAAGTCCCAAAACATGCATTTTTCCAGTTTAGAGCAAGGCCAAAAGGTGCTAGCAAGATGGCTTAAATTATCATGCAATTTTGACCATCAAACATGGATTACAAGGCAAGTACATGAAGAAAGTATGCACTCACCAAACCAGAAAAAATTAGTGAATAAAGAATGCCAAAATAAGCCCAAATAACCATAGAAATACAGCCAACGCATGCACAAATGAGGGGCTCCTTTAGAGGGCTATACAAGAGATTCTTAAGCACCTACAAGATAGACATGTGGCAGCCCCAAACCAACTTTGAAAATCAAATATGGTAGTCTCAAAACTCACCAAATTGGCCCCAAAATCAGTCCACAAAGTATGCAAGGTAGGGCCTCTTTGGAAGGCCAAAATGGCCACCAAACAAGTCAAGGTGAGAGGGGGTCACCCCCCTCTAATTTGGAAGCTCAAAATAGCATCAAAGCCACTGTAAATCCACTAGATTCCAGTGTCTAGAAGGTCAAATAAGGCATTCAACAAGGGCTAGGGTGTAAGGCTCAAAATGAAAGGGAATCAAGCATATAAGGAGGTATGAGACCTCAAATAAGAAAATGCTCTTAATGAAACATGAAAATGATGTCAAAAAAAGCCTTTTTCCAGTTTACAACAAGTCTCAAATATGAACACAAATAAGGTTAAACTATCATGCAAAAATGGCCCTAAAAGACAGAATAGAGACAAGGGGCAGCATCCGGTCCTAAATGGAAAAGAGCCCTTCAACAAAGTATAAGAGGGACTCAAAAAAAGGCACTTCACAGTTTACATCAAGCTACGAAAGTGAACACAAGTAAGCCTAAACTATCATGCAAGAAAAGGGCCTAAAAGAGGGGTAAAGAGGCAAGTGATAGTAGCTTTCCTCAAACAGAGGAAAGCCCTTCAACAAAGTTGAAGAAGGGCTCAAAAAAAGCCACTTTAAAGTTTATAACCAAGTCTAAAACAGCTCACAAATAATCCTAAAATACTATGCAAAAATAGGCCTAAAAGAGGGTTTAAACACAAAGGGTAAGAAGGAAGCCTCAAACAGGGAAAGACCCTTAATCAAACATGAAAAAGAGCTCAAAATAAGACTATTTTCAGTTAGGGTCGGAGCCCAAAAATGTAAGAAAAAGGAGCTAGGATATAGATCAAAATAGTGCACAAAAGAGAGAAAATGGGACTCACCCTTGTAGAACCAAACTTCAACAGCCTTTTGGTCCAAGAAGTGGTGCTCCTAGCATCTGGAAAGAGCCTCCAAGCTGCTGGAATGGAGTGTGGATTGGTTGGCTTGGAGATGGAGTAGAAATGGTGTAAGACTTTGGGGTTTTGAGGCTTGGAGTAGAGAGGGAGAGAGATTTAAGGCAAAGTTCTCAAATGAATTTTTCTAACCCCTCAAAATGGAGCTGGAGGTGGTGGTTTTAAAGAGGGAGAGAGGCAAAGAAAAGGGGGGGAAACAAATTCAAATTTCCCCCCAAAAGGCCAAACCCCCGGACACAGGATCTGGGGCAAAAAGGATGGCACAGCTAGAATACACTTGGAGAGAGGAACATGGCCGGCCAGGTTCAGAAGGCTCAGGTGGCCGGCCGACCAGGTCAAAAGGGTCAAGGTGGCCGGCCACCCCCTATGATGAAGCCCCAGAAGTTATCTTTCCAATGCCACAAACCTTGCATTAAAATTCCTCCTGTGAAAAAAGTTATGCCAGTTTTGGTGAAGCCGCGCAGATTCGGTCCAACCGGACTTCAAACAACCATATCTCCCCCACCCGGACTTGTCCTTAGGAGATTCTTGAGTGAAAAATGAAGCCCCAGAAGTAATTTTTCCAATGGTGGTGGCCTCATACCTTAACTCCCCCTGTACAAAGAGTTATACCTATTTCGGTGAAGCCGCGCAGTGTTTTCTCTCCTTCCTAGATTCATGCTGAATCACTTTTGACCAAAAAAATCTGGTCGGCCAGAAATATTGCTGGCCTACCATGTGGCAAAATTGAAGCCCTTGAAGTTATCTTTCTAATGGCGCCAACCTCGCATCAAAATTCCTCCTGTGCAAAGAGTTATGCCCGTTTCGGTGAAGCCGCGCAGATTTGGTCCTACTCGGATTCATGCCGAACTTCTCCCAAACTAGTCTTCTTCTCTCTTCTCCTCTTTTCTTCAACTCTAAACCCCCAAACAAGGTGTTTTGAAAGATTTTTTAAAGATTTCATCTCTCTTTCATTCATTTCCACTTTGTCCTTGCTCGGTTTACCGAAAAGCGCAACATTTGACAAAATATGAGCCTCGGAACATCGTAAAAACTTTATTTCAAAAACGTTTTGAAAGAGAGGGTTTTAAGGTATAAAAATCCTTTGATCAAGATTGTTTTGGTCAAAAAATGGGTATGAAGTTAAGATTTGACTCTCTCATTGCCAGAGAAACTAAACCTTTCCCCTGCACACCTTTCTTCACCATGTAAACCATCAGTCGCGTCCAAGTCTTAAAGGTAGTCAAAAATAGGGTGTCTACACCAGTTTGACACAAATGATAGTTTGACATAAATAATAGTTTGACACGAATGATAGTTTGACATAAATAATAGTTTGACACGAATGATAGTTTGATATAAGTAATAGTTTGACACGAATAACAGTTCGATCTGAATAATAGAATGAATGGGCCAGAGGCCGTTTTGACATGAACGAAAGTCTGAATAGGCCGAGGGCCAGTTGTTTATGGAAAGATAAATGGGCCAAAGGCCAGTGTGTTTGGAACCACAGTCACTTGACTTAAATTGTATATATATGTTAAATGGAAATATGAATTGGGCCTAAGGCCGTTCGGAATATGTTGTTCTGCATATTGTTGTATCTTCTTATTTGATATTATTCACTGGGCTTTCGCTCACACTCATTCATGTATTTGTAGGTGAGCTAAGAGAGGTCCAGACCCAACCCGAGTGAAGCCATTGTGGAACAACCAATTTTTTGAGAGTTAGCCCCTACGTCTCACGCACGAGACTCGTCTTCGCCCTTTTGTTTGGTATTCATATTTTGTCATATTGGCAAGGACTCTGTATCTGTTGTGTATAGTTTTGACAGGGTGACTTAGACTAATGATCCTGTCTGTACAGAACCTTTTGTTACTGTATTTTCTGATGTGAGTTGTTAACATATTTGTGTCTGGAATGTTATGACGTGCATGTAAGCACAGCTCTATGGACAAAGTTTTAAATTGCTTCCGTTTAGCCCCCATTAACTCTGTTAAAATACAGTTGGTTTGGTTTGAGGCCATAGGTAATCTCATGATTACTGGCCGGTTACGTCCTTAACCCATGAGGGCGGGTTCGGGTCGTGACAGAGTGGTATCAGAGCACGAGTTAATAACTCACACACTTGTCCAAAAGAGCAATAAGTGTCTAGAAAAGATCTAGGATGCATTCATGTGATAAATGTGAACTTAGAAGCATCAAGAATATGCTTAATTGTTTCGATATGAACAGTTATGTGTTATAAATTCGTGAATTGCTTGCATTGTAAGCCATTGGAATATGTATGCTCTCTAGTAGATGCATGCTTGTGAATCTTTTGTATAAAGTATAATGCAAGTTTAATCAAATGGTAAACTTAATTATTTTCTGATGATATGAAATGACAAGGTCCCTGAAATGCTATGTTTTGCATGAGTGAATGACTGTCTAAATTTTCTTCGAATGTAATTGTGGTATCCTTAGCAGAAGCCCTCACTCGGGGGACATAATACTGTGGCTGATGGTCATGAGGCCCTAACCCGGAGGAAATAATACCGTGGCACAGGCCCTCGCCCGGGGGAAACAATACCGTGGCTTATGAATGAGATATGTTACCCGTTATGCTTGACCAACATGATATGTTACGCTAAAGGAAATACCACACATGATTTGAATATGAGATATGAATTGTTGCACTACTGTGTAGAATAAAATTTGTTTTGTTATAGTGCACATACATGAACATATGAACCATGAAAAGTTGCTTATGTGCATTCGATTCTGCCAATGGGTGCCTATGTGAAATATGAACATGATTTGAGTATATAATTACTTAGTAAATATCCAGTATGCGATATCTGATAAGTATGCAATCATCTGTTACCTATGTGATTAATTGTGTTGGGACGGTGCATAAAATGAGAATATAACAATGTGTCTATGTTCGAATGTACCCATGTGTATCTGTGTTTATTTTTGTATTTGGCACCCCAGTATTTGGCAAGGCTTAATAAGAGATTGTGTAGAGTATGGATGAAGTAAGAGCATACGGATTAGAAGGCTCTTCCACAGCCCGACTTGATAGTCTGGAAAGAGTAGTACAAGAAATGGCAGAGATCTTGAGACAACAATGCCAGTTGTCGCTACAGCAAGAACCTTTGCCACCAAAAGTGTAAGAAACACCAAGGAGTTGTTATCGGATTTTTGGGGTTTGTTATAGGTGTGGTAAAATGGACCATATGGTAAGGAACTGTCCCTGAACTGAACAAATGTGAATAAATCTTCTACCTCAGTTGGATTCGTACCAATGGTAGAAATTGCTGCTCAAGGTAGAGTAATTGCACTTGTCCCAGGAAGTACTCAGAATGCTGTAACCATTATCCCAGGTATCTGTACTGTTATAAACGAATGCTTATGTGTTGATTGATTCTGAATTAGTACATGTGTACATCTTTGCTTAGGATATTAATTGATTCGGATCGGCATGTTCTTTCGTATCTGCTGCATGTGTATTTAAATTGGTTAAACCCACAAGATCGAGATCGTATCCCTTAAATGTATATACTCCATTTGAGAAATTTGTAAAATACGTATTGGGATATCGATTAACTCTGTACATGCGCATGTACATCTAAACCTATGCTCAGGGCGATTTGTTATACTACTGTCCTCCATGACTAAACCACCAAAATTATGACTTTGTGGTTGTGTGACAGAGTTGAGCACCCTAAATGATAAACTCTATAATTGTGAGACTATGCATTTTGATTGGTAGAAAATTGACTGGATTATGTGACTATACTGGGCTCGACTCATAAACCTACATTTTGTGACTAATTTGGAACTTTTGTGTAACAGACCTTATCTTATGTACAACCGAGGAACTCTGTTTAATGTGTTACTGTGCACCATGTGCTTGTATATGAGACTTGTTTGGGAATTGTTGTATTGATTATGGTACATACCTCCTGATCTGAACAACTGCATGTTTATGCAACTACCCCTGAATTTATGTAGTCAATGCCATATTGTACATGATTTGAAATGCTTTGATATGAACAGTTGTGATGAATAATTCTGATATGACTTTGAGAACTGATAAACTTAGGACAGTTGTGAAACTATCAGTTGTGTGCCTAAACAAACGAAGTGAGCCTCACAAAACCGAACGTACTCCATTGGAGAAAACTTTTATCTGATTCGGCCCGATAGAACCCTTGTTTGATTTGACCTGATAGAACCCTCATTGGATATAATTTGATGGAACCTTTGTTGATTTAATCTGACAAGACCTTTGCTTGGATTGATTTGACAAGGACCCCTATCTGGGTTGATTTTGAAAAAGAGGATTAAGAATTGTCTATAAATAAATGGCCAGATTATTCTTGACAGGAAAACTGATAGACCCAAAACTTGAATTCACTTGGAATACTTGACTCAATTGAAAGACCTTTTGTGGGCTATTAACAAATTGATCTAACCATGAACACCGTTAAGGACCAACCTTCAACTATTTGGGACATATGTGTTATAAATGAATAGAATTGTACAAATCTCGTGATTAGGTGTCTTAAGGAACAATGCTGGTGTGTTGTCATATTCTTGCTTGTTTGACGCTATGAAAACCGATGACAACAGATTGATTTGATTGTGAACCGTACTGAATATTTATCCTCGACTAATTAGAATATGTTTCATGTGTTTGCTTCAGCATTATTGGATTTCGGGAAATCGGGTTATAGGAAGTGGTATTGTGTTTGTTTTGATGACATTCTTGAGACGTCCTTCCGTGCCAGGGGATGTTAAGCCTATATAGCACCTTTGTTGAGAAATCTCTTTTGCTGTAACAACCCCCATACTGTTTACCGATAAATTACTGAGTTAATACCGATTACTGCTAAATTATGACCAATTATGGAAAGTAAATGAACTGACCGAAGTACTGAACTGACTGATTGAAATCTGAAACTGAATCGATTACTGTATCTGTTTAATTGCATGTATATTTGTTTGAGTGCTTAATTATCTGTTCAGTTTTTATGTTTAAACTGTAAATTGAAGGCCTTATCGGCGATCGAACCCGAAATTGATTGGTGTTTTAGGACCATCATAATTCATGCGATTTTATGGTGCATTTAATTGAAATGTGATTTGGTATGCGTAAATTAGATTAAATATTAAGCTAAATTACATGAGTTTGAGTTATTTACTGCTTTGCCATCTAGTGGAATGATCTAGGAAACTCCTCCCCACTTCATACACTCTTGACTAAACATTTCCTCAGCCCATTTGTGAGCTCTAGCCGACCAAGAGAGTTGGAGAGAGAGAGAGAGATTGAGTTTCTTCTTGAGAATTACTTGGAACGTTGGAGATTTGGTAGAGTGGTTGCATATTGAGCCTCCATACCTCTAATTCTAGACCTAGGTAAGGTAATTGAACCTCTCATTGATGTAATTAAGGTTGTTCATGCATGATTCTTGAGCCTTTAGAGAGCTAAGTCATGTCTTAGTCTAATGATGTTGAATTAGGACTCATTTCATGCATGCATATGTGTATTGATGAATTTTGAGTTGATTTCATGGCAAATTGTCACATGCATGTTCATATTTAAGCTTAAGTCCATGTTTTCAACTTGTTTTAAAAAGAATGAGCTCATTAGAGTATGTTTTGAAGCTTTGAAATGATTTGAATTCATGCATGTCATGTTTGTAGAATGTTCATGAAAATTGGTTTGAAATTGAGTTTGAATTAAACACCCTTGGGCTTTGATTTGTCAAATTGATCTTTGAAACACGTAATATTAGGTGTTTACAAGTGTTTTCCAATTTTTCAGTCCAAGAGGATAGAATTTTTAGCATTTGAACTTGATTTTGAGCTTGGGACTCAAATCTGAAATTTCCAAATTTTGAGCCTACGCTCGAGCGAAGAAGTCTACGCTCGAGCGTACACTCTGTGTTCGTGCTTTCCGCTTAAGCGAGAAAAGTTATGCTCGAGCGTGAAATACGTGCATCCAGTACTTTTCATGAGTTCACAGTCTGCTCGAGCGAGGACCTGTGTCTTACGCTCGAGCGGGCATCGAGCGAGCATCGGGCGTAAAATCTGAGCATCCAACATTTTTACTGTAGCACGCAGTCCGCTCGAGCGACGGAATCCACGCTCGAGCGGAGCTCCTTTGTCTGCATGTCCGCTC
This sequence comes from Camellia lanceoleosa, assembly GCA_025200525.1. NCBI lineage: Eukaryota > Viridiplantae > Streptophyta > Magnoliopsida > Ericales > Theaceae > Camellia > Camellia lanceoleosa. Next base: position 35,625,844 of record CM045758.1, read on the forward strand.
GAGCCTAGAAAGCCACGCTCGAGCGAGACCCCTGTTTTCAGCAAAATTTGTTAAGTGTTCAAAAGTGCATCTTTGCATCCTCTTTCCATCCTAGGCGTTCCTAGGGCATATTTAAGGCATCTTTAAGAGGATATAAATGTAGAACACACCAAGGCAAATCTAGGGATTAAATGATTATCTTTCCCAACTGTGAAACTTAGTGTGTGTTCAATCTGTTGACTGTATAGGGTTGGCACCTCGAGGAGACGCTCTAGCCTATTGTAGCCCAAAACTCTGTGAGTAACAATTGTGTAAAGATATGTTCAAATGATTATTTTTCTACACACTGAATCGAATCGCATCGAATCGATATTGATTACTGAATGAATGTATGTCCTTTATTTACAAGCTGCATCTGTGGCATCCTTAGCACCCATCGCATCGTTACTATTACAGAGATCTCTGTCGGTTCCCTCGTGGAACCACTACTGTTTACTGATTGATGGCCATCATTACTGTTCGGTCTTTTAAGACCTACTGCTACTGTTATGCTAATGGATGTACTACATATGACTGTTTACTGTACTGAACTACTGATATACTGATTGAATTGAACTGTTTCCATTACCGTAAGGACATTCGTTCTAAACCTCTTTACGCTTTATGTTATTCACTGGGCTTTAGCTCACTGCTCATATATATATATATATATGTAGGTGTACAGGCACCGGATCAAAGCTAGAAGCGTCGGGGTAGTGTCCCAGTTTTGTCAAGCCAACCAATGTGCCTCACTGCGAGGTCCCGAGCCTGCTATGCCAAGGCTTAGGGGTGTTTTAGTATTCCCCCTCCTGCACTGTCTTACCGCGTTGTAATAATCGAATGGATTGTATAGACTGAATGTTTACTGCACTGTTGAGTAGGGATTAAGTCCCTGTTTTGAATGGTTGTATATATGTACATACTGTTTTGTCACTGGTTGCATATATGTATGAAGAAAATCTTTTTGCATACAGACTATCATAGCTCATTGGACGTTGTTTATTTACTATATTGGCTTCCGCCGCCGTACTGCTTTTATCAGACATCATTAAGCAGCCTTGATGATCTCTTGACATCGGTATTCTGATACTAAACCCATAGGGCTGGGTTTGGGTCGTGACATTTGCCACTGACGATTTTGTACGGGTGGATTTGTCTAATCGATCTCGAGTCGGCCACCGACGGTCGTGAACGGGTGTGCTTTGATTCCGAGACGATTATTCCTTTGTTTTGTTTGGAATGTCATCCTTTGGTATTATGTAGATGTTTTAACATCCAAGAAGCTTTGAGAAACCCTGATTATCCGAAGATATGTAAATTGTGTTTGACATGTAATTGATTGTTTTGATATTACCCTTGACGTCATGGGGATTAATGCATGAATTGTCTTATGCTTTGGACAACTATCAGATGATGTGGAAAGACTCGATGGAACCGGGAATTGAATATTAAACCGAATTGTAAACTGTAGGATGATTGAGAGAACATGTATTATGTTAGAAATGGACTGCTTCAGTGTTATTGTACTTTACAATTGGTACTATAGGGATACATGAGTTACGTATGTCGTGTGGTGGATTGTTTCGTTGTTATCCTTGTTGACTTGGGGATTTGTACCCGGATTCACTTTAAATTCCTGAAGACTTTTGATTAACCTTGAATAACTGTAATGAGAAACTGAATTAAATACCAAATCGGATTATGAATTGCGGAATTATTGGAGAATGAATTGAACTTTTGTGACAAGGGAATAGACCGAACTCCTATGGTAAAGTTAGTTGGCTTTTGAAATAAATATGTTAGCGACCTATTGTGAAGAAGGAAATTGTTGAAATTGTGTCTAAATGTTTTCGGTGCCAACAAGTCAGAGTTGAATAACAGTTATTGGCGGAACTACTGCAACCTCTGTCTATTTCGGAATGGAAATGGGAATATGTAACTACGAATTTCATTGTGAGACTACCTCGGACACCCAAGGTATAAGTCCCGTTTGAGTTTTTGTGTATGGGATTACTAAATTGCTCGTTTCCTCCTCTATGAAATTTTTGTATAATGCTTGTAGATTAGCCGCTGTTACATCAATAAGGTTGCTTGTTTGCATGGGGTCCCAATATCTATTGTTTAGACAGGAACCCTAAAATGTGTTCGGATTCTGACAAGCCTTCAAGAACCAATGGGGACTGAATTGTGATTCGGCGCTGCTTTCCATCCGAAAATCGATGTATAATTATAAAGAACTTTTGGGAGAAATGCTCCAAATATGTGCAGTAGATTTTTCGGGGAGTTTGGGAGATTTATCCATTGTTGGCAGACTTTACTTGCAACCACAACCTACACTCTAGATTTGGTGTGACACCATACAAGTCTTGTATGGAGGAAAAGTTGAGTCTTTGACTGATTGAGAACAGAGTGTTGCTTGATTTTGAGACTAAGCAAGTAACTATCAAAAGGATTGGGACCGTTGAATGAAAAGTGTTCTGAATTGTTTCGACTAAAGGTAAATTAAGTTTGGAGGACCAAACTTCCTAAAGGCGGGAAGACTGTGATACCCCTGTTCCGTAATATGTTAATTGGTCCTTAATATGAATGTGATTATGTGTCTTGATATGATTTTGTTCACCATTATGTGAAAATATGTGGTTTTGAATTTCTATCTGTTCACCGTAGGAATAACTGTTTAATTTATCTACTTTGGAAATTTAATTGGAGGCCTTATCGGCAACAGAACCTGAAATTGATTACGCCATTGTGATTGGCATAATTTTTGGAACCTATGGTGAAATTTAATTGAAAATTGATTCGGGTCAGATTAAATCGATTAAATCGGTGAATTAGAGCCCAATTATCTTATTAATATTATATTGGCCTCAGTGGGTTTTGTTGTGAAGTCACTACACTCTCTATCCTCTCTTTTTCACTTCATTTTGGCTGAATTTGGGACTCAAAATAGGGAGAACCGGCTGTAGAGAGAAAGAAAGAGAGAATTGTGTGATTTTTGGCTCAAGCTTGGGAGTTTGAAGATTAAGCTCAAGATTTGGCTAGAACTTGAGTGTTTAAGGCTTCTAGGTGAGTAATTAACCCTTGAATCATGGGTTTTTGTTTACTATTTGTAAATTCAGAATTGAATAAGAATAAAGAACATGAATTTACTTGAGTATGATGAAATTGAATTGGTTTGTTGAATTGAAGGCTAAATTGTGCATGCATGTAAGAAATTGTCTTAAATTTGCATGTTTGAGCTTGAAATACATGATTCATGTAGAGTTTTGGTTAAAGCTCATGATGTAATCGCCAATTGTATTATCTAAGTTGAGAATCATCACATGCATGTACAAATTATAAGGTTGAATGCATGACATTGTTATGTTGGTAATGAGTTTGGTGGAAAATGAGCCATGCATGTGCTTGATTCATGAGATTAAGCTCCATGTTGATGTATTCTAGTGTTAGCACCATGTTAGTACAAATATATGTGAGATTGGAGCCATTGTATGCAAGAAAAATTGGTTGAAATTCGATTTGGAGCTTAAGAACTCAATCTGGGAAACCTAGAATTTTGATGTCCGCTCGAGCGGGGGAAGTGCCGCTCGAGTGGGAAATACGTGCTCAAAGATTTTTTTGCAGACTTAGTGTCCGCCGGCGGGTATTTCACGCTTCGGCGGGAGCTTTGTAGACAGGCCTTCCGCTCGAGCGCTATATTTAACGCTCGAGCGTTTTTTCATGCAACCAGTACTTTTGCAGGCCTTAAGGGTCCGCTCGAGCGGGGACCTTATTTTCTGAAATTTTGAAAATGCATTTTGTGTTCTGTTTTTCCGTTCCCTTTCACTTTTAAGCACTCTTAGGCATACATTGAGCATTGTAATTGAGTTAAGGAAATAAGAATGAAGCCTAAAGAGGAATATGTGAATTAAAGAACGGATTAAATTATTTGTGACCCATATGTGTTATGTGATATGTAGGGTCAAGCTCCAGGGCAATTTAACCAACCGATCACTGTGAGTAATATCTGACATATGTTATTGTCCAATGGCTACTTCTATGTAAGTTTTGTAAAGTTCATTAATTTGAATGGTGGACACAGTTTGATATGAAAGGCCTATGAGCCAGTTTGGCATAAATGAATAGACCGAAGGTCGTTTTGGCATAAATGAATGGACCGAAGGTCGTTTTGACATAAATGAATGAACCGAATGTCGTTTTGGCATAAATGAATGGACCGAAGGTCGTTTTGATATGAATAAATGGATCAAAGGTCGTTTCGACATGAATGAGTGGGCCGAAGGCCGTTTTGACACAAATGAATGGGCCAAAGGCCGTTTTGACATGAATGAATGGGCCAGAGGCCGTTCTGTCATGAATGAAAGTCTGAATAGGCCAAAGGCCAGTTCGTCACTTGAGTGGGCCAAAGGCCAGTTTGACACGAATGATAGTTTGACATAAATAATAGTTTGACACGAATGATAGTTTGACATAAATAATAATTTGACACGAATGATAGTTTGATATAAGTAATAGTTTGACACGAATAACAGTTCGATCTGAATAATAGAATGAATGGGCTAAAGGCCGTTTTGATATGAATGAATGGGCCAGAGGCCGTTTTGACATAAACGAAAGTCTGAATGGGCCAAGGGCCAGTTTGTTATGGAAAGATAAATGGGCCAAAGGCCAGTATGTTTGGAACCACAATCACTTGACTTAAATTGTATATATATGTTAAATGGAAATATGAATTGGGCCCAAGGTCGTTCGGAATATGTTGTTCTGCATATTGTTGTATCTTCTTATTTGATATTATTCACTAGGCTTTCGCTCACGCTTATTCATGTGTTTGTAGGTGAGCTAAGAGAGGTCCAGACCCAGGCCGAGTGAAGCCATTGTGGAACAACCAAGTTTTTGAGAGTCAGCCCTTACGTCTCACGCACGAGACTCGTCTTCGCCCTTTTGTTTGGTATTCATATTTTGTCATGTTGGCGAGGACTCTGTATCTGTTGTGTATAGTTTTGGCGAGATGACTTAGACTAATGATCCTGTCTGTACAGAACCTTTTGTTACTGTATTTTCTGATATAAGTTGTTAACATATTTGTGTCTGGAATGTTATGACGTGCTTGTAAACACAGCTCTATGGACAAAGTTTTAAATTGCTTCCGTTTGGCCCCCATTAACTCTGTTAAAATACGGTTGGTTTGGTTTGAAGCCGTAGGTAATCTCATGATTACTGGCCGGTTACGTCCTTAACCCATGGGGACTGGTTCGGGTCGTGACAGAGGTAATGGTTGTTGCCTCAGTTGTTGCGTCATTACTTCAGTCAGGGCTGTAAGCATTTATTCCATTCTGTTCATTCGGGCCTCAGAAGATTCACTTGTATCATTTCCCTTTACATTCTCCATGTTGCTATAGAGAGACAAGGTAATAATAAACATAAGAATAATCCTGTCGACTTCTTTACATTTCATTTGTTTAGGTTCAAATTTAGTTTTCACATTTATAAAGATTAGCATACACTCACACATGTAGATGAAATGTCCCTAATTCTTTTCTAGGACATCCTATAGCTCGTATGGACTTGTGTGCGGTATTACACATGCTCTGATACCACTCTGTCACGACCTAAACCCGCCCCTATAAATTTAGCGTTGTAATCGGCCAGTAATCCTTGGATTACCAGAGGCCTCTTGATAGAACAACATATAACAAGGGGCTGCGGAAGCAAAAAAATAGAAAATATACAATGTCTATAGAGCTCTGTTAACATATATGAGACAGAGATCTTCAAAACAAACTTGTGTATATATATATAACGTCATAATTACATTATTTATGCGTCGTCCATTCATAAACATGAAACTAAAAGGGGACTTAGCCCAGTACAGATATACAGAACAAAATCAACTAAAGCCTTGACATGGATCTCTCAAAAGAAACCTCCTCGGGAGGCACGGTAGTTGGCTGACGAAACAGAATCTTAGGCCATCAACTCTGGGCCTGGTCACGTGCCTGCTCACCTACATACATAATATAAATAGAGAGCTGGAGCCCAATGAATAATAATGGAGTAAAGGATTTAAATGAATGATGTCCATAACAGGTACCGAAATCATAGTTCATATTAGAAACAGATATATTTATGTTCTTATTCAAACTACATACAGAAATCAGAGTCCATTCTTAATCATACGTGGTACATCCATTAGCGTTGACATGCTTATTAGTTCCTTTAAGGAACCTCTGGTACCGGGAACTTGTAACTTGCTTGAACTGCGGTATTATTACCCCCGGGCAAGGGCCTTGTGATAAGGATGCCACGAATACATTTCAAAGAAAATTGGACAATCATTCATTCATACAAAACATGGCATTTCAGAAAACTGATCATTTCATTTCATCAGAAAATAATTAAAGTCAAATATAATTTTACAGAGTTATTACTCACAGATGGCTCCACTTGCAAAACAGACAAATTAGATATCTTGTGGCGTGTGACCTACACATATAGCAGAAAGGCATAATGAAACACACACTCGACTGGTACTTAACTTCTTTCGTTTCATTCTTAGTGTGTTTCTAAGTCTTTACCTTTTATTGAGTCTTAATCATGGCCTAGAAGTGCCTAGGATGCAATGAGGATGCTAAAATGCATTGAACACATCTAACAAAACTTGCAGAAAATAGAGGTCCCGCTCGAGCGTAAATTCCCTCGCTCGAGCGGACGCGCAAACATGTGGGGGGATGCTCGAGCGCAATTTCTCTCGTTCGAGTGGTCTATAAACTTTGAAAAAGTACTGGTTATGTGAAATCTTCGTTCGATGTCCGCTCGATTCTTGCTCGAGCGTGAGACTCATGCCATCTCTCGAGCACAATTCCTGCTGCTCGAACGGTCTGCAAAAACATGAAACTTCTAAGAGCTTGCATTTCACGCTTGAGCAAACTTCTGGTCGCTCAAGTGGAAGTGTAAGATCACAGAGTGGCCGCTCGAGCGTAGGTTTTGACGCTCGAGCGAAGAGCAAAATTTTGGGATTTTCATATCACTCTTCTCAGCTCAAAACTCAAATTCAAACTTGTAAAACAAGGTCTTTTGGGTCAAAACTTTGAGGAAATGAAAGGAAACAATTGTAAATGGTGAAACCATGGTGAATTCAAAATCATTTCACAAGATCAAGGCCTGGAAGCTTGCTAATTGTTTAAGACAAAACCAAAATCTTTGAAAACATAACAATATATATCATGCCTGTAAAGGTGCAAGTTCCAAGCTTTCAAAACATGATCCAATGAGGTGTCTAACTCAAAAATATGTTGAATTCTTAGACCAAGGCCAAAATGAGGACATGCAAGAGGGAATTCTTTGAAAATAACTTCAAATTATGATGAAATGAGCATGCATGCATGATATGGTTCATTTCTCTTTAATTCTAACTCAATTCTTGTATCAACCTACTTAATTCTTTAGAGTTCATGTCCTACACATCATAATTGTACAATTCAAGGGTTGAATTCTTACCTAGGCTTCCCAAGATGTGTGCTAGAGGCTTAATTCTTGAGTTTCCAAGTCCAATGCCTTCAATTCTTAGCAACTCCCCTTCTCCTAGCTTTTCTCACGTTTTTCTCTCTAAAGTGGGGTGTTAGGAGAGTGTATAGTGAACTAATGAGTTCACATGAACGTTATATAGGCTGAATTAGTGGCTTAATTAAGTTATTGATTAAGCTAATTAATTGGACATTAATTATTCTAATTTAATCGTTCCGAATTAAATTTTAATTAAACATATCATAAAATTCTAAAAATCTCAAATAACACATAAATCAAGTCAATTTCTGAATCGGATGTCGATGAGGCGTTCAATTCGTAAACCGAAACGAAAACATGAACATATCTTTCTACGTTAAACAGATATAAATACAAATAAGGAAACATATGATGCAAAATTTTGCTTTAATTACTTATAAGGCATAATTAAGCATGGATTAATGTTAATCATGGGTCGAAGTTATTACAGGCCAGCTCGACAGCATTCGTCTCTGCACCAAGATCAAATCCTAAAGCTGCGACAGGAAAAGAAACATTGAGGCAAGGTCGAGTTTTTGCTCTTATGCTCTGAGATGTCCGGAACACAGAGATGGTAGTGTCAAGTATACTCCATATCTGTGCCCAAAATGCTTATGTTTTGATTGACTCGGGGTCTACGCATTCGTTTGTTTTATCTACTTTTTCTCGTAAATTAACTAGACCCTTGGAACCAATGAATTCTTTGCTAGTTATATCATCTCCAATTGGAGGGTCTATGATGTGTGCCTATAAATATCTTGCATGTGACATTTTTGTTGGGGATATGCATTTATATGTTGATTTGTTACCACTGAACATTGATCATTTCGATGTAATTTTGGGGATAAATTGGTTATCGAAATATCATGTGACAATTGATTGTGTAACTAAGCAAGTTATTTTTTGCCCACCTGATTGGCCCGAATTTACTTTTTAACGATGTTGGTGTTGTGCCTCCCCCGTATTTGATTTCATCTATGAAGGCGCGTAAACTAATGAGAAAAATCTACAAAGGATATTTGTGTTGTGTATTGCAAACACATATTATTGCGAAACAGAAGGTAGACAGTATTCCTATAGTTTGAGATTTCCCAGATGCATTTCCCGATGATTTGCCAGGGGATTTGATTGATACAGAAATAAAGTTCACTATTGAGATAGTACCGAGTACACAGCTAGTTTCCAAGACTCCATACTGAATGTCAACCACTGGATTGAAGGAGTTAAAAATCCAATTACAAGAATTGCTGGATAAAAAATTTATCAAGCCTAATACCTCACCATGGGGTGCTCCGGTCTTATTCGTGAAAAAGAAGAATGGCTCATTAAGATTCTGCATTGACTACTGTGAATTAAACAAGGTGACCGTGAAGAACAAATATCCATTGCCCCGCATTGATGATCTATTTGACCAATTGCAAGGGGTGCAAGTCTTTTCCAAAATTGATCTTAGATCCGGATATTACCAATTGAAAGTCAAGGCGGAAGATGTAGAAAAGACTGCTTTCTGGACAAGATGCGGCCTCTATGAATTTCTTGTTATGCCCTTCGAAGTAACTAATGCGCCTGCTGTATTTATGGATCTAAGGAATAGAGTCTTTAAGCCGTTCCTATATGAGTTTGTTGTTGTTTTTATCGATGACATTTTGATTTATTCCAAAAGTCAAGTGGAACATGAACGTCACTTGAAACTTGTTTTGCAAACCTTAAGGGAGAAGCAATTGTACGCTAAATTGTCTAAGTGTGAGTTCTGGCTCGATAGTGTAACGTTTTTGGGGCATGTAATCACTAAAGAGGGCATTTCCATTGACCCGCAAAAGATAGAGGCAGTTGTCAATTGGCCTAGACTAACCAATGTTACCGAAGTTTGGCATTTCTTGGGTTTGGCTGGCTATTATCGTAGATTTGTAAAAGATTTCTCCAAACTTGCCTTACCACTTACTCAGTTGATGCAGAAGGGGATACCATTTGATTGGACTAATCAAAGGGAATCAGCTTTTCAAGAATTAAAGACTCGGCTTGTGACTGCCCCAATTCTCACTTTACCCTCAGGTATGGATGGTTTTACTATTTTTAGTGATGTGTCTTATAAAGGGTTGGGATGTGTGTTGATGAAGAATGGAAAAGTGATTGCATATGCTTCCTGCCAATTGAGGCCACATGTGAAAAATTACCCGACTCATGATTTAGAGCTTGCTGCTGTGGTTTTTGCACTAAAGATCTGGCACCACTACTTATATGGAGCAACATGTGAAGTTTATACAGACCATAAGAGTCTCAAGTACTTTTTCACCCAAAAGGAGTTAAACATGAGACAACGGTGATGGCTCAAATTAATTAAGGACTATGATTTACAAATCTTGTACAATTCGGAGAAAGCAAACACTGTTGCCGATGCCCTGAGCCGAAAATCAATTGAGAACTTGGCTTGTTTACTCACCGGACAAAGAGAATTGTTCCAAGAGTTAGAAAGATTGGAAGTGAAAATTGTTTTACAAGAACAAGATAGGACCTTAGCTACTATTACTATGCAACCGGCACTCATTGAGGAGATTAAGGAGAGACGGCAACAAGATGGACTTTTAAAGAAAGTGATCGAGGAAAAAGAAGCTAAACCAAGACCGGGTTTCATTTTTGAAAAGGGGGTATTGAAATTTCAATGGAGGTTATGCGTGCCTAATGATGTTGACTTGAAGAGACGAATTATGCAAGAAGCCCACAATTCAAAATTGTCTGTTCATCCGAGGACTACGAAAATGTATCAAGACTTGAAGCTCAATTTTTGGTGGCCGGGAATGAAAAAAGACATTACCGAATTTGTGTCTAAGTGTTCACAATGTTAACAAGTCAAAGCCGATCATCAACGACTCGCGAGACTGCTTCAGCCATTTCCAATACCGGAGTGGAAATAAGAGCACATTACCATGGACTTTATTGTTGGACTACCTCACTCCATTAGAGGTATGGACTCAATTTGGGTTATTGTGGACCGTTTAACTAAATCTGCTCATTTCTTACTTGCAAAGACATTTTATAATGCGGATAAGTTGGCTACAATTTATATCAATGAAATTGTGAGATTGCATGGAGTTCCTATGTCCATTGTTTCTGATAAAGATCCGAAGTTTACCTTGAGATTTTGGCAACGCTTGCAAAAGGCATTGGGATCGAGTTGCGACTGAGTAGTGCATATCATCTACAAACCGATGGGCAATATGAAAGGACAATACAGAAGTTTGAGGATATGTTACGTATGTGTGTGCTAAACTTCCAAGGGAATTAGGAGACTTATTTGCCCCTAGCCGAATTTGCTTACAATAACAGTTTCCACTCAAGCATTGGCATGGCACCTTACAAGGCTTTATACGGTAGAAAATATCGGTCATCGATTTGCTAGGCTGAAGTTGGAGATAGACCCTTATTGGGGGCCGAAATTGTGCAAGAAACAACAGAAAAATTAAAATTGATTCATCAACGTTTAAAGACAGCACAAAGTCGGCAGAAAAGCTACGCGGATGTGCATAGGCGGGATAGAGAATACGAAGTGGGCGATCATGTTTTTATAAAAGTGACACCGATGAAACGACAAAATAGTTTTGGAGCTAAGGGCAAGTTAGCACCCCGGTATATTGGGCCTTTGACATCATTAAGAAGATTAACCCGGTAGCGTATCAAGTGGCACTCCCCCCAAAGTATAGAGCACATGCATAACGTGTTTCATGTGTCCATGTTACGGGATTATCTTCGAGATCCTTTTCATGTGATTGAGTCGACTCACGTCCTTTTGACTGATAATTATACATATAAGGAACGGCCCATTCAAATTGTTAACCATGGGATCAAGAAGTTGAGGAACAAGGACATACTGTTAGTGAAAGTGGATTGGCAAAATCACGGTGACATATATGCAACTTGGAAAAGAAAAGATGATATGAAAAGAAGATACCCGGATCTTTTTTCATTGGACCCTACTTTCTTCATGGAGGAAGCTATTTAAGTTTGGAGGACCAAACATCCTTGGGGGGGGGGGAGAATGTAACACCCGCCTCTTTACTTACTTGTTAAGTGATGTAATTTGCTGTAATTATGTGTTCACATGCAATTATGTGTCATGTGTTATATGTATACTTGTGCTATGTGTTCATTGCATTGGAATAAGGAGAACAGATAGAGAGAGTTAGGAAGTAAACTTGTCTGAATCAGTGAACCGTAAGATTAAAATTAAATAATTGAAATACGTAATTAGAGCCTAATTCACAGTAATACGTTTTAATTTAGTATTACTTGCAGAGGCTGGTAATGAGAATTAGTTATTAAAAATTAAACTTAGAATTAGGAAGACCCAAACAAGCCCTTAATTTACTCATCAAATAAAGGTAAATAGAGATAGATAGTTTACATGGACTTGAGCATTCTAGAGCCAAAAGGGAAAAGAAATGAAGAACTAGGGTTCAAGAAGAGGAAAAGGGAAATTGAGCAATCTTCATCAAACTATCAAGTAAGGTAAGAAATTTTCCTTAAATCTTATGAATTAAGGTTGCCTTTATCATGAAATAAGTTGAATAAAAAACGTAGAGTAGCGTTAATGGTTGTCAAAAACCCTAAAGATGAAGATTGTAGAAAATAGCTTTTAATTAGAGCACACATGACATCATTTTTGTTGTTCCATGTGAGATTGTGCATGACTTCTCAAATTTAAGGAGAAATTGTATTGATTTTAGCTTTGGTAACCACACTTTACATTGAGTGTGATTTTACACTCAAAGTTCATGCTTTATGGTCTAATTTGAGTATTAAGCCTTACTTGATTGTTTGAAGTTGGAAGTATTCAATGCATGTGGTTTTGAAGTGTTTTTTAGCCTTCTTTTGTGTAAAATGAACTTGGGATTGAAGAAGGGAAACGCTCCATTTTCAGCAAAAATCCGCATTGGTTTTTCACCCAGATCACTCGAGCGGCCTGGGCCATCGCACTAGCGGCCAACCTTGATTTGGCCAAATTGCATTCTGAAGTTCGCCTGCTCGTGCGGCCAAGGCCACCGCACAAGCGACCAGACCACTGCACGTACGACTAGGGGCACCGCACGTACGGCCAGCAAGGCTAGCCTAGTTTGATTTTTCTTATATTTTCTCTTACTTTCGGGCCTCCAATTACATGAATTTCACCTATTTTCTTGTGCATGTGCATTGTAGAAACACAAGAGGAAATGAATGAATGAATGAGATCGGATTAAATAATAAGTAACGGAGAAGTAACGGATAAGTTAGTGACTAATTGAATGGAAGGACTGTATATTGAACCATTGTGCTTTCATGTGTCTATGTAGGTCAAACGCCGCATCCTAGCCACGTGCTACAAAGAACTAATTGTGAGTGACAATGTAGTAAAGCTATGTTGAGTTCTACTTCTTTCTTTCTGATTATTATTGTTCTTGATCAAGTTGTTCTATGGTGATATCAGTTACTGAATGAATGAGTCCACTCTATATAATATGCTCACGTGACCCATGTCCGAGGGTAACAATACTGCGGTTTAATTCATGTGGCCCTTACTCGGGGGTAATAATAACGTGGTCTATGTTCACGTGGCCCTCGCCCGGGGATAACAATACCGTGGCCTATATTCACGTAGTCCTCGTCTGGGGGTAGCAGTACCATGGCCAGATGTGTATGAGATATTGAGTTATATGAATATGATTTGAAGAACTGATATATGAGCTCGTTGTTCTACATGATTGCTATGGTTTAACGAACATGCTACTGCTATATGACTTGACTTTACTATTCAAATGGACATTATTTCTAACCTATTTACACATTGTTGTTCATTGGGCTTTAGCTCACAGTTTATATCTTTCATGTAGGTGATCAAGCTCAAGAAAGGACTTGAGGGCGTTAATCTACCTTCTAGTTGCTAAGCCAGCCGTTGTGCCTCCCTTTTGAGGTCCCTTTTAGTTCTAACTCCAAGGTTGTTTGGGTGGTTATGAATTCACCCTTTTGTTACGTGCTCAAGTGACTCATAGAAAAGATCTTTTGTTTGTTTTTGAATATTCCTTAAGGGATTAATTCCCTAGATATTGTTTATGTTTTTGACCCATGTATATAATATAGTATTGGAAGTTTGTATAATGATGCATACAGGGTTGTTATCTATTGTAGTTTTACAGCTCATTGGATAATGTATTGTGTTATTCTTGGCTTCCGCCAGCCCCTTACACTACTTATTGTTAAGCAAGCCTTTAGTAATCTCGGATTACTAGCCGGTTACGTCTCTAACCCCGTGGGGCTTGGGTTAGGTCGTGACACTTCCCTTTGATCTGTCACTTCCACGCCTCCATCTCAGCAGCCATCCTCAGAATGACTGCATCCTGGTCTCTCAGTTTGTGCTCCAGGCGTTGAGCGTGTGATTCTCTAGGTCGCCGGCGCCCTTCAGGACTCTGTGAATGGTCAGTGCTCCTCGCGTGTTTGTTTCACGCGTCTCTTGGTAGCCCTTTAGAGAAGGTTTCCAGACCTGCCATTATCGGAATGACTGGACGGCCTTCTCTTTTCTAGACTGATTCTGGAGTGATACCGTCGACGACAAACAGTGGGGTTTCGTCATTGTTCGCCATGGAAAATAGTCAGAAAAGTCTGGAGGACAAGGTTTTGTCTGTCAAAGACTTCCCATAGACGGCGCCAATTGTACGGAAGAGAAATATTCGCCTCACTCCATACTTCCTTGCTACCAAGCTCGTCTTACTCTGTTAGGACTTCGTTGTACTGTAAACAAAACAAAGATGAGTTATCTGGCGGATGGGTTTGGCGAAAAAACCTCCACGACGACCAAGTTAGCTTTCTTGGAGAAGAGAGAAGGCAGAGCACTATAGAGAGAGAGAGAGTTGCTAAAAGTTCCTTACCTCCAACGTTTGCATACCTTTTATTATCTAGGCTGGCCATGCAGTCTTAGAGACTGTGGGCGCACTATCTCTGTTGTCCTTCCCTAGATAGACGACTGTGCTTCCCTCTATATTCCTTACACGTTTAGGGATGAAAATTACCAAACAGTATTTGTCGCACCGCCAAACTGTATTGACGCATACCAGGAGTGGATTCTTTTTTTCTCGCCATTGGTCGACGTGGTATACCTAACCGCACCACTACTTGGTAACAAATAGTACCAACTTTGACCTCCCAAATATCAAGTTAAGTCTGATCGAATTCTAGCTCGGTGTCAAGACTGAATTACATCAAATCTGATCTCCCTAATATCAGGTTGAATGCAGGCGGTTGGCAGTTCGGTCGAAGCATGATCCGCTCTTCAAGCTAGTCGCACGTGAGCGTGCGGTCCGCCATCCTGGTTAAGATGATCTTGCTGGTGCTCTTTCAACCGCGGTGATGAATTTAGCTCGGCCGCACCAACTGTCATTCCAGGAATTTTTGATCTTGTAGCAGTTCAATGAAAATAGCATGGATATGGATTTTGCGCAACACAAATCCGTGATTGAGATTTCAGGCACTAATATATTTTTAACCTATAATTAGATTAGGTAATCATTCAAATTAAGAATAGAAGCTCATTGCTTTTTTTTCCCCCTCGAGTTAATAATTAGTATGATTTAATTTGAAAATATCTGTCTGCATTAGGAAAATATCTGTTGGGGCTACGACTTCAGAACTGAAATTAACGACCTGAATAGGTCCAGAAACTGAAATTGAGTACATGGATATGCTGATGGGAATTTTTAATGTCATTTGGGAAGTTTAATTGAAAATTGATTTCGTCTGATTCGCTAAGTTGTGCTTGGCTCATTATTTTGCAATTATATATGTATATATGAGATAGAGCTCATATGAGTTCATCCTTAGCAACTAAGAGCTCAAAATATCTGGAGAGTGAGAGAGAGTTCTAGAAAAAGAGAGAAACAAGAGTAAGAAGAAGAACAAAAGGGGATTAAGCTAAATCTTCACCCATTAAACCATCCAAGGTAAGATTTTCCCTCTAATTTCATGAATCTAAGTTGTATTACGCTTGACATCTAACAAGCTAAGAAGTTTAATGGTGTAAATTGTTGTTTAGAACTCTCATGAGTTCAAAGAGAGACTTGTAAGAAAGAGCTCAAGATCTTGACATACTTGGCATGAGTTCATGAAATTCTTGTGCATACATATTTACTTTCTTACATAGTTCTTTAATTTGAGAGGAAATCTCCATGGCTTTTGAGTTTGGGACCCAAAAGTGCATATGTTATGATTTTACATTTCACTTCAAGAGTTTGATCTTGTATTTGAAAACTTGAGTTTTGATTTGAAGTTATAATGTTTATTTGAAGTTAGATATGTTCAATTCAAAGTGTTGTTAAGAGTTTTGGGTCTTAATTTTCATGAACTTGAAGTTAATTTTGCAAAAGAATGAGGTTCCATTAAAAACAAGATTTCGGACTGGTTCTACACCCAAACCACTCAAGTGGCCTGAGCCACTGCACGAGCGGCTGGACCTCTTTTGCTCAAAAATGCATATCGCTGATCACGCCAGCTTGCCAAAGCCATCAAGACGCGTTTCAACAGGCGCTTTTTTCGATTTTGTTTTCTTTTTGTTTTTTGACTTCCGGGCCTTCATTTACATGGTTTTCACGTGTAATTCACATCCATATGCATATCATAAGCATGAAAGAGATTAAAGAATAAGACTAACCGAACGAATATATATGACGAATGATCCGAATAAATTAAACTGAATGTGCTATGAAATGTGTTTTGTTGTACTTGGTTATATTTCTACAGGTTGAGCCGTTAAGGTGGACCATTCGACCTAGCACTGTAAGTAACATTTCTATAAAGATATGTTGATAGGCACTATACTTGAAATGTTATACGTAATGTTATATGATATGATATGTTTCTGAAATATGATTTTGATTCTATGAACGAATATCTGATTTGCAAATCTAATATGGCATCCAAAGAATAGTCCCAAGTCATGGGGGACAGCATGTTAGTGGGGGTCCATGACATAGATGTGATTACGAGATCTTGTTAGCCACTTCATTTTAATCGGTATCCGGAGCCGATTACTCTAGTCGGAAGACATTATGTAATGTTTCTTGGGATATACCAGTATCATGTTCTAATATGATAGATGTTTATGCTCGGGTTTTTTTGTCTATTATTTGATGTGGAATTCATTCATTAGCCTCTTTACTTTAATGTTATTTACTGGGTTTCAGCTCACTGTTTATATATATATAGGTGAGCGTTCTGGAGGGTAAGTCTAGAAAGGGTCTTTAGTAGAGCCACCATTTTGATGCCTACCGAGTTGTTTTTAGTGCCTCCGAGTTGAGGCTAGACCTGGAAGGCCATTGTCAATTTTTTGATCATGATGTACACTTTTGACACGTGCATATGTTTCGTATAAGATATTATGTTATAAGTTATGTATCGTTATGTGGGTAAATTAACGTTTATATTGTACATGTTTGTTCATATAGATGCACAGCTCATTAGACCATTGGTATTTTTTTTTTTTTTTTGTATATTGCTTCTTTAGTCCCGATTATTTTGGTCTGTACAGAAAAGGCCTTTGATAATCTCGAATTACTGGCCGGTCACTTCACCGACCCTTACAGGGCGAGGTTTAGAACGTGACACTAATAAAACTTTAACTATCAAAACTCACTATTTTGTTAGGATCTACCCTTGTTTTTGAATGAATATTTTCATTTAAGTTGTCAATTTTATATTTTTATTATTTCTGAATATTTTATTTAGCAATTATTTTGTCTATGAGTTTGTTTCTTATGTCATCGATTTATCATGTTTCTTTATGTTTTTTGGCATCTAAATTTTGGTTTAACTCAATTTTTGAATAATCAAATTAAAACTAAATTTAAGTCTAAGATTAACATTTTTCAAACTAAAATAATTAGAATTCAAGTGAAATTTATTTCAAATTACAAATTCTAAGAGCATTCGCATCAGTCTTTTCAAATTTTTAGTCAAATTTAACTCAAAATTCTCTTTTTCTATTTTAACTAGTCACTTTTTTAGTATTCACTGCATCAGACTCTCTATTCTAACTTAATTTTATTAAAATATTAATTTTTTATTGTATTTGTTATTCTTTCTGTTTTTATTAAATTAATGAGATGCCACTCAAACAATTCTTAAAAAATGCAAAAAAAAAAAAAAAAATTGTTGTTGACTGGTTGACCGGCTGATCGACCGGTTAAGCTAATTTTAGACATTTTTCTTTTTCTTTTATAGGCACTCACAAGACATCCAGTAGGATATCCGGAAGGACATCCGGATGGACGACCGATTTAAAGATTTTGTCTCAGTTTTGCTCCAAAAAATATAATAAAAAATAATATAGCTAATGAACAGTGCCTCTTTATTTTTGTTGAGGTGTATTGTAGCAAATTTAACAAAAAGTTAATTTACAAAAAATTTGTTGAGGCTGATGAAGCAAGGATTTGATACTGATACTCTCTATAATAACTTCAAAACTATTACAGAGAATCTGATGCGGATGCTCTAAGTTTGCTTCTTTAGGATATTTATTAATTTGGTCGTCATGTGATATTGAATTCTAGTTGCTTTCGAACTTGGTTTCAAATAAACTAATAATTCAATACATATCTCCATTTCAACACAGAGAAATGCTATATGTGTTTTTCAAGTATAAAAAGTGTTTGTAAATTGTGAAAGTATTAAAAAAAAATTACATTAAGGAAAAGTGTCTTGAATTGGTAAAAATATTTTATGTTTTTTTTAAAAAAAATTCTTTTTCTTACCCAAAAACACTTGTTAGCCTCACCTTTTACGTTGTGTTTGGTTAGAAAATTTAGAAGAAAAAAATTTGAAAGAAAAAGAAAAAAAATAAGTGAAATATGAATAAAATATATTTACATCTCACTTAAGTTCACACATTTTTTCATTTTTTTTTTTTAAATTTCTCCTCAAATTCTTCAACCAAACACATTCTTAAACAATCACATTTCCTACTTATTTTATCAGCAACTTGAAATAAATTCAATAAGGCCAAATGCTAAAGCTCCTTTCAATTAACGAAAAATATAATTAATTATTGTTAAAAATATTGTAGATAGTAAAACAATTATTTTTTGAACTGGTGTTCTATGTCTATTGATAATATAAAGAATTAATTACGGTTTATCTCTCATTTATGAAGTTGTATATTTTTACCTCTTCAACTAATAAAATGTATCACTTTTAAATTATCTTTAAAATGAATCTATTTATATTATTTTTTAAGTTAAGTGTCTAATATAGACGGATTCATTTTTTTGTTTTTTTCTAATTTGAGGATAAGTTCATTAATAATGAGGTAAAATAATATTCATTAACAATTAAAAAAGTCTTGATATAATTAATTGTAATATACAAGATTATTGATTGAGCATGCCAAGTTTGAATTCCCCTGACTACAAATTATTTTTTTTTTTTAAAACTACCACAAAAACAATAAACACAACAAATGGATTGGAAATAATTTTGATTTTTTTGTATTTATTATTTTTTTTCTCCATTTGGAAAGTCAATGAAAGAATCCATTAATCCATTAACATAAAAAAGCAGAGAGAAAGAGAGAGAGGGGGAGACAAGTAACTAAAACACGTACCACGTGGCATAACTTGTCCTAAGAGAAGTTGTGTGGTAACTGGTTGAGTTAAATTAAAACTCTCAAAACAAAAAACAAGTGGTTCCAGAGGGGTTTAAGCCCCGGACATTAATGCCCTTTGACTGGCTGGTCCGGTTGTTCGGTCAAAACTATAAAAACCGATGCGAGAGAGAGAGAGAGAGAGAGAGAGGGGTTTTAAGTTGGTTTGTGTGGTTTTGAAACAACTTAAAGGGTTTTTGGTTCTTGTCCACAATCCACAACCACCACGTCCCACATCTCTAGAGAGAGAAAGAGAAAAGTTTTTAGAGAGAGAGAGTTTGAATTGTTTTTCATGTGACGTGAATTTGAAAATTCTGATGGAATTGAAGCGAATTTGAACGCAAATACGTATTATACGGATTTAAACTGGCGATCATATCTTAAAGTGGTAAGCCGATCGAATTACTTGTGCGTGTGTATTTTATCATTTGTATACGTAATGAGGTTCTGCGTTGTTGAATTTGGCTTGGATTCGTTGAATTTTGTTTTTTGGGAGATGTTTGGTTTGATCCATGGTGGAATTGTGGAATTCTGTTCTGAATTACTTGTTTTCTCGTCAATTTTCACGTGATCAGTTGGAGATCTGATCAGATTTGATTGATTTGTCTCTCTTCTCTTGATCGCACTTGGATCGTATTTGTTCCAATTCTACGGAGTTCCCAGAGTTGTTGATTCCGATTTTTGGTTTTTTGGTGGAAATTATTTCAAATTCTGGAACTCATTAGTATGCAAAAAAAAAAAAAAAAAAAACGAGCGGTGAAATTGGAATCTGATCGGTGGTTCTGGTGGAAATCACAAGCCTTTCTTGATCTTTTGATTCGTTTTATGTGAATTTGGTTATCTGGATTTAAGTTCAATTCCTAATTTGTTTGTACACAATTGTGGCTGGATTAATACCAACCCCGTCTGAATTTCTACTGATCTAATTCAATTCAGGCTTGTGGAATTTGAATGTGATAGGTTATAATCTGCAAACAATTATTTTGTTTTTGTCCTTCTCGTCATAATGTCTCATTCGGTTTTTGGAAGATCTTTGGAAAATGAAAACAATGTTTTTGTAATTTTACGGCAAGTGCCTTGGTTGTTTCCCTTTGATCATATTTCTTGATTCTCATAAATTTAAGTACGTAACTTCTTCGAAGCATGAGTAAATGCTGGTTGTTTCCCTTTCGCATTGAATTTCAGGTACTTGTGAAGTTGTGACTTTTTGGGATCCGAGTGCTCTCTAAAGCAAATCTTATTTACAGATCTTCTTGATTATTGTTTATTATCATGCCTCGCACAAGAAGTGGGAAATATAAAAAGGAAGAGCCTAAGAACAACATTGACATAGTCATTACTGTATCTTAAGTGAAGAGTTTTCGTGAGATTGTGATCCATAATATTTTTCTACTCATGATTGTTTTACTCACTTCAGTGATGTGCATTATCAAGTGATTGAGATTATTAAAAAAGGGTGATATGTGGATGTCTGTTAACAGTTTTTTTTTTTTTTTTTTTACTTTGTTACAGTGAAGTGGATCTGAGAATGCTGGCATATTGCATTTGATGAGCTCTTATTGGCATGCATGCCTGAGATATGGTGTTGAAGAAGAGTCTAGGTTATGGATTCAATAGCTACCGGGTCCCCATTATACCTAGAGGTCCCAGATCTGTAAGAGTAAGTAATTCTTTGGCTTTACTGGGTTGTCTGGTGATCCTATCATAACCTTTATGTTGAAACACTGATGTTTGTAATTTTTGGTTATTGGTTCAGAGGAGAGGTAATAAGAAAAGCGTTGAAGATAGCCAAATCTGTGCATTTGAACTACTGGCAGCTGTTGCTGACAAGTTGTTGCAGGAGAGTGAGAGTTCTATTTCTAGTAATGCTGAAGGAAAAGACCCATCTGGAATTCACAGTGGTGGAGTTAAACATGAACAACTGGAAGCTAGTAAAGCTTTGAGATCAGAGTGCAATGATCAGGGAAGCTGCATAGAGAGTGTCTTTGTCTCTGGACTTGCAGCTCAAAATTACAATTCAAAGTCCACTTTGAGAGAACTCCCTCATGCTGTGTGTGATACTGTTTTGGAAAGCACTTCGATTATTTCAAGTTCCAACTTTTCCAAGAAAGTTGGTCATGATGTGAAATTGGAAATCTCTGAAAACAAGATAGCAGTTGAAAAATTCCATGGCAAAGTAGAGGGGGGCTCCCCTAATTGTGGGGAATCATGTGATGGTTACGTACATAATGGAACTGAAAGACAGCTAGAGGTTGAAGGGAATCATAATCATAATGCAGATTTGACCACAATTAATACCTTCAGTTCAAAGGATCCGATGGAAATATGTGTGAATACCCATCCATTTATTAATTCTGACAGTAGTGTACAGTTGACCTCATATAGGGATTCTGTTCCTAATGCTTCTTTTCCGCGGCATAGGATCAATGTAAAGGTAGGTAGTAAAGATGATGACGAAAATTCTGTTCGGTACAATCGGCCTAGCTCCAAGATGAGGGCCTTTAGGCCACATCAACGTATTGGGCACCGAAGAATAAGAAAGTTACTGACTTCCAAATACTGGAAAGTAGCTCCAAAGTTGAAGGATTGTGAATTTTCTAACTCCAGTAAGTGAATGATTTAGCATTTTTGGTGCGATACAGTAAGCTAACGTTTGACAAGGTATGCACACATGCACAAATATGTCTACTATGTAGATCTATTTAAATATATTTGCTCTCTCTATTTTAGATGGGGGCATGAAGCATGTCTCCCGCAATAGGAAAGCCCTTCACACCAGTGAAAGAATTCAACGCGAAGGTCCTTTAAAGAAGAGAAAATTATTTTACCACAGCTCGACTCTGGCATATGATTGGGAGGGAAGTAGTGAAAGTATTTCTAACTCACCTGAGAAGACTATGAAGGGAGACAAGGGTGGCTCACCTAAGAACTTGCTGCATAGAGGTTCTTACTTTTCTATTTGTCTTGGGGATTACAGCTTTTTTGCTATTCCAACTTCTCTAGCTGATTTTAGTGTTTTTTATTTTTTATTTTTTGGTGCAGCAAGTGGGGTTTCATCTTCAGTTTTAGGTCGTCAAGCATCATTCCACTCGAGGGATTCTCATGGTACTAGAAACAACACCCCCCAAAAAACAATAAATAAATAAATTAACCCAAAAATAAATAAAGAAAGAAAGGATCTCTGTATGTGTATATGTATGTGTGGATTGTGATGTACATTTGACTCTTTTTTTTTTTTACTTGATTGCAATATGACTTTTAAGAGTTTCTGACATGCGCTATGTTTCTTCATTCAGTGAAGTTTAGCATTAAGTCCTTCAAGGTACCAGAGCTTTATGTTGAGGTCCCAGAAACTGCCACTATTGGTTCTTTGAAGGTTTGCAATTTCCCTATTCTGCCTATTTTATGTCAAGAAGATTCTTAATCATGTATTGTGAAGGTCACAAATACCCTAGGTCACACAGGGCACACTCTGTTTTGTTTGGCGAAATGTTACAGTGATTTTGGCTGTGCTGAATTCTTTCAACTATCTAAAAGGGGGAAAAAATAAAATTTCTTTCATTAATTCTACCATAACCTGATTGCGGTTTTATCTTTTTATTCTTCCTTGTTTATTTTTATTTTATTTTTTTATTAGTTCAATAAAATTTATATATATATTTTTTTTACGATACAACTCTTTCCTTGAGGAATTTGATTTACGTTAAGTCTTAGCTGCATTGTTCATTAGGTTTCATGCCATATTATCCTCTAGAAAATGGTTGAGGCTACTATTTGGTGCTTTGCTTTCATTTAATTTACTAAGTTACAATGTGATCTTATCATTTTCTCCATACATCTAAATAATTTTCCACATCCATATGATATGGTTGGGGTTGTACGAAAATATGAACAACTGATTATTTCTTACCCCTAATGCACTAGATTGAATTTATTTTTAAGGTGGTAGGAACCTTATGTTCTGTTCCCTCACTATTAATAAGGAATACTGCTCAAATTTTATTTTCATACAACCCCCCCCCCCCCCCCAAAAAAAAAAAAAAAAAAAAAAAAAAAAATCATATTTGATCCATTAAAGATGCTGTAGAGTGTTAGTGATTATAGATTCTCATTTTGTATTATGCTTCTGCATGATGTTTGTGTAGAGGACCGTTATGGAGGCCGTGACTGCTATACTTCAAGGCGGATTACACGTAGGTGTACTTCTTCAAGGGAAAAAGGTTAAAGATGATAACAGAACTCTACTGCAAACTGGTATTTCTCACAATGACAACCTGGATGCTCTTGGTTTTACATTGGAACCAAGTTCTGTGATAGCTTCTCCACCTGTGTGCCCCAAAGATCCTCCAATTTTGCTGCCATGTGAGACACACCAACAGTTAACCAGGTAATGTATATTTGCAGATAGATACTTATTCCGGAGAACTAGAATTTTGTTGCTTCAGCATTTTTATAGCTCTAGGTCAATTGCATTTCTTATCCTTTTTTTTTCTTCTTATTATTACCTGTAGTCTATTTATTTTTGGTTCGGGTGTACATTTGAACATGAAACGGTTCTTTTCATGGCAAAAAGGCTAGAAAGTTTTATTTGCTGTTTCCCATATTTTATCAAATTGATGCAAGTTTTTTAACTATGGTAGATTACTTTCTTTAATGTATATTTTTGATTTGGTGGTTGTGGATTGGAATAAAATTAAGGTTTTGAATTTTGCTCTATTCTACTCTATATCCAGGTTGCCAGCCAGTCCCATTTTGGATTCAGGGTTCTCTAATGAATCGTGTGATCCTCCTCCAGTGGCCAATGTGGACAACCATGTTGAAAGTAAAAATGAATTGGTCTCTTCCCCTACTGATGTAGTAACAGATGGAATGACACCTGATTCCAGAGCCTTGGTTCCCGTACCAGCAATGAGTGTGGAGGCACTTGCTGTGTTTCCCATGAACCAGAAAACTAGGCGGTCTGAACTTGTGCAGCGTAGAACTAGGAGACCTTTCTCTGTGTCAGAAGTAGAAGCACTAGTTGAAGCAGTTGAGACTCTCGGAACTGGAAGGTATGTAAATATACTGCTTCTTCCGTCATTTTGCCTATTGTTCTCATTCCTTCCACATTTTAGGGAGATATACAAGTCTGTTCTATTTTTCAATATAGAGAACTTTTTTTTATTCTTATTGAGAGGATCCGGATTTCCAATTATCTTCTGATTCTGCAGGTGGCGTGATGTTAAATTGCGTGCTTTCGAGAATGCAGATCATCGAACTTATGTGGACTTGAAGGTAAGAAATTCATTTGCAATTTTTATCTTTGTTCAAGCATGTGAGATTGTTACCAGCTAGAGGTGTGAATGTGCCATGCCTGCCAGGTTTTAAATAGCTAACGGGATTTTGAACTTCCGATATGGATAGTCACCAATACTTCAGTCGATTTTGTCTACATTGCCGATACGATATGTATCTATATACTGTTATTTAAAACGATACCATATATGTAAATGGCAGTTATTGCTGGAATATTAGTTGTGGATCTGAGAGAAGAATAATCAAATATGACCTTTGCATAACACAGTTTTCCATGTGATTATTGCTGGTAGACACCCTTCATTTATATATATGTAAATATTCATTTTTAGTACGCCAAGAAAAGATGATCACTGTGGAGATCTTACAAGTTGTTACAAACCTCATTTTCTGGGATATATCTCATGATGTTGCTTGTTAGGATGACCTGACAGAGACCTGTCAGCACATGACAATCCTTAAACTTTCCTGCTAATCGAATATTTTTAGTCTCTGACTTAATTTAGTTTTTTTATTAACACGATTAACGTGTCAATCTGAAAGGAACCACATGGGTTGTTTCGGGGTAGACTAATATTTTATTATATAGGTATTTAAATAATTACATAACAAGCTGTTACCCTATGATGATGAATGATTGTGTGTGCGCATACGCAGGATAAGTGGAAGACATTGGTTCACACGGCAAGCATTGCCCCCCAGCAAAGAAGAGGCGAGCCCGTGCCACAGGAGCTCTTGGACCGAGTCTTGGCTGCCCATTCTTACTGGTCTCAGCACCAATCTAAGCAACATGGCAAGCTTCAAACTGAAACCCTCTAAAGATTTCAGACTGCTCAGGAGGGAAGACTTTCAAAGAGGTACCCAAACGGTTACAGTGTAAAAAAGTTGTGACAGTGAAATTGAAAAAATGAAGTGTAAAAAATTAATATGGTCTCATGTAATATTATGCTTACTTCACAATGATTCATTGCCAGGTGTTGGCTTGTAAATGATTTGACAAAATAAAGGGCATTCTAACAGAATCCATAGTGGTCACTTTGATTTGATAGAGATTCCATTGTTTCACATACTTTTGAAACTCAAAATGTCTTGAAAGAGAATTAAATTATGAATTTTTTAAAAAAATATATATTTATTCTTTGGAATCTTTCTTCTTCTTCTTCTTTATATATTTTTTTTCAGTGTGGGATCTTGCTTGGTACATTATTGGGTTGTCATTATCTGCTTGTCATGTAACCTTGTGGTTCTAATAGCCAAACCGTTTTTGTGGAGTATTTATTTTTTGATCCATTTTATCTAATCTCAAACTTCATTTTTATCATACAATCAAGTCTCTCTAACTTAATCATGTGGTAGCTACAAAACTTTGCCCACTTTATTTTTATTATGTGATTAGGTTTCTCAAGTTTAATTGTGTGGTAGAAACAAAATTTAGCCTATGTTTGGAAAGTTGGATTTGAGAATTTTTTAGCTAAAATAGTCATAAAAAACAAAATAGGTTTTTTAGCCTAACAAGACAAAACATTATATCTAACTCATAATTATTACATTCTTTCTTTCATAAAAAAGTCAAAAAAGTTAAAAATCCTTCTCAAATTAGACTTTTTAGCCTCAGACTAAAATAGTCAAAAAAAAGTCAAAAAGTTAACTCACTTTCCAAACGAAGCTTTAATCTGATCGTTGATAGGTATGAAATTTGCTACAAAAGAGGAAGGGACACATGATTTTCAGCCCTTTTATAGACTACGGATTTTCTGTTCCATTTTTTCCATTCTCAATCTTTATTTTTTCATAAATTTGTCAAACAATGTTTTTCTTAAACTATGTTATTGGCCAACAAAGACATAAAATGAGACACATAATTTGTTTTTTGCAAATGTAAAACATCTACCCTAGCATATCCATATATGGATTTTTTTCCCCCCAAGGAATTTGCCTTTTTCTTTTTACTACAGCAGTGGCTTTATGATTTTTTTTTTTTTTCTTCAAATGATTTGAAATCTTATTTATCAAGCACATGTAGTTTAAAACTTCATCAAAATTCAAGTGGTTTAGTGAAGTCCTGTTGAAACCACTTAAATATAATTAAAAAAAAACACGTGTAATTGAGAAATAAAATTATGAACCATGAAATGACACGAGTTTAAAAAAAACTGTAAATGTATAAATTGTTAATAAGAAATTTTCTTGCTCACAATTTATACACTTATGCGAGATGTTATATATTAAGAAAAAAAATTGCATTCAAATCAATCTAAATGCTGTTTATATTCCCTGGATTAGAAGTGCAAAACCTCATCCATCATATGTAGATATTATTTGTTTATTTTGGTAAGCAAAGATAAAGACAATGGTACAAATAATTCGTTGCTACCTATGAAATTTTTCTAGAACTATAATTTTATAGGCTTTTTCAGAAACAAAGTAACATGCATGCATGTGCTTTCCCAGTTAGTGTTAGTGAAAAAGTTTAAGCATCCCAAGTGACATGTGATTTGATTAACCAGCCTAACACCAGTCTATATGTCCACATTGGCTTCATTTATCTAACACTAGTCTGGCCATATAGGCCATTTTGTCTTGCTATTCTTTCATCCATAATCTCTTGGGTATTTTTTAAGGTAAATTACACACTTTTTTTAAGATTTAAAAAAAAATACAATAAATTTTGTAAGTTTAACATAATTATATTATATTTTTATAAAATTTTAATTAAAAAACACCTAACCCCCTTTTCATTAGTAATTTGTTAGTTGTATAGATGAAAAATGATATTGTTATATCTTTTGTAATAAAATATATATTTTATTTTATTTATCTTTGTGATTCACACTATCTACATTTGTTTCAGTCGAAGATGGGTTAGCTACTATGCGGAGAATACAGTAGCCACTATTGTGCAATCAATGGATCCTATTGCGGGACTCATTTCGATGATCCAAATCGTTTATTTTTTATGATACATCAAGTAGAATATATATGTAAAAAATAAAATTGATAGGACATCGATAATCCTTTCATCTAATTATATTTGTATTTAGTTTTATACTTTAAATGACATTTGCCATTTATTTTTTTAAACACAAATGCAATTGATAAAAGGGTTATCGATATTTGATCAACATAATTTTTTACAAGTATGTTTAGGGATGTAATAATGGCTTGGCCTAGCCCGGGCTTGGGCCGGCCCAAGTGAGCCTCATAGGCTCCCTTCTTTTTACCGAGTCGGGCCAGGCCATGGGCCAAAAAGTAGGGCCCAGGTCCAAGCCCAAGCCCACTCATAACCAGGCCACGGGCCTGGCCTAGTCGGGCCTTTTTTTTTTTTTATTAGGAATAAAAAAAAATTTATACTACAGTATTTTAGTTAAGATTAAATATTAATAAGATGTTTTGTCTTGTTATGTTTCATGATGATATTTAAATTTAATTATGTATGACTTATGTTTTTTTAATTATGAACTTATAACTAAAAAAGTATGCAATTATATAATTTTTTTCTTTTGAAATAAATAATTTTATATATATGAATATGAAACTTTCAATATTACAATATTAAATTATTTATATAACATTTATTGAATGTATAATTTTTATTTCAAAATGAAATAAAATATTACAAAAATTGATATTATTAAATAAAATATGTGTAGATTATTGATGATGATAGAGCAATTGCATCACTATAGATCAAGTACATTCCAACTAGGTTGGCACCTACTAGCCTACTAATTATTTGCATTATACTCCACCTCAATAATCTAATACCAAAAAAAAATGAAATAAAATAGTAAAAAACAAATAGTTAATCAATTATTGGAGGAGACAAACATTTCAGTCGCATTGCTCAAGGATATGTCATCCAAATCATTTTGAATTCGTTCATTTTCACTATAATTTTGCCTTCTTACAAGCGCATGCATATGATCTCTGAATATCATCAATGCCTTAACCATTTTGGGTAACAGCTTGCTCCGGTAATCGCTCAGCACCCGTCCACCTGCACTAAAACTTGTTTTCGAAGCAATTGTAAAAATAGAAATGGTTAGTATATCACGGGCCATCCGTGAAACCACAAGCCAATTAAGTTTTGTGACAGTTAGTACTCCTACTATTGATGTTGTTACAAAAAATAAATCTATTGTTCTTCTTTGTTACAAGCTATTTTTAACATATTATATGTTGAATTCCACCTAGTATCTACATCTAAAATTAATTTTCTAAATAGCATATTTTCTTGTTGACAAATTTGTCTATATTCTGAAATTTGATTACCAAAAGACATAATAGTAACAACTGCATGTTTTTATTACAAGTACAAAAGTCTCGTGTATATGCATAGCTTCTTTAACAATCAAATTTAAAATATGTGCATAACAATCACCATCAACAAATAATTGTAAAGGTGATTTTAAATGGACTACAATTTGATTATAATATGATGCATTATCTAAACTAATTGTAAATATTTTATTTTATAAAGTCCGCTCATATAATACATTTCTTATTTCTACACCAAGCGAATAACCAGTGTATGGAAGTTCAACTAATTTAAATAAAGTAATTTTTTTATTTAATTTTCAATCATTATCAATAAAACGTGCAATGATACATTGATATTCAAAACCATTATTTGACCACAGATCAGATGTTAAATAAACTCTTTCATTCAAATTTTTAAAGATATCAAATAATTCACTTTTAACATTATCAAATTTCTTTAAAATCTTATTTCTAGTAATATTTCTTGAATTTGATATTACGGTGCACAACTTTTGCGAATCATTTTCGTAAAATCGAGACATTTACTAATAGTAAAAGGTTATTCTTTTTTAATAATATAATCAATTATAGAATTTTATGCACGTATAGGATCATATGAAAATGTTTGCAAATTACCAGTTGATGAAGCCCCTAATTGCATTTGACTTTGAATATCAGGTTGTTAATTTTGTAAATGTTTGTTAGCATACCTTTTTAGATGACTAGTACCCCTATAGATGCAGCATTAGGTAAATGTGCACAATATTTACATTTTGTTTTAAATGTAATTGTACCATCAAGATTATTTATAGATATTTTTTCAAAATGTTCCCAAATATTATTACTTCTGCTTCTAGATGATGATGTAATTGTTAGAAGAGAGATATTAGAATGAGAATTAACAGATTCATGTTGTGTAGTATATGTATCAACATTGACATAAATATTAGGAATATTAGGATCCATAGTAATGTAAGTAAAACAATATATAAGAATTAACAATTAATTTAAATAATATGTAAATACAATCAGTAATAAATAATAATTAATATATGTGCACAAATAATTAATGAAAAAAATAAGTAGTTAATAAATTTAATTAAACTAATTAATGTTACTGACTGGCGAATGCGATACAAAAATTAACTTCTTCTGATAAAAGTTTCTTGTTGCACAATTGCAATTGTCACTTTGGGATAACACTTCAAAATTAATTGAGAGTTGAGAGAGTTTAAGAGAGAGAGAGAGAGAGAGAATTATTTGTTGTGAGATTTATTTTAAAAAATGAAGGATATTTATAGTAGTTTTAAATAGTGAAATAAATTTATAAATATATATATATATATATATTACCATTTGAGTTGAGTGATTGATGAGGAGATGCAACAGACCAAAGTAGGCTAGGCTAGTAAGAACAAGTTGGACAGACCAGAGTAGGCAGCCAGTGAGTCTCACTTCCACACACACTCTCTCTCTCCTCTCTTGTTTCAGTTACTATAGCAGCCACAGTGACAGTACCAATGGGTACTTCCACACACACTCCATTTCTCTCTCTCTCTCTCTCTCTCTCTCTCTCTCTTTTGTTTCTCTTGTGGCTGGCTTGACTAGAGAAAAAACTACTATTAGGTTGATTTTAATTTAATAAACTATTATTATTTTTTGTTTTATTTTTAAATTATTAATATTATTTATTTAATTATATAAATTTTTAGGCCAAGCTGCCCGTAGAGCCCGAATTTTTTTTGGATCGGATCGGGGCAACGGCTTAGGTTGAGGCACAAATGGAAGACCCAAACCCAAGCCCAAGCCCAAGGTACTAGGCTAGGCTCGGGCCTGGGCCTAACTAAGCCATATCGAGCTAGGCCTACCTCGGGCCTCAAGCGAGTTTCGGGCCGCCCACAAGCCTCGGGCCATTTTTACACCCCTAGGTATGTTCTACTCAGTATACCTTAAAAAGTGAATAGTTTAAATTATCAAAATAAATTTCCAAATGGGTCTCATTGGCCGCATAGCAGCCACCTCATCTCCTATTTCAGTCTTGTAAGTCTTACTAAAAGAGAGTTTGATATAATTATATAAAAATTATGATTTTTTTTTTCTTTTTTGAGCCTCAAGAAAGGTGAGTGTAATTTTTTTTTGAAGACATCCCTTGCATTCATGCTTATGACTTTTTGAACGTAGGTTTCACAAGATACAATGATCACTCACGCAAAAATAATATTATTGACTTCTATAATCTTTTTAGATAAATCCAAATATAAACAGCTATAAATTAGAGAGAAGTACCTAACAATGGAGCAGAGAAAAAAATTATAAAAATATGAAAGATGCAAGTGATTTTGTAATATGGTGAAAGTGAACCCCTTCATGTTTGTCTATTTTTTTTTTATTTTTTTTAATGTCAAACTGATAAGTAATTCCCTTATAAATTATCAGAATATTTATTTATTTTCATACACAAGGAAGAATATGGTGATGTTGCTGTCTTGGGCTTGGATTGGAAGTACTTCACTGTGCGTGGGCCCAAAATTGGTCAATTAATATGGAACAATTATTAATTAGTGTCATAATATCATGGGATATTATATATACCATGTTCTTGATAAATAAAAAATTATAAAAGATATTTTAAATGGGTTATTTTTATCTCTCATTACTTAATAAAAGAAGATTAATTTTTTTGCAATATTAACACTATCCTATTGCCAAGGCTTTTTTTGGCAAGTTGGCGTATAGCTGCATCTTAAGGTCCAATAAGAAAATATTAGGGGTTCAAACTGATAAAGTAGTAGCGTCCTTTTAAGTGATACACTAATTTTACTAACAAATCTAATCATCTAAAATATCGATAAATATATATATATATTCTTTTCATAAATTTGTTTGCTATATTATTGATCGTGTGACATTAATAATATAACAATAGTAAAAGCCATCTTTGATCCCATAAAATAAAAATAAAATGAAAAAGTCATTTTTGACCCCGATCCTGATCCTGACCTCATGAAGCCAGCTGCGTTATTGGATTAGTAGGTGTTTGGGAAATGAATTTTTTTGTAAGTTTTTTTAGTTGTAGGATATTATTAGAGAAAAAAAATTTTTTGTTTGGAAAAATAGTTGAATTTTTTTGTGATTGGATGTGATATTTGTAAGAAAAAAAGTAAAATGATTATGGAATTTGATGTGATATTTTGTTTAGATTTTTTTTTTTTTTGATTTTGTAACTAATTTGTCTTTTAGTGAAAAAATAAAAAAAATAAAAAAACTAAGTTCCCAAACACCGCCTAGTGGGTAAAAATTGGTAGATGGAGCCCCAAATTGGACCGGACAGCCTAGCATTATTAGTACATATAAAACTCATAATTATTAAGATGTTACATTGATGAGTATAGCCGGTGGAGTCGGAAAAATAATTTAGAAAGGGTATTTGTTAATTAAAATTTTTAATTTTTTTTTCATAATCAATAATAATAGATAATAATTTTTAAATAAATATTACGCACAAAATCTTAAATATTTAATCTAAAAATTTTAAAAATTTTGTTTTTACAATTGGCCTTGTGAAAAATTAGAATTAAAAATATATGGTGATACTTGTAACTAGTGTATTATAGGCAATGCAAAAGAATCTTGTATTTCTTATAATAGATTATATAATAATATATAAATAATAGCGATACCACATTATCATCGATATATATGATATCACTAATCAATAGTAAAATAACGAATGGAAAGTTAATTACATTTGTTAAATATAATTAACAATTCAATAATTCCTTATTTTCGTAGTGGGATTAACTATGTTTACATGTAAGTGATGATTTGATATTACTGTTGCACTAATTTTGTTTAATAATGTGATTTGTTGTAATTTTTTCATTTTCAATCAAAACAACCATTATTATTTTCGTAATTTAAAAAATGTCATTAAGAAATCATTCTACATGCTATTTCTATATAAAATTTTTATTAATTAATTATTTTCCTTATATGAAAAAAAAAATAAAATAAAATAAAATGCAAAACTTAAGAGCGGGCAAATGCCCTCCCTAATCCCTACATAGCTCCGCCGCTGAGTATAACTCCATTCATATTTATAAGAAAATAACATAATGTTACGAATCCGATTTATTAGTCATCATTTTTCTATGTAATGATTTTATTATATATTTTTTTCTATCATAGAAAGGCAGTAATCTAATTGAACAAAATTTAAGTAGAATGATATTAAAATTTTACATATTAAAACAACATTACTTTCTTTTTTTTTTCTTTTTTTTAAACTTTAAACATTAGATCCACTATCAGGAGCAGTGGCGGAACGAGAAAATTAAATTAGAGGGGACACTTATTAATTACAATAATGAAAATTTTTATAAAAATATTTCATGCAAATTTTTATGATTGATTTTGAGAAACATCAAAAAAATAATGTTATTTATAACTAGTGTATCATGAACAATATAAAAAAATATATATAGATATAAGTCTTAAAATAAATTATAAGGCAAATTACAAATACACCCCCTGATATTTAATTAAAATACGAATCATCCCTTGTGATTTTAGAAATTACATTCCACTCCCGGAAGTTTCTAATTCCATAATAAATCGCTTCTTTTATTAATAAATCATCAAGTCAATTAACAGTTTTTAATGATATTAAAAATATGTTTCAATTAATAATTTAGGTAATTTTATTATTGTATAGAAAAACAATTATGAATTTCATTTTTTTAATTAATTCTGTTAAATAAAAAAATACTAACAAAGAGGTATTTGTAATTTTCCAAACCACACGGGCCAATTTATAATTTAAACAAACCTCATGAGGTGTATTTGTAATTTACCCTAAATTATATAATGATAAATTATTTTTTTATACAAAATTTGATTAAAAATTCAATATAATGGTAATACCACATCATCATTAGTATGTGATATCACAAACTAATAGTAAGTAAACACATAGAGAGTGAACCTCACATGTCAAATGTAACTAACAATCTAATAAATTTCATATTTTTATAGTGAGATTACTTATACTTGCATGTCAATAATAATGACATCACCGTTACATTCAAAATTTTTCATAAAATTTTTATAAATAATATGGTTTATAATAATCTCTTCATTTTCAATCAAAATAACGATTATTATTCTTATAATTTTTAAAATATCATTGATATTTCACTCTAATAATATTTTTATAATTTTTTTTATTTAAAATAATTTCTTTAAATAAAATTTAATTTATTTATTATACAAATTTATATTTGTATAATAAATACAAATTATGAATTGTTTAATATTAAAATTAATATAAAAATATTTTAAAATGAGTAAAAAATATTATAAACTAATAAAAAATACATTGAATTCTACTACACTAATTTCATTTTTTTCTTATACTCGTAAAGTGCTTGTTAACAAGACGTATAAATAAATAAAATCTTATTATGTATATAGTAAGACCATCTCCAACCTTGAATTAAATTTGACATTAAATTTAAAATTTGGTGAAAAAAATACTTTTTCATACTCTAACGGTTTCACCAAATTGATATTAAATCGAGATTTTACCAAACGTTTCACCAAAATGAAGACAGGCTCCGCATTCCATCAAGACACTGTGCATGATCGTTGGGGGAGACCAACCAATTGACCGGCCGGTTGACCAACCGGTCAACTACCAAAAGGTTCAAACAGTTCCAAAAAAAAGGTCAAACAGTTGAAAAAAACAAAAAAATTTGCCTTACCGGTCGATCACTAAAAGGTTCAAAAAAAAAATTTTGACTTAACCGGTCGACCAACCGGTTATCCCGACACAGATTTAATGAAAATTTGATAAAAATTAACCGTTAAAACACTTGGTATCAGATTGAGAAAAAAAATTATTTTTTCATTTAAATTTAATGAAAATTTTGATTCAAGATTAGAGAGGCTCTAAAAGATATAATATTACAACGAAGACTCTTGATCAGTGGCAGAGGGACTTCGGAATCAAGGGGTCACGTCTTGAAGAAATAGAGAGGAGACAAAACTGATATATGGTAATCCAACAATGTTGCAGATCATTAAATTTTTACCATTACTATCATTATTAATAATGTGAAAAGTAAAAAGAACAAAATAAAACTAAGACACAAAATATATATGACAGTAGGTGAGATCTACTATCACATAATTAGAACAACTATTAATTAATGATGTGTATCATTTTTCTATGCTAATCAATGCAAGTGGCCCTAAGTACGAACAAAAGTGGGCCGGTCACGCTCCGAAAGTGGTGAGAGGGCCTACAAAAAGGGAAGAGATTCCTCTAGCTAATTCGAATTATTTATTTTATTAAATATTATTTATAAAAAAAAATAAACTGATTTGACAGTAGTGATCCTTCATTTTATTTTATTTGTATCAAAAAAATAAATGCTCTCTTTTAAAAACAGGTTAATTTTTTTGGGATTAAATTCTATAAAATGAAAGATTTATAAATATCGAATCCACATGATTTTTTTTAATTAATGACATACATACAAAAATCTTGATAAAAATAAATAATTTAAATCATTAAAATAAAACTCATAATAAATTTCACAAACTCTAATAATTATCTTCAATCTAAACTTATATTAAATTCGCAAACCCTAATAATCATCTTCAGTCTTTAAACGGGAAACTTCCTCTCTCTCGCAGATCGATTTGAGAACGCATGTGCAATCCGACAGTATCTTTTAATTTACCCAAACAACCTTTAAAATAATAATAATATTCATGGTGAATTGGTAAAAAGGTTAAGTTTAAGGATTAGCCTAATAAATTTAGGCATTGGGGTGCATGTTGTGCTATAAGACACAACGAGCGACACTGTATCAGTTAGTGGGGTTTATTCTAACTTTCTATTGGAGTCGAATATATTTTTTAATGTTCAGAGCATCTGAGGTCTTAGTTTTGGTCGTGACATAGGTACAGTAGTGCTTTTTACAAATAGGCTATGGATACTAAAAAGATAGTACTCTATAATAAATATGTGAAGTAATCTATTTATATATTTATTTTAGGCATTAAATTAAGTAGAATTTATTTTAAATGATTTAGGTAATTTATTTTGTGAGATCTGTTCAATATGTTATTTATTTAAAAAAATCATATTAATTGAATATCAATAATCATGTGTTTAAAATAAATTTTTTTTAAAGAAAAAAGTGACAAGTATGATTTTGAAAACAAATTGTCTATTTTTAAATATAAATATAATTTGAAAATTTTAATTTTTTATATAAATAATCTCCTAAATAGACCTTGCAATATGAATCACTCGGATTCACGTGATGGAACTAGGAGGGCCCCAGATATAGACAACACCACATGTTGCGCTCATAGATTTCTTTATTCGACATTTTATATTTGAATTTGAGTTTTATTGTTATGTAATTTCTCTTATTCTTTTTTTTATTATCAATTATTTAAAACAATACATAATTAAAGGCATTAATTAATAAAATTAAAAATAATTATACATAATTTATAACAAGTGCTTTCTCTTCCCTTTTTTTTTTTTAATTAATAAGGGTTTAATTATAAATATAAAAACAATTATATTAAAAATCATTCAAGTTAAAAAAAGAAATAAATAATTACTTAGAACTCCTATAATAAAAAGATAAATTAACAAATTTTATAATTAACAAGGATGAATCCCTTAACCATTACTATCATGTCAACAAGAATGACTAACTGAACTAACCCAATTAATTATAACACTTGTCTCTAAAAAATTGATAAAATAGTGATCTCATTCTCCAAAATATTTTCCTTAGATGAAAAGAAGTCAACTCCACACAATCTTATCATCAGGGTAATAAGAACATGGTTCACATTTAGCTAGGGGATCTCTTCATATTTTCCACTTTGCTTTCAGTGATTCTGATTTGATTGGATGCTCTTATGGGTTTTTTTGGTCCACAAAAAAAGTAACCTTGGCATATTCCTCTATCCTTGTCTTTTTTTTTATTTTTTTGTCTTTTAGCCAACTTGTCTTGTTTCTTTTGGGTGCAAGTAAACAAGCTACTTGTACTTTTGGGACATCATAATGATAGTTCAACAAAACTACTTGTCTATGAAAATTTATTTCAAAAATATTAATTTAAAATTAATGAAATATAAATTATACTTATAATGATTGTAATCCATTGATTTATTGTTTGCATAATTTTTTTAGATAAAATTATATATAGTGTTGTTGCTAAAACTAATAATGTGAAGTTGAGTGAAAATTTTTCATTAAAAAGAAATTTGTGGGGGAAAAAAAAGAAAAAAAAAATAGAAATCTAAATAAAAAATAATTTAAAATTTTATTATTTTATATTTAGCTTTTTATTTTTATTTACAAATCCCTCTTTTAAGTCTTTGAGAAATTGCTATTTGCTGCAATAAGAATAGTTGTTTTGTTTCCATAGCAATTTTCGCTTTTATATTTTTTCTGTTTTTCCTTTCCAAAGCAATACAATTGAGGGGTGACTTTGACCTCCTGGCTTCAAAATTTTACAATAAGCCTTAAATCTTAAATAGAAAATCTCACTTACCCCTCATGGCTTCCTATGTGTAATTATTCTTTTTTATTTGAAAATAAATACATAATTTTCTATGCCTACTAAATTAAAGTACACCATAAGATATCCCGTTCAAGTTAACAGCAAATTTGAAATACGTGTTTGGTCATAAGAAGTTTAAGTGATTATGTTGTGGTTACTAAATTAAAATACACCATAAGTTATTCTATTCAAGTTAACAGTAAATGTGAAATAAATGTAAAGGAGAGCATATGAACTAAGCATAAAGGATGAAGTGCATTTTGAGTTTTAAAAAAAAAATGACAAAAATGTCCTTTATTTACACAATGAGGTCATTTATGCATAAGGATATTTTAATTTTTCTAATTAAACGATTATGATACAGACAGTATACTTTATATAAGTAAACAATAATATCCTTTTTTCTTATGTATTTTTACATCAGAATATCTACCAATCTAGAATTATTGTCAAAAAATCTACCAAGAATGAAAATGTAAAGTTGAGATTAGTTGGTGTTTTGTTAGTCCATATTATGAATGAATTTCAACCATCTATTGATTTTTCTGAATAAAATTCTCAATCAAAAATTTTAAGTTTGCAGCATTACTATTTTCACATGGCAATTTTATTAATTAATTGAATGGAAAGATAAGAAAGTGACACATGAAAGTGTTGACAATTCCATTTTGTTTTTGAAAAGTTGCTATTATTATTCTTATCGAAGGAACAAATTAAAAATTAACCTAAAGAATGTGACTGCTTTGTCAGCAATGCACGCGTGCATGTGAATAGTAAATTTTTATAATATCAAACTAACCTATCATTTGTGTTATGTATGGAATAATTATAAATATTTATATTTATTTTAAAATTTTTTTTAATATACAAATTATGTTTTTTAAGATTTTTTATAAAAATAATTTAACAATCTAAGGTTTAAGGAATTTTTTTTATACTTGTTCTTAATGCATTAAAGTGTTATTATAAGGGTAAGGCTTGAGAGTTGTGAGAAATTAATAAATGCTAAGATTTTGTTTTTCAAATAAAAAAATTAAGAAATTTAGATTGAGATATTGAAACTCCCACAAAACTTGTGTGTTAGAGATAGATATAAATAAATAGATAGATATAAATATTTATATTTATATTTGTTTTAAATTTTTTTTAATATACAAATTATTTATTTTGGAAAAAAGTACTACAGTAATTATGAGTGAAGTCAAAAAGTCTTGTGGGTTGAGAGAAGTTAATAAGTGCTAAGGTTAATCTTTTTTTCAAAACAAACAAAAAATTAAAAAATTAGGATTGACATATTGGAGCTCCCACAAGCCCTGGGAGTTAGAAACCCCCTTTTACTTAATATATAGTATAGATTCCCTCATCTTCTAAATAATTAAGCTACAATTTCATCAACCCATACAAGTAATCCAATGATACAAGGGGTTTATATTGGGATGAACAGTAAATTCAAATATCTTATGTTTGATTCATCTTCAGTTGGGTTGTTGCATTCAATTTTAATTAATGTACTTGGGCTGGGCGGCGGTGACTGATTACGAATTTATGTGTTTTTCGTGCAATAGTGATTCAATGTGATTTTAAATTGGAGAAAGTTTCTTAGAAAATAAATAAATAAGTAAAGTTAAATAATAAATAAGTAAAGTTGAATAAGTTGAATTTATTGTATCTAACACTAAGTTTCTATATTTTTAGATTAAAAAAAAAAGGTACAATTTGAATGCATAAGAGATTAGGAGGCAATGTATGGTCAAAATGTTTCTGGGAAATAATAAAAAGAGGGGCATAAACCTTTCACTACCACGAGTGTGATGGAACCAATTGAAAGACATCACTATCTTCATATGAAAGCAATACAAAGCTACACACTTGATTAATAAATATAGCATGTTATAGAAGTAAAGAAGAAAGCTACAACTAAGAGATTTTTTTATTTTTATTTTTTAAAATATGAAAAGCATTTATATTAAAATAAAACAAACATATAAAAATAAAAATAATAAGACCTAAAGGTCCAAACAAACAACAAACTAAATTAATAATAGATCTTATGTCAGAAGTAATTAAGCAACAAAGTAAGGCCCCGTTTGTTTTAAGTATGAAAAGGGGATTGGGATTAGGATAGTTGTGGGTCCCATTTAATGTACTGTTTGTTTACATAGTTGAGGAAGGGACTGCTAAGCCGAAGGGCTTAGGATAGGCCTTGCAAATGGGATTCGAATGGGCTTTCAGAATTTGGTATTAGAAAAATAGTCCGGCGGAGTAGAATTTTTTTATTTTTATTTTATTTTTTACATGTCGGGCATTTTTTTTTTAACATTAATTTTTATTTTTTTATATTTTTTGTTAAGTAAAAATCATTATTTTATTTATTTTATTTTTTCTGAAATTTTTTTTTTATTTTTATTTTTTTAAAATTTTTTACATGTTGGGCTTTTTTTTTAAAAGATTAATGTTTAATGTTTTGTATTTTTTTTATTTATTTTATAATTTTATATTTATTTTATATAAAAATAATTTAACAATCCCTACACTAATAACTATCATCAAAACAAATAGGCCTTGTTTGGAAAGACTAAATAAGTGCACTTTTTGTCTTTTTAGACAAAAAAATTAAGATTGAAAATATGGATGTTTGAATTAACTTTTTGACTTTTTATGAAAAAATGTGTAATAAAAAATTGTGAAAATTGGTTTTTAGAGGAAAATTTAAATTGGGAGTTGTGCAGCCGTAATTGTTGACTTTTGGTGAATAGTGTTAACTTTTTAACTTTTTGAGTAACTTTTGACTTTTTAAATTATTTGGGAGTACCCAAACTTAGTCTTAATCCCCTCACTATCAATCCCCTTACTAACAATCCCTTCATTATTAATTCCCTCACTATCAATCTCTTCTATTCTACCTCTGAAAACAAACGGGGGCTAAGACCTACTATGGTTGGTTCATTGAGCATGATCCCCCACCATCAATTGTTGTACATGAGAGAGAGAGAGAGAGAGAGAGAGAGAGAGAGAGAGAGAGAGAGCGCATATAAATTAGAGGTTTGGCCCCCCCGTTTCATCTCTTAGGTCTTGACCTGTTTGGTCCTTTTCTATGATGCCAACAGTGAAAGAGAGTGACAATTGAAATTTGGAAAGTAAATTACACAAACTTTTGCTCTACATATTTCTCTATTTTGATGTTGGACGGCAGAAGGGACAACAATTGGAAAGTAAAATACATTTTACTTAGAGGTGGTACAAGCCATGCTCTTTGAAATTATAGAAATAAATATATGAGGACATGTCAAACATGTAAAAAATTAAATTTATTAGGTAACTGTAATTATACCGATTGTATCATATTTATCTTTGCAAAAATAAATGATAAGTATGATTTTAAAAATAGATTCTCCATTATTTAAAATTAAAAACAAATTAATCGGATTATGAGATATTATTATTCAATAAATTTAATTTTTTTCATAAATAATCTATTTAGAGTCTTAAAAATAATTTGAATCATTGAAGTGGATTCATAGAGGTCTAACAACACCCTCAAATAGAGATTACCAATCAAAGAGAATCTACCTCTTTAATTAAATTCTCAATGTCAAGTAGATCCTCCGCGCTTCATTTAAATTTACGTGAAAAAAAAAATAATTAATTAAATGTACAATCTCTTTCCCTTTCTTTTTTTTGACAAATTTCTCTTCAAATTTAGAATCAAAACATAACATTAGTGTACTTTATAATTGGTAATGGTAAGAGTGGACATCAATTGGGCTTGTCTTGAGTCAAATTTTGTACTCAGTCTCGACCTAGCTTGATTTTAGGCTTAAAATTTCTATCACAACTTGGGACTTAAAATTAAATTATAACTAGCATATCATCCGTGTTATGTACGGATTGTGTTTACAAATATTTATATATGTGAATTGTGATTTTTTACATGTCTTTTTTTTTTCCTTTTTTATATTATATTAAAGTTTAATATTTTGATAATAATCATATGTATTGGACTTTTCAAGGAATTAAATGTCTTTTTTTATTATATTATATTAAATTTTAATATTTTGATAATAATTATATGTGTTGGACTTTTCAATAAATTTTTTTTTATACTTGTTCTTAATGCATTAAAGTGTTATTATAAGGGATAATAATTATATGTGTTGAGACTTTTCAAGGAATTCATGTGTTGGATTTCAAAGAATTTTTTTCTATGCTTGTTCTTAATGCATTAAAGTGTTATTATGAGATTAAGACTTGAGAGTTGGGAGGAGTTAATAAATGCTAAATTTTTTTTTTTTAAATCAAAAAATCAGAAAATTTAGATTGGGAGATTAGAGCTGTGAATTGTGATTTTT
Organism: Camellia lanceoleosa; assembly: GCA_025200525.1. Classification (NCBI taxonomy): domain Eukaryota; kingdom Viridiplantae; phylum Streptophyta; class Magnoliopsida; order Ericales; family Theaceae; genus Camellia; species Camellia lanceoleosa. The sequence continues at coordinate 35,667,561 of CM045758.1, forward strand.
AAATATATATATATTTTTAAATGTCTTCTTTTTTTCCTTTTTATATTATATTAAAGTTTAATATTTTGATAATAATCATGTGTTGGACTTTTTAAGGAATTAGATGTCTTTTTTTAATTATATTATATTAAAGTTTAATATTTTGATAATAATCATATATGTTGGACTTTTCAAGAAATTTTTTTTTATACTTGTTCTTAATGCATTAAAGTGTTATTATGAGAGATAATAATCATATGTATTGGGACTTTTCAAGGAATTAATATGCATTAGATTTCAAAGATTTTTTTTTTATGCTTGTTCTTAATGCATTAAAGTGTTATTATGAGGGTAAGACTTGGGAGTTGGGAGAAGTTAATAAATGCTAAGACTTTTTTTTTTAAATCAAAAAATTAAAAAATTTAGATTGAAAAATTGGAATTCCCACAAAATTTGGGGTTAAAAACTTCATTTTAATTAATATATAATATAGATATCAAGCCCGCCAGTGCCCACCGCTAACGTCGACTAAGTAAGAGACAATATTGGTACAATCATTTGTTTTTGAGTAAATTATAAATACATTTATAAGGTTTGTTTAATATATAGATTATTCTATGTGGTTATAAGATTTAAATTATGTCCCTTCAAGTCTACAATCGCATAACAAATGACAATTTTATTAATAAATTATCAAGTCAATTAATAATTTTTAATGATGTCATAAATATATTTCAATTAACAATCTAAGTAATTTTATTATTATAAAAGAGAGTATTTATAAATAAAAAAAATTCTGTTAATTTTTTTAAATAAAAAATTATGATAATGAGGTATTTGCAATTTTTAGACTTACAAAGAGACTATCTGTATTTTAACAAACCTCAAGATTTGTATTTATAATTATCCCTTGTATTTTTTATACAACCTCATTAATTAAGAGCATTACATACACGAGATAGGTTCATTTCCATACCTTAATCTCTTCATACCTTTTCATACCCCTCTTATAGGTCTCAATTTAAACCTGCATTATGATTTAAATCGTCTATCTCATAATTTCGTAATAAAGGTCATTCACACAAAAAATAAGTTTCCTCGGAAAATTATAAATACAAAAACAAAAAATATTTTATTTTATAAAATGAATGGTTTAAGTTTACAATAACATTTGTTGTTCATTTTATAAAACAAAATACCATTTTTTTATGTTTATAATTTTCCAATAAAACTCATTTTTTTGCATGAATGACATTTTTTATGAAACATACGAGATAGACGGTTTGAATTATCAATATAGATTCAAATTGGAGCCTATAAAAAAGGTATGAAAAAGTATTGAGAGATAAAAATATGAAGAGGAGCTTATCCCTATATACACATGCAATACTTTGTTCTCATTCCTTACACTCTGTTTGTTTAGGACAAAATAGGTGGAAAGTGAAAGAAAGAGAAAAAAAAAATTAATTTCTATGAGTTTGTTTAGTTTGAAAGTGGTAGAAAATATAAGAAAACTAATTTTGTTTTCTTGCATAACCTATATTAGTATTGTAACTAATTTTTTATTTCTTGCAAAAATACCAGAAAACACAAAAAAAAATTGAAGGACAAATTGCACTAATAGTCCCTATAGTTTGGAACTCGTGTCATTTCGGTCCCTAACTTTTCAATTGTAATACATTTGATTCTGAATTTTAAATTTTGTTTTAAATAAGGACAATTGAAGATATCATTGCTTAATTTCAAAGGCAAAATTGTCAATTTGATAAAATATAAACTAATTTGACAAAAATAAATGTCAAATAAATATTTTTGAATTTTTAAAAATTATTTCTACCTACTAAAGATAAATCTTTGTAAAATTGATAAATCTCTTAGACATTTATTTATTTATTTTTTTACCAAATTAATTTTTATTATGTATTTCGATGATAATCATGTAATAGGTGGTTGTTTTTATTTCATTAAATTAGTTTCTATTTTTCTAAAAGTCAAATATGACGACAACTTTGATATAATTATTAAACCAATCCATTAAATCAAAAAATTCAAAACTAAAAATAATTCATATATTAAATATATTGATTACACATTAAAATCCTAACAATCACCCATTACATGATCATCATTCAAACATATAATAAAAATTAATTTGGTAAAAAAATAAATAAATGTCTAAAAGATTTATTAATTTTACATAATTTTATTTTTGGTTAGTAGAAATAATTTTTTTAAATTTAAAAATATTTTTTTGATGTTTATTTTTGTCAAATTAGTTTATATTTTGTTGAATTAACAATTTTATCCTTGAAATTAAGCAATGATATCTTCAATTATCTTTATTTGGAACAAGATTCAAAATTTAAGGTCAAATGTATCACAATTGAAAAGTCAGTGACCAAAATAATATGAGCTCCAAACTATAGGGACTGTTAGTGTAATTCGCCCAAAATTGAATGTGTGAGTTATCTATAACTAAATTTTTAAATTTTTCTATCTTTGTATTACAAATTTTTCATTTTAATCAAATGCTTGCAATAAAATATATTTTCTTTTCTTTTTTTTTTTCACTTTATTTTCTTTTACTTTCACTTTCTATCAAATTTTCTTTCTAATTAAAATTTTCATTTTTCTTTTTCTTTTTTTTTTTTTCTTCCATTTCATTTTCACTTGTAAATTCATGTTATTTCAACGTCTTGTAATTATCATAGGAAAGGTGACAATTTCAAGTTTTATCATCAATTAAATAGAAAGTAAATGATAATTTTCCCAAGATTAATTTTATTGTGTTTTTAGTGTTTTTATAATTAGTTTTTTTTGTTTAGAAAAGCATAAGATGCATCATAATATTAACGAAAGTGCAAAAGTGAGTACATCATTCTAGTTTTAGTTTGTTCATACATGAACTCATCTTTCTAGGCAGTAAAAATCATTGGGGAAATTAGATATAAGTAAACATTTTAAAAAGTAATTACATATTTATAAAAAAAAATTATAATTACAATTATTAATATTTATAAAATTTATTACTAATTTGTATTAAATTGTCCACTGATTTAATATTTTCCAAAACAATTTAAGAGCTAGTTTGGCGTTTTTGGGAACAACTTAAATAAGTGCACTTATTTTAGTTATATCACATCTTTATTTTTTTAAACATTTTTTCATAAAAAGTTAAAAAATATACTAAATAATAACAATGTTTATCTTTTAAATATCAACAGTGTTTATTGATTTTACCTTTTTTTTTTTTGAAAAATAGGTTAAAAGCTAACTTTTTCATTTTTTTTTTAAAAGTGTAAAAAATTTAAAGAGGTAATGTGACTCAAAAGAGATTAAAAGCTAAAAAGTGACTCTTAACCTCTTTCTCAAATCTTTCTCAAAGAGCCCTAAATATTAATAATTTTACGTTTATCACTTAAATATTAACAGTATTTTATTGATTTCACCTATTTAATAGTTTTTTTTTTAGTTTTTTTTTATTATATATATTTCTATTCATATGGTTCAATTGGAAATGATTGTAGAAATTACTAATCATTAAATCATAATTTGGTGGGAGAAAAGATCATTTTAGAATTTGGATAATTTAAATTATACAAACAAAATCCATTAAATTTGTTATGAGGTGTAATTTGTTCAAAATAATAAGAAAAATGAGTACTTTGTTGTATAATTTAAAATGTTCAAATTTTGAAATATATATTTTTTTCCATTAAATTAAGCTTCAATAATTATTGATTTGTATAATCACCTCTAATTAGATCAGTGAACAAAAATTAAATATTTTAGGGAATAAATAGAAGAAATTCATAGTTTAGGAGATAAAAGTCAAATGAACCTTTAAAAAAAATTATAATAAAGTTATTGTTAAAAAAAGTGATGTATTTGATAATATTTAAAAATAATAATTACTAAAAAAGTTGAATGGCTCCTTTCTTGTTTTTTTTCGTTGTTAATTTTTTAAGTCGAAAATAAACAATATTTTTTTTTTTTGACTTAATTAAAGGAAAAAACCAAAAAGTAATTATAAAAGCTAAAACTATACATAACATAAATGGACTAGGATTCTCTGCCATAAATACCCATTTTCCCCTTGCTTTTCGTATCGTACAAACGCATTCAGATCAAATCTTCATGTAAATTAATCAAAAATTTAAAACTCATTAAAATTTAAATAAAATTAAAAAAATATGTACTACTCACTATTCTCCCTTTATTTTTTAATTATAACGAGAGAAAAATTAGAATGATTGTTATGCATGAAGAACATCAGTATCTTTGCAAAACATATATAAAAAAAATCAAAATAAGTATAATTTTTTCAACAAATTACATTTATGTCTAAAAAAATGAATTGTACGTGTGTTTTTAAGAGGTTTTTTTTCTTTTCTTTTCTTTTCTTTTTCTTTTTGGGCAATTTTTGTATTACAAAAAAAATGTTGATTTCTTCTCTTTTTTTTCTCTTACGTTGTATTTGGTTGAGAAATTTGAAAAAAAATTTAAAAAGAGAAAGAAAAAAATGTGTGCAAAATTAAGTGAAATGTAAATATATTTTATTCATATTTCACTTACCTTTTATTTTTTTCTTTCTAAATCTCCTAACTAGCGTCAATCTCTTAACTTTTTGAGAAATTTAAAATGCGAATTATAAAAATAAATAAAAATTTCTTATTTTACTCCATTTGTTTTCTCTTGCAAATTCTTTTCATTCCAAATCATTCAATCTAGATAGACTGTTAAGCCTTGTTTGAGTAAAATTAAATAAGTGCACTTTTTTTTGCATAAATATATTTATTTGAGTCATATCAATTAACATCTCATCTCTATTTTTACACTTTTTTTTATAAAAAATAAAAAAATACATTTACTTAAAACATTCCAAACCAACCCTTAACCTCCAACTAATAAGTACTAATGGGAGCTCAAGCCATTGGTAAATCCGCACTGAGATTGGACGGTCGATATTGCACCCCACGCCACCCCCAACTCCAGTCCTCAGACTTTTCCTCAACAAAACAACATTAAACATTACGGACATGTTTGATAATCATTTTGTTTTTAATTTTTAGTTTATATTTATAAAATTTTAAAAAATTATTATAAAAATTTATTTGATAATTTTTTTAATTTATAAATAGTTGTCTCAGTTTGTAAATATGAGAAAAAAATGTAAACTCAAAAAATGAGTTTACGTTTTCGGTTTTTAATTTTTTTTTCAATTAATTTTTTTTTTCAAATATTTTTTTTAAATAATTTTTTTCAAATAATTTTTTTTAAATTATTTTTTTTCAATTATTTTTTTTTTCAAATATTTTTTTTTCAATTATAATGTGTGTGATATCATTGTCATAAATAATAAAAAATAAATATAAATATTTTAGGCCTGAACAAATATATTTTTTAATTTATGTTTGTAAAATTTTTTAAACATTTTATTCAAACCAAACACATTTATAATATATATTTTTCTAAAAATAAATAAAAATTAATTTATAAAATTTTTATAAACATAAATAAAAAAACGTAAACTTTACCGAAAGTTACCCACATAAACCAAGCCCATTTCCAACTTCCAACGTTCAAAAAAACAAAAAACACTTCCAACGCTCCCCTCTCCCCCCTCTCTGTCTCTCTGCTGGTCTAGATCAAGTCACCTCTATCTCTCTCTCCCTCTCTTTTTAGCTCGGGTATTTCATCTTCTTTCAATATCTATACTTCTTCTGTATTCATATGTATATATATATGTGCAGTTTTTGTTTTTGTTTTTATTATATATATTTGTAATAAGCAGAGTTATTGATGATAGGTTTTCAAAGAAAAGCCCTGCTTGAAGCCTCTTCTTTTTTCATATTTGATGCAAATATGCTCTCGAAGTAATTGAAGTATAGCACATGTTTGGTGAATATTTGTGGGTTTTTAACTTTTATCACTTTGTGTTCGTTTCCTTTGATTGCTGCTCTGCCCAATATACTTGTATTCTTGTTCCAAACTCTTCACTCCTTTTGTCCCATTTTTAGTGTCACTTTGATGCACCTTACTTGTTTTAGGGTTTCAATTTCTGGGTATTTGATACATTGTGCCTTTGACAATCTTATTTTGTAAACTAGCAGATAGATCGGGGAATATATATATATATATATATATGGGGCAAAGCGAATCTGGTGTTGGAGCTGTACTTTTCTAAGGTTTTGGGTATAATCAATTTGACTAGTTCTTGTAAAATAGATTGTCATGGATAAACAATTGAGAGGCTATTATGGTTCAGTGAACAGAATCAAATATGAAGAAGAAACCGATTCGAGCCTCTCAGATCGGAGTTTTATCACTGGGTTCAATGTTGGTGGTACATGTATGGATCAAAATTTCTTCAATCTTTCTCCATTTCCACCTGATCTGAGCCCAGGTGTCATCTCGCCTTCTGATTTTACCACTGAGAGTGATTCTCATGAGGATTGTGATTTTAGTGATGTGGTTCTTAAGTACATAAACCAGATGCTCATGGAAGAAGATATGGATGAGAAGACTTGTATGTTTCAAGAGTCTGCAGCTCTCCAAGCTGCAGAGAGGCCATTCTATGAGGTCCTCGGGGAGAAGTACCCCACTTCTCCCGATCACCGTCTAATTCATTACACGGATCAAAATATTGAAATCCCAAATGAAATTGATGCTGAGCAATCATACTATGGTGTTATTGGGGATAAGTATCCCTCTTGTCCTGATCACTGCCTAATTCATTATGCAGATCAAAATATTAAAATCCCGACTGAATTTTACGATGGCAGTAACTATAACACTAGCAGCTGTAGCAGTAGTAGCAGTGTAATGGGTCCAGGTTTGAGTTGTGATAATAGTGAGAACGAGTCTTCTCCGGTACAAAGTGCGGTCACAGATCTTGGTTCACAGTCCATTTCTCAGTCGTCTTTTGGCTCATCTAATAGTACCTGTAATGCCATAGACGGACTCGTGGATTCACCCGTGAGTAGTACCCTTACAGTTTGTGATATTTTCAATGATAGTCAGTCTGTCTTGCAGTTCAAAAGAGGGGTTGAGGTAGCAAACAAGTTCCTTCCTTGTGGTGACGATTTGTGTCTTGATTCGGGGAGTAATTTAGTTAAAGAGGCAAAGAAAGAGGTGAAGGGCATGGTCGTTAAGGTTGAGAAAAAGAACGAAATCGAATATTCTCTTGATGGATCAAGGGGAAAAAAGAATCCTTATCACGAAGAGTTGGATTTGGAGGAAGGGAGGAGTAACAAGCAGTCAGCAGTTTATGCTGAAGCCACTGTGAGATCAGAAATGTTTGATATGGTTTTGCTAAATGGCGGGAAAAGCGAATCAGCTCTTCGCAAAGCGTTGCAGAATGGAGTGAACAAAAATATGCAGCAAAATATTCAACCAAAAGGGTCTAAAGGTGGGAAGGCTCGGGGTAAGAAACAAGGAGGTGAAAGGGATGTGGTAGATCTTAGAACTCTCTTAACGCTTTGTGCTCAAGCTGTTGCTGCCAATGATCGAAGGAGGGCAAACGAGCTATTGAAGCAGATCAGGCAACATTCTTCCCCTGCTACTGGGGATGGGATGCAGAGAATGGCTCATTATTTTGCTGATGGGCTCGAGGCACGGATGGCTGGCTCGGGAACCCAGAGTTACAAGGCAGTTATTACCAAACCAACATCGGCTGCTGAGATTTTGAAAGCTTACCATCTGTTTCTTGCAGTTTGTCCATTTAAGAAGCTCTTTGATTACTTTGTAAACAAAACAATTATGAACGTATCCGAGAAAGCAACGAGGCTCCACATTATTGATTTTGGTATTCTGTACGGTTTCCAATGGCCTTGCCTCATTGAACGCCTCTCGTCTAGGCCTGGTGGACCTCCCAAGCTTCGAATTACTGGGATTGATCTTCCGAATTCGGGTTTCCGACCAGCAGAACGGGTTGAGGAGACAGGCCGTCGCTTAGCTGATTATGCGAAGTCTTTCAATGTTCCATTTGAGTTCAATGCTATAGCACAGAAGTGGGAAACAATTCAGATTGAAGATCTCAAGCTTGATGCGGATGAGGTGCTTGTAGTCAATTGTCATAATAGATTTAGGAATCTACTTGATGAGACTGTCATGGTGGAGAGTCCAAGGGACATTGTCCTGAACCTGATCAGGAAGATAAATCCGGATGTTTATCTACATGGGGTCATAAATGGCTCATACAATGCTCCCTTTTTTATTTCACGTTTTCGGGAGGCTCTTTTCCACTACTCTTCTTTGTTTGATATGTTGGAGACTAATGTACCTCGTGAGAGTCATGAGAGGATGTTGCTTGAGAAACAGATATTTGGATGGGAGGTGATGAATGTGATTGCGTGTGAAGGTGCGGAGAGGATTGAGAGGCCGGAGACGTATAGGCAGTGGCAGGTGAGGAATCTGAGGGCTGGATTTAGGCAACTACCTTTGGACCGGGAGATCATGAATATCGCCAAAGAAAGGGTGAAAACGTGCTACCACAAGGATTTTGTGATTGACGAAGATGGTCCTTGGATGTTGCTTGGGTGGAAGGGAAGAATAATTAATGCACTTTCTTCTTGGAAGCCGGCTTACTAGAAGGCTAGAAGGCACGTTCATTGCAACCTGTGGAAGGGCAAGGTTGTGGGTTGGCACGATGCTTATCTTGCTCGGCATTTTCCTTTGTGCTCTAGTCAATTTTGTTGTCCTATTTGGAATTGGAAGCCGAGGTATTGACATCTCTCTCTCTCTCTCTCATTTGTGTGCACACACACATGCATACAACCCCATATAGATCTTGCATAGAGGTTTCTACACTGAGAAGCATGGACACGGATACTACACAGCCCTGCCGACACAATAGTTTTCAAAAAATGTAAAACATGACACACAGGGACACAAAATATATAGTTGTATATATTTATCCATATATATATATATATATATCATTCAAAATTAATAACAAAATGCAACATAACACTAACTTCTCTACATATATATATTTACATTATTTTTCTTTTTATAAATCTTGAGGCCACCACTTTGTGCATTATGCCAAAAGTTAGGTGTGTACTCAATCTTTTCTCTCTCAAACATACATTAATGTGTACTAATTGGGCATTATTTTTTTTCTTTTGTAAATGTAGCTTAGGTTATTTTGTTCAAATTTATAATTAGTTTTATGTATGTCTAATCAATGAATGTGTGTTTAAGTGATAAGATAGATATGCGTGTCCTCCAAGTGTTTGAAGAGTGTCCGGGTAACAAACAAAAGTGTTTTTGTTCAATATTGATATGCCACTTTCTTAGAAGTGTCCATGTTTTTTAGGATCTATATCAGATATACAAACTTGATCTTGATAATTGCCAGCTGTGCTTTCTCAGCAGGTGAAGTGGGAGTAGAAGTGCTGCCTTCCTACTTTGTACTAAGATGGATCAGGAAAGCAATTAACAGGTGCCATTAATCACCAATTTGATCGAAGAATGAAAAGCAATACATCAAGTAACTGTGTTGCCCTAATACTTCCAGATAACTTGGGGATGACTTTATGAGCTTTTGTCAGTTTCCAGACAAAAATAGTCAGTTGGTAACATAGACAGAAGCTTTGTCATACAAAGGTCCCTATATTTGATCAGCGAATTGTGCTTAGGTCAGTCTTTTAACTGTTTTGTTGAAATGTAAAGTGGGCTTTTAGATTAGATGTTGTTCATATTCTTCTTGTTGCTTCTGAATATAAGGATCATCTTGTTTCATATTTCTCGGAATTAATATTATTGTTAATCTCGTAATGTTATTGACACCTGTGCACATTTTTCTTAATTCTGTGTAAGTGTGTCCCTAATCATTGTGTCACATTTTCTTAATTCTGTATAAACGTGTCCCTAATCATTATTTATTTATTTATTTAAAGAATGGCGCACATCATGGATTACGATTAAGTTTGGTATAGCATATAGTTGTTGTTGCTTAATAGATGACTAGCGGGAGGAGGGTTGTGATTTGTTTTTTGCATTTTGACTTGAACACATGTAAGAAATTGAAATTAGAACCAACATGACATTTTCATGATGCATGAAAATAGAGAATAAGAAACTAGGATTGAAGAGTTGACATAACAATCTGACAAACAATCAGATGGAGATGGTGAGAGAGCTTTGAATTGCATTTCATGACATTGGAGGCCTACCTAATTCTGCAAATTATTTCTCTATCAAAGCAGCAGTTATTATTATTATTATTATTATTATTTTCTTTATTATTATTATTATTATTATTATTTTCAAGCAAACTTGAGGGTTCAAGCTTTGCTAAAGAAAATTGTTGGTTTTCTTCGTATATTATTGTTTTATGCATAAAAGAAAACAAATCTAAGCATAATAATGGGAAAGAAAGAACATTTTTTTGCATGTGTTGCAGTGACAAAAGGCAATCTACGCATGCTTACCAAATTATTGTATGGAAAATGTACAAAATGTTAGGTTGTGTTTTTTTTTTTTTTTTGATCAGAAGAAGAATCCATTAAGGAAAGCCATAAGGCACTTACAAGAGACCATCCACCTCAAACTTACACTATACAAAGTAAAGATATAACAAGAAAAATAAAGGAAAGAACCTATAAAAAATATTCAGACGCACATTTGAAATGAATATATTTGACGTCGATAATTTAAAAATTAGTCTTCAATTCAACGTATTGGGTTTAGATATTAAGAATAAATTAAGAGCTTTATATTTATGAATTTTAAATAACTTGGTAAAAATAATTAATTGACAATTTTTCACGAGATTAATATGTTGACTGAGTTTAAATCATATGGAATGGTAAATGTAAACTATCAAATCAAATGACAAATAGCAAGCATTACGTTCCTCTTAATACGAAGGAAAATGCTACTATACACACGTGTCATATATATTTTTAATTATGTTATTTTTTTTAATTATAATATTATTTTAATTATGATTCGTAAAATTTTTTGTTATGCATCATATGATTTTTTGTTATGGTTTTTTTAAAAATAAAAAATAAATTATGACTCAAAAATATGAAATTATGCTATTTTTTCTTAAATTATAATATACATATGATACACATATTTCCCCAGAAAATGCTAATACAAAGGAATATAAAATACTTTTTGCATTTAAAATCAAAAAATATTTTCTCACCAACTCAGCTAATTTTAAATTGATCACGAAAACATGTTATGTTTATTTTTATTTTCTGTCATGTTAATATTAAGGGGTGTTTGATAATAAGATTGAGCACTTAATATTAAGGGGCATGTTCTATCAATTAAACTTATTTGATAATCATAATTAATATCATTTACAAATTTAAAGTCTCTTTTAAAATATAGGTTAAAATTTAAGAAAATTTTAAATCATATGAAACTTATTTAATTTTGACTGAATTTATAAATACTAAACATAAGTATCGATATACACTATTATAAACTCACCACCACTATTACCGCTACCGCCACTGCCAGCACTACCATACCACCGCCGCTACCGCCGCATGACTGCTACTACTATCATTACCACCACAATCACCACCATTATGCCACTGCCATTACCATCACCAAACCACTGCCACTACTATCACTACATTGTTACCGCTACCGCTATTGCTACCACCACTACTACCATCATGACATCACCATCATTACTACTACTACATTTATCACAATTGTCATTATTACCATAAGTACTACTATAATTTTAGTATTATTACTATTTGTACCACCACCATCATCACAATATAAAAATGAAAATATATAATTTACAAATAATAAATTTCAAATTTAATTCTATATATATCAAACAATTTATTTTTAATTTAATACTTAAATTTTTATCAAATAATTTTTTAATTTAAACAACATGTAATTTTTAACATTTAACTTTCAACTTTCAGTATTCAACTTTATTAAACATGGGAAAATTACCCGTAGGTCCTATTTGAAATATGCGTACACTATTTAATCCAATATTTTTTTGAGTGAACCCAAAAGTCCTACACGTTTTCCTCTCTCTCTCTCTCTCTCTCTCTCTCTCTTTGTGTTTTCTTTCATTTTTTTTTTAAAACTTTTTTTCCTGCATTTTCCTTTCGTTCTCTTAGTCATATCCAACAACCGGTGATTACACCTTCCTTATTCTCTTTCTCTTTCTAATATATAGTCACCGGTGACCAATGACCACCATTGATTGGGGTTCACCGACAACCATCAACCACCGATATCAACTCGTTATTTCATCATCACCGACGACAAAGAAGATGAGTAGATCTACTCAGATTTGAGTAGATCTACATGAGATTCGACTAGATCTAAACCAAAAATAATAATTGTCGAAATACAATATTCTTTCTATATCTATTATTTCTTTCGATTTTTCAATTTTTTTACATTTTCTTTGTTACACACGTCTATTTTTTGTTTTAATGGAAAAAATTTCAAGTTCTAAATAAGTTGTTTTAAAATTTTAGTTATAGGTGGTAAAAACTGTAAAATTTTACAGTTTCAGCTTTTTGGGTGCTGGAATGAATCATGCTTTTAAAACTGCAGAGTTTTGCAGTTTCACAACATTTTTTAAAATTGTAAAATTTTGCAGTTTCATAACATGTTTTCCAACTTAATAGAATAATGCTTTGAAACTGTAACATTTTATAGTTTCGAAACTTACTTTTCAATTTAATCAATATTACAGATTATTTGTTTAAACCCTACAAAAATTAAAAAATAATATATATTTTTTTCCCATTGTTGTTTGTTGTTGTTATGTTTTTGGGTCTTGCTACATCCCCCTAAAAACATCTCTCCTAATCCCCCTAATTTCCATATCAAGTAAAAAAAAAAAGAAAAAAAGAAAACAGTTTCCTAAAAAGGAAATTAGGGGGATTAGGGGTGGGGATTTTAGGGCTCCAAATCATTTCCCTATGTTTTTTAACTATAATTTCTCCATTTTTTTTTCGGGCAATATTCTGAATATTTCAATGAGTCTCGGATGATGTTCTTGACATTTTCCAGTAACGTTCAGAACATTTCGACGAACTTTCGATGATGCTCAAAACACTCCGGCAAACTTCCGGTGATGCTCCGTTGACTTCCTGATGATGTTGAATATTCTGACAAGCCTTCGGTGAGTCTGACGGAAGTCGTTAGATGTAGCAGTATTATTAAAATTTTTAAAAAAAAGAAGAGTTTTTGTTAGCAATTAAAAATATGTAGGATTAATTGGTGCAAGTATTTTGTTTTGGGATTAGATGAATTTTGAACTTTGTGTATGAGACTTATTGGTAAGTGTCCCATTAAACATCAACTAAGATCTCAGTTGGAATGGGGTAAGAAGTGAGCTTCTTTGGGTTGTTCTAGAAAGATGGTTAAAAGTTAATTTTTTTAATTTTTTTTAGTTTCTTTTAAAAACTATATAAAAAATATGAGAGAATGTAACCTAGAATAGATTAAAAACTTTTAACCATCTTTTCAAAATAATCCTTTGATTTATTAGGCAAAATAAGTCAAACATCTATTTGCCATTAAAAACATTAAATAAACCAAAAACTTAAAAAATCAAAACACACGTGAATTTTCACTCCAAAAAAAAAAAAAAAAAAAAAAAAAGCTTTTTAAATATATCAATTTTTGAAAATTATAAAAAGATTAAAAAAGTACTAAAAAATTATTTGAAAAAAAATCCCTCAAAAAGTTTTTGCCAAAAACAAGCTAAGGGGTGGGTTGAAATGATCTAAATAAGAGCACTTTTTAAATTTTTTATAAAATATGGGTTGGGTATGGGTTGGGTTTAAAGTGATGTGATAGAGAGGTAATGTTAGGGTTGAGTAAGGAATCCGTGAAATCCGTAATCCGATCCAGTCTAATCCAATCCGATAGGTTTGAATTGGTTTTTTGAATCCGTGGTTCGGTTCCGGATTGAAAAATTAAAAATCTGTAATCCACGGATTGGTTCTGGATTGAACCCCACGGTTTCAGATTGGAACCAATCCAGACCGTATACAAATAGTCTATATTTTTATTATACATTCTCCTCCATAGTATCTTCTCTTATTTTTTATAAAACCTAAACTCAAGCCTAAACCCGTATAATATTTTCTTTTATTACTTTTGTTTGTTAATTTTTAGTTTTAATTTGTAATAATCTAAATACTTATGGTGAAGCTAATTTTCTTATGGTTATTTAAATTCTAGAACAGTATGTCGCTATTATAGAAAAACATGTTGCTATTGTAGAACTAATATAACGCTATGTTTACATTTTTATGAAATTAAAATGTTATATATATATTTTGTTATTTAATTATGTGAATCCGTGGTTCTAAACCGATCCAATCCGTGTTTAAATGGATTGGTTCAGATTGGTTTCATGACTTAAACGAAATTGGATTGGTTCCAACTTTTCAGGAACCGTAGATAACGGATTGGTCCTAGTTTTACCCCAATCCGGTCCAACTCGGACTATACTCACCCCTAGGTAATGTGACTTAAATAAGATTGGTTTCATGTAAATAAGATAGTGACTTTTTAACTTTTTTTCTTTTTTAGATTATGACAAACAAGGCTTGAGTTAATATTTAGGACTTACAGTAATGAAAATATTTTGGATAAAATATACTTCTCAAAATTTGTTTAAAATACGCGTTATTGTATGTGATTTTAAAAATTACAAATATTTTATTGTTAAAATTTTTAACTATTTTTCTATACAATAATAAAATTATCAAAATTATTAATTAAAATATATTTATGACATCATTAAATACTGTTAATTGACTTGATAATTTATTAATAAAAGAATAGGTTATTATGTAATTAGAAACATGAAGGAATGAAATGTAATTTCTAAAATTATAAAAAAAATGGTGGGAAAAATCTTAAAATACATCTAGGTCCAGGGGTGCAGTTCACGCGTCCGGATCCTCTAGAGTCATTTCCTGAAGTGATCCTCTAGAGTGATCTTTTATGGCCCGACACGTGTCCTATTGATGGAACAAATAGCTGAGATGATCCCTATCCAAAACGACATCGTTTTGATCGCCAACCCAATTTTTTTTTTTCCCTCAGTTTGCAGATCGAGAGGGAGGATGAGAGAGAGCTGAGGAGATAGAGATTTTGCAGAGATTGATTTTTTTTTGGCAGAGATCTAATTTTTTGAAATCTCTATGTCCTCTAGTTTTTTTGATCTCTATTCTTCAAAAAAACTCATTTTAATCTCTATTCTTCAAAAAAACTCATTTTAATCTCTATTCTTCAAGAAGCTTCAAGGACAGATTTTGCAGAGATTTTGATGGGTTTGAGAGATGAATAAGAAAATGGGTGGATTTGCAAAGAAACTCACATGAAAATTGATTTGGTGTCATCCATGGCCATGAACTTCCTGAGAACAATAAACAATAAACAACCCAACTATAGATTCAAGAAACCCAGAGAAACCCAAAGAATATTTCAACCAATCAAAACAGTAAATAACCCAACTATAGATTTCAACCCAACTATAAAGAGACCAAAACAATAAACAACCCAAATCAAGATCCATGAAGAAACCAGTAGATCAAGAACTAAAAAGTAAAACGCATTGAAGAAACCAGTAGATCAAGAACGCCAATGTCCATGAAGAAAAAGAAAAAGAAGATGAGAGTGAAGAGATGGAAATCTAAAACACAACCCTTTTCTTTCTCTCTCTGTCTCTATGTGTCTCTCTACTGCTTCATATGAGATCTGCAGAAATTTTGAATTAAAGCCTTTTTTTTTTTTTTATTTCAAATTATTAATCAAAACGATGTGGTTTTAGTTAATTTTATTCTGAGCCGTTTGATCACTCACTTCAGTATCACTTCAGAGAATCCCACTCTCGAGGATCCTGATACGCAGTGCGTTCACAAGGGTTTTTTGATTGCCAAACCCTAGAGAGAGAGAGAGAGAGAGAGAGAGGATGAGTGGGGCAGGAGCACCCGATTTCTTCTACAGAGAAGCTCAGCGCCTTGGTTACGTTGCTCGCTCTGCCTTCAAGGTCTCTCTCTCTCTCTCTCTGTTCTTCTTCTATGGTTTTTCTTTTTCCCTTTTTATGTAACTAATTATTGGTTTGTGTTGCAAGAGAGCAGCTGCTTCAGATGCAGAAGCAATACAAACTCATCAAATCCGGTTCTTCCATTCTCGACCTTGGTTGTGCTCCTGGTGCCTGGCTTCAGGTCTCTCTCTCTCTCTCTCTGATCTTTGTCATGTGTTTTGAGACTTCAAGAATGTCATTGCGTTCATGGGTTTTAATTTTTATTACTTGAATTGAACTCAGGTAGCTTGTCAGAGCTTGGGCCCATTAAAAAATGGTGGTGAAGTTGTGGGCATTGACCTCAAGGTGATTTTTATCACTAGACACTGTTTGATTTGATTATTTGGTTGTTCACTCAATTAGGTTTGTTTGTGTGTGTATTTTAATTGTAAAGATTTATAGGAAATGGTTTTCTGGGTTGTGTTTTTTTTAAATTTTGGGGAATTTGCAGAACAGAAGGTGAAGGTCCCTTCTCTCCATTGTGATGCTAGGGTTCGCACGGTTTGTGCTGATGTTATGAACCTCCCCAAATGCCAAGTTAAAGCACTCTCTCCTCAGGTATAATAATCAATCAATGAATTATGAATAATGTGTGTTGGCACATGCAATGCAATGGGTTAAAAGTTCTATTATAAACCTCATTTTATTCATTAATTTGTGTTTTAAATTGTTTTGCATTGATGATCAACAAGAAATCATATTGTTTTAGGCATTTTGGTATCGGATTCCTCAACAAGGCATTGTTGCTGCTTAATTGACAGCAAACTTAATTATACGCTAGACACTATGGTTCTCCATTCCCCTATCCAGCTTGCGAAACATAATTTAGGGCATGTTTAATTGGGTGGATTAGAGCATGGGATTGTGATTATTAATCCGTATGCCCAATTATCCTATGTTTGTTTTAATATTTTGGTTTAGGATTATTAATCCAATAGATAATTAATCCAACAAATTTGTAGGATTATTAGTCATGGGGTAGGGGTGAGATTATTAATCCAATGGATATTAATTCAATTGGATAGTGAATACCACACTAATTTAATAGGATTATTAATACTTCACTATTAATCTTGTGAATCAAACATGACCTTAAATTACTAAGTCATTTGTTGTTGCTTTTGCCATTATTCGTATTATTATGACACCTAATAAGGTTAGAATATTGAAATTGCTTTTGCAATGATTTAATTATTTTTATCCCTAGAACTATTAATGAGGTGGAGCAGATGTATTTTATAGTGCATTTTGATCAATGTGATTATCTTTCATAGTGTATGTCCTTTTTATGCTATACTTAATGCTTTATGGCCTTCCTCTGATACCTTTATTTCTTCCTTTCCTGGTGCATTTCTAGCATTGTGTTCATATCAATGTTATCAATCCCGTACGGTACCGTACCGGTTGGTATGTACCGTTTCAAAAGCAGAACGGTACCTACATAGTCCAATTACCGGCTAGAAAACATAATACCGGGTAAATACCGGCCAAATATATACATATTTTTTTGTGTGTAGAGTTTGTAATATTAAAATGGTAAAACTCATGTTCCATATCTCTTTGAAGTATCTTAATTTGTGTTATTTAGCAGACATAGTATGCTTTTAAGCCTCTTTTACATATAAATTTGTGATTCATGATATGTATTGTTAAATTATTTATTGCTAAACAGTTTTTTTGATACATATATAATATTTTTGTGATAAATTCGAAATGGTATCCGGTAACCGGTACTGGTAGGTATCATACCAATGGAAAAATGGTACCTAGTCCAGTACAGTATTAACAACTTTGGTTCATATTATTGTTGATGAAAAGAAATTCAATGTAATTCTCCATGCTCAGTCCTTGACAATGGCTTGCATTCTCATAAAATTCTCAGTTGATTTATACTTCTTCCTTATCCCCCCTTACTCTCCCCTGCTTCTTTTCCTTAGGTTATGGGAAATATTTTGTTGTGATGTCACGAATTTATAGGTAAGATTTACATTCTTGCTTAAAAAAAATAAAAAGTAAAAATTTGATTGCCCCAATGGCCTAGAATTGTGAAGCGCTGTGTCCCAACTTCCTCATCTTTTAAAGCAATTGTAGCAAGAAAGGATTCTACTTATATCAACAACATACAATGCTCAGTTACGCTATAGTATGCTGACTGAAATGATTTCTCAAAGAAATTGGGAAGCCACCTATATTCTTTCCTTTTAGTATCTCATGTTCATTTGTTATATCAACTAGTGGTAATTGAAAACACGTCACATTGCTCTCTAAATTAACTTTAGTGTTGCTATTATTAGATCTCTTCCCAAGTGCCAAACTAAAGAGCTGATGTGGTTTTGGTTTGCCAATTTTGCAGCAGCTAGGGTTTTCAGTCATACTCTCAGATATGTGCCCCCTAGTTTCTGGAATCACAACCAAGGATGCAGCCTTATCCGCTGAGTTGGGGATGCGAGCACTTGATTTGGCTGTTGGAGGGACTGCTATTTTAGACGATTTTATTCAAAGGGAACGGCAATCAGATGGCTCTGATTCTAGTCCAGATGATCGTGGTGTACTAAAACGTGGGGGCCACCTTATCATTAAGTTTCTAGAGAGTGAAGATGTGCAAGGTATGTTTTTTTTCTTCAGAATATGTACTATTTTATTTGCTAAGTTAGTTTGTGCATATACCTTACTTTAAGTTGTTTGCTGTGTAGAATTCAGTCGAATTTGCAAACCACTCTTTAGAAAGGCATCATGGTTGAGGCCTAAAGCCACAAGATCGTCTTCCAGAGAGATTTATTTGATATGCCAAGGTTTGCTATAGTGGGTGACTTTCGAGAATTGGCGTTCAAATGTTTGTTCCCAAAGTGTAGGAACCAGAAGTCTTTGCTTGGCATAAGATCTACTATTTCTGTAATTTAGGGATTTTGATCCTGCCCTTTATAGTGTAAAAAAACATGGAGACTGTTTCAGCCATGGCAGATAACACTTTGCTTGGTTCCTCTTTTGCAAAAACACTTTTCAGAAAATTCTATTTTCTTGTTTTTCGTATTGTTTTGTTTTTATTGAATTTTTAAAATATTTTAAACAATTTTTTTTTTACTTTTTAAACATACCTAACATAAATATATCTAAAAAGTAAAAAACTTGTGAAAAAACCTTTTAAAAATTCACTAAATATCAAAAAAAAAAAAAAACGAGAATTTAGTACATTTTTTGTATTTTTATGTATTTATTAAAATTTTAAAATATTTTTTTATAATTTTTTAGGTGTATATTTAGAAAAGTAAAAAAAATATTTTAAATTTTAAAGATATTTACTAAAAATAAAAACACACGAAAATTAAAAAATTTAGTTTTCAAAAAATTTAATCCAAAAATCTCAAATTAAACGCACTCATATACTGAAAAAAATTTCTCATAGACTGCGGAAAGGTTTGGAAAGAGGATCTAAAAAAAACACAAGAAATTTTTATTAACCTTTCAAAATCCAGTCTGAAATATCAAGTATTGACATTGAAATCCTTTTAAACTTCAAAAAAAAAAAAAAAAAAAACTTTACAATTGCTTAATCTTTGAATAAAAAAAAAAAAACAAAAAACTTGCCATTAAACACTCGTTGCTGCACTTGAAAAAAATAAAATAAAATCTGCCACCTCGCCAGCATCTGAAGTATAACATAATTTGTCATCGAATTTGAGTTCTTCCTAATGACCAAACTCCCGTGTCCTTAACAAGTGCCTGAAATAAAAACGCAAATTATAAATTAATTAGAAGAACAAGTCAATTTTGATCAGTGTGACAGCAGCTTCACTTACTGGTGTTTTCATGGATGGGAATACATTCCAAAACCGCAGTGTCTCATCCCCTGCTCCTGTCACTATTGTCTGCAGAAACAAGTTCAGAAAGATAATTACAGTTCCATAATGAGATATCCATATAAAAAGATACATGTGGTCAAAAAGCATAAGGATTTAATGCAATACCTGGCCATCAGGTGACATGGCAAGATAGAGTACCCGCAAACTATGGCCAGTTAGAGTTGCAACCTATCAAAAGTGAAATGCAAAGGAAAATTACAATTGAATTATCTAAAACTTGATTTGAAGAAATGATAATGCTCTAAGGTCACAAATTACCTTCGCCATTGATGGATATTTCCACACCATAACTTGATTCTGGGAATACCCATGAGTGCTTACTAGCTCATTCACATTTTTACTCCATGCTAGATTGCATACCTGCAAATTAAGCAGCTAAATTTTGTAAGCTTACGAGGTCATCACAGTTCTGTGAGGAAAAAAAAAAAATTGCAAAGAGCCCCTAATAGCGAAAGTTGTGTTAGGAGCATGAAAAATGGTTCATTGAGACATTTTTGTAAATGTAATATGTTGGCATTCTCACCTGGCTCCCTGTGTCGACACTGTTTAACTGATTGCCATTCGTAGTGTTCCAGAAGCGAATGCACCGATCAGCAGTTCCACCTCCAGATGCGAGAAGGCCATTCTGGTGGGGCGACCAAGCAATGGCCTTGACAGCAGCTGTGTGCTCGGTCAGCTTTAGAACGGGCTGCTGAGAATGCTGGTTCCATACCAAAAGCTGATCACCAAACATATGACAACAAAGCAAATGAATCAATAATAAGGTTCATTGGGTCAATGAAGAAGAACACACAATCTAATTGATGAATGATTACCTGATTATCATTGCCTCCTGATGCAAGTTCCCGGTCATCATGAGACCATTTCAATCCACATACCTGAACGATTAAGAATGTAGTGTAAGCACAATAATACCATTGTCATTCCAAGTAGGTACTATATTAATTGATTGACTATTTACCTCAGATTTGTGGCCAACAAGCTTGCTAACGAAATCATTTGGTACACGAAGATCATGCTGAAGTATGTTGCGGTCTCTACTCCCAGAAGATAATATACGCGAGCTCCAAGCCAAGACACCAGTCCTTGTTTGATGCCCACTCATGGTTCTCACTCTCTTGCACTGAGTCCCATCCCAAACCTGAACAAGGAGGATAAATGCCTGGTGAATTTGAATTGTGTTTGTAACAATGATGTGACTTGACTACATCACAAATTTGGTGTATTACCTGAACTTGACCAAGATTTGTGCCAATTGATATGTATGAACCCTCCCGAGTCCACTGGACTGAGCACACACCGTCAGTAGGTCCTAAGTCGCACAACTTTGTCACCTGAGAACAATACAGCAAAATGTTATCTTCTCTTTTATTTTGGACTGACAGGTTGATCTTTTCATACTTGTTCCATCTCTTATGATACTCAAGAATTTAAAACTTACTTTGCTGGTTGTTGCAGTCCATAAATAAACACAGGTGCCCAATCCAACTGCAAGAACATTCTGCGAGGACCAATCAACTAAGTTCAAGTAGAAGTCATCTTGGAGTGATGGGGCATCTAGAACCTGCAAGAAGTACACAATCATATAGCATACATTATTGAGTTCAATGTCTTTCCTTTTTTTATTTGTTTTTTGGGAACCCCTTCAACTTAAATGAGGGCAGGTTTTGACCCAAGTCTCGTGTTAGCTTCATATACATTGTTGGACGCTATTTCCTAACAGTTCAAGTGTTTAAAACAATTGTGATCTAACATGGTATCAGAGTTTAGATTAAAAAAGATCGTAAATTCACGCATTCTAACTCCTGTTCAATGTCATTCTACACTCCATTGTTGGACTTAAAGAAAGATTAATAGCTTGATATACATTATTGAGCTCATTTCCTAATATCTTTAAGCTCAACTAGAGAGGGACTTTACAAGCCAAACTAGTCAGCACCTTTTCTAGTAGATTGAGTTTTGGTGAAATTAGTTTGTTCATTACATTAAAATTAGAAGAATATACAATGTACATCTAATTCCTAGTGGATCTGTCCCTAATTTGGGTATTCGTATATGACAGTAATGCCTAAGAAAAAGTTGAGGAAATGTAGGGAAATAAAAAAATTATGGATATTCCACCCAAGAAAAAATTCAAATAAGCGTCCTAAAATTACATGTATTTTTCCACAGATTTCTCAGCAACCAAACACAAGAGAAAAATAAACAGAGCTCTCTGTACCTTATGGGGTGTCTTGGGCACCTTCCTAGGCGGCTTAGGAGGGGTCGAATTCTCCGAATTGAACCCAGTATCACTACCCAAAATCGACGGCGAGTAAGGCGAGTTGGGCCCCGAATGATCCGTCTTGAACCTGAACATGTTCTTGCTAGGACTCATCGGCGATCCCTGACCTGCAGGAGAAGAAAAAGACCCAAAATCAGACCCAAAAAGCTCGGATTTCAACAACCTCGAATAAGCCTCGTTCCCTCCCTCTTTGGCGGGAGAAGCCTTATCGACGAGGCCAAAAGTGTGGAGCCTCGAAGACGATCGGCAGGGTATGAATCTGTCGCTGCAAGACGCCGATTTCGACGAAGAAGGCGAGGAAGACAAGTTGGAGATTGTCCGAGGAGACATAGTCCTCGGGGATTGAAGATTCGATACGGTGCGAATCGGAGAAGAAGCTGAGAAGGTGTCGAGACGAAGAGAGGTCTCGGACATGGTAGCTGGGAGGTTGATCCCGCTTTTCCGTCTCTGGGTTGAGTCCATTTTTCCAAAAATAAAAATTATGGGTTTGATTTGGAATTCGATGAAATGAGATGGGTTTGCTGGAGATTGATTGATTGAGAGAGCTGCTTGGTAATGGTGGTGGAAGAAAAGGCCTCTCTGGGGGAGTAAACAGAGGGCTTTTCTAGGGTTTTTGAGTGAGAGAGAGACAGCGAAAGAGAAGAGAAGAGAAGAGAAGAGAAGAGAAGGAAAGGAAAGAGAGAGAGGCTTTACTAGTTTTTGAAAGTGTTTTTAATTGAAGTATTTAGGTTGGTGAAGAGTGTGTGACAACGGTCAATTGTGTAGAGCAAGCTGTATAATGGGCGCTGGGTATCTCTGGGTGTGCCGCGGTTTACTTTTCCAAGTACCAAAAGTAGCCGTTACTCTTGGATTTGTGTACTTGTTTCTATTTCTATAGAACAATGCTCGGTGAGGCTGTGTGCATTTAACATTTCTCACTTTTATATGATTGTGAATATTAATTTTTTTATTAATTGTGATAGATATTCTCACACATGCATAATCCTCATAATCTTCGTTTTCATTTCAATCACTTATAATATGGAGCTCGTATATATGTCAATGGCTAAGATCAAATTAAGTATCATAAAACCTTAAAAAAAAAAAAAGTCCCAAACATTTCTCTTTTTTTATTCGTCCATTTCATTTAGGGGTAGAGGATGAGTTTAGTTCTCCTTCATTGAATCGTTTCATTGTGGTACTCCTGATTGAATTTATCATATAAGATCAAAAGAAAAAAGTATAAATACTATAGGGCATGTATTATATATATTTTATAAAAAAATGATATAATTTTATTTTTTTTAGTTATAATTTAAAAAAAGAAAATCATAACTAAACATAATATGAGACATAAACTAAAAAAGAAAATAAAAAAATGTTATGTCACAAATAAAGAAAAAAAAATTGATCATAATTAAAAAAGAAAGTAACATAATTAGGGATGCATATGGTATACCATTTTCAAATGTGTATATATTAAAATTTTCCAAGATTAAAAAAGATTTTTTCATAATAAATAGAGATGTAAGACAACGAAATGAGAACCACCTACTTGTAAGATTTACAATTTATATTATATATCTGTGTTTTATTATGTGAAAATATTATATTCGCTTGAATTTACTCTTTTGTCATATGTCGTGGATCAAGATCAACTTTGACACAAATGCTGTCGATCAAAGATTTTAGATAACTATTTATAAGGAATTTGGATGATGATCATACACATAGTTATAATTAGTTTTGTTAAATAAGTCTTCAAAATAAGTATTAATCCCTAGTAGAGTGCTTAGTCGATAAATTCACTTTTGAATTTTCTTTCCCTAAAAGTTCAAGCGTTAAAACATTTCGTTCATAAGGAGAAGTTTTGAAAAATGACCAAAAATATCCCTTTCAATGCATACTTTTTTTTTTTTTGGTTCACCACCCGGTATCCGACCCTTAGGCCGACTAATCCGGATTCGGGGAGTAGTTTTGGATGGTTAGACTCAAATCCCCTCCCAATTGGCGATGCGGGGAATCGAACCGTGGTCCTTCCTACCAAGTCAAGCTCCAATCGCCACTTGACCACCAACCAATTGGTCCCTTTCAATGCATACACACATTGAACAAGGAATCTATCTATTTAACCTTCTATTTTATATTATATGTCTAAATTGTGACATATATATAAATAATAGGGTAAATTACACTCACCTCCCCTAACGTTTCTGACAAATACAGGGATCTCCCCTGTGGTTTGAATAATTACATAAATCTCCCTTACTTTACTTGACATTCTCCAGATTCCCCCATTTTGTAACTTTTGTTAGCACAGATAATAGAAAATGCTGAGGTCATCAAAGATAATCCTAAAAATGCCAATAATAACCTCAGGGCTCTTGAATCCAGCTATATATACCCAAGGCAATATTTCATCTTCAGAACCAAGCACAACACATAGAACTGAAAATAGATAAAGCACAAGACAGAGCTCTACAACCCAGTACAACACAGGTATGCTACCATTTACATTCACATTAAGTAATTATTTAAAAAAAAAAAAAATCAAGTCCACACTTCACAGTCCAACACAAGTCACAAATAGAGCACAGTCAAGCACAATAATGCGATATATGTTCTAAAAATGCATTATAACTCTCACATTTCATAAAATCTAGGATCATATGGATATGTCATTATCAAGTAATGGAGGGGGGTGATCAAGTATAGAAGTAAGATCTGCTATTATGGGAGTAAAGTAGCAATTAAAATCACTGAATTAGAGAAAAACAGAGGCGAATTGTATTATCTGTGCCCACATGGGAAATGCTTTTTCTGGGACTGGTGCAAACCAGTAAACTCATCTGTTGGAAGACAAATGATAATGGAAGACATTAAAGCCATTATTAACAAACACACTCTACCCTATGGAGAAGATACCACTACAGTGAATTTAATGAACCAAATAAGGGCTATGCAAATAAGGATGCAAGTACTTGAAACAAACATGGGATTTATGAAGATAGCAGTTGTAACGCCCTCAAATAAAACATAATCCAACCATTCAATAAATCCATAAAACATAATAGAAATATCATCTTTTCATTTATTAGAGTTTGTATTATGATGGATATTACATGTTCGCAACAAAATGAATGCCCTACGGGCTTACAGTTTTCCAAGTCATCACTTGGTTACAACAAAAAGAGTCCTAGCTCTATGCATAGAAAGCCCTAGGCTTGAATATATATTTAACATCAAAACTAATAACAAAAGAGAGTCTTCAACTCCAAAACCTCCTAAGCTAAGATCTCGAAGGCGGCATATCACCTGTACCTGAAAAATGTTGTCCGAAGTAGGGTGAGCCAAAGCCCAATACAGATATGCTAAACAACACATGAGAATTAACTAAAATACTAACATCCGATAAATGTGTAACACTTGAAAACCAACTTACACTCTTTCCATAAGCAATCAACATTAACATCCACATTTCAATCCACTTCCATTTATTTATCCAAATCAATTTGTTAACATGGTTCATTTTTATCCAAACAAGTCAAAATGAGACTACAACTCATATCATCAACACTTCAATCATCAACATCATTCAGATGTATATAAAATTTTGAGACTTTCACCCTGGACACTCCGGCCAACTTAATTATCAATGGAGTCCATCTCCTATCTCCTCCCAAACAATGAAGGACATCCCATTTTTCCTCCCAAACAAGGATACATATGCAATGTATTTAAACATGTTGTCACATACAATGACTAATTAAATCACATATTCAACGTGTTAATCCAACCGTCATATTCAATGACATAATCCAATTGATTAGTTTCAATTTACCTAATCATCATGCAGTTTCTACGACAATCATGGCTATCCTCCACCGATAGCCCAAAACAGTTATTTCTAAACAGATAAATAAATCTATCAAACAGATAAATTATTAACTTTTCCACAGGTGAGTGATCTTTCAATCCAACTACACTATTTAATCACAATTTCCCCCAATTTCATAATTTCCAAACCAATTTCATATTTCCACATTGGTTTCACCACTTAAACAAATAATTTATATAGTGCAAATTAGGGCATTCTCTCAATTTCCTCAAATGTTGCTCCCAAGGCCAAATTTCACCCATATTACACAAACAACCCCATTTTCAAGACCTCACATACACATATGGAGTCCAAAGTAGAAACCCTTCTTTTAAAATCTTTAAACTCAAACCCCACTTCACCCAAACTTTCCAAATCCCACCATTTATACAAAATGACCAACATCTATATTTAAACCCATGTAGGAGAGTAGAATATCCCTACCTCAAGAAGAGAAAATGAGCTTAGTAAGAGATTAGCTCCAAAGATGATGAAACCAACTTTCACTCGGATGAAAATGGAGATTTTGAAGAGATCAAACTTTTTATCAAATGAAGGAGGGTGAGGAGATCACTAGATCTAGGTCAAAATGTAGAGAGAGAGAGTATTTTAGAGAGAGAGGCTCTCAACTTAGGGTTTTGGAAAGTTTTAGCGAGAGAAATGACAGAAAAAGTGATTTAAAAAGTCACTTTCGCGATCTGATATACGCACAGTCCGCTCGAGCAGAGAGTTTGACGCTCGAGAGTCAGACACATAGATTCGACCCGCTCGAGCACCAAGACACAACTGCAAGGCACTACCCACTCGAGCGCAATGAGACCCGCTCGAGCATTGAATACACTCGCCTAATATTTTACAAACTTCAGACAGTCGCTCGAGCGCCAGAGGGGTCGCTCGAGCTCAGACCCGCTCAAGCGTAAGAAACACCGCTCAAGCATGAAAAACACTTTCGCAGTATTTTTTTTGCAGATGCACAAAGTACTGAATGATTGCAAACCACGTTTGAGCGCAAATAGACCCGCTCGAGCGAAAGACCAAAATTCTGGACAACAAGGTTCTAAACCAACAACCAACCACCCTGTTCTGAACACGCGCAAGACATTTCAAAACTCAAATTCAAAGGGTAAGAAGAGGAAAAGACATAAACAACAACATTAAACCACAAGACCCGAGTCTGGAACACCATAAAGGTCGAGTTAGAAACCGAGATCGCTATAACCTCTCCCCTTAAAGAATTTTGTCCCCGAAATTACAAATTAAGTTCAAAATCAACATTTGGTCATTCCTAACCATGTTATTCTTACAAATCCAATACTATGACCCATCCTCCGGCCATTCATTCCCACCGACTCGATACACGAGCCCCACATTGAAACGAAATTCACAATTTTCAAAACATTAACAATGTTTAATCAAAATTCAAATTTTCAAGAAGTGTACATGGCATATACAATGCTTCCAAGGTAATACAATAAACGTGATATTCCATATTCCCAAACATATGCAATGTGTACAATAAACTCATGTTTCCAAGATGTCCATAACATATATAATGTTCTCATACTCTAAAACATATACAATGTTCATACTTTTCTTTAACAACAATAATAATCTCAATACAAAGTTATACATAAGCAAACAAGTCTGGATACTTCTCTCGGACTTCCATTTCACGTTACCAAGTCGCTTCCTTAACTCCGTGATATTTCCACAATACCTTGACCAAGGGAATCGTCTTGCCTCGCAGGACTTGGTCCTGTCTATCCAAGACCCTCACCGGTCTCTCCTCATACGAAGCATCCTCATCTACTTTTAAGTCGGTCCAATCCAACACATGTGATGGATCCGGCTCATATTTCCGAAGCATACTAATATGAAACACGTCATGCACTTCGGACAGTTGCGGCGACAATGCTAAACGGTAGGCAACCTCCCCAATTTGCTCAAGGATCTCAAAAGGACCAACAAACCGAGGGAACAACTTTCCACTTTTTCCAAACCTTATCAAACCCCATCTAGGGATATTTTCAGAAAGACACGATCACCTACCTCGAATGACAAAGGTCTCCTCCTACGGTCAGCATAACTCTTTTGGTGACTCTGGGCTGTAACCAACCTCTTACGGATAAGTGCTACTTTCTCCGTCATTTTCCACACCAACTTCGGGGCCAACAAAGGTGTATCACCCATCTCGGCCCAACACACTGGAGATCTACACGGTCGGCCATACAAGGCCTCAAATAGTGCCATACTAATACTCAATTGGACACTGTTATTGTAGGCAAACTCCACTAATGGTAGGTGCCTCTCCCACGACCCCTTAAAGTCAAGAACACAGCCTCGTAGCATATTTTCAAGTATTTGAATAGTGCGCTCGGACTGCCCATCAGTCTGAGGATGGTAAGTCGTGCTAAAGGTCAATCTAGTGCCCAAGGCACTCTGCAAACTCTGCCACAACTTAGCAGTAAAACGTGGATCTCTATTTGAGACAATCGACACTGGGACCCCGTGCAACCTTATTATGTCCCGTATGTATAAGTCAGCAAGGTAATCTACCGAATCTCTTACACACATAGAAATAAAGTGCGTCGACTTAGTCAACTGGTCAACTACCACCCAAATAACGTCACTACCCCGTTGAGTCCTCGGAAGACGCACGACAAAATCCATTGTGACGTGCTCCTATTTTCACTCGGCTATAGGCAAGGGTTGCAACAAACCCACAGGCCTCTGATGTTCGACCTTCACTTGTTGACAAGTAAAGCACTTTGACGTAAACATTGCCATATCCTTCTTCATACCCCTCCACCAAAATTGGCGACTCAGATCATGATACATCTTTGTGCCTCCTGGATGCACCACAAGGCGTGAATGGTGAAACTCATAGAGTACTTCCTCTCGGCAAGACTCTGGCACAAATAAGCAGTCTCAGTATTCCACACTCAGGTCAGGATACACAGTCAAACCCTTCTCTACCTTTCCATTGGAGATCTTCTCTCGGAGGGATTCTACCTCAAAGTCACCCTTCTATGCTTCTAATACTCGATTCACAAGCATAGGTTATACAACTACAGAAAACAAGACTGCAGATTCAACAGACTCACCCGGATGCAAGTCAAACTCACCAAGGGCACCCAACATCTCCCATTCTCGGATAACAATACAAACTACATTACTAATGGACTTCCTACTTAGGGCATCGACCACAACATTGACCTTTCCCGGATGATAATGTAACTCGAAGTCATAGGGTATGTTTGGTTTGGTTTTGAGAGAGTAGTTTTTGAAAATTGTTTTGGGAGAGAGAATTTAGAATATTTTTTTTGATTTGTTTGGTTGTGTATTTTGAAAGTAGTTTTAGAGTTTGGGAGTTTGGAATGATTTGATATTTTGTTGTAATTGAGTAGATGTATGCGAGAGAAAAAGTGATTGAGAATGAGAGAGGAGAGAGAAAAAGTGATTGATTGATGTGTAAAAGAGAAAAAGTGATTTTAGAAATTGTTTTGGAAAAATTAGAAACCAAATAAGTTTTTTAGAAAAAATTTCCGAAAATCACTCTACAAAACCAAACCAAACATACCCAGAATCTTCTATGAACTCCATTCACCTTCTCTGCCTCAAATTCAAGTCTTTCTGTATAAACAGATACTTTAGACTCTTATGATCCGAGAATACCTCGAATCTCTCACCATAAAGATAGTGCCTCCAAATCTTCAAGGCAAAAATCACAGCTGCTAGTTCTAGGTCGTGAGTAGGGTAGTTCCTCTCGTGTGTTTTCAACTAGCGCGAGCCATAGGCTACTACTTTCCCTTCTTGCATCAATATACAACCCAAACCCTCTCGTGAGGCATCACAATAAACCGAATAGCCTGAACCGCTCTCCGAAATAATCAAGACTAGAGCGATGGTAAGTCTAACCTTAAGCTCTTGGAACGACTTTTCATAAGTCTTACTCTACACAAATTTGACCCTTTTTCGCGTCAATCTAGTCAAAGGTGAAGCTAGCCTAGAGAAATCCTTCACAAACCGACGGTAATACCGGCCAACCCCAAGAAACGACAGATCTCGAAGGCATTCTTAGGTTGTGCCCAATCTTGCACTGCCTCTATCTTGGATGAATCTACGGTCACCCCTTCCCCAAATACCACATGGCCTAAGAACTTAACCTCTTTTAGCCAGAACTCATATTTTCCAAACTTAGCATACAGCTTATAGGCTCTAAGCAACTCAAGCACCACTCGTAAGTGTTCTTCATGCTCTTCCTCAGAAGGTGAATAAATTAGAATGTCGTTCACAAAGACGACCACAAAACGATCTAAGAATTCTTGGAAGATCCGATTCATCAAATCCATGAACACAACCGGTGCATTGGTAAGCCCAAAAAGGCATCACTAGAAACTCATAATGGCTATACTGCATACGGAATGCCGTCTTTCGGATATCCTCCGCTTTGACCCTCAACTGATGGTAACCCGATCTCAAGTCTATCTTGAAGAAACAACGAGATCCCTTCAACTGATCAAACAGATCATCTATACGAGGCATAGGGTACTTGTTCTTAACCTTAACCCGGTTCAATTTTCGGTAATCAATGCAAAGTCTCAAAGCCCTATCTTTCTTCTTAGCAAAGAGGGCCGGTGCTCCCCAAGGCGAAATACTAGGGCGAATAAAGCCCTTATCTAGTAATTCCTGGAGTTGAATCTTCAACTCGCTCAGCTTAGTTGGCGCAAAACGATATGATGCCATGGAAATCGGTGCCGTGCCAAGCACTAAGTCAATAGAGAACTCGATCTCTCGATGGGGTAGTAAACTAATAAGATCCTCGGGAAAGACGTCCGAGTACTCACGAACCACTCTTGGCAACTCAGTCCGAGTCTCATCATACTCACTACTCATAAAGCTAGCAAGAAGACAACTAAGCTGACTCCGCCCTCGCGGATCATACACCGGCGGTAAAACCCTACCAACCCGATCTCCCAAGAAATGGAAACACTCGCCGCTTAAGGTACATACAGTAACCCTCTGGCGGTAACAATCTATAACAGCCCGGTATGACGATAACCAGTCCATATCCAAAATTACATCAAACCCAGACATATCCATCAACACAAAAGAAAAGGAAAGAAGACGATTGGCGACCTCTATATCACAGCCCCGACACCCCTGTTTCAAAACCATCTCACCCCCAATAGGTGATATAACACAAATAGGAGATGCTAACTGCGCCAACTCCAATCCAAAAACAGATGCAAATGCAGAAGATATAAAAGAGTGGAATGCATCCATATCAATTAACACATTAGCAACCGAGTTGCAAAACAAAAAGGTACCTCTCACTACAGATGGAGTAGATAAGATCTCAATGTAATAAGATACACGCACTCAAGGTCTTCGATCTACTGCCACCCTTCAGAGCATAAGACAATCAGATAGACCGATTGAAGAGGCTTCTGATTGGCCTCGAGGCTCGAATCGATCATTGCTGGTAACTAACTCGTGTTCCGCTCGAACCAGACGCACCAGACGTGCCACTCAACTGCGAGCAAAACCTCTTCAAGTGTCCCGCCTGCCCACACTAATAAAAAATGAGTGGCTGGCTTCTGCCCTGACTCTAGCCTTGAGAACGAGCTGAAGATGATGCTGCACGCTGCCCTCCTCTCCTCTGTAGGCAAGCTGGAGACTTATGGCCCATCTGATCACATTTGTAACAGGTGATGTCTCCCTGATCGCCTCTCCTAGAACTCGAACTCGGTACTGGAAAGGTAGACCTTGAATGTGCTCCCTGGGACTACTGAGGGTTAGAACCCCTCTGTCTCTTATTGACTCCTCCTAGAGCCCCTCATTATCTCCTCCTCCGCATGCATAATGGTCTCAAGATGGGCTGCAGCCTCTATGAGGCACTTGTAATCCCTAATCATGGACCCGGCAACTCTGAACATGAGTCTGGTCCTCAATTTCTTCTTAAACTCCAAACAACGGCGTTCCTCAGTCGCCACTAACTCTGGTGCAAACCTAGACAAACTAGTAAGGTGGCCTCAAACTCAGTTACTGGTGTGTTCAACTGTTTGAGCTGCGAAAACTGATCCCTCAATTTCTCCCTCATTGTAGCAGGCAAGAACTTGTCCTGGAAAGCTTCAACAAAGGCCTCCCAAGTCCCTCCGATGCGCCCCCATGCATACTTCCACCACTGACCTGCATCTCCTTTCAGTTGGAAGGACGCCAAGGTCACTCGCAAACCCTCGTCTTCGATGCCAAGCATCTTAAACGTATTCGTCATCTGCTTAAGCCACTCATTCGCCTTTAGTGGCTCCTTAGGATCACCAAAAAATTCATCCGGATTCGACCGAAAGAACTCCCTCTTCAGAAAAGACGGCCCTGCCTCATCTACTTGGGCCTGGACTTGATTCTCAGCCCTGAGAATGTCCATAGATTCCCTTAATGCTCCGGCCATTTCACGGGCTAAGGCGCCCATGGCCTGTTGACCTACTAGCTCGACTACGTTGGCCTGGCCAATTCCCTCCTCCTGCGCTGGAATCTCATCCGGTATAGGCATCTCCTGCCTCCTAGGCCTACCACGCCTACCACCACGACCTCGTCCTGACATCCTAATAAAGGAAATAAAGGGATTAGCACATTCACAAATGTGCCGAAGCTATCTCACTCATGTCCTAATATAATGGACAACTATAATTCACTTCATATAAGCGTATAATCACATAAACACATACGAATTTTATTTCCGGATAATGATCATCCCGTGGCATTGCTAGAGTTTCAGTTAGAAACGGCAGTGATCAAGTGTCTTTCCAACAGGACTCCCAGAAACCCATGGACCTAATCAACATCCTAGAAACTAAATCCCATACCTATGTAGTCACATAAACATGTTATCATATAAGCACATAACTTTACACCTAAGTCTCTAACAAGCAAGATAAACCCATTGTGGTACTAACCACTTCACACGTACTCAAAGTATTCAAACTTGGTACGCTCTAATACTAAGTTATAACGTTCTCAAATAAAACATAATCCAACCATTCAATAAATCTATAAAACATAATAGAAATATCATCTTTTCATTTATTAGAGTTTGTATTATGATGGTGTTCGCAACAAAATGAATGCCCCACGGGCTTACAGCTTTCTAAGTCATCACTTAGTTACAACAAAAAGAGTCCTAGCTCTATACATAGAAAGCCCCAGGCTTGAATATACATTTAACATCAAAACGAATAACAAAAGGAAGTCTTCAATCCAAAACCTCCTAAGCTAAGATCTCGGAGGCGGCATATCACCTGTACTTGAAAAATTGTGTCCCAAGTAGGGTGAGCCAAAGCCCAGTAGCGATATGCTAAACAACACATGAGAATTAACTAAAACATTAGCATCCGATAAATGTGTAACACTTGAAAACCAACTTACACTCTTTCCATAACCAATTAATATTAACATCCACATTTCAATCTACTTCCATTTATTTATCCAAATCAATTCATTAACATGGTTCATTTTTATCCAAACAAGTCAAAATGAGACTACAACTTATATCATTAACACTTCAATCATCAACGTCATTCAGATATATATAAAATTTCGGGACTTTCACCCTGGACACTCCGGCTAACTTAATTATCAATGGAGTCCATACCTTATCTCCTCCCAAACAATGGAGTACATCCCCTATCTCTTCCCAAACAATGGAGTACATCCCCTTTCTCCTCCCAATTAAGGATACATATGCAATGTATTTAAACACGTTGTCACATACAATGACCAATTAAATCACATATTCAATGCGTTAATCCAACTGTCATATTCAATGACATAATCCAATTGATTAGTTTCAATTTACCTAATCATCATGTAGTTTTTACAACAATCATGGCTATCCTCCATCGATAGCCCAAAACAGTTATTTCTAAATAGATAAATAAATCTATCAAACAGATAAATTATTAACTTTTCCATAGGTGAGTGATCTTTCAATCCAACTACACCATTTAATCACAATTTCCCCCAATTTCATAATTCCTAAACCAATTTCATATTTCGACATTGGTTTCACTACTTAAACAAATAATTTATATAGTGCAAATTAGGGCATTCTCTCCATTTTCTCAAATGTTGCTCCCAAGGCCAAATTTCACCCATATTACACAAACAACCCCATTTTCAAGACCTCACATACACATATGAAGTCCAAAGTAGAAACCTTTCTTTTAAAATCTTCAAACTTAAACCCCACTTCACCCAAACTTCCCAAATCCCATCATCTATACAAAATGACGAACATCTATGTTAAAACCTATATAGGAGAGTAGAATATCCCTACCTCATGAAAAGAAGATGAGCCAAGCAAGAGATTAGCTCCAAAGATGACGAAACCAACTTCTACTCGGATGAAAATGAAGATCTTGAAAAGCTCAAACTTTTTATCAAAGAAATGAAGTGAGGAGATCACTAGATCTAGGTCAAAATATATATATATAGAGAGAGAGAGGATTTTAGAGAGAGAGGCTCTCAACTTAGGGTTTTGGAAAGTTTTAGAGAGAGAAATGACAGAAAAAATGATTTAAAAAGTCACTTTCGCGATTTGATATACGTACAGTCCGTTTGAACGGAGAGTTTGACGCTTGAGCGTCAAACACATAAATTCGACCCGCTCGAGTGCAATAAAAGTCGCTCGAGCGCCAAGACATAACTGCAAGGCACTACCCGCTCGAGCACAATGAGACCCGCTCGAGCGTTGAATACACTCGCCCAGTATTTTACAGACTTCAGACAGTCACTTGAGCGCCAGAGGGGTTGCTCGAGCTCAGACCCGCTCGAGCGTAAGAAACACCGCTCCAGCATGAAAAACACTTTCGCAGTATTTTTTTTGCAGACGCACAAAAAACTGAATGATTGCAAACCACGCTTGAGCGCAAGAAGACCCGCTCGAGTGGAAGACCAAAATTCTGGGCAACAAGGTTCTAAACCAACAACTAACCACCCTGTTCTGAACACGCCCAAGACATTTCAAAACTCAAATTCAAAGGGTAAGAAGAGGAAAAGACATAAACAACAATATTAAACCACAAGACCCAAGTCTGGAACACCGTAAAGGTCGAGTTAGAAACCGGGATCGCTATAACAATGATCATGAATGTTGTATTATGTTTGATTTCCTTAATGGTTGCTCTGAAAATGTAATAGGAATTGCTAAGACTTTAAAGCTTTTGTAATGTTTTGTAAGAATGTTTTGTAATGGACCTTATGTGATCATCAATAAGTATGGTGTAGTTGTTTGACTATATATCATTTCATTACATTTCCAAAATATAAATGTAAACACCAAGTGTGCACTATACATCATTCCATTACATTTTGTACTAGCTGCTATGTCCACTAGAAAAATACAAAAAGTGGAACATTGTCTTCATGTTCTATGCTTACTATTTCATGTCTACTATAAAACTACAAAAAGTGGAACATGATCTTCACTAACTGGGCACTAAAGCAATATGTATTATATACCTTAAAGTTATGATAAGTACTTGTACCAAAAACATCATCATCATCATCATAGCTAATTAATCTGCAAGAAACAATGAAACAAACAAAAAGAATCACTGTTGGATGCATGCTATGTGGAAAAAAAAAAAAAAAAATTATATGTGTATGTTAAAGTATTGTAATAGGAAGACTAAACAAATATGAAAACTTACACTCAAACATGCTTGGCATTGGTTTGCCCCTACCTCTTCCAGTTGATTTTTTCCTCCCAGTTGAAGTGCCCCTCCCAGATAAAGTGCCTCTTCCAGATGGACTGCCCCTTCAAATTGAATTGCCCCTCATAGAACTTCTACCCCTATCAGTAGTGGTGTCATTGCCCCTACCACCAGTTTTGCCACTGCCACTAGCTTCACTTCTTATTGAACCTCTTTGGCAGGTTCTCCTATTGTGTCCAAATTGCATGCACCATTTGCATCTCAATGTACTAAACCTCTTGCTTTGACTTGTTCTAGCTGGAGGCTCATGAGCAGCCCTCTTCCTAGCATTTCTTGGCCTTCCTGATAATTTTTTTAGAGGTGGAGGTTATAAAGGGTCCCTTGGTATAAGTGTTCACATGGTATGGTCTAAGATGGGATGTATTATCCCACCATTAGCTGTCAAGTAAGTTTGCTTAAAGTAGTATGGGTGGACAAAAAATCTTCTAAGGTCAATTTACTATGAGAAATTGCAGCCATAGCATGTTTGCATGGGACCCCAGAAATTTCCCACTCTCTACATACACAAGTCATCATGCCAAGATGGACAATGTGATTCACCTCTTCATTATCCTTCACCTTATACTCCGGACCTTCTACATACTCTACTTTACTTTACAATACCTTGACCATTTTAGTATGACCTGAAGTTGTTTCTTAATGTTCAAAGTGACATTAGACTTCCATTGTAGAGCCTTTTGATATCTCATGTGCAACTTACCTATCAACTTGCACCTTATGTTCTCCAACATGGTTAAAATAGGCTGACATCTCATATTTCCTAACCAATTGTTGAAGGACTCTGTCATGTTATTTGTGATGCGATTAGTCCTTATTCTACCATCAAATGCATCCTTAGCCCTTCCTTTAACTGGCACTTTTTGCAACCATATGAAAGCATTATTTGATATATCCTTGATGACTTGCATAGCCTGCTCATACTTCCTCTGATTATATGCCCTTGATGCATTCCAGAATTGCTTCCTCAACATCAATCCAGGAAATTTTGCTCTAAAATTGTTGAATATGTGCATGTAACATCTTCTATAAGTAGCCTTTGGTATAATGTCACTTACAATCTTATCAAGGCCCTGTACACATAAACAATGAAACATTAGTAACCGTTACAAGTATAATTTTAGAGGATAATGCATTATGTAAATAAATTAGTTGTTCAACAAGTAAGTAAATTACCTTTTGCTGATCAGACATGATAGTCCATGGCTTAGAAGGCTATGACTATTCTCAAGTTCTCCAAAAAGAATGTCCAGTTGTCCTTACATTTACCCTCCATTACTGCTAATGCCAATGGAAACAAATCATTATTTCTATCTAAAGTAATTGCTGAAATTAACACTCCACCATAGGGACCTGTGATGACCCCGACTTGCTAATCATGAATTTAATTAATTAATTAATTATGTGTTAAATTCTAAATGAGATATGTGCCATGTGATTTAATTGGTTCATACCTGTCCCAATTGAGAAACTATCTGTTGTGAGCTCGGCTTTGAAACTGAAATTAACAGCCTTAATGGGTTCAGAAACCGAAATTGAGTACATGGATATGCTAATGAAAATTTTTAGAGCCATGTGGGAAGTTTAATTGAAAATTTATTTTGTCTGATTCGTTAAGGTGTGTTTGGGTTGTTTAATTGCAACTTTACACTGCAAATTGAAGGTCGTAGAGGTTTTAGAAACTAGAACGAAATACATAATTATAATTAGCATGATTTTTAGGACTTAATATGAAGTTTTACAAAAATCTAATTCATAATGAATTAATTTGATTATATTAATTTAATTATGTGTTTAAATTTAATTGTGATATTATGAACATATGTGTATGGATATGACTAATTATTTGGACTTTTTAGAACACTATGATAAGTTTAATTGGAATTGATTTAGTTTACTGAAATTGTCTGTGAACTAATTGAGCCTTAATTGGAACTATTCTGAGTAAATTGAGTTTTATGATAACTTTGATTAATTGTATTTGCCCAAGATGTTGCATGATTAGTGTCTAATTTAGCTTTATTCATGATTTAAAATCTGATTAAGTGTAGTAAGTGTCTGGGCATTTTGTGATGGTGAGTGTAGGAGATTAAATTCTGGTGAGTATACTGAGATCTGGGTGTGTGTGTGCAGAGAAATTAGTATGGGGGTGTAGATGTGACTACACGTGTTGTGCAATTCAAATGTCAGGGTGTGTATATAATCTGATGCTTAGAATGAATGTTTTTATTCCTTTGGTTCATTGTGTTGAGCATATGGAGAGAGAGAGAGGGAGAGAACTCATCTAGAGAAAAAGAGCTCAAGATTTTAAAGAGAAAAAAGAAGAGAGCTAGGAATAGACCATCCTATAATCTGAAATTAAGCTCTAGGTAAGTGTTTATTTATGAATTAGACTCCTCATATCTTTGGATTTAAGGAAATTATGGAGTTAATGGAAGAAAGAGCTCATAGATGATGAATATGGAAGATTAGCTCACATGCATGAACATTTATGTGTTCTATTGTTGAATTCATTGAAGTAATTTGGTCTCTTACATGTATTTTGTCATAAAAAGTCAAGACATAGTTAGATTCCTTCATGCATGGCATGGACTCATGACATTCTTGTTATATCATGTAATTTTTTGCATGAACTTCATAGATTCTAAAGTTTTCAAAAAGATTTCTTGAGCTACGAAATTGAAGAACATCATTTCTTGCATGGTTTTATAAGAAATCTTCAAAGTGTTGGACTTAGAACTCATATATGTATGATTTCATAATTTTCTACTTTAAACCCAAAAGTTTGATCCTTGCATGGATGATTTTATGAAGATTTATTTATGTACTTTGCAATTCATGCATGGGTTTTCAAGATTGAAGGAACATGTCATGGATTTTGAGGATTTAAATTTAATCAAGAAGAAATCTTACATGTTTAGAGTAGTTCTTGAATAATTAAGGAAGAAATTGTAGACTTTGAGCTTATCTCTCCACATGCATGGCATTGATTTATGAAAATATGTTCATAAAATTGTTTTTCTTGCATGGTTCTTGAAATTGGAAGAATAAACTCCATGAATTTCAAAGATTGGAACTCTATGGTGCATGGATTATGTTTTTGCCTTGAAATTCAAGGGTTTGATCT
This sequence comes from Camellia lanceoleosa, assembly GCA_025200525.1. Classification (NCBI taxonomy): domain Eukaryota; kingdom Viridiplantae; phylum Streptophyta; class Magnoliopsida; order Ericales; family Theaceae; genus Camellia; species Camellia lanceoleosa. The sequence continues at coordinate 35,706,497 of CM045758.1, forward strand.
TTTCCCATGGAATTAAGCTTCAATTTGAAGTTATGATTTTATTTTAAGTTAGACATGTATCATGTTATGTGCATTGTAATTGTAGGTCATGAGTCGAAGACCGCATAATCGTTATTGGAAGCCCACTGTGAGTAACATTTCTGTAAAAATATGTTTGTATGGTATATGTCTAAACTGTTATCTGATAAGCTATGGTTTCTGAAATATTATTTTGATACGTGAACAAATGTCCTATTTTGCTCTATTATGGTATCCACAGATAGTCCTAAGTCATGGGGGACGGCATATAAATGCGAGTCCATGACATATATATGATACGAGATCTTGTTAGCCACATCATTGTGGTGATTTGTGTTTAATCAGTATCCGGAACCAATTACTCTAGTCGGAAGACGATATGTGATATGTTCTGTTAGATGTACCATGATTATGTTCTGATTTGAGACTGATATGATTGATATGTATGGTATGGTTTTATGTATACGTTATGATGTGGAATTCACTCACTTATCTCTTTACTTTAATGTTATTCATTGGGCTTTAGCTCACTGTTTTTATGTATATGCATAGGTGATCATTTTGGAAGACAAGTCTAGAAGGAGTCTTTAGTCGAGTCACCGTTTTGAAGCCTACCGAGTTGTTTTGTATGCCTCTGAGTTGGGGCTAGGCCTGGAAGGCCGTTGTCAAGTTTTTGATCGTGAAGTAAACTTTTGTTATGTGCATATGTTTTGTGTAAAATGTTAGGTGATAAGTTATGTGTTGAATGTGGGTAAATTAACGGTTTTTTTTTTTTTTGCATGTAAATATTTGTTCATATAGATGCACAGCTCATCGAACTAGTGGTGTCGTTATATATTGCTTCGACTAGCCCCAATTGTTTTTTTTACTTGTATAGGAAGGCCTTTGGTAATATCGGATTACGGGCCGGTTACAACGCCAAACTTATAAAGGCGGGTTTGGGTCGTGACAGGACCCTTTTGGTGACAACCATTCACCCCTATGAAGGGCCTACATCCATCCATAAACCCTTTCTCATTGCCTCAAATGATATGAAGATTCTTTGGAACAATGGATACTGAGGAATAAGAGTAGGGTCTGGTTCTTCTCCATCTTTTGAGACTGGGGTAGGAGGCAGCTCATAATTTATGACAGCTAAGCTACTAGGGTTTGTTTTCTTAATTTCCTCAACATATGTTGGCAGCAATACATACTGGCTGCCATGATCACCATCCAGCTCCTCCTTGCACTTCCTTTTAGCTCTATACAATTGAATTCTTGAGGCCTCAATCCTATAAAGTTTGTTAAGCTTCACTTGCATAGTGTCTAATGCCATGTGTGAATTATCCTTAAAACTATCAGCCAATTTCTTGGCAATCCAAGTTGATGTTACTTCACTATTTTGGTTCATCCTACTACATGTGTGATTAGGTACTAAGGTTTTGATCTTATAAGTGATCCCATCTGGAAGAGGAGATGCATGAATTCTCCAAGGGTATCCCTCAGCAGCACAATGGACTGTCACTCTGGCTTTTCATTTTTGTCCCTAACTATCTTGAAACCAGTTTGCACTGTATAGTCCCTCAATCTAGCTCTGAAGCTATGCACATCTGGAAAAATCATTCCCTTTTCCAGTACAACTTCTCATTCTTGATTCAAATATGGCTCTTTTCCACTGTAAGTACTATCAAATTGGCTGCTTGGATACCTTACATCTTCATCATCCATCCAGTCTACTTCACCATCAAATTCATCATCACTACTAGAATATCTTACTTTATCATCATTAGATTGGTAATCACTAAGTCCATCATCTTCATTAGACTTTTCATTATCCTCATCACTCAAATTGACAGTGCTATTTGATTCAAGTTCACCATCAACACTTGCATTTCAATCCCTATCCTCATCACTAAACCCATACACATTGTCCTCATGGTACTCTTCATCTACCTCTACAGTATGCACTCCATGAACTCTACTATTTCCATCTCTACCATTGTTATCCTCAACATCATTTCTACCTCCACCATCTTCCTTTCCAATACAATATGCAATATCTATATATAAGTTAATTGTTTTACTCCTACCTTGCACATAAAACATATCTAACACATCAAGATCATTTTCTATTAATCTCCTATTCTCAATACCAGGCATATCACAATGCAATGTGATAGCTATTGCTTTACTACAATTAATGTGAGAGAGGACTGTTTCAGTCACATCCTTCAAGGCATCAATGTAGCAATACATATTTGGGTCCGCATCATATTTTGCCCACTTTGCCTTTGTAGTTGATGATTAAATCAAAATAAGGGAATGTAGCCATACTGTGATCATAATGAGTAACAATTAATTATAAAAAATACTACTCCATTTAACAATTATTCATCCAAATGTAACAAAATTGAACTACTATCAGGTTACATCTAAGAAAATTCATAAGTATCAGAAATAAAAAAAAAAAAGAAAGCCCCAACTTCATAACAGAGAGAAATAAAAGCCCCAAATTTTGCAAATAAACCAAAATCCCTAATTTTCAGTATTTCTTATAAGATTAAGAAAAGAAAACTATTTCTAACAATAAATTAACAATCAGAAGATATAGAATGAGAAAAAAAAACTAAATTATAGTATTTCTGACAGAAAATTAACAAGATTAACAAAAATTAACAAAAACTTTAAATGCATACAATCAAAAAATTACAACAACCCAAAATCTAACAAAAGTCCTAAATTACACTATTATTATACTAATATTTAACAAATTCCTATTTTTGAATGAAAAAATTTGGACAAAACATAAAAACCCTACATGTATATTTTCGAATCAAATCCTTTAGACATACATTTCAATAACCAAATACAACCAGAAATTTCGTAAAAATGAAGAAAAACCAAACATAATCATAAACCCTGAACTCAAAACTATCATAATCGAAGTATAAAAAGTTCGAAGTCTTACCTGGAAGCCCTAAAACAACTTGTCACCGATCAATCTCTTTTACATTTTGTCCTAGCAATGGTGATCGAACCAAATCCAAGAAATTCTTCGTCGTTTCTTCACTTCGATTACTCTTCTTCCAAGATTTGTGTGTGTGTGTGTGTGTGTGTGTGTGTGTCTCTCTCTCTCTCTCTCTCTTTCTCTCAGAAATTCGACTGTATTTCGAAATAGAGAGTGATTTAGGGATTTAGGCTAGAAAGGGTATTGTTGTCTTTTCATCCTCAAAAGCAAGGGTAATAAGGTCATTTAGTATATGCAACTAACGTCGTTTGTGCCAATTTAACGAGATGAGAGAATCTGGAGAATATCAGGTAAAGTAAGGGAGGTTTATGTAATTATTCAAATCACAGGAGAGGTCCTTATATTTGTCAGAAACCTTAGGGGAGGTGAGTGTAATTTACCCTAAATAATACTAATTGCTCTAGAGAGAGAAACTCTCATCTCTCTCTCTCTCTCACTCTCTTTCCTTTTCTCTTTCTACGCCCGCCATAACCTCGTTGTCGCTTTGTCACGACCCAAACCCGTCCCTAAAAGTTTGGCATCGCAACCGGCCAGTAATCCAAGATTACCAAAGGCCTTCCTGTACAAAACATAAATAATCGGGGCTCGCGGAAGCAAAGACAGAATACTATAAGTCCAAAGAGCTGTGCATATATATGAACAAATATTTACATGCCAAAAATGTTAATTTATCCACTTACATTACAGAACATATATAACAAAATAATAACCACAAAACATAGGCACGTGCCACAAGTGTACAACAAAAACAAAGCTTGCAGACGGCCTTCCAGGCCTAGCCCTAGCTCGGAGGCACACAAAACACTTGATAGGCTTCCAAAACGGCGGCTCGGTTCAAGACTCCGCCTAGGTTTGACTCCCAGAACGCTCACCTATAAATACATATATACAAACAGTGAGCTAAGCCCAGCGAATAACATCAAAGTAAAGGGGTAGTGAACGAATTCCACATAACATATACGTAAAACAAATCATCCATAATCATTTATATAAGAACATAACATAATGGTACATCTCATTGGATACAACACATATCGTCTTCCGACTAGAGAATCGATTCCGGATACCGATTAACACATATCGCCACAATGAAGTGGCTAACGAGATCTCGTAACACGTATTTGTCATGGACCCGCATTTTCATGCCGTCCCCCATGACTTGGAACTATCCAAAGATGCCATACTAGATTCACAAAATAGGACATTCGTTCACGGAATACAATATCATTAAGAAAACATAACTTAACGTATCACATTTGAAACATAGTTTATTTTAACATATCTTTACCGAAATTGAAACATAGTTTATTTTAACATATCTTTACCGAAATTGAAACATAGTTTATTTTAACATATCTTTACAGAAATGTTACTCACAGTGGGTTTCCAAAACCAGTTGCGCGGTCTTCGAGGTTTGACCTACAAATACAAACATTTATAACACAATTTTGTAACACATAATGCCATAAATCAAGTAGTTCATGCCATTCTAATCTTTCTTTTGTTAATTTATTTCATGTTTATGAGATGCTAAATGATGCAAATGACATGTAAAAATCAAGTAAATGAAGTCCCTGGAGTCAGAAAACATCAAAAGAGCAAAATTGGAAAAAAACACTGTTTTGCCGCACATGCGGTGGCCCTGGCTGCACGTGCGGTACATGTCCGCTCGTGCGGTGGCCAAGGCCGCATGAGCGGTGGAACTGCAGAATGTATTTTGGCCAAACTAGTCCGAAAATTCTATTTTGAAAGGGGACTTCTTCTTTTATAAAAATAACTTCAAAATCATGAAATTCAAGGCCCAAACACTTGAAAAACAACTTGAATTAAACTTCATAACTTCTAAACAAAACCTAAATGCATCATATAAAAGAGCAACCCTTGAATTAAGATGGAAAACCATAAACATGCACATAAAAACTTCATTCTTAAAATCCATAGAGGTCTCTCTCAAATATGCCAAATGTAAACATGAATCATAAATTTATGCCAAGTATGCTCAAAGTAAACATAATTTCCCTTTCATTCCACTTACTTGCCATGAGATTATACATGTATCAACCTTATTTCAAAACATTAGAAGAAGATCCATACCTTGATTAATTAATTGGAGAAGATTAACATGTTTTCCCTTTCTTTTCTCTTCTTCCTTCTTTGGTTCCCTTTCTCACGAATTTCCTCTCTTTCTCTTTCCCAGATATTTTCTTTTCTTTGTATTGATTCAAACAAGGGTCAACATCCTTATCTTTAGTTATATAAACAATTGTGCCAAAAACTTGAGCCAAACATGGTTTAGCGAATCAGACGAAATTCAGTTCTCAATTAAGTTTCCCAAATAGCTCTAAAAATTCTTGGTATCACATAGGCGTGTTCAATTTCATTTTCCGAACCCATTATGGTCGTCAATTTCAGTCTCGAAGTTGTAGCCTCAACAGATATTTTTCTCATTCAAACAGATATTCTTTAATTAATTCATATGAACACATAATTAATTACGGATAATTGTGACATGCATCTTGGGGTCATTACATTCTCCCCACCTTAGGAAGTTTGGTCCTCCAAACTTAGCTTATCCTGGCACAATCTCAATCGGAAATCTCGGTCACATGTTATTATTCATTCTGCAGCCATTCAATAGTTCACCATAGTTACCCAAAAACATCTTCATACAAAGAAAACAACTCGGCGGTTCTATTCAGTTATTCAACATGACAAAGTAGTTCTTGTATCCATCTCATAGCAGTGAAGGCAATATCATAGCAGTCAAACACATAATGAACATATCTTGTACATAAGACTGAAGTTAACTAACAAGTTCCATAGCGTTCAATGCAAAGGTAGTAACATAGATGTAACAATTCATAGCAAAGATAATACTCACGGGTTCAATCAATAATATAATTCATATGTGTCCACCAAAATCAGTTCAATCAAAAGTCTAGGATACATTTGGTTTCGGAGGTCATAGTTCACATTGCTAAGCATAATAACTCATATTAAATTATTCTGACATGGTGTAGGTATGAAAACTAATTACTAGTTTGTTTCAACACAGTCACATATTCAATATTTTCCATCGCATAGGTAACATAATCAACATAACAATAGTTAGTAAAATCATACCTGCATTCGCTGTTCCAATATTCTGCGTCTTTTCTGAAACTAGGGCGTAAACCCTCCCCTGCCTCAAGGTGTTCCCCTCGGGAGTAGATGTTGTGGTTGTTCTCGGTGTCATTGTTGATTTAACCCCACTAGTAACGGGTCTCTCATTGTTTGGGTAGGCTTGGGACAAGATTTGGCTAGGTGGCCTTTCTGTCCACATTTGAAACATGCTCCAGATACGCGGCGGCAAATGCCCCAATGCTGTTTCCCACATTCCCTACAAGTGGGTATGCCAACACTTTCACTACTTCCCCTCTTTGTATTATCACCAATACTTGAGTTCAAATTCTCATTCACGGAGGTCATTGATTCACTAACCATTTCCACTTTTTGTTTCTTGAATTTCTTATTTTCTCCTTCAGTTGTTATTGTTGACTTGGACATTTTCAAGGTAGCAATATAAGCTTCAGACATCAAGGCTCTGTCAAGTACATCAACATACTTTTCCAATTTCAAAACATTCACCCGGTCAAGTACCTCGACATATAAGCCACCCTCAAATTTTCTTGCCTTCTTGTAATCTGTATCAACCATATGAGGAGCATAACGGGCTAATTCAGTAAATTTTGCTTCATACTCCGCTACCGACATTGTGCCTTGCTTCAGCTGTTCAAATTCAGATACCTTCCTATCTCGCATGCATTGTGGGAAGTATTTTTCATAAAACATTTCTTTGAATCGATCCCATGTCAAGTCCCTATTCTGATCTCGAACGAGCATCCACCATCTTCTAGCTTCTTCTTTCAGAGTAAATGTTGCTAACAGAACTTTATACACATCAGTACATGGAAACATTTCAAAAATCTTTTCAGTTTCAAGTACCCATGCCTCCGCTTTTAATGGTTCAATACCCCCTGCAAATTCTGGTGGTTTTAGTTTCTTGTATTTCTATGTAAGAGTGATAATGTCATCATTATTGATCGGTTCCATTTGAACAGGTGGCGGTGGAGGAGGCGGAAATGGTTGTCTCTGTTGTTGTTGGTTTTGCTCTTGTTGTTGTCTCACCAACCCAGTTAAAGCTTCCACCATTCTTTCTAATCGATCTATTCTGGCATTAGAAGATCCTGACTCATCTACATTCCTTGCGTTGGTGGTCTCCATTGGTCTATAGAACCCATAGCATATAGAACATTTTATTCCCAACATAGTGGTTCCTCTGTTGTCTCATCATTACAGTTCTTGTCTCTTTATATATTCAAAAACACACGCACACATGCACACATGTTTATGCCATGCCCTATTTCTTTTCTAGGACACCCTACAGCTCATATGGACATGTGTGTGGGTAAATTAACTCGTGCTCTGATACCATTCTGTCACGACCCAAACCCGCCCCTAAAAGTTTGGCATCGCAACCGGCCAGTAATCCAAGATTACCAAAGGCCTTCCTGTACAAAACATAAATAATCGGGGCTCGCAGAAGCAAAGACAGAATACTATAAGTCCAAAGAGCTGTGCATATATATGAACAAATATTTACATGCCAAAAATGTTAATTTACCCACTTACATTACAGAACATATATAACGAAATAACAACCACAAAACATAGGCACGTGCCACAAGTGTACAACAATAACAAAGCTTGCAGACGGCCTTCCAGGCCTAGCCCCAGCTCGGAGGCACACAAAACACTTGATAGGCTTCCAAAACGGCGGCTCGGTTCAAGACTCCGCCTAGGTTTGACTCCCAGAACGCTCACCTATAAATACATATATACAAACAGTGAGCTAAGCCCAGCGAATAACATTAAAGTAAAGGGGTAGTGAACGAATTCCACATAACATATACGTAAAACAAATCATCCATAATCATTCATATCAGAACATAACATAATGGTACATCTCATTGGATACAACACATATCGTCTTCCGACTAAAGAATCGGTTCCGGATACCGATTAACACATATCGCCACAATGAAGTGGCTAACGAGATCTCGTAACATGTATTTGTCATGGACCCGCATTTTCATGCCATCCCCCATGACTTGGGACTATTCAAAGATGCCATACTAGATTCACAAAATAGGACATTCGTTCACGGAAAACAATATCATTCAGAAAACATAACTTAACGTATCACATTTGAAACATAGTTTATTTTAACATATCTTTACAGAAATGTTACTCACAGTGGGTTTCCAAAACCGGTTGCGCGGTCTTCAAGGTTTGACCTACAAATACAAACATTTATAACACAATTTTGTAAAACATAATGCCATAAATCAAGTAGTTCATGCCATTCTAATCTTTCTTTCGTTACTTTATTTCATGTTTATGAGATGCTAAATGATGCAAATGACATGTAAAAATCAAGTAAATGAAGTCCCGGGAGTCAGAAAATATCAAAAGAGCAAAATTGGAAAAAAACACTGTTTGGCCGCACGTGCGGTACATGTCCGCTCGTGCGGTGGCCAAGGCCGCACGAGCGGTGGAACTGCAGAATGTATTTTGGCCAAACCAGTCCGAAAATTCTGTTTTGAAAGGGGACTTCTTCTTTTACAAAAATAACTTCAAAATCATGAAACTCATAACTTCTTTTACAACTTGAATTAAACTTCATAACTTCTAAACAAAACCTAAATGCATCATATAAAAGAGCAACCCTTGAATTAAGATGGAAAACCATAAACATGCACATAAAAACTTCATTCTTAAAATCCATGGAGGTCTCCCTCAAATATGCCAAATATAAACATGAATCATAAATTTATGCCATGTATGCTCAAAGTAAACATAATTTCCCTTTCATTTCATTTACTTGCCATGAGATTATACATGTATCAACCTTATTTCAAAACATTAGAAGAAGATCCTTACCTTGATTAAATAATTGGAGAAGATTAACTTGTTTTCCCTTTCTTTTCTCTTCTTCCTCCTTTGGTTCCCTTTCTCACGAATTTCCTCTCTTTCTCTTTCCCAGATATTTTCTTTTCTTTGTATTGAGTCAAACAAGGGTCAACATCCTTATCTTTAGTTATATAAACAATTGTGCCAAAAACTTGAGCCAAACATGGCTTAGCGAATCAGACGAAATTTAGTTCTCAATTAAGTTTTCCAAATAGCTCTAAAAATTCCTGGTATCACATAGGCGTATTCAATTTCATTTTCCGAACCCATTATGGTCGTCAATTTCAGTCCCGAAGTTGTAGCCTCAACAGATATTTTTCTCATTCAAACAGATATTCTTCAATTAATTCATATGAACACATAATTAATTACGGATAATTGTGACATGCATCTTGGGATCATTACACGCTTACTCTGTCTCCGCACCTCTTTCTCTCTCTCCCGCTCTACTTTTACCACCAACTATCACCAAAGCCCTAGTTGCCAAATCCACCTCCACCTCCACCTTCACCTCCACCTCCTTCTCTGCCACTGACGACGACGACGACCAAGCCCTAACAAGCCTTGAGAGTGATTTCGTTGCCGGAAGGTCTCCTCTGTCAAATCGAACTTTCTAGCAATGCTGGTGGCCAGAGTAGTGAAAGGATCCTTTGTTGGCTTTAAAGTCCTAGAGAGCTACAGCGGAAGACGGTGATGAGGTTTTTGGAAGATCTTTGGTCTGTGAGCAATGAGGAGAGAAGTGCGATTGATGATGTGTATTCGCCGGATCTGAAGTCTAGTTGGGTAGGGAGGGAGGGTTTGGATTCGGTAGCGACGCACAATGACACTCTTCTCACCTTTCCAAAATGCTCTCCACTATTTTCGCGACTCCAACTCTGCTGTTTGATCTGGACCTCCGTGCGATGCCGACGATGCATACATACATATGCATATATATAGGACAAACTTCACTTTACCCCCCCGTGGTTTGGACCGGGTGCGGTTTACCCCCTGACATTCGGAAATCACCACATAGCCTCTCTGTGGTTAATGGACTAAAACACATAGTTAGCTTTTTTGTTTAAGATAACATAATGTGAAAGTCACGCGCCTCTATAGAGAGTGAGTCCTTTTTTATGACAAAAATACCCTTTCTACCTCTTCGAATTTACAAAAGATGTCATTCTATTTTCAACCTTTTTTTTCTTCACATTCTCTCTCTCTCTCTCTCCTCCCCTCAAACCACCACCTATATCCATCCTCTCTCACAAGATGAACAAACACATCTCTGATCAATTGAACAAACACATCTTTGATCATGTGTACATATATATATATATATTTTTCTTGATCATGTGCATATACATATACATACATATATATATATATATTTGTATGCATATACAAATCTAAACTCATTTTAATTTATTTATTTTTGATTGAAGAGAACTGAAATTCTTCCTATACATACACACACATATATATATATATATTTGTATACATATACAAATCCAAACCCATTTTATTTATTTATTTGATTAAAGAGAACTGAAATTCCTTCCATACGCATATATATATATACAAATCCAAATCCATTTTTATTTATTTTTTATTTTTTTATTGAAGAGAATTGAAATTCCTCCCGTATGACTTGTAAAATGCTAACGAAGTAGAGAACTTCATTTATAACCCCAGCCACTTTAGAGCCATCTATTCTTAATTTATGCAAATCATAGTTTTTTCAAATCTATTTTTGGATAAAAAATTAGGCTTTTGATTTGGGGTTTTTTTTCATGATTTTTTTCAAATTAACATTATTTTGATTAGCCTTTTGATTTCTTTCATGTTTTCTGTGTTGATTCAAAGATAATTATTATTGACAAAAAATAAATAAATAATAGAAAATTGGAGTCACAAGTTGCTGATTATGCAAAAGTCATTGCGTAGCTTGAAGCTGCTAGAGCGAAGGTGAAAGTGTTAAAGAAGAAACTCAAGTCTGAATCGAAACAGAACAAGGAACAAAGTTTGAAATGGAGAGAGAGAGAGAGAGAGAGAGAGAGAGAGAGAGAGAGAGAACTGGATTTTTCCTAAAATTGAGAGAAAGAAGAATAAGATGAAGATGAGGGTATAATTGTCAATTTAAAACTTTTGTTAACAGAAGTTAATGTGCGTTTTAGTCCATCAACCACATGAGGGTTATGTGGTGATTTCCAAATGTCAGGGAGTAAACCACATCCAACCCATACCACGGAGAGGTAAAATGAAGTTTGCGCATATATATATACATACGTAGACCGATCTGAATATATACATACATAGACATATATACATGTATATACATGCATGCTGATATGAAATGATATGAACAGATTCACTCTTCCAAAAATCTTTTCATCATCTATTGCTATAGATCTGTGAAGTAGGGTTTAGATGTGAGATCTGAATAACTTTGCAACGGATTTTGTGGTTCTCTGTATTGTATTGAAGGTGCGGAGTCAACTGGTCCTGTTGTTGCAATTGAAAACTTGGAATCTATTCTAGAAGAGACGACTCGATCAATTCCAACAATGCAATTTAAATTACTGCTACTTTTACTAGTTATTATTTTGCTTAATTGCATCACATTCATGGAAGAAAAATGATTATTTGTACAAATTAAGAGCTAAAACATAATTCAAAAAAAATTCTTTAAACTTAAATAGCTCAATTGAACGGATCTCAAACAAATCTCAAATGATGATGATATGTGATGATGATAATGATGATGATGATGATGTTGATGATAATAAACTAATGTGTATTTTTTTTAATTTTTTTTTGTGATCTAAGTTGAGCTTGAAGATTTTTTGATTTGAAAGTGCAGTTGATCAGATGATGAAGCAATATTGAATTGAATAACATTTGTAGAGAGAGAGAGAGAGAGAGAGAGAGAGAGAACAAATCATGGAAGGGGAAAAATTCAACAGATCATAGAATTTCAATAGATACAAAGATTTGAACCGATAAAAAATCTACAAATAGAATTCAAGAAAAAAAATGGAACTATAATAAAATTTGTACAAATAGATTTAAGCACATAAGTGAAAAAAATAAATAGATAATAAAATTTCATAGATATTTCAATAGATAAAAGAAAAAAAATTGAACAGATAGCCAAAATATTTGAACAAATAGAAAATATAAATTTGAACAGATAGACAAAAAAAAGTCAACAGATAAATTAAAAGATAAAATTGAAAACAAAATACCCTCCCAAAACAACAAAAATACTTCTCACTAAACTATTTCACAAATGGTGAACATTTCAATAATAAAAAATATGACTCAACTTAATTTATATCCTAAAGTTTTTTTTTAAAAATAAATAAGAGGCATGAAGGTGCTGGATTTCTTGGCATATAAAACACTCATTCAAAATCAGAGAACATCAACAGCATATATGCATTAATATTTGACAGATATATAATTGAGCCCTTCACATGCCATTTCGTTTTTGTTTTTGTTTTTTCGTTTAATGAACCACCTCTCTTCCATCCTTGCTGGGTGACCAGCACGATGATCATAGGTTATACCTCGGTTGATATCTCCGTAGCCAATCTTCACCCTTCTCATAATAATCCATCCTACTGAATGTTTGTTGTGGGAATTGCATCGCCGCAGCATAAGCAGCAGCTCCACGCCACGCATCAAGAATCGGGTCCAATGCTCTGATGATCCGTATCGGGGTCCCACATGGTCGAATCATACGGATTCCAGCTTCCAAGCGTTCATCCATACCGGGGAAAAGGCAGCTCCCACCAGTCATTAGGATCGAATTAGTCATTCTCTCGTCCAACCCTTCTTCACCCTTTGATGGAAACCTCCTTAATGAGACCCCAACCATCTCATCTAACCCCGCCTGGTCAATCCCGATTAAGTTAGGATGAAACAGAATTTCAGGGCACCGAAATCTTTCTACCCCGAGAACGATTTGGAAATCTTCCTTAGTCAGAGGACGGATCCGTGGAACCTCAGCAGCAGAGGACCCTGATTCTGACTTAAAAACAAACGTAGGATCTATTTCCTGTAAAAAAGTACGATCCGTGAAATGCAAGACAAACTGGAAAAGAAAAATGGATAAATTATACATAGGGTCTTTGATAGCATTATTTCATTTTGTATCCCTGATCTTTAATTTGTTTCAATTACATCCCTAAACTTCACACATTTATTCAATATAGTCCCTCTCCCTAACTGCTATCTAAAAAATATACAAAAAGGTGCTCAAAAAAAAAAAATATACAAAAAAAATGATTAAGTTGGCCTCACATTAGATATTAAAAGGCATTAAGGATAGTTTAATACGTCTATTTATACAAAAATACTATCCAAGAATCAAATATGCTATGTCTCAGTAATGGAGTGAAAGGCTTGGATATGCATTTTTTTCGCTTGTCTCGTGGTTCATTTTGATGGGAAATAAGATAAATTTCTTCCAACGCTCTTTAAATACCTGGTGTGAGGTTGACATAACCAATTTTTGTATGTTTTTTTTTTAAATGCTATAAACAGTAGGGACTACATTGAATAAGTGTGTGAAGTTTAGGGATACAATTGAAACAAATTAAAAATTAGGGCCCAAAATGAAAAAGAAAAAGAAAAAAAGGTGCTATACTTTAGGAACCATTTGTGTAATTTACCCGAGAAAAAATAGCAGATCATAAATCAAAAAGAATAAAACCTTGAGCCTAGACGAGATGCGAGTTAACTCGGCTTCATCCTCATCTGGGCCCTCATCATCATCATCATTATCTTTGCTCATCAGTTTGTAGAGTTGCCAATCTTCATCTTTGATACCAAAAGTATCCTCACCCTTCCCACGATCAAACGCTGCTGTTGTCAAGAGACGCATCCTTTCCTTCTGCGCAGCATTTAATCTCTCACCACGGCCAACAGCTCCAGACATACTATGATTTCCATTCGTGTGGCCACCATTGGTCTTAAGTCGTTTTCGCTGCTCAACTTTCTCAGAGAGCTCATTGTATTTAGCACGCAACTGCTCCCCATAAAGCTCTGGATTCTCCCTACATTGAGAAGAAAGAATGAATGAACATATTTATGGTAACCATCTAACACAAGATCTGACACATTGGCTTGCATCTTCCACAAGAATTAAGATCGTCTGTTGAAATCTATACAATGTTTCTCTTGTACAAATATGGAAGGCATTTAGCTAAGCATTCCGTATTTAGCTTTAGATGCATTAGTGGATGCTTCTATTCATTATTACCACACACACACAAATACCAGAAGGATGTTTCTACTCTTTGAAAATTTTACACCTAATAGCAAAGACTAAATTAGCTAAGCAACATACAATCTTTTTTCTTCATCATGTTTGTTTTGCCTCTCTCTTTCCAATTCCTCTTCAAAGCGTTTCTGTTTAGCTCGCTGCCGACCATCAGATGTGGTTTTGAGAAACAACTGCTTGCGCTTTTCCTTGAGCTGTCAAGAAGACCAAAACATTCTCGATGCTGTAAAACTAGAAACAAATTTTAAAATAGTAGGGATTTGAATGAATACGAGTTGAAAACAATACTGCATTGCCACTCTTTACATTCCAAGATAGATGAAACCTCCTCTAAATTTTGTTAAAAAAAGTTTAGCCACAATTGACAAGGACCAAATGAAAGCAACTTTGAAAACTGCAGTTGTTTGATGTGTCAACTAAAGAATTAAGAAACAAGTCAGAAGTTGTGAGCAGATGCATCAGAATATCACCAGCACTCCGATATTTGGGAATTGGGATGTGAATGTAATGCAAGTGGTTGTACATTAATAAAATCAACAGCAACTTCAAAATGGAGAAGCTTTTGAGTATCCATGTATGTGGTATAAACACATACCTGCTCCGGTGTCAGCATGTTGTCAGGTATATTGATAAGAGAATACTTTTCAGCTGTGGAAGGATCTACCTTCTCCTCGGTTTCAACTAATTCGCCCTTTGCCTTTCGCAAAGACTGTGTTACTTTCAGAAGAGCAGATTCTATTTCCTGCTTAGAGACATATCCAGTCTCTGAGAGGAAAGATGGAATGTCACTCCCTTCAACATGCCTGAGCTGCTGTAGAAGAAATTCCAAACCCTTTGATTCATTTTCTAGTTCATTTATCCTAGAAGTCCTCTTTGCCTCGGCCATTTCCCGCAATCTCTGACCTTGTTTCTCCTTAAGAGCTGCCTTTCTAGCAATCTCCTCCTCTGAGGGTGGCTCTTCAACTGGTGATGGCGTCCACGGGAGCTGCCAACACCTGGTTTTCTCTTCAACTTCCTTAGTCCCTTGCTGTTACATTATTACCAAAACTGAACTTCAGAGAAGAAAGTTGGCTGGAGGGAGAACAAAGAGCTTGTTACCTGAAATAATCGAGCCTCTGAAGCGTAATCTGGTGCAACATAACAGTGTTCCATTTTCAGGTCTTCAACCTTCTCCCATGTTAGTCTAGACCTGTCGTAGTATTTCAAAAAAAATAAGCAGAAGTTGATCTGCAGGAAGTTCTTATTTGATAAGAAGCAAAACAATTGTGCTCACATGTGATGAGGGTATTTTAGTGAAAGAAGTTGCTTCAAGTAATCAGTGACATGGTATCCACCAACATTTGTTCGGGAGCATGCCTCATAAACAGGTTCTCCGTTGACAAACTGAAAATGAAATAAACACAGGTTACTATAATGAGTGCAGCCATCATTACCATACCCACAATGACAGGTGAAGCTCTCATATTGACTAAATGCATCAACATTATCCATTTTAAATGACAAGAAACAAAAAAACAGGTCAGCCTGGAATTACAAAATTGGACATGAAAAATGACCGATTATAGATCAAATCAGCAGAAAATAGGGCACACATCCACCATCACATGAGCATGAGTGTACATTTACACATACACAGCTCATGTTGCACTAGTATGTGACTCACATAACAAGCACTCGCCACAGCCAATGATTGTTAAAAACACTGTAGAAACGGAATGGACATCAAATAAAATTGCAGCACAATATAACCCTTGAGCAGCTTGTTGAAATATTACAAATTGATAAGCGACCGTCTATATGCTTTATATACACAACACATTAATAAAAAAATACAATTCTTAAAATATGCCTTATACTATAGAACTTCAGTAAAAAAAGTTTTGTAAAGCATACTGGGATAACATGACTTGTGGTAAACCCTGAGCAGATGGCAAGACCATCTTTATCACAAACGCCAAGTTGTTGATTATACTTATAGCTGAAGGCAGCATCAACACCAAATGCTGTAATCACATAAAGGATAGACATGTTAATTAGGCATAACAAAGACAACAATACAAACGTAAATACAGCCAATAAAGTAAGAAGAAATGTAGAACCAAATGCATGGGTAATTTACAAATATCTGTAGGGAGTGAAATATTAAAGAGAACTGTATGGACAGAAAGATCATACCAAGCCAACAACAACTCTTGTCATGGTGTACTAAATCATGGCAGATCACACATTTGCTTGGTAATTATTCAGCCTAAGCATCCCATGTAACATAACCTAGAAGTTCATTGAAACATGGAAAGGTTTCCACAAAAGTAATAGCCAGTGTTCATACCTACTGATGGAACCCCATAGGACTCAAATAGAAGTTCTGCCATTTTACTGCGAGACTGTACTGGGTTGCATGCACATTCTGTAATTAGGACAGGATGGTCAATCTGTTCTGCCGTCAAATTGAAACAACAAAAGTTTATGTCAGTATAATGCAAGCCAAAGTCTCAAGAAAATACAATTACTCAATGATAACTATGCCAGATCTGCAAAAATAAACACATGAAAATCACAGTGTAGTGCAAAGTGTTGCATAGGATGAGACATTTGAAAAGCTGTATAAAATACATTTTGCTCTCAACAAAATTTGAAATTTGTTGATTTTGTTTTCCCTTCATTTATAACTTTATATGTTTTTTCAACAACCATGAAAGAAGATTCACAGGATTCACCTTTTGTTGATAACCACATTTTTGGTGATCATTTCATATTAGGTTTCATACTTGTCGATTCACATAATACGCTAATCAATGTTGAATCCAGTAAGACTGATGATCTCCAAGTGCCACAAATGTGCAAATACATTAATTCAATATGGTGACCTATGGTTTGATTTTGATGATGTCTAAAATGTGTTTGTTGGTTGGTTGGGTTTTACTATGACATATGCTTGACAATGTTTGACACAAATTTAGTATTTTGCATGATAAACTTGTGTTCTGAATTGCAAACATCCTTTGATTTTAGCTAACAAATAGCATTATGATGTATAAGGATCTAATGTGTTTATCATTTGTAGTTCATAAATATTTCACAAAAATGAGGGCCTTTGAGTTTAAATGTTGTATATCTTTTTCTCTCAAGAAGTCTAGATTGAAGAACTCCAAGTATGAGATCGTTTGGTAATCTATTAGTGATACAAAAATTCAATACTAACTTATCTTAGAGTCCTGAGAAACTTTTATTTTTACATCTACAACATTTGTATTGTGCTTAATCATGTTGTATCTTGTGATCTACATTCAATGATCCATGAATGAACTCATTTGATCTTGATTTAATGTTTGGATGATTCATTTCTAACCTTATTTGAAGTTGAATTTGTGTTTGGACATGTTTTGGAACGCCTAAGGTTAAAAATTCAAGTTGCTGGAAAAAAGTTCAATACCAAATTCTGGTGGTGTTGACCAAGTTGGTGCCAACACCAAAGTCAGAAATTTCAAATATGATAGTACAGCGGCTATATTTCAATGGCTCTTTTTGCATTAAATGCATTCCAACTACTTCCAACAATCAAACAAGAGCTATAAAAGGAACATTTCTACACATCTACAAACAAGAGATAAAAAAATAAAATAAAATAACTATCAAGATTTGAACCCGAACTTTCGCATTCTTTGTTTTCGAGCTTCAATGTTTTTAAATAAAATTATTTAGGAGTTTGTTGTACAAAAAGCCTAGTGTTTTTTTTTCCTCCACATAATTTGTAAATGGATTGTTGAACCCTTGTTGTATTATTTTTTCTTTTTTCCCTTTACTTCCATTTCGTTTATTTTTCTTTTTGTGCAAATTAAACATGAATATATATGCTCCTTAAGAAAATCTAGATGTACCTGTGATCGATTTGCACCCAACCGATCGAATCCAAAGTCAAGAATCTACAAATGCAAGAAATAATATGTGAGGATAAAAAAAAAGTAAAATTCAATAACTAATTAGATACACATTCACACACTACACAAATCTATAAAATTTTAATATTCTCGGTTAACAATTTAGTTGTAAAATCTTTTATGTGACTTTGCAAGCATGACATCATGTCTGGCCTCTAGAACTGCATTAAAAATTCCATAGTAACCGAGGGAGGGGGTATGTGGGAGGTTAAACCTAATTATAAAAGGTGCAGGTGATACGCAGTAGACCAATAGTTTTCTTCAGTGGTTCTATTTCAATTCAACATTTCATGCTCCAACTTGAAAGAACAAGAATTTTCTTGATGCTACACTCTATGTTCTGGGCTAATATTTCATGCTTCAAACAATGTGCTTGTGCTTCACGTGTTATGGGTATGTTTATTTTGACAAGTAATGTGTTAAGTTGTCTGTTACACAATCGATTTCATGATAACTACATTCTGGCCATATAGAACATTTTTTTCTTTTTTAGTTTGGTGCATCATAAAACAAATTTTATTATCGCAAAATGAGGAACAATAAAACAAGGTCAGTTAACACAGAGATCAAAAGGTAAAAATACATAAGAAAAGCAAATGTGTGAGAGAGGCAAATTATTTTAGCATTGATGACATAATATATTGTTATAGGATTTAGTGTGTTGGCAATTTTCATAAACAAAACAGGTGCTCGGTGTCTAGGTTAGGTGTATGGGCCTGAGTGACCAAGTGTTCAAAATGGCTACATAGGCAAGCCAAGCAAACCGAGCAGGCACCAAGAATGAGTCAGCTTGAAATATGAGCACATTGATCTTGGCAGGGAAGACAAGAATAGGTGAAAATGCACTAACATTAAGGACAACTTGGTCGAGGCAAGAGTAACAAGTGCTAACCGCAAAACAGCATGCTTGTGCGGGGAGTCCTCAGCCTAGCGGCTGAACAATTTAAAGCCCTGTCCCCAAATACATAGAATTAGGGCTAGGGCATTGCGCGCACTACCCTTTTTTGGCATTCCTCGACCCCAGTGGTGAGGATTTGGAGATGTATGATTGGCATGTGTTATCATAAGACTTGCACATGGAATCAAATTCTGTGACGAAGCCAGGTACAAGATGATGTGGCAATGCCACATGGCGAGGTGTTCACATGTGTCTACAAATTTGATTAATAGCATGGATAAAGAGATATCAAGTGTGCCAGTGTGCCAGCATTAGTCACAAGTAAAACTGGATCAAGCTTACATATTCCATTATCTCAAACTGAAAGACAACATCACTGTCAAAAGCCGAACGAGGTCCTGACCGTGTGCAATCAAAATATTTCATCAATGCAGGATCATGGTCACCAACAATTGTGACAGTTTCACCTGCATCACAAATAAATACATGAATAAGAGTAATTTTATTCAACTGAGTCGCACACTGTTAAAGCAAGTCATTAGTAGATGATCATGTTCTCGAAGGAAAGGATATAATAGAACCCCCATACTGTAAATTCTATCACCACATAGCCCATAATACCTACCCCTTGGCACATCCCGCTAGAAGCCAAATCAAAGAGATCAATGAGACAGAAGAAGTTAGATGTTAGCATGATATATACATTTTTCTTTCTTATTTTTTTTCATAAGTCGCATGATACATGCTCAACAACAAATCGGAACAGATTATTTTTGTAGAGATTGTCCATAAAAAATTCCCAAATTTGCTTTTGACGGGTGTTATGCACACAATGCACTCTTGGTCAAAGGGAGGTTGATGAATGCATTAAGGAGAATTGTGTCCATCAGAAAGTGTAAAAACTATAGCACTATCCCTATACTTCACCTCTGTAGAAATCTATAAGAGAACAGTTCAATAGCAAATTTTCTCTTCTTCTTTTTTTTTTTTTTTCGTTGATTAGTAACAGCACATCCACTCGTGTACACATCAAAAACCCACACAGGTAAGCACCATAGTGAGAAAAGACCACCTTTATGAGTTTCAACATCATGAGAAAAAAGTCAAAAAAGCACAACCATCTCTCTATACCCACCGTTTTTTTCCCAACCAACACAATATGGAACAACTACAAATAAAAATGATGAAAATATCATGCATCGAAAGTATGGGAAGCATAACAAATGAAGAGGGAAACCAGACAAGGATAATATAATTATTCAGAAATATTCTAACTTGGATCTTGCCTAGGAAATTCATTATTTTAATTTTCTATAAGAGTTCTATGTTTTTTCTTTAATTTTGAGCTGGGCAGTATCATATTTTTGTGTTATGAGCTGTAAGGTGGGCTGCCAACATAGGATGTTGTTTATGGGCTGATTTACTTAGTTTGGTCCAGTTTAGTAGGCTTTAGAGCTCAGATACCACCCTTGTCTTGGCCTTTTCCTTGGAACCCAACAATTAGTTGGGCACCAAGTTTGCTTGGTTCCAAGTTCTCCAGGCACCAAGTTGCCCCCATTACATACATGAGTGATGAATTAACCTATTTGAATGATGAATGGAGAAATCTTTGCTTCCTATTACTAGTGGATGTGTGATGCATCTTTTCTTGCGCTTGATTGCCTAAAAACCTGGATGTGAGATCCTAGAATTTTCCTTCTCTTTTTCTTCTTCTTATTCTATTAGATTTTCCAAAAACAAACAAACAAACAACTAACCTTTTAATCTTTACAAACCATAACCTAAACCCAGAAATAAAATGTCTGCATTGTGAAACAGATGCCTTCTTGGAACATCATCCCCATTAAAAAAATTCTATCTAGATAGACAGAATGATAATATTCTAATTTCTAATAAATATAACACCTAATAGGGGAGCAAAAAACAAAGGTGTTGTCAACATGAACTCCATGAATAATACATACATCAAGAAGGGATTGTTGAGATTCATATCCATATATGATATATCTCAACCTATTAACAATTGGTGCGTTTATCCTTAGGGATAAAATATGAAGAAATCTTGAGCTAAATAACTAAACAAGCATTTGACCTAGGGAATTATCAATGTGCCACCTCCTATTAAAGATCATTTATTTGACAAAAGGACTTACTTCAACTCAATCTCATTTTCTCTTCTCTTTTCTTTTCTTTTTTTTTGGTCTTTTCTAGATTAGTGTAACAAATTGCATCAAGCTTTTGCACGATATGCAAGGATATATTACAGTATATGACCACAAAATCCATGCATTTTCGGGCAAAAATTGTATCCTTCTTATTTGAGAGCTTGAAAATGATATCAGCAGAATTGAGGGACCTTTAAATTATTCTTTCACCTTCATTGTTTACTGCTGTGGAACGAAATTCATGGCTCAAATGAGTGTAAATTCATCTTTTCACAAAAAATGGGGAGAAACAGCCATTTTCTGATCAAAATTGCTAATCCTAACAAGAGAACTATCTGTAATCTGCATATGTTCTATGAGACACCAAATAAATTAGGCAAAGGTTATTGTGTGATATTGTAGAACATTACAATTAAGGCACAGCATTAAGAATGTGTTATCTATCTATCTACATAAAAATTGTTAGTCTTTATTTCCAAACCGGAGAATTATGCATAAGACTCCAATGTCAATGGAGAATTGGGAAACAAAAAGAAATATTTCAATAGTGGGTCACAAAATACAAAAGTTCAGGGCACGTCACAATATTATAGAATTTGCACTGTACCAGAAGCATTGGCCTATTTGGGTGAAGGTCAGAAATATTTTTACAATATCTCTTTCTGAAACCTTACTCTGCATAAAATTACTAGTCTTTGTTTCCAAACCAGTGAATTATATTATTATATACAAGACTCCAATGTCATAATAAGAGAATTGGGAAGCAAAAGGAAATATTTTAATAATTGGTTAGGGCACAATATGATGGGATAAGTTCCCCTCTTTACCTTCCTCTATCTCCATACCTCTCCATACCCCTTTTGTAGGCCCCAATCTAGACCCGCACACGATCGAAACCATCCATCTTTGCAAAAAAATGAGATTCATCGAACAATTAAAAACACAAGAAAAAATCATATTTTTTTTAATAGTATGAACGACAAATGTAATTGTACACTTAAACTATCCATTTTATAAATTGATATTTGTTTATGTGTTTACAGTTGTCCGATGGAGTTGATTTTTTCTGCTAGGTCTACGAGGTAGACGATTTGGACCATCAATCGTGGTCTATGAAGCATAGGTACATCAAAAAACATGCCGTACCTGTACCAGGTACTTACCGGCGTATGATATATCGTATGGTATTTCTGCATACATACTGATACACAAAATACGTACCCAAATTTTTTCTTCTTAATTTTTGATATACCTAGACGTACCTAGTATATACCCAAGTCGTACTGTACCTCAATTGAAACAATATTTTCTTCTACTACAAAGACAAAACTCCTTTCACTAGACTTTTTTTAAATTTTTTGTTTTATGTTGTTTCATTTTATGATTTTTGTTTTATGCTTAGCATTATTTTTTGATTTATACATTTACTTTTGGCATTAAATATTAATTATAGATTTAACCTTAACAAATTAAACTATTTAATTAATTTTTACATTATTCTAAATTAAAAATAAATATTCTTTTACAAGGATACCAAGCCGCACCTGTCTCTTATTTTTTTTTTAATTTTATAGTATCGACGTACTCATATCCTATTATTACCAATACTGGTATCCATGTCCGTGCTTCATGGATGTGCTTTTCCACCATCATTTCCAGGATTTACTACTACTCCCAAACATCAAATATCACTTAAATGATCAAATTGCTAAAATAACAATGCTTTATAACAGAGTCAAAAATGCCAAAGAATCGTCAGTACCTGTAACTTTATGGCGTGGCCTTTGAACGATGTTTCGGAAGATAATGCGAGGATCAGTTTCTCCTGCCCATCTTCATAATCATCAACGAACAATATATCAATATTCACATATACATATATATATATATACACACGCAAATACATATGTATAATCGAATAGAGATTTGAGTGTAGTACCCGATTCGGAAATAGGAAGCGCCATTGTCGATAACAATCGGACAACTTGAAGGGAAGAGATTGTAATCTGATTGTCTCTCTGTCTTGCTTATGAATGGCATTCTCTCTCTCTCTCTCTCTCTCTCTCTAAATGGAGATTGGGGTGTGCCCTAGCTGCGATTGTGAAAGCTCTAACAGGTTTGTCAAAGCACTAGACCGGATAGAGCGGCCTGAAATGTCGAACCGCTTTTCCAAAACCGCTTTTCCAAAGGCTTGTTTGGAAATTGGGTTACTGCTGCACCCAAATCTCTAGTTGAGGGTAGCCCTGTTTGGTAGAACTGTTGGAAAGTGCTTATACCTTATGCCTAAACAGCTTATAATTTATAACTTTCAGTTTAAGCTGATTTTCAGCTTATTCTTAAAGCATCTCCTGCTCCACTCAAAGAATAAGCTGATTTCTGACTTCCAAAAAGCTATAAGTTATAAGTTATAAGCTAAACCAAACACATCAAAATAACTTAAATTAAGCTGAAAGCTGAAATAAGCTGTAATTAAGCTCTGCCAAACAGGCACGTTGTCCTTCTGCTGGCTTGGGTCTTTCTTATCAGCATGTGCAATCTTGTGCTTTGAATTTTTTATTTTTATTTTTATTTTTGGCAATTGATAGTAATTTTACAAATATCACAAAAATCATGTTAAATTAGACAATTAACCATTTAAGAAAGACCTACTATCTAACAATACACATTCGTAATCCAACACTAATAACTATAATACAATACAAGAAAGAGCCTCATAACGTTGAAGAAACAAATTAATGATTCGGTCTACTATTTTCATTAATTAGCTAAGCTTTTTATATTTTTTTAGAATAGTTATATATATATATATTAGTTTAAAAAATCATTTTCGTCACAAAAAGATAAAATTTTACAAAAATTACTCTTGATTAGTAACTTTTATATTTACAGTTTTCTATTTATATTTATACAAAATTTACAAATCATAAACAAAAAAATTTTAGTATCTATTTTTATTTTTAACAACTTGTAAACAACTTACAAATTTTATAAATTTATTGTAATCACAAAATATATATATATATATATATATATGTTTTCACTTGTTTAGAAGAAAAAAAAAATTGATTCTTTTCTCATTCTCCTACTCCTTGTAGCCATTACTCACCACTCATAACCAACATCACCAATGACTTCCTCTAAGCACCACTTATTGCTTACAGCAATTACTTTCAATCACTACTTTGAACAGTCAGTTACCATTTTCAATTGTTGATCACCACTTCTTGCGACGAACAACAACTTTTGACAGTCACCAACTACTTCACACCAAAAGTTGACAACAACCTCTGATTAGTATCTTTATCCATTATCTTTAACAGTCGACAATTTTTTCTCGCTAACTACTCATTTCATTTGTTTTCAAAACAAAATTTTAAAATACATAAGTATTACATTGTAGACCGCCCGAACTTTGCTCCTTGCGCGAAGGCGCGCATAGTAGTTCTAGCTATTACAGTTCGGACTCCTGTCACGGTTCTATATCTAGTCTCACAAAATACAATGTAAGACTGATAAATCACCAAAGAGTTCAAATTCGGCAAATCGTTTTGAAAAATCGATTTTAATCAAGAAATGTCAAACATGGACTGCTTTGCCAGATTACAGAGTCGCCACCTAAATATTTTGTTTTGAGAAATTTAGGAAACACTGACCCATGCCAAAGGCCACGTGTCTGTCATCACCAAAGTTGCCTCGGCTTGGGAACTTGGGTACGAGAAGGGAAGGTCCTGAAATGAGCACTCTCGCTCGCCCGATCAAAGGATCAGCCTCTACTAACATGATATGTTGTTTTAAAGACACATGTGTTCTTATTCCGATTATTAGCTAAACTTACTATATGATGCACACAGCATATAAGTATAGACTAAATCGCTTGATTTGGAACAAAACATCTTATGTTTGTTTTTTCAAAAATGGTTTGGAGATGCTACTCGCAAGTAAGCTAAAGCGCGAATTTGCCGCCAAACAAGGTGGGCTTAAAAACATGATGATTTGCCACTTCAAGTGGGCTTAAAACTCACATCTCGATGAATTATTCCAATTCAAGTAATGAAGCTTTCATCCACAAGCATTTATACAGTTAAACAATTAAGCAGTTAGCCTCATGGCAATTATGCTAAACATGACAGTCACTTACACGCATGCAAGGATGCTAAAGCATAAACACTCACAGTGTACTCCAAGCCAAAACAAAAGCTAGTTAGTAGTCAATGCTTAATGTAACACATGCAAAAATGCAGCTAAAATAGGCTCGGCTATCTAGAATGGCATATGAATGCAACACTTGATAACATGCTGTTAAACACGTATTCAAGTAAAGTGTATTGAAATACAATGCAGTTTGAATGATGCGCCGAGCCCGGTGCATGCAAGACAAAATGAATGATGCACGCATGCAAACATAAGTATGCTAATTAAAACATATCCTAAAATTAACCATCAAAAGCTGGTAAATAAAAGGAAGAAAGATGTGGGGTTGGAAGATATTCACACACACACACACACACACACATACACGCACACGCACACTTATTACAGCATTTGCCCTCTCGACGGAGGGTCCAAATAATAAGCTAACTAGCTACGCTAATTAAATTAATTATTACAAACCAACTAATTAACCATGCTATTCTAGCTAATTAATTATTACAAAACTTTAACTAATTAATCGAATTAATTAAGTTACAAAACCAACTAAGAAAAAGAAGCTAAATTAGACTACCACAGCTCTGCCTCGGAATAATGAATGATGCATGCTCGGTTTCCTCGCTTGGAAATCCATTACTATGCCCAAAATTGTCTCTGTTTGCATTTGATTTGATCTCAGAACACTATACAAACTCCAGAATGCTTCTGCTCCAACACAGGGACCCTCTGGTGGGCTGCTTGTGAAGCCCCTGAAATATGTATTCACTTTAAAGACCCTAATGTTTGAATTATTTTCTTAAAGCCCCTCGGTTACTTGAATTAATTCGAATCTTGTCTGCTAGCATTACTATTTTTATTTTTGTCAAAACAGGAATTTCCCTAACCGGATTAGGATCCCTAACCTAATTTAATTCTACATAAGTTACATGTATTTAACTCCAAGCCTTCACCCTTTAATTAAATTCAAAACTTGCCCCAAAAACTAGTACTTGTACCTTGTACCTTGAAGTACCATCAATCATGTAATATATATATATATATGTATATATCTTGAAGAGTGTATCCTAGGACATAAAATAATAAAGAATTTGCCCTCCACACTTCCCTATGGCTGGCCCTTCCTTGGAGAATGTGAGGAATCAAATTCCAAGAAACACCATCATGAGATTCTAGGAAAATACACAACCTAGTGACCTAGACCTAGGTTGCTAATTTCAAAACTAGTTCCATTTTAACTATGTGTAGCCTAAATCAATGAACAAGCCTCCCAAATCCCTTCTACTCCTTTAGAATTCAAACAAATCCTAACATTTCCATCAATTTCTAACTAAGGGGCTTTTAGGACTTTTTGCCTCAAAAGTTTGTCTATAAATACCAACACACTCCCCTAGCTTGCAAACACACATAACACACTCACCCACACACACATTCGGTTAGAGAGAGGGAGGAGAGCAAGAGAGAGAGGAGTCTAGAGAAGAAGAGGGGGGGAGAAGAGAGCATTCTTGTGCAAAATAGCAAGTAACCCACAAACACAACCTTCTCTTTTATTTTCCTTCTTTCAATACATGTTTCTAAATAATGTGTTTCAGATCTGTTATTAAAGAGTTCTTATGTTAAAAATGCTAAGATTTGAGTATTGGTTCCATCTCTCTTGTATTTTCTCCATTTTGGTCCAAAACCATTTTTTTTGTACCAATCTCTCAACTTTGCAAAGGCACTCCTTCAAACAAATTTTCTGAGTTAAATATATGATAGTTAGCATATTTTCTTCACAAAATAAATGAAAATTTCCTTTGGTGGAATCCTCTTTTAATAAATCTTCTTGTTTTGGGCAAAATACCCTAGAGTTTGTTTTTGCAGCCCACTTCCAGAAATTCTAGAAAAATGTACAAAATTATTTTGGACCTCTATTTTATGTCAAAATCTTCCTTAAAGTGTTAGCTTTCAACTAAAATTGGTTTCATCAAAAAACATTAAGCGGTTTGCAAGAAAATCAATTTTTCGTAACGGTCGACGGATTTGGACAGAACCTGGACATCGCTGGAATATTTTCTAAATAACTCAAAATCTGGAAAAGCGATCCCATTTACAAAAGATGTTCTAGAAACTAGATTAAATCCTCTACGAACCATAGGAAGGCCAAGTCCGGTAAAGGATCTAAAATAGCCCTTTCATTTTAAATTTTTATGTGATATTAAATCTGAAAATTTTGTTATGTGTGGATGTTTCACACCCTTGAGTTCATGAGATTGCTTATTAGCTTATGATCATATCTTGGCATGATATTATATGTGTTGTGATTATGTTATTTACTTTTCTCATCTTAAGAATGCATGCTTATATGGATGTTATTGTCTTATAAGTTGGACTAACCTTGATTTAAGACATTTAATTCAACGGAAAACCTAATGGGGAGGGTATTGGGTTTTCGAGCACTTGAATAATGAAAAGATGAGAATATGTGATATATGGATTATTGGGATGCATTCCCTATTTGAAGTTAAAGTCTTGCGCAAGTGGTTTTCAGAACCCTTGAACGGAGCGGTTGTATTCGGACCCTAGGTAGCTTGGTGTGATGAGGGATTTGGGCAAGGCCCATTATTACCGTCTCTTTTGAGGCCCTGCGGTTGGCGCTACGTGGTGTATAACCGTTGGTAGGCATCTGTATGGGAAAGAAATACACCTTATCGTATAATCCTGTTGATCAAGTCTGCGCTCCTCCGTACGACGTCGCTTTATCACCTGAAAACACAAACGTGAGCTAGCCGGCGGGTGTGTGCCGGAAACCTCTCCGATGCCTAAGTCAGTAAGCTTGACAAATAGACAAAAGCTCTGTGTATTCAGAAAACAAAGTTGTGTTACCTCCTCACAGGTGATGTAGGTGAGCTTTTATAGGTTTCGTGTGGCACAATCCTAGTAGGACTCTTACTCCTCCATGTAGAGTCCTCCTAGGATTCATACTCCTGAGAGATAATGCTTCTCTCAACACCTCCCTCACTGCTTAAACCAAGTGAGATGGTTTTACCATAGCCGAACTACCTTACGATCGAAGTAAGCAAGGCACATGTGATCTTCAACCGAACTATACTTAGTCCGGCTCTCCAATTACTGTTTTCACCTCGGTTCTCCTTCATCAACCGTGGTAAGGATAAACCGAGCTAAATATTAACAAGGCCCTTAGACCAAACTAACCCTACTGCGCCGTAACTGGTATAACATAGTGCACGGTGACCGATATAACTTCCTTGCGACCGGAATAGCCTTACGTCTATCTGGGACCGGAGTAGCTTTATGTCTGTCTGGAACCGGAGTAGCTTTTTATGGCACTATTACTCAGCCTTCCAAATTGAGGCCCACAGCAGCCTCGCTCGGCCCAATTTATATATATATATATTACCCTCTCAATTGCCCCTTAATTCCATCTGCATAGCATGATAGGGATTACCTGTTTAACAACCGAGCTAGAGTTTGCAAGCCTTTCCAGCCGAGCTATAATCCTATAGCTATTCCGGTCGAGCTGAAAACCTTTTAGCCTCTCCAGCCGAGCTAAAAACCATTTAGCTTATCCAGCCGAGCTAAACTTAAGCCGAGCTGTGCACGTCCGGTCAAAACATCTCTTCAATTGCAGCAACTGAAACGCTTCCCTTTCCAGTGACACGTGGCAGCCTTTGATTAGCCAATCCCAGCTGTCGAGCCGCCCTCGTACTCCGAAATTTTTGAATAGTTCTCGCTTTATGGTTCAACCATCAAAACAAAAACCTTTTCATTTCTGACTCATTCACCATTTCTTCTTTCTCTCTCCTGTGTTTTCCTGTTCTTCGTTTCTGCAATCTAAAGAACTCGTGTTCCCCACAGTCTTGCTTCCTTCTCCAGCTCTTCCTCTCTACCAGGTAAGCACATGAATCCGTTCTTGTTTTCCTTTGTTTCCTATACTCTGTTTCATGTGTTTTTGCAAAACACTTTTTTATGCTTAGCTTCATGTGGTTTCTGGAAAAAACTTCATAAGAACCTTATGAACTTCAAGAAATAGCTAATAGAACAATTATTTGATCCACAATCACGTCCAACCGAACTAGGAAACTATTTTTGCTACATATAGATTTAGGCAGACTAGAACCGAACTAGAACTTGTGCATGTAACAGTAGTTTCAATAGGTCACCATTTGATTCACATTAGCCGAAATAAAAACTCACCGAACTAGAAATCTTGGCCACGACCGAGCTGAGCCTTCGGGGGCTAAGCCAGCTTTCTCAGTTTCTAAACCGAACTCAGAAAGCTGCCCCTTGATGCCCAACCGGAGTAACAAACCCATAGGTAGAACCGAGATAACCAAACATCCTGTTGTAACCGAGGTAGATCCTGTAGTGCCCTATGTAGCCGAAGTAAGACTTCTCTTTTCTTGCTTTGTTTTGTAGCACAGTCAACGATCTGTGCTTAACCCCTTGTTTTTCCACTTTGCAGACTTTAGGTTGCCCAAGCCATCCTCTTGAGCGCTCGACCGAGCTTCTGAGCACAACTTCTCAACCAAACTAATTTATTCTTTATTTATACAATAAATGGGGAAGTATAGGTTTTTAGTAGAAACCCCAGGAGGCCTAGCCAAATTCCGAAAGGATTATAGGATACTTGACGACGTGCACCTTACCCTAGCCAAACCAAATACCATTCCATGGGGGAATGAAGGCTTTGTGCCTTTTACCCTGCTTTCAATAATAGAAACCGGACTGAGATTCCCAGTCCAACCTTTAATTTGTGAGTTTCTTAGGCAAACCAGACTATGCCCAACCCAACTCTCCACCAACTCTTACCGAATCATAATGGGAATAGCCGAACTAAACCGCCAAGCCAATCTAAACCTCGGCCTAGCCGAAATATTCCACCAATATTCCTTAGGTTCAAAAGAGGATGGATGGGTATACTATTTGAGAATACGCCGCCGACGTGAAAAAATAATTAAAAACACACCGGACAAAGACTTGAACGACGATGATTTTTTCTGGGTCTCTGGGAATTTTGAAGATCATCAAGCCCAGATTCCTGGCCGACGTATAAATTGGAATAAAGGGATACATGGTATAGTTACTTCGGTTTTCCATGAATTCTTATTTTTTACTTCGGTTTCCAATTTTAGACCGGACTAACAGTTGTCTTCTTTATGCAGACTCAGCCCATATACATTCATTGTACAGCCACCCCAACCTTGGTATTCTCCGCGCCGCACTACGTATTCAAGAAAGAAGTTGGGCTAAACTTCTCAGCTTTGAGCCGACATACAGATACATCGGTTGCCGAAAAGCGAGAGTTACTAACTTTCTTCTTGAAGAAGCACCTGAACCGGACCCATCCTTGCCCCAGATAAACCTAATCCCACTCACAGCCGAACAAGAAATGGCAAAGAAGAGCAGGCTGAAGGCCCTTTTGACCGCAACAACTCCAGTCAATGTACAACCAACCGGCCAAACCACTGAGACCGTGGTGGCCCTTCCATCCCAGCAGCCATCTTCTTCTCGCCGAAACAAGCGTGCCCGGACTAGCCAAACCGAGCCACGACTTATTGACGAGGACGAGACCATTCTGCCACCAAGTCCTCCCCCAAACATTCAACCAAGCCCCCCAGCAAGACAATCGAGACCAAGCGCCTCCTCCTCCAAATGGGTTCATGAACTGACCTTCAACAACCAAGATATCACCGCTTCTGATTCGGTTGTTACAGAGAAGGACCATCTGATGGCTTTTAATCTAGCCAAAAGTGTGTGCCTTCCAAAAGATATGGAGCACCACTACAAGCAACTTAACACCGAACTGAAGTCCATTCGGTCTTCAACCAAGTCCATGATCCTGGTAAATAGCTTTCTTCTTTCTATGTAATTTTTTTCCAACTTTCAGTCCGGCTAAAGTTACTTCTCCTTCTTGAGCCATCGGAAAAACCAAGTTACACAGGGAGGTCATGGAGCTTAGGAGAAATACTAAGGAGGCCATGGCGAGGCCAAATCTAAAGCACGAGCTAGAGGAAGCAAAAAGTTGGTCGAACTACAAGATCGAGAATCGGTCGCCGACGAAGTGGTTAATTCGGCCGAGGCCGAAAAGCAGAAGGTTGCCATCGAGGCAAAGGACAAGTACCTGCACCTGCTGGCAAAGATTGAGAAGAAAAAAGACACCGAGATAAACCAACTGAAGGCCGGAACGAAGAAAGCCGAAAAATGAGGCTTTAAGAGGGCCGAAGACGCATACACCCTCCAATGCGATGCAGCCAAGGATCTCTTCTTTAAGTGTGGCTGGAGGAGTTGATTGGAAGCTGACTCGGTTGTTCATGGGACAATGCTCCACCGTATTCTATTTCGGTTTCACTGTCACAATACGCTGCTGATCTTCAAAGGCAATTTCTGGAAGGGTCTGACAATGATGAAGATGATGATGATGATGATGATGAGGATGAGGAGCCAACCATTACTCCGGTCGTCAATGGGCAACCCATCGATCAAACAGCTCAATTAGAGTCAGCAGTTGAAGACTTGACTGATGAGCTACCGACTGATACTATGCTGTCGATTGACACCGCAGTTCAAACTGAAACCGAGCTTCTACCTCAAACCGGACTTCGACCAGATGCTGATGTCGAATTTGATGCCGAAATTGATGAACTCTTCCGCTGATTGTATTTTTTTTTCTTTATTTTCTTTTGAACTTGTAACCGGGCTGCAGCCCCTCAATTGTACTTGCTTTTTACTTCAATGAAAAAAATCTTCTTCTGAGCCAACTCTTATTTCGGTTTTGTGTATGTATGCTTGCACTTGTAATGAATTTTCCATGTACTCATTTGCTCAACTGTGATCTTGGTTTTAGCTATCTAACTTACTAGCCAACCACTCTTCAGCCGATATAGCTACTTCGGCTGAAGAGTATCCAGTGTTGGTTTAATCCAGCCAACCACTTTTCAGCCGATATAACTACTTCGGCTGAAGAGTACAAAGAGTTGGTTTAATCCAGCCAACCACTCTTCAGCCATACACTTACTTCGGCTGAAGAGCACAAAGAGTTGGTTTAATCCAGCCTACCACTCTTCAGCCGATATAACTACTTCGGCTGAAGGGTACAAAGAGTTGGTTTAATCCAGCCAACCACTCTTCAGCCATACACTTACTTCGGCTGAAGAGTACAAAGAGTTGGTTTAATCCAGCTAACTACTCTTCAGCCATACATTTACTTCGGCTGAAGAGTACAAACAGTTGGTTTAATCCAGCCAACCACTCTTCAGCCATACCCATACTTCGGCTGAAGAGTAACAAGGGTTGGTTTTATCCAGCCAACCTCTAAGTTGGTTTTTCCAGCCAACTTAGAATAAAGTGTTTGGTTATACCGACCAAACATCCTGCAGCCTGAATCCTGATCCTGGGCTTAGGAGGGGTGTTGGTTTAATCCAGCCAACCTCTAAGTTGGTTTTTCCAGCCAACTTAGAATAAAGTGTTTGGTTATTCCGACCAAACGTCCTGCAGCCTCGGTCCTTATCCGGGGCTTAGGAGGGGTGTTGGTTTAATCCAGCCAACCTCTAAGTTAGTTTTTCCAGCCAACTCAGAATAAGGTGTTTTGGTTATTCCGACCAAAACGTCCTGCAGCCTGGATCCTTATCCTGGGCTTAGGAAGGGACATAGTTGGTTATTTCGGCCAACTATGTGTACAATGCTCCTAACTAAAGCTACTTTTTACTGAAAACAATTATGCTAAAAAAGAATCGACTTGTTTTATTGAGAAAGTAAAAAATTACACATACTTAAAAGGAAAAAAAAAAACTAGAAATAAAACAACTTGAGATTTGCAATGTTCCATGGCCTGGGAATTGCTTTGCCGTCCTCATTTTCCAAGTGGTATGCCCCTTTGCCCGCTAATCCAACCACTTTGTAAGGTCCTTCCCAATTAGGCCCCAGCTTGCCATCTCCTGGAACTAAGGTGTTTCCCATCACTTTGCGCAGCACCCAATCTCCGATCTTGAATTGCCTTGGATGCACTATTTTGTTATACTTTCTTGACAATTCTTTTTGGTAGGAGGCGATGTAAACCAATGCTCTGTCTCTTCTTTCTTCCGCAAGGTCAAGCTCCAATGCTATGGCTTCGCCATTTAAGTCTGGATCAAAGTTTTCGCTTCGAATTGTGGGGAGGCCAACTTCTAATGGGATGACTGCTTCCATGCCATAAGCTAAGGAGAATGGTGTTTCTCCTGTTGATCGTCGAGGCGTGGTACGGTAAGCCCATAAAACATGAGGGAACTCTTCTGCCCACTTGCCTTTGGCTCTCTTTAACCTTTTCTTCAATCCATCCAAGACTACCTTGTTTGACGCCTCTGCCTGTCCATTTGCTTGGGGATATGCCGGTGTGGAATTGTAGAACTCTATCTTGTACTCTTCACAAAAGCCTCTGAAAATTCTGCCGTCAAAGTCTTGGTTATGCGAGATCAGTGCCTTTGGTATGCCAAATTGAGTGATGATATTCTGCCAGACAAACTTCTTCACATCTTTTTCCTTGATTGACGCCAAGGCTTCTGCTTCCACCCACTTTGTAAAGTAGTCGGTTGCGGCAAGAAAGAACTTCCTGTTGCCTAGAGCTGTTGAAAGTGGGCCTATTATGTCCAATCCCCACATTGCGAAAGGCCATGGACTGGTTAGAGGTAGAAGTTCTCTGGCAGGTTGGTGTATTTGGTGTGTGAATTTTTGACACTTTTTTTTTAACATACTTCTCTGAATCCGCTTGCATGTATGACCACCAATATCCTTGTGAAATCGCTCTATATGCCAATGA
The DNA here is from genome assembly GCA_025200525.1 of Camellia lanceoleosa. Lineage (NCBI taxonomy): Eukaryota > Viridiplantae > Streptophyta > Magnoliopsida > Ericales > Theaceae > Camellia > Camellia lanceoleosa. Next base: position 35,740,744 of record CM045758.1, read on the forward strand.
TCTTCCTCCTTGATGGCGGCCACATACACCCTCATGTATTTCAAATAGGAACGCTTCCACTTTGCTGGGGTGAACACACTTTAAGTAAGGTCCTGAGAACGACTTTTTGTATAATGCCAAGGATGGAGAGAGCCAGAATCGCTGCGACTTTGCTCTTATTCTGTTGGCTTCTTTCTTTTCTTCCGGTAAGATGCCGTCTTTCAGGAATAATATGATGGGGTCCATCCAAGAAGGGCCTAACTCTGCACAACATACCTCTTCTGCTTCTGGGTTTTCAGTGCTTGGTCTAGACAGGTAGTCAATTAGTAGTGGGTGAGGAATGGAGGTGTCTACCATTGAGGCGAAGCCTACGAGTTCGTCTGCTCTGCTGTTTTCCTCTCTGCTAATCTGTTCTATCCTCACCACTTCAAACTTCTTTATCTCTGTTCTGACCAATTCTTGGTACTTGGCCATTCTATCATTCTTTGCCTCGTAGTCTCCAGATATTTGGTTTACCACCACCATTTCGTCAGTAAACCATTAGCTCGGTGGCCTTCATGTAGAATGCTGACTTGAGGCCTGCCAGAAGTGCTTCATACTCCGCTTCGTTGTTTGATGCTGGGAAGCCAAGGTTGATTGCTTGCTCCACTACTAGGCCGTCTGGAGAGATGAGGACTATGCCAAGTCCTGCTCCATGCCGGTTAGATGCTCCATCCACGAAGAGCTTCCACATCTCTCCAACGAACAACTTCTAGCAGGTGGAGGGATCAGATGATGCCTTGGGATCTTCCATGTTGTTGGTGTCTTCTTCAAAATCTATGCTCGCTGTCTGCCCCTTGCTTTCTTTTTGCACCAAGTCTTTATTTGTCGGTGAGTCCTGACTTGGTGTAGCATGGTTTGTTTCTTCCTTCCTTTCTTTACTCTGGTCTGCCTTGGGGCTTGACTGAGTAACCAATACTAGGGGTTGCGTTATTCCGACGTCAACTTCCATCCCTAGTTCGGTTGTTTCAATTAGGTCGACTGGGCAGATGTGATGACTTCCTGGTGTGAATTCTGCGACAAAATCTGTCAATGCTTACGCTTTTATTGTGGTCCTAGGTTGGAATTTGATGTTGTATTGTCCCAACTCTACTGCCCACTTCAGAATTCGCCCAGAGAAGTTTGCTCTTTCAAATAAAGCCTTTAATGGGAAGACTGTGAGAACAACTATGGTGTGGGCGTGAAAGTAATGTGATAACTTCCTTGAGGCCATCATCAAGGCCAATGCCAGTTTCTCCAGTGGCAAGTACCTTGTTTCGGCGCCCAGTAATGTCTTGCTGACATAGTAGATGGGAAGATGTTGGACTCGTTCTGCGCGGACCAACACTGCGCTAATTGCATGCTGCGATACTGCTAAGTATAAGAAGAGTTCTTCTCCAGGGATTGGTGTTACAAGTAGTGGTGGAGAAGACATGTATTCTTTTAGGCTTTCCAGTGCGTGGTCGCATTCTTCGTCCCACTCAAACTTAGCCTTCAGTGCATGGAAGAATGGTCGTAGTCTGTCTGACGACCAACTTATGAACCGATTGAGCGCAGCCGCCATGCCGGTGAGATGCTGCAGTTCCTTCACTGAGTTTGGCCTCTCCAGATCCTGTATTGCCTTGATCTGAGAAGAGTCTGCTTCTATACCTCAGTTGGTCACCAAGAAGCCTAGGAATTTGCCAGATCCTACTCCGAATGCACACTTCGACGCGTTGAGGCGTAACTTATGTTGCTTTAGGATCTCGAACATCTCACCTAGGTCCTTGAGATGGTCATTCTTATCCTTGCTCTTGACCACCATGTCGTCGATGTAAGCTTCCATTGTTCTGCCTAACAATGGTTCAAACATCTTGGTGACCATTCTCTGGAACGTCGCCCCTGCGTTCTTTAGGCCAAAGGGCATGACTTTGTAGCAGTAGAGTCCCCTTGGAGTGGTGAAGGATGTGACCTCCTGGTCTGGTTCATGCATGGCGATTTGGTGGTAGCCTCTGTATGCGTCTAGAAAGTTAAGTCGGTTGTGCCCTGCCGTTAAGTCTACCAGTCGATCTATCCTTGGTAGAGGAAAGCTATCTTTTGGGCACGCCTTATTGACCGTTTTGTAGTCGACGCAGACACGCCACTTGCCATTCTTCTTTGGCACTACGACGGTGTTAGAGATCCATCTTGGGTAGTGTACCTCTCTGATTGCCCTTGCCTCCAGCAGGTTTCCTACTTCTTTAGCCACTATTTCGGCGTGGTGGAGTGCCGATTTGCGGGTGCGCTAAATGATTGGTCTGGCAGAAGGGTGGACATTGAGTTGGTGACAGATGAAGTTGGAATCAATGCCTGGCATGTCGTATGGGGTCCAGGCAAACACTTTGATGTTGGAGGTCAGAAATTCCAAGACCTCCAATCTCTCAGTGCTGGACAATGACGAACCAAGCAAAAAGAAATTATTCGGGTTCTTTTCGTCTATTCTGACCTCCACCAAGTCTTCCACCGCTTTCTGACTAGCCGCTTTGCCGACGTCGGCAAATAGTTCATTGCTCTCAGGTTCTTCCACCGAATGAATGTATCCTTTGGCAGCGCGGCTGCCGTTCACTGTGACAAAGCACTGCTTTGACATGATCTGATCTCCATATACTTCTTCTATTACTCCGATGTCGTTGGGAAACCGCATCACTTGGTGGTAGGAGGACGCCACCGAGCACATGGCATGCAGCCATGTTCTGCCCAAGATAATGTTGTAGGTGGAGGGGACCTTCAACACCCAGAACTCCATTTGTTTTGTCACACTCCCTGCTCTGACTGGGAGGATAATTTTGCCAACGGGCCATTTTGGCATGGAGTTGAATCCGATTAGGGGAGATACGGCAGGCGCCAAGTCTTTATCTTGTAACTTTAGTTGTTTGAAGGTTTCATAGTACATGATCTCACATGAACTTCCTTGGTCGATCAGAATCCGCTTGATGTCAAAATCCTTAACTCGGAGAGTGACGACCAAGGCATCGTTGTGAGGGCAATAGATCCTTGCCAAGTCTTTATCCGAAAAAGACATGACATTTGTGGCCTCTGTCTTCCCCTTCTTGACGACTGGTTGGGCATTTAGCACCTCTCTTAAGTGCTCAGCCTTTTTGATTGAACCTCTGAGCTCGCATACACGCTCAGGTTCAAAGACTCCATGTATTACGTTGATGATGCCCTGAGGTGGGGCGTCGATCGGCATACTGTTGGGGTTGTTATGGTCCTGGGGGGCCGGCTGTGCCCCTCCCTTTATATATTTGTCTAGGTGGCCTGCTGCCACCAACTCTTCCAGATGCTGCCTCAATGGCGTGCAATTCTCAGTACGGTGCCCCTTTTCTTTGTGGAAGGTGCACCGTGACCTGTCGTCGTAGTCCTTTTGGGCCTCGCCTAACTTGGCTGGCCACTTGACGAAAGGCTCGTCTCGAATCTCACTAAGTATTCGGTAGATCGGTTTCTTGAATACCATGGTTATGGTAGTGCGGACTCTCACCCATCTCTTGTCCTGGTCCTCGCCGTTGTCTCGCCTGCCCCGTCCGTTTCGGTTCTGGCGATCTACCGTATTGACCTTTGCTGAGGTCTTCTTCTCTGGTGCTGTGGTCGCGCCAGATTTTGCTTTGGCACGAGCGCCATCCTTTTCCACCCTGATGTGTTGGTGCACTCTTTCCATCAGGGATTCCATGGTGAGGGGCAGTGTCATGGTAATTGAGTCCCTTAGTCTGTTGCCAACTAGAAGGCCTCTTTTATATTGTGCAATGGCGAGATTGGTGGGGCAGTCCCTAATCTGATTGAAGGTCTCCCAGTAGCGATTGTTGTATGATCTTAGGGTCTCCTTGTCGCCCATGTCGATGGAGAGTAGCTGGTCGATCTCCACCGGAGTTTTAGTGTTTGTTCGGAACCTTGTCACGAATGCCTCCGCCAATTGCGCCCAGGAGGCTATGCTGCCCTCTGGAAGTCTCTCAAACCAAGTTAGGCCTAGGTCGCCAGGGCTCGAGGGGAATAGGATGCACATCAGGGCCTTGTTGCGTCGGTATACCGCCATGACCTGGCGAAAGTGGCTCAGGTGTGAGTAGGGGTTCGTCTTCCCCTCATATGTTGTGAATTTGGGCTGTAGGAAGCCTGACGGTAGGGGTGCGTTCTCTATCACTGGGACGAATGGTGAGGTTTGCAGCCTTGCCAATGCCTTGTCCGTTGGTTCGTAGGCGGGGCGCGGTATTGGCATTCCAACCTCGACGCTTCCATGCGTCCGTGGAGCCAACCGTTGTAAGGCTGAAACTCTGTGTGGATCGCGCGCCCTGGCGTCCTCCTTCCATCGTGCCTTCTCTTCTAGCACGAATCGTAGGTCGGACGATCTGGGCAACTCCATCTGTCTAGACCTTGTCTGGTGCGTATGCGAGGGCCAATATGTGCTTCCCTCAGTGTATGACCTCTCAGACCTCGTCCTCTCAGACCTGGAGTGACAAGTCCTGGAAGATCTGGATTGCGTGTCGCCCGCCCCGAGGCTTGCTTCTCGCTGAGAGGGTGTAGAATTTCTACTACGACCCTCTGAGTGGTGAGGGGGCATCTTGTTGTTGTGCCCCTCTCCTGTCGCCACTTCTTTTCCTTTCACCTGGCGCTTAAGAGATTCCATGTCCGCTGCCATCCGACGAATCAACTCGTCTTGTTTCCTGACGCGATTCTCCAGAGCTTGAGGATCAATCCTGCGCCTTTGTCTTTCTGGGCTTTGCGAACGAGAGGAATGAGGGCTGTTATTCCACCTTCGTCCCTTGCATCCCTCCTGGAATTCTGTCTTTGCGGCTCCAGGTTCGCCATGGGAGTGACCAAGGGTAGGCCTTCGCGCCTTGCACCCCCATCTGGAGTTTGTTCGTCAATGGCGGACTGAGGTAACTCTTCATTGTTTGCCATTGATGTTTGAGAGAAAAAGCTTGATCAAGAGGTTTTGTTCTTGTCTGAGTTCCCACAGACGGCGCCAATTGTACGGGAAAGAAATACACCTTCTCGTATAATCCTGTTGATCAAGTCTGCGCTCCTCCGTACGACGTCGCTTTATCACCTGAAAACACAAACGTGAGCTAGCCGGCGGGTGTGTGCCGGAAACCTCTCCGATGCCTACGTCAGTAAGCTTGACAAATAGACAAAAGCTCTGTGTATTCAGAAAACAAAGTTGTGTTACCTCCTCACAAGTGATGTAGGTGAGCTTTTGTAGGTTTCGTGTGGCACAATCCTAGTAGGACTCTTACTCCTCCATATAGAGTCCTCCTAGGATTCATACTCCTGAGAGATAATGCTTCTCTCAACACCCCCCTCACTACTTAAACCAAGTGAGATGGTTTTACCATAGCCGAACTACCTTACGACCGAAGTAAGCAAGGCACATGTGATCTTCAACCGAACTATACTTAGTCCGGCTCTCCAATTACTGTTTTCACCTCGGTTCTTCTTCATCAACCGTGGTAAGGATAAACCGAGCTAAATATTAACAAGGCCATTAGACCAAACTAACCCCACTGCGCCGTAACCGGTATAACATGGTGCACGGTGACCGATATAACTTCCTTGTGACCGGAATAGCCTTACGTCTATCTGGGACCGGAGTAGCTTTATGTCTGTCTGGAACCGGAGTAGCTTTTTATGGCACTATTACTCAGCCTTCCAAATTGAGGCCCACAGCGGCCCCGCTCGGCCCAATTTATATATATAAATTACCCTCTCAATTATAAATTACCCTCTCAGCATCCGAGGTTAGTTCTGCAACAAAGCAGCAAAGGAGGGGGCATACCGAATAATCCGTGTCCGATTACTGACATCTAACCTAACCATTTATTTATTTATTTATTTGAGTAACATGCTTTACTACTTGGTGTTATAATTGTGATTGTGTATTGAACTGGGAAAAATGGGTGGGGTGTGTGTGTGTTTACTGGGCATTCAAAGCTCACGGCGTATCATGCCAGGTGACGAAGTGGAATTTATAGCTGGAAACAACAAGCCCGAAACCTTCGAAGACTTTTGGCTATCTTAGGAAAGCTAGAAATTTCCTTTCGTTATTTTGTAAGAACTCATGTGAAGTTTTAAACCTTCTTTTGGGATGTAATGTAATGGAACAATCTTTTGAATTAAGTATAATTGTGGTTGTTATGTATTTATAATCCATGTATGAACCTTATCGTTGCTTATGAGACCTTGTGTCAATACCTCTTAAGATTTGTCAAAAGGGTAGTACGCTGCCTAAGAAAGCTAAACTTAGAAGGGAGGCTATTTTGACTCCTCCGGCGATCTGGGATCTTACTTGGTTATTGACTATAGGACTCATTAGTGACTCACCCTTGACTACAACCAATGGTGAAGAATCGGGGCGTCACACTACCAACCAGAAAAGGGGGCTATAGACCACATGTAGACCAGAAAAACTTAATGTAGACCAGAAAAAGTGGTCGGTCGACCACCTTTATTGGTTTGCCGACCGGAAATTTTGCCAAACTCCAGTTTTGCTGCAATAGAGAACAAGAAGGGGCATAGCAGTGTATTTGCAAGATATGTGTACACAACCACCCTCCTTATCATTTCCCAAGCTCAAGAGAGTGCAGTACTCGACTCTTGGGCCACCAACCGAGTATCGCAATACACGATGGTCGAGGAGTCAAGTTTGCACAAGTCAATGTCAATGAATGCACAAATAACACATAAGGGCCTCCACCCTATCATACACAATCAAGGACGTCGGCGACCGAGAATGAGGCACGTTTCATTACTTCAAGTATGAAACGTGCCACATTCCTCGTGTTTGGATTGACATCCAATCCAAACACAATGCAACGCACACAACATGTCTATCAAACAATGTTAATGTGGCATGCACAAGGTTCCACCATATAAGCAATGCATGCATGGCAGGCTAAAGCATCAAAGCAAGTAAAGAGCATCATACAAGAGGCATGCAATACAATGCTCAATGGACTTAAACCAACTATGGACAAAACTCCACCATGCCAAAACAAAGGCCAAAACATGCTGAAAAGAGGGCCCAAAAGCTTATATAAGCATACATACACATTGGCTCACAAATAAGGTATGAAGACACAACTCTCAAACACATTGAAGGAGTGACAAATGTGAGAGTGTAGCTACACTATATGCACTGAAATCATGTGTGAAATGATGCCAAATCATCCAAATAACACAAGTATAGCATCCTAAGGAACTTGAATCATTAGGCTAGTCAAAGCCATTGCACTACAACCATGCATAACAAATCCCATATGACCCAAACTACTCAAAACAGAGTTAAGGCATGCTAAATCAAGGCCAAAGCATGCTAAAACACAGGCTTAAAAGGAAAGGAAAGCATGCTCATTCATTGGCTCGCAAACAAGGCAAAATGCATAACCCTCAAGAGCAATGAAAGAGTGATAAACATGGGAGTACAACAAAGACATAAGCTCTTAAATTACATTCCAAATGATGCCAAATCATGCATATATCACAAATAAGGCATGCTAGCAGGCTCAAAGCTCAAGACTAGCTAAGGTACTTGCACCATAGCCATATCAAGCAAGCCCCAAAGGGCCAAGATGATTCAAAACAGTCCTAAAACATGCCAAAACAAGGTCAAAAGCATGCTTGAACATAGCCAACATATGCTAGAATAAAAGGCCAAAACGCCAAGTAAGCTAGGCCAATAAGCATGATTACACTACAAGTGTAAGAAGCAACTAAGGGATGCTCTAACCAACCAAAAACAGAATTATATCATGGCAAAATAAGACCAAAAACACAATGAGATGGTAGCCCAAAGAGCTTAGGCAAACATGCATGCCAATTGGCTCATAATTGAGGCATGAAGCATAACCCTCAAAAAGAATTGAAAGAGTGAAGCATGGGAGAGTATGACCACACTTCATTCACTAAAATCATGTGAGAAATGAGGCCAAAGCATGCAAACAACTCAAGTAAGCCATGCTAGAGATTATGAAACTCAAAGCTAATGAGTAAGATTGCACTATGGCTATACAAAGCAAGGCATGCATGACCAAAACCACTTAAAATAGAGCTTAAGCATGGAAAAACATGAGTAAAAGCTTGCTGGAGTGGAGCCAAAAACATGCTAAAATGATAGTCCAAAGCATGATGCATGTTAAGGCTATAGGGAGGATTGCACTACAAGGGTATGAAGCATGCAAGAGGCAATCAAACTGACCCAAAATAGAGCCATATCATGTTAACATAAGGCTTAAGACATGCTAAGATGGAACCTCAAGGAGGTAGAAAAACATGCTCTTTTGATGAGCCGTCAACACAAGCAAACAAGAGAAGAGGATGGGGACAACCTCCACCCATTTGGGGCCTCAAAACCACCTTTTCACCACTGAAATTCCTTTCGAATTCAGTGGTTTAAAGGCCAAAAAAGTTGGTTTGAAATGTGGTGAAAAATGGCTTAAAAGGCTTTACAAGCCAATGAGCAAAAGGGAGGAAACACCCCCTAGCCAAACAAGGCACAAACCAACACTCTTAGGACTGAAAAATAGAGGAAAAACAGAGGTTTTTATAGTTAAAAACCACCCCAAAAATAGCCCCAAAGTAGTGTGAAAAGATGGCCAAGCAAGCATGCAAAATAAGCAAAAAGGGAGAGAGTGCAAAACAGGTCCAAATTCTGAGCTAAAACCACCTTAGGAGCTCCAAATGATCCTCAAAGAACCTCAGCCCAATGGTGGTTAAGTTTGATCAAGGATGCCTAGGCAAAGGAGAGGTATATCTCCAAGTATATCTCTTGCATGCACACAAGGGCAAGAGGGTGAGCCAACTAGAGAGAAAAGCTGAAATTTAGCTCTGAAATTTGTATAGAGAGAGAGAGAGAGATTTTAGTGTGAGAAGCTCCCACAATTGCTCAAAATGTTCTCCTCTTGCAAAATAGGAGAAATGCCTCATATATAACAATATACAAGAGTTTGGTCGAAATATCTGATTATAGGACAGTTGGTGGTTGTGGAAGACAGTTGGAGGGAAAATATCTTCAAAATTTGGACTTTCTAGGCATAAGTGGTCAACCGACCACCTCAACTAGTCGGTCAGCTACTTTTTCTGGTCGACAATGATCATTTCTGGTCGACAACCCATTTTTCTGGTTGACAGGCAAAATTCTGCTTTCTAGGTCCAACTTCAAATGGGCATAAATCCTTCGTCTGGACTCCTTTTTCAAGTCATTCTTATATCCAAATTGAAGCCCTGGAAGTAAGCTTTCCAATGGTGGCAGTCTTGGATCAAAATTCCAACTATGCAAAAAGTTATGCCTGTTTTGGTAAAGTCGCTCAGTTTCGATCCAACCGGATTGATGCCGAACTTCTCCCAAACTTGGTTTTCTTCTCTCCTTTCCTCTTTTCTTCAACTCCAAACCCCTAAACAAGATGTTTTGAAAGATTTTTCAAAGATTTCATCTCTTTCATTCATTTCCACTTTGTCCTTGCTCGGTTTACCGAAAAGCGCAATATTTAACGAAATGCGAGCGTCGGAATATCGTAGGAACTTTATTTCAAAAACATTTTGAAAGAGAGGGCCTTAAGGTCTAAAAACCATTCAAAAATAGTTTTGGTCCAAAAAAAAGGGGTATGAGGTTTGGATTTGACGCTCTCCTTGCCAAAGAAATTGACCATTTGCATAGCATAGCCTGCATCACTAAGTAAGTAATCAGTAGTGCCCAAGTTTTAAGGACGGTCAAAAATGGAGTGCCTACATATATATGTTTTTATTGTTGTTTATATATATATATAATTATCATAAATACATTTAATATCTTCTAAAAATATCAAAATGACATTTTAATGGTTTTTTTATCAATCTAAAGAAGAAGAAAAAATAGAAAATGATTTTTAAAACTCAACCAAATAGAGTGCATAAGGTTTGCATCTGTGATGATGGTATAATTAGGGGTTGTTTGGGATGTCCTAAATAAATACACTTTTTGACTTTTTGAACTAAAAAGTTGAGGAAAAAAATATGATTGTTTGGATTAACTTTTTGACTTTTTATAGAAAAATGTGTATTAAAAAATTGTATAAATTAGTATGTAGGGAAAAATTAGAATTGAGAGTTGTGCAGCTGTAATTTTTGACTTTTGGTGAATAGTGATAACTTTTTAACTTTTTAACTTTTTAAGTAACTTTTTGACTTTTTGACTTTTTAACCACATGTCAAACTTGGCCTTAGTGTGGGTTCTGACATTTAAAATAATAAAAAAATAAAAATAAAAATAAATAAAGGGTTCAACCTAATAGGCTGGCAACATGAAACTGGCCCAATAGGCCCGAACTTTGAGTGAAGGCAAGAAGTTCTGTGTCAATATTGTTAGTAGATGCTTGAGTCCAGCCCATTGTGTCCCTTGATTTTGTAGTGAATACAAGTTAGATTTGACAAGGTTATTTTATTTTACTTTATTTTAAAAGTTGCAAATAAATTTCGTTAAAAAAATGAGATTAGGGTCCGAGTCTATTCTTTCCATAAATCTGCCAAATTTTCATTTCATTTTTTAGGAAATTATTCAAAAGTCCTAATTGTAAGGTTTGTATTCCATTAAATTATGTTTCATTGTTTTTAACTAATAAGGTCCCATTTTCAAGTTTTTATTTATTTATATGACTATTTTATTCTTATAAAAAGGCGAAAAGAATTTAAAAGTGTAGAAAATTTATTAAGTGTCTTAAGTGCACTACATGACCATGTTATTCACCAATTATCAAACATTATATCTCATACCCCAACACAAAAATGTGAGTCATATCCACTCTACCAATCACACCTATTCTCAACACCACATGATCATATCTCAATAATACTAGATAACTTGTCTCCTAACTCATTATTTTTATTTTATTATTTCAAAACTTAAAATTTTTATAACTTTTATTATATACATTTACTTTTAATAAAAATTATATTTCTGGAGCCTAGACAATGAGATTTATCAAATAAGATCAATATTGAATATAAAATTTTATAAAAATAAAATATTATTTTTTTATTTGTATAAAATTTGATAGTTTTTTAATTTGTGAAACTGTCCAGTAGAATTAAGAAATTCATCAATATTTTTCAAATTTTAAGAACATTATCAACTTTTTTCTTTTAGTTTTGCATAGTAATCTTCCATTGCCATGCTCTTTTATTGACAAAAACTTTTCAATTTTTTTAGTTTGGACATACAATTTTCAATTTTTTCAGTTTTAAAACTGATATTGTAAAGTTTTGAAAATCAAAATAAATGTCACATCATCATACTTTTTTATTTTTATTTTATAAACAATCATAAATAATGAACAATCATTATTTAATAATGGGACTTGATGATCTAAAAATTTGTAATTAAGAAATGAAATATAAGTCCATAAATAAGACTGGTGGAAATGTCACTTATTTTTCTTACCTCCAAATAAGTAGGGACATATATCTGCGTGTAGGAAAATGGCTTTGCAAAATCCTTATTTTTTGCTAACTTTGAGCATTAATTAAGGTGGGACCCAAGAATTATTTTTAATGTTTCTAATTGGGTTTATGTTTAATGCCACATAGTAAATAATATCATGTATTTGGTTACTCAAAACCATTTCCAGATGAATGAGATTTCAAAGCACGTTTTCGTGAAATAGTTTTAGGTGGGTTTCCTACACATTTGTGAAATGTGCTTGTCCTACATTGGAAAGGTTTAAGGTTTTGAATGGGTTTATATTAGGGCTAGGCGTAGGGTTATCCGACCCGCCTAACCCGCACTACCCGATCCAAACTGCGAATGTATGGGCGGTTTCGCAAACTCATTAGGGTAGGGTGCAGTTTGGATTTTATCTAATTTTCTGGTTGCGGGCCGGTTGTAGGTTTGAACCACACCAGCCCAACCCGTCTGCAAAAACTTTTTTTTTTTTTCCCCTTCAAATCTGACTGTTCAAAAAAAAAAAAAAAAACCCTAATCTTAATATCTCACAAACTCCAAAACAAAACACGAACTCACTCTCTCAGTTTGTCTCTCACTCTCACTCTCGCATTTTTCATCTGCATTACACCGAATCACCGATCGACTCTCTCTCGTTGCAAGATCGACCGATTGACCTCATCGCACCGATCGACCTCAAAGATAAGCCCCTCTCTCAATCTCAGTCTCAGTCTCAGTCTCAATCTCTGTCTCTCTCTCTCTCCTCAATTTTTGATTTTTTTTTCCAACATATCAGATCTCTCTCTCTCTCTCTCTTTGATCTGTTTCACTCTCTTATTTCATCGATCTCTCACTCTCTGATTTTGCATCTGTACCGATTGACTCTCGTATCGCAAGATCGATCGATTGATCGACTCTCTCATCGCAAGATCGATCGATCGATCTACTCTCTCATCACCCCGATCGACCTCACAAGTAAGCCTCTGTGTGTGTGTGTGTGTGTCTCTCTCTCTTTCTCTCTCTCTCTCCTCGATCTTTGATTTATTTTGCGACATATCAGACCTCTCTTTCTCTGATCTGTTTCCATCACTCTCTCATCTCATTAGATCTGTTTATTTTATGCAATCAGATTTGTTAATTTTTTTTATAGCAACAGATCTGTTCGTGAGAAGTGAAAATTGAATGTATGTGTTTGTTAGGAATTAAATCTTTTTTTTTTTTTTTTTTGTAGCAATAGATCTATGAAAAAATAGAAATTGAATCTGTGTTTATGTGCAAACAGATCTGTCTTTGTTTTTTTTTTTTTTTGGAAATTGAATATGTGTTTTTAGAATTAAATTTGTGGTATTGGAATTAAATCTATTGTTGAATTTGTGAGAAGTGAAAATTGAATCTGTGTGTTTGTTTGGAATTAAATATGATTTTTTTGGTAACAACAGATCTTTGAGAAGTGGAGATTGAATCTGTGTTTATGCAAACAGATCTCTCTCTCTCTCTCTCTTGAATTGAATTGAATCTATGCTTTTGGAATTGAATATGTGCTTTTGCAATACTCCAACAGATCTATGAGAAGTGGAAATTGAATCTGTATTGAATCTGTTATTGAAATTGGAATTGAATCTGTATTGAACTTGTTATTGAAATTGGAATTGAATCTGTATAGAATTGAATCTGTTATTAAAATTAAAATTGAATCTGTGACTGTATTAAATCTGTATAGAATTGAATCTGTATTGAATCTGTTATTAAAATTAAAATTGAATCTATGACTGTATTGAATCTGTTATGTTATTGAAATTGAATTTGTAATTTTTGTAATCTAGTTTAAATGGAGGATAGTGTTTAATCTCCCATAATCAATCTTGTACCTCCGGAATCCTTTAATTCTCAAATGAATCTCCGCTTAGTTGAACCCGAACCTGAACCTAAGCCTCTTAGACCCCCAAAGAGAAAGAGTAATGGTGGAGGGGGGAGAGCACCATCCACAGTTTGGGATCATTTTGACAAGGTTGTAGGGACCGATGGGAGGCATAGAGCCGTATGTAAATATTGCAAGAAAGAGTATATTGTTGACTCTAGACTTCATGGGACTAGCAATTTGAAGAGTCATTCACCCAATTGTAAAGAATATCCAAATAGGGATACCGATGGTCAACAAACATTAAATCTTAAACCAAAACAAAATGAAGAGGGTGTTGAGGTTATAGCAACAATTTTTAATTTTGATACTTGTAAAAGGGCTTGGAAATTGTGGTCATTGATGAGTTGCCATTTAGATTTGTGGAGGGTGTTGGGTTTAGAAGATTTTGTAATGTCATGCAATGCAAATTCACACCAATTCCCTCTCGTCAAACCATATCTAGAGAAGTGCTTAACATATTCAAGAATGAAAGGGATAAGTTAAAGAAGGCCATGAAGGGTCGTAGAATTTGCTTTACTACGGACACTTGGACATCCATTTAGAATTTGTGTTATATGTGTTTGACTGCTCATTTCATTGATGATAACTGGAAACTACAAAAACGAATCATAAATTTTAATAAGTTGAGGATCACAAAGGAGAAACATTGGGTCAAAAAATTGAGTCGTGTTTGATTGAGTGGAACATTGATAGCATATTCACCTTAACAGTTGATAATGCTAGTTCTAAAAATCTTACCATTCAATATTTGAAAATGATAACCAAAGATTAGAAAGGGACTATTTTGCAACATGAGTTTATTCATATGCGTTGTTGTGCACATATTCTTAATCTCATTGTAAGTGATGGGTTCAAAGAAATGGACGATTCTATTGCAAACATTAGACTTGTGTAGATCGCTCGAGAACTCCCGGCTCCGCGCACGAGGGCGCGAATCGTTTGTTCATTAGCTATTACAATTTAGACTCATGTCACCGTTCTGAATCTAATCTCACAAAGTGCAATGTGAGACCGATAAATCACTATGGAGAAGTGGTTTGGAAATACTCTTCAGATCTTGGGAGGCGCTGGTGATCCTCAGCTAGCCACCTGAAAAGAGGAAAACTCCGGTCGGGGGTGCCGGGATTAGCACTCCGACGAACAAGTTAGTTCAGACACTCAAGATAACTTCTTCTTTAAGTTAAGTAAAGTGATTCTTACATACCTTTCTGGATTTACGGTTCTTATATTTATACTCACTTTTTTGGGCCTCGGGGCCTGAGCCTACTTTTATCCTATTCACCTTACATTCATTTGGATCTATTGACCCTCGTCTATTCGGCTTTGTTAACGTATTCGGCGCCTTAGTTACGTAATACGAAGCCGAGTAGTATCTAGTTTTTGGGGTACGCGTCTCTCGACTCTTCCACTTATTCGGCTCCCACAATTGCCCCCCGAACTCCCTATTGACGGTAGTTAATCGGCGTGTTTGGTCTTGAATTGGAAAGGTTGGAACTAGTCAGGCGGCTTCACGTATCCCAATATAGATGTCAGGACGTGCACACTTTTTCGTTTATCTTTACGCTTTCCCGCCTCAATCGTGCATTTCGTATTTATTGTGATTTGAAACTTCGGTCTTTTCGAATGCACAGTTCGTCGAGTATTCAAGACTCTTAGACCGCCAGCGGATATCCCTTCTCTGACTCGTACGCTCTGCAATTCTTCTCTGTCTACCCTCGTCTCCGTTTAATCTTCGTAAGTCTTCTTCTCCCTTCTTTACGATCCTATTTTCTGTTTTGTCGTTTTGATTCTGGCGAAACCTTGAATTCCTGCGAACATGGCTAAACACTTGAAAGACCTTCTTTCCGAGGGTCATATTGCTGGATTCTGGAGACATTTTTCCATTCCTGACGACGTCCACTTATCTCTCGTAACAGACAACACCCTTGACATGGAGAGAGAGGATCAGAATACGATCGTTTTCCCTCTCCTATCCATAGCGGAGGGCGAAGTCCGTTTTCCCCTACACCCTCTGCTTAGGGCCGTCCTTTGCTATTGGAGTCTGATTCCTTCTCAACCCAACGTCAATTTCTTTCAAATCATCATGGGGGTGATTGAGCTAAACCGGCGTCTTAGGATCAACCTTGGCATTTCGACGATTCGGCACTGCTACGCTTTGGCCAAATCTTCCGGTCGGCTGGGGCGATACTTTCTCAGGGCCAAGGACACTGACCATCACTTGATAACCACGCTTGCCAGCTCTGGTAAGAGGGTTGACGACGTAATGGTCAATGTTCAAGGCAACTGGGAGTTCGGTGAAGGCGAAGACTGCTTAGATCCTATTCCCAGACGAAAGGGTGATCCAGGTTGCCGTGCAACACCTTGTTGTTTGTTGACTTGCCCTTCACTCGGCTATTTTCGCTTTAATCACCCTTCGTACTTTGCAGGTAACAGTTTGAAGAAAATTCTTCCGTCGACCGACAAGGCAGTTCTTAAGGAGATCAAATCTGCGCTCAGATACTTCGGCCGTCCAAACGTACAAAAGCAAGGGAAAGCGGCTCACATACTCCTCCGATACGAACCGACTTACACTACATACTCGGCTACGGAAGGCATTCCAATTCCATCAGGCGATCAACACCTTTCGACTCTTATCTTTCCCAACTTTAAGAACCTTAGGCAAATTGGCCTTGAAGATTCGGATCCGAGGGCAGAGGTTGATCTGGAGGTAGAGGTAGTTGCCGAACCAACCGGAGAGGTTGCTGAGGGGGTCGAAGAGGTCGACGAAGCGATACGCTCGGCGTTTGAGGTCATGAGGACTTAATCGGCCTTCACCGCCCACTTGCCTGGGCAGAGTTTTCGGCCGAAGATATTTTTGTAAATTTGGGGGACCTACCCAGCGATATTTTTGAAGTTATGGCTGGGGAAAGCCTTACCCAGATGGCGGGAAGGAAAAATGCCGAGGAAATGGCTGCTCGAAAGAAGGCTGAGGCTACCCATTCTGAGCCCACCTTGAGTGAAAATTTCGTACCCGCTATTGAAGAGACGATTCAGGTCGTTGAGACCGAAACGGGGGAAAAGGTTGAGGAACAGGTCATTGAAGAACGGCTGGTCTCAGAGGAGCGTGGCGCCAAGGGAGAGGCTGAGTCGGAAATTAGCCTTACTTCCATATGGCCTCGTTTAGAAGAGTCGGGTGTGGCTGCGCCTTTTATTGTTCGGCCTAAGATCAAAGATACACCAATCTCTTCCGATGCTTCGATTATTGAGGATCCAGCCGTGGCGTTGAGCCTCGCGGCTTCAATTTCCTTGCCGGCTGACGTCGCAGCCTTTCGCGCCGCGCCGGATATTATGGCCGTAGCCCTATTTGCGCAGTCAGCGTTGCTGGTTAGTGACCATCTCAAATTCTCTTGACTTTGCTTTCGTTAAAGATATCTGACAATCCCAACTTGTTTTGCAAACTGTTGGCAAGATAGCAGACCTAGGTCGCCGCCTCCATGATGCCCTTAGCAGAGTTGATCGTTTGCAAGCGGAGGTGGACAGTCAAAGGAGTAGGGCCCAATTTGAGAGTATGAGAGCCGCGATGGAGGGTGCGCGAGCTGAAGCAGAGAAAGAGAGGGCTCGCTCAACTGAGTAGCTCCGCTCTGAGGCTGAGGGTAGAGCAAATGCGAGCGAAGAATCGCTTAAGTTAGCCAGGGAGGCGCTGGCCAAGGCAGAGGTTCAGTTGGCGGAGCTCAAGGCTGCCAAGGAGAAAGTCGATTCTGAAGCTTCTGCGGCATTTGAGGCAGGAAAAGGTGCCGGCCTTACGGAATATGTAGATGAAGTCCCCAAATTCGAGAATCGAGGGTTCAAACATGGATGGCTCAAAGCCCTTGCTACCGCTGGAGTTACATTGGCCTTGCCAATTCCTTACGAGCAAGTGGACGTGGAGCCACTTGAGTCTGACCCCGAGGGTTGATCTGGGAATCATTTCTTTTGATTTTGATTTAAGCTTTTGTTTGGTAGACTTTTGATTTTGATGTAAGTTTTTGTTTGGCTAGTTTTCATGTATAAATTGGTTACTATTTGCGCTAAATTTATTAATGAAAACTGCCTTGGTATTTCTCCACTACTTGTTCGTGGTTTGTGAAGTTACGTTAATGAAGAATACTTTACCTTTCACGAATTTGGATAAAATCATTGCTGTGTTTTAGCTTTCAGAGATTAAATCTCCTTATGACAATATTCCTATGACAATATTGAATTATCATTTGTGTGTCGCGCACTGTGGGTACTGAGCCGAATCGATTAATGAATCTGCCCTAGCCCCAAACGGTGCATGATCATTCGGGCTCCGTGAAGGATCGATTTATGGGCTGGCTGGGGTACATAAGCCGAAGAGATTGATGAATCTGCCCTTGCCCCAGGCGGTGCATGATCATTCGGGCGCCGGATGAAACGACCTTAAGATTTGTGAAGGATCGATTCCTGGGCCGACTGGGGTACATAAGCCGAAGAGATTGATGAATCTGCCCTTGCCCCGAGCAGCGCAAGGGCGCCGTATGAAACGACCATAAGTTTTGTGATGGATCGATTCCTGGGTCGGCTGGGGTACATAAGCTGAAGAGATTGATGAATCTGCCCTTGCCCCAGGCGGTGCATGATCATTCGGGCGCCAGATGAAACGACCTTAAGATTTGTGAAGGTTCGATTCCTGGGCTGGCTGGGGTACATAAGCCGAAGAGATTGATGAATCTGCCCTTGTCCCAGGCGGTGCATGATCATTCGGGCGCCGGATGAAACGACCTTAAGATTTGTGAAGGATCGATTCCTGGGCCGGCTGGGGTACATAAGCTAAAAAGATTGATGAATCTGCCCTTGCCTTAAGCGACACATGATCATTCGGGCGCCGTATGAAACGACCATAAGTTTTGTGATGGATCGATTCCTGGGCCGGGCGATGCGAGCCGGTCGGCGCCGGGCGTTTGAAGTTTTTACAATTAATGAGATGGCCTCGAGGGGCTACCTCTTTACAGCATAAATGATTAAAGTTAAAGTTTTTATGAGCATAGCAGACAACTGATTCCAGTGTTTGAGGGTGTAGAGTGAATGTCGAACAGACTCTTCTTTAACAGCAGAGGGAAAGCGAAGACGCTGGCTGAGCTGGGCGGAGACATGAATCGAGGTAGTGACCCTCCGCGTACAGGGAGTAGGAGTTCTAGGGATCGAGAGAGGCGTCAGTCTCCTCGACGTCGAAGCAGGTCGCCCAGGCGGGACAAGCAGTCGCAGGGCAGAACTTCCCAACCTCGAGTCAAGAGGGCACCTGAGGCGAATCCGTGCCCATTAAGCTTCGTGGTATTTGTGGGGAATAGACCCATGATGGAGGCGGACTCGATAGTTCGAGACCCAAATGTAGCGGTCGAGTTCGCTCGACAAATTTTCCCGCTTGAGGTTCAGCAATCGATGGTAGGTCGCCAAGACTACGAAGTGTTTCGCGAAGGCGTTCATGGGGCGGTGAAGGGGCTGTATACTTCCTATGAAATCGGCATGCGGTTGCGCGCTGCCCGCCGAGAAATGGAAAAGAAGGATGAACGTATTCGAAGTTTGGAGGCCCGCACGGAGGCGGCTGAGTGGGAGTTGAAGAAGAGTAAGGCGGCCCAAGCACAACCCACCAGGCAGGGAAACCCAATCATGGAGGAGAGGGTGACCAGCCGGCTCATCAGTTCTGCGCTTGCCGATCGTGAGATGGTGAGTATATTCGCGATGGAGAGCGCGAAGGGAAGGGCCTATGAGAAAGATTTTCATGAAGGCCGAAGAGTCGGAATCAAGAAGACCAAGGAAAAACTGGCCGAAGAAGTTTGCCGATGCGAGAATCGTGGGTTTAAGCACGGTTGGATCAAGGCATCTCAAGCAGGTTTCTTCGAGCCGCAGTATTGAGTCGGCATCTCCACTCTATCACAGTAAACATTTCCCGTTTTCTGCTTTTAAAGTCGAGAAGAGTGATGATGAGGGTGACGCCGCATAGTGATAGTTATTGTAAGGCTGAAAAGCGGATCACGTTCAAAAGTATGTAATTTATCGCTTGTTTTCTTGAATAAATAAAGAAAAACGTTTTGTCACGAATATTTTATTGTAGTTCATATTCGGCATGTATGTGTTTCGTTTTACTGGGTTTGAATGAATATATAAGCATTGACCAGCAGGGTCAATCCATATGTGATAGCCGTTTATTCCCGACAGGCTATCGCGACTGAAAGGCCGAGCCGCAGCACAAAGGGCCTTGATAGGTTTAACTCGGCTCAGGGCCTAGATTTGTGGACAATGCACGTGCTTCAAAAAGTCGTTTGGATAACTACGTCGTGGGGAATGTCAACCGACGTTTTGTTTATGGCATTTAGCATTAGCGAAATCGCCTTGGGATGGGGGCCTCGAGATTGCTGCCAGGACTGAAAATAAAAGGAGTGGGCACTTTGTGCAGATGAACAATCACGTATGTGAGGTGGGTTAAGTAGGGGTGTTAATTAGAGGCTGGAGTTCAGCCGACCTTGGTGTTGTCGTGGATCGTGGCGGAGGGGTCGTTCATATAGAAAGTAGGGCATCCGAAAGTTGGCATGAACCTTCAAGTCGTCGAAGCAGATCACCCCGAAAAGAAAGGCAATGACCGTTGGATTTATCCCTCCTTGTCCTAGATCTTTGCCTTGACATTGTCAATGGTATCAAGGGAAGATTTGGGCACAGTTGGCTTGAAACATTGCAATCCGCGGAGGATTTTCGAGTGACGGGAGTTAATTCGGCACTGACGCTTTGCCAATGCATCGTCTCTCCTTTTTAACTTCTCAGATTGGAAATGAGTATTGTAAATACGAGTTGCGTTTATGTAACAACTGTCTGATTAAATAAAAAGTTGTATTTCAAAGATTTGAGTCTTATGCTGAATTTGTTTATTTGCGTCTTATGCTGAATTTTTGTTTGCGTCTTGCCTTGACATTGTCAATGATTGAAAAGTTTTGTTTTGTTCGTTCCAAAGGGGTTTCTGAATCCGGAGGCTTAATCAGCCCTAAGGTGTCATGCACCAAAGGGGGCTCCGAATCCGGAGACTTAATCGACCCTAAGGTGTCATGCACCAAAGGGGGCTCCAAATTCAGAGACTTAATATGGCCAATTGTTATATCCACAAAGGGCGCTCTGAATCCAGAGACTTATTATGGCCAATCGTGATATCCACGAAGGGCGCTCCGAATCCGGAGACTTATTATGGCCAATCGTGATATCCACGAAGGGCGCTCCGAATCCGGAGACTTGATCGGCCCTAAGGTGTCATGCACCAAAGGGGGCTCC
This sequence comes from Camellia lanceoleosa, assembly GCA_025200525.1. NCBI lineage: Eukaryota > Viridiplantae > Streptophyta > Magnoliopsida > Ericales > Theaceae > Camellia > Camellia lanceoleosa. The sequence goes on from CM045758.1 coordinate 35,761,371, forward strand.
GAATCCGAAGACTTGATATGGCCAATCGTGATATCTACGAAGGGCGCTCCGAATCCGGAGACTTAATCGGCCCTAAGGTGTCATGCACCAAAGAGGGGCTCCGAATCCGGAGACTTGATCGGCCCTAAGGTGTCATGCACCGAAGGGGACTCCGAGTCCGGAGACTTAATATGGCCAATTGTGATATCCACAAAGGGCGCTCCGAATTCGGAGACTTATTATGGCCAATCGTGATATCCACGAAGGGCGCTCCGAATCCGGAGACTTAATCGGCCCTAAGGTGTCATGCACCAAAGAAGGCTCCGAATCCGGAGACTTGATCGGCCCTAAGGTGTCATGCACCAAAGGGGGCTCCGAATCCGGAGACTTGATATGGCCAATCGTGATATCCACGAAGGGCGCTCCGAATCCGGAGACTTATTATGGCCAATCGTGATATCCACGAAAGGCGCTCCGAATCCAGAGACTTAATCGGCCCTAAGGTGTCATGCACCAAAGGGGGCTCTAAATCCGGAGACTTAATATGGCCAATCGTGATATCCACGAAGGGCGCTCCGAATTGATATTATGACGGGGGCCATAATGAGGTTTGTGAGATGAGATGAACGTCAAAGAAAGATTATTGCATTGTAGAAGTGAAATATATACAGGTATCAAAGCCCACAGGTCGGGTCAGTGATATGATTTTCATGAAATCGCTGCTTGTGCCGATTGGGGAGAGCCACGGATCTCTTCAATGCCACGGGCTGTTGGGAAGCGCACGAGCTGATGATAAGTGCTTGGAACGGCCTTCATAGTATGTATCTAGGTTCGCCCCATGATGACATTATACGGGGAAGGGAGCTTTACAACCAAGAATTCTACTTCGACCATTCTGGAGCCTGCTCGGACAGGTAGTACGATCTTCCCTATCGGGTATTCGGGATTCATATTAAAGCCGAACAATGGATGAGGCGCCGGACACAGATCTGACTCGTTGAGGCCGAGTTTGATAAAAGTTTGGTAATACATAACCTCCGAAGTACTCCCTGGGTCTATGAGAATTCGTTCAATGATGAACCGGTTTATGCGTAATCTAATGACCAACGGATCAATGTGGGAAGCTGTTGCGCCACTGAGGTCAGAGTCGTTGAAAGTAATTGTTGGAGCTTCTTTGGACCAGTCAGTCGAAATACGTCGCCCCTAGAGGATTGGATGCGATTGAATTGTGTGCACGGCTGGGGGTGCAGGCAGGCTGTAGATTACACGGATCACGCCAAATGGACGAGAGTCTTGCCTCAAGGCTAGTGCCTTGGTTGGCTTTCCTTGTTTCACATATTGCTGCAGTCGGCCGTCTTGCACCAGTTCTTCCAGGTGATCTTTTAATGCATAGCAACTCTCTGTTTCGTGGCCGTGATCTTTGTGATATTCGCACCGCCGGTCCCTTTGTCGCGTATCGGGTGGCCCCACCATCTTTGACGGCCATTTAAAGAATGGAAGGTGTTGGACTTTGGTCATTATTGCAGCGATTGGTTCTGACAACTTTGTGTACTTTTTGTCGGCACGTCTCGAACGTCTGCTGTCGACTTACAGTTGTTCATTCGTCCGGTAGGGACATTGATCGCTTGATCGGCAAGTGTCTCGTCTTTTACCACGTTTAGTGCGCTGCCGAGGCTTTGGGCTAGGAGGTGGTACGAAACTTATTGGTTGGGCAATTTCAGGGGGGGCCGTTTTGTTGAACATTTGGCCGGCCTTTATTTTTAAGGCATCGTCTTCCACTTTGCAATACTCCTCAACTTTCTTCATCAACGCCCAGACCGTTTTAGGGGGTCTTTTGGTGAGAGAACTGCGAAAAGGATTATCTGGGTGTAGTCCCATTTTGAAGGCAGTGATGGCCATGGAGTCGTTACAAGCGTCGTCAACGAGGTTGAAGCACTCCTACTATTGCGCCAAGTACGCTCTGAGCGTTTCTCCTGACTGAATTTGCATGGCCCAGAGAGAGTCGGCCTGTTTCGGCTGTACCTTGTTGGTGATGAACCTGGCCCTGAAGGATTTTTGTAATTGATTAAAGCTTCTGATGGAGGCCGGCTCCAGCTTATAATACCACCTGACAGCTAATGGCCCCAGGCTGCTGGGAAATATTTGGCACATAAGGGCTTCGTTGTCTGCATGCAATGTCATGGCCTGTTTGTAATGACGGATATGATCAGTGGGGTCTGATTTTCCATCGTAAAGAGTGAATGACGGAGCTTTGAACTTCTTGGGCAAGGCTGCCCTTGCAATCCGTCGGACAAAAGGATCGTGCTGGTCGTCTTCGTCTGAGCTGCTTCTCCTGCTCTTGTTCCTTGTATGTAGACTCTTTTCGGAAGAGCTGGAAGTTTCGGATCGTCCCTTCTTGGTGAGCTCCGTGGATAATGAGTTGGAGTCGCTGTTGGTATCCTTGGGCCAAGCTCGAGGTCGTTGTCCACCGGCCTTCGGAGGTCGTTCGGGATCTTGCCGTATGGCTTCTCTCGATTTCGCGACTTCGAGGGCCAAATCTTGACGGAGACGTTCATTTTCAGCGATCATGTTCTCCAGCCTCTGTTCATTCTGCTTTGCTTGTTCCATGATCGCCTGCATTGTCTCTTGCGCTGAAGTCGTTGGTGAATCGAAGTTCAAGGCGCGTCTTGCAGCGATGGTTTCTTTCCCGAGCATATTTGCTGGAGTGAGGTCATCTCCCTGTGTGGTCTCGTCAATGGCTACCGGAGGATCTTCAGTCACGCCTGCCATGGATGTATTTGAGTATTCCCACAGACGGCGCCAATTGTGGAGAAGTGGTTTGGAAATACTCTTCAGATCCTGGGAGGCGCTGGTGATCCTCAGCTAGTCACCTAAAAAGAGGAAAACTCCGGTCGGGGGTGCCGGGATTAGCACTCCGATGGACAAGTTAGTTCAGACACTCAAGATAACTTCTTCTTTAAGTTAAGTGAAGTGATTCTTACATACCTTTCTGGATTTGCAGTTCTTATATTTATACTCACTTTTTTGGGCCTCGGGGCCTGAGCCTACTTTTATCCTATTCACCTTACATTCATTCGGATCTACTAACCCTCGTCTATTTGGCTTTGTTAACGTATTCGGTGTCCTAGTTACGCAATACGAAGCCGAGTAGTATCCAGTTTCTGGGGTACGCGTCTCCCGACTCTTCCACTTATTCAGCTCCCACAATCACCAAAGAGTCCAAATCCGGCAAATCATTTTGGAAAATCAATTTTAATAAAGAAGTGCCAAACATGGACTGCTTTGCCAGATACAGAGTCGCCACCTAAATATTTTATTTTTGGGGAATTTAGGAAACCCTGACTCGTGCCTAAGGCCACGTGTCCGTCATCACCAAAGTTGCCTCGGCTCAGGAACTTGGGTACGAGAGGGGAAGGTTATGCAATGAGCACCCCCGCTCGCCTAATCAAAAATCGGTCTTTACTAACATGATATGTTATTTTTGAAAACACATGTGTTCTTATTCTGGTTTATTAACCTAGAATTACTATGTGATGTGCACAACATACAAGTACAGACTAGATCGCCTAAGTTGGAACAAAACATTTCATGTTCGTTTGTTTGAAAACTGTTTAGAGGTGCTACTCGCAAGTAGGCTAAGTCGTGGATTTTGCCACCCTCAAGTGGGCTTAGAAAACATGATTTTGCCACTCTCAAGTGGGCTTAAAACTCACAGTTTTGATGAATTGTTCCAATTCAAGCAATCCAACCTTCACCTACAGGCATTCAAGCAGTTAATCACTTAAACAATTAGCCTCATGGCAAGCATGCTAACATAGCAACATACACATCTCATGCAATATGTTAAAGCGTAAACACTCACAGTGTACTCCGAGCCAAAACAAAGAACTAGTTAGAAATCATGCATGATCCTAGTTCATGTTAAGATGGCTAATGCAACACACGCAAAAATGCGACTAAGATAGGCTCGGCTATTCTAAGATGTCATGTGAATGCAACTTGATAACATGCTGTTGAACACTTATTCAAGTAAATGTATTGAAATACAATGCAGTTAGTATGATACGCCGAGCCCGGTGCATGCAAAACAGATGAATGGGTGCACGCATGCGAAGCATAAGGATGCTAATTAAAACATGCCCTAAAATTAACCACTGAAAGCAGATAAGTAAAAGGGAGAAAGAAATGGGGGTTGGAAGACATGCATCACACACATGCACGCTTATTACAAAATTGTGCCCTCTCGACAGAGGGTCGGAATAATAAGCTAACTAGCTAATCTAAGCTAATTAAACTAATTATTACAAGTAAACAAATTAACTAATCCTAGTTAACTAATTATTACAAAACAAATTGATTAGTTAAGCGCATTAACTACTTAAGTACAAAAACAAATAGCATTAGCTAGCTAAGGAAAGCAGTAAAAAGAGGTCCTTGGGATGAGGAGTGCATGCATGCTCAGTTGCCCCATTCAGAAATCCGTCGCGATGCCCCAACTTGCCTCTGTTTACAATTGTTCTCAGAACCTTGCACAAAGCTCCAGACAGCTTCTAACTCACCTTGGGGACCCTCAAGAGCATGGCCGACCAGTTGTTGATGTTGTAGACCACCAGCCGATCACTTATCATTGCTGTAGACCAAATAAAGTGGTCGGCCAGCCACTTTTACTGGTCTGCTGACCAGTTTTTGCTACATTTCTCCAGTTTGCTGCAATAGAGAACAAGAAGGGGCATGACAATGTATTTGCAACATATTATAGACACCCCATTTTTTACCGACCTTAAGACTCAGACGTCATTGATTGAGTGCTCGGTGATAGTGCATGTTTGTGCTCGTTCGAGTTTCTAGAGTTTTCGGCTAGGTGTCTTGCCTCCGGGCCTTTGAACTCTTTGTGTTTTGGCTCGGTTTGTGGACCAAGCCTTGTTTCTCTTCCCTGGAGGGAGGGGGTGGTCTGTAGACCACTCTTTTGTGGCCGTAGACCACTTTTTATGGTCGTAGACCATTTTTCACTCTTGGAGACTAGTTTTCGATTTTCAGAGTCTTCGGCCGCACGCATTGTCTCGAGACCGCTTAACGTTCTCCGTTTGGCTTGGTTTTTGAACCACACCTTGTTTCCTCTGCCTAGAGGGACACTGTGGTCCAGGAGACCACTTTTGGTGCCGGTAGACTAGTTTTTGAGGCTTTCAGCTGCGCGCTTTTCCTCCCGAACTTTCGTCTTGTATCCTTTTTGATTTGTTTTTGGTGCAAACCTTGTTTTCCTTGTTTGGAAGGTGGTACAAGGGTGGGAGACCAGTTCTTCCCCTTGGAGACCATTTTCCTTCCTGCCAGCCAGTTTTCTGGTCCGGAAACTGGTTTTCTTGGTCTTTGGGCCACCTTTTCTAGTCAGCTACCACACCACCACCTTGGTTTCATGTTGCAAACCACCTCTCCCCTGTGGCTGACCACTTTTTGCCCTGGCCGACCAAAGTGGTCGGCCAACCAGTAGAAGTAGCTAGCCGACCACTTCAAGTGGTCGGCAGTTTTCCAGCTTATTCTTGGAGATATTTTCTATCCAGCTGTCACAGTTGGAAGGAACTAAAACCATTCTCCATACACGTGTATAGAGGGATGACCTTAGACCCTAAGCTTGTCCAACAAGCTTACACTTTTGTTCTTTATAAGAGAGAACCTCCCCCCTCCTCCTCCAGGTTCAGAAAATTGTGCTTGAGAGTTATACATACACCTTTGTATCTATCTTGTATCTTCTCTTCATATTTGTGTTCAAAAGTGCTTATTCTTCATACTTTAACACACAAACACACACTCAAACACCATCCTTTTGTTGTTGAGGCTCTTAGAAGCTCGTTTTGGTGTTTTTGGTTTGGTTTGGTTTGAGCTCAAAAAAGTTGCTGGAGTTGTAGCTTCAAAGTGGTTCTACGAGGGTGAGCCTTTAACCCCTTAAACCTTGGTTTTTACTTAAGCTTTTGGACCTGTTTTCATGGTGTTTTAGGATTAACTTCCTACTGCAAAAAGTTTTGATTTTTAGTCCTTAACATGTTTGTTTAAGGTCACTTTTGTGTTAGGGCTAGTCTACCCCCTCTTAGGCCTTGTTTGGCCTTGTTCTTGTGTCATCTTTTTAAGCTATTGGGATCACCTTGTTTTGGCCTTCTCACCACTGAAACTCAGAGGAATTTCAGTGGTGGAAATAGTGTTTTAAGGTCCCAAATAGGAGAGGGTCATCCCCTCTCCTTGTGTTTTGAATGCTTGCTTTGAATGCCTCATGTTTGAGCATGTTTGTTAAGTTTGTGTTGGCCACATCTCAGCCTATTTTAGGCCTTATTTCAGTATGGCATACCACTGTTTTGACTTGGTTTTGTCATTCCTTGCATGCCTTATACACTTGTAGTGTAAATTTTGCAAACTAGTCTTGCATGCCTCATGAAGTAGCATGTCTTTCTAGCTTGTTTTGGGGCCATCTCAGTAGGTTTTTGGTGTTGTTTTAACATGCCTTAGATCTGTTTTAGGTTTGGTTTAATAGCCCCTTGCATGCTCCATGCACTTGTAGTGTAATCCCACAAATTAGCCTAATGTGTATCATGCCTTAGACCATCATTCTAACATGATTTTGGCTTAACTCTAAGAAGCTTTTGTCCATGTTTTAGCATGCTCTAACTCTGATTTGTGTTGTTTTGTTCATGCATGCCATGCTTTGTATAGCTATAATGCATTCTAGCTTGTTAGCTTTGTGTATTAAGTCCACTAGCATGTATTACTTGGGCTATTTGAATGATTTGGCATCATTTGTTATGTGATTTCAGTGCATGTTTCATGTTCATGAATTCACATCTTTCACTCTTTCAATGCGTTGGAGGGTTTGCCCTTTATGCCTTAAATATGAATCATTGCGTATGCCTTCATGCCTAAGCTTGCGAGCTATCATTTCAGTGTGTTTTTGGGGTTATTTTGACATGATATAACTCTGATTTTTGTTGGTTAAGTCATCTCATGCTTGGTCTTGGTAGGTGTAGTGTAACCCTCCCTTTTGGCCTTGCATGATCCATGCCTTATGCCCTCCATGCTAGCTTATTTTGGCTTCCTTCCATGCATGTTTTAGACTTATTTTGACATGCTATAGGACTATTTTGGGTTGCCTTTTCTATATGCTTCATGTTTTGCATAGTTATAGTGCAACTGCCTATTCTAGCTTTGAGTTTTGAGAACCATAGCATGCTTCATTTGTGTTGTGTACATGATTTAGCATCACTTAACATGACATTTCAGAGCATATAGGACTGCCATGTTCCCATTTCTTTCATGCTTTGAATGACTCTAAGGGTTGTGCATTGTTACCTTGTTTGTGGCTTAACATGTATGCCATCTTGCCTAGGCCTTTGAGCCCCCATCTTAGCATGTTTTGGTCTTTGTTTTGACCTACTCGAGCATTGTCCATGGTTGGTTCGTGCATTTATGCCATGTATTGCATGCCCCTTGTATAGTCCTCCTTGCTAGCCTTATGCCTTAAGGACCCTAGCATGCCATACTTATATTATTTGAATGATTTAGCATCATTTCTTACTTGATTTCAGTGCACTTAGTGTTGTTACACTTCCACATTTGTCACTCTTTGAGCACTCTTGAGGGTTGTGCTCTTAGGCCTAGTGGATAGGCCAATGCATGTGCATGCTTGTATATGCTTTTGTGCCTTCATTTCTTAGCATTATGGCCGCTGATTTGGGTATGATTGAGATCTGTCCACTTTTGGTTTAAGTCCATCGAGCATGTTATGTGAATGTTGTTACATTGCCTTATGTTGTTACATGATTATGTTGCCTTGCATTGTGTATGCATGCATTAGCCTTGACAACATGCTCATGTTGCATTAGCATTGTTTGCATGTCATTAGCTTTGTTAAGTTGATCATGTCACATTGCATTGTGTATGCGATGTTGTTGTTTGCATTGTGTATGCCATGTCACATTGCATTGTGCATGTTTGTTGTTGGCATTTTGTTTAGCATGCTAGTTGCTTGCATTGTGTTTGGATAGGGTATTAGTCCAAACACGAGAAATGAGGGACGTTTCATACTTGAAGTGATGAAGTGTGCCTTAATTCTCGGTCGCCGACCCTCTTGATCAATCATGATAGAGGTTAAGGCTTTATGTGTTTATTTGTGCATTCATTTCGTATTGAATTGTGCAATTTGGCTTCTCGGCCATCATGCATCGAGATGCGTAATTAGTGGCCCGAGGGTCGAGAACCACACTCCCTTGAGCTCATGAAATGATAGGGAGAGTGGTTGTGCACACATATCTTGCAAATACATTGCCATGCCATTTCTTGCTCTCTGTGCAAAGAAAGTGGAGAAGTCGGACAACAACTTGGTCGGCCGACAGATAAACTAGTCACGACCACTTTTTTCGGTTTAAAAGAAAAAAGAGTGGTCGGCACGTGGTTGGCAACTCCAGAAATTAATTTTGATGAAAAGTTTGATTGTTCATAGCTTAAATTAATAACAAATAAATTAAACTAAGGAATTAAATTATCAACAATAAATGAAATTGAGTTTATTGAATTGGGGAAAAAACTACGGCAAAGAGTCCATCACTAGCCACATAATTAGGGTTTCCAATTGAAATCAATTATGCTATGGTTTAAACGGATTAATGTTTCGCAACTACAAGCTCAAAGCATTTAACAAGAAGATCATCACATTCAATGTACGAGCACGAACCATCTTAAGTAATACGAATCGTTAACTCTAAACTACGGTAGCGATACGACTCGTTCCTCGTAGCATGGTTCATCTCATATCTTGAATGTGAAGGAATAGAAAACTCATGTATGGATAACATTCAACAATCACAGAAAGTCAAATATTCGAAGAAATAATGAAAAATATATAAAAGAAACTTCTAAATCACCATACAAATGTTCAAACCTTTACATAATTAAAAATAATAAAAAAAACGAAATAATTACATGGCTAGGGTTTCATCAAAACCCTAAAAAAGGAGATTAGCCACTCATGAAGGAGTGGAAGGAGGTAGATGAGAAGAAACCACCATGGGAGACATCCTTGAAGCTTTTTGTTTCTTCCCTTCCAAACCCTAGCCTCTCCCTTTAGGTCAAAACAAGTTCAGAACCCTAGAAAAGTCTTTTCCTTGCCTTTTTATACTTCCAATCTCGTCCAAACAGGTTTAAAATGTCGGGTTGACTTTCCCAAAAAAGTCAACGCACGTGCGGGAAAGTCAATGCACGTGTAGGAAAAGTCAACGCACGTGCAGAAAAGTCAACTCTCTCCAAATTCTGTCTTTTTGCCCATTTTATGCTCCGACTGTGTACAACCTGATTGACATTCAACACACATAAAGAATACGGTTTGACCAGCAAGTGAAGTTAAGAGATTCTAATTAACGGCCTCAATGATGTACATTTCGGCCTTAATCACATCCCCCAACTTACTACTTGATAGTCCTCAAGCAAGTAAAATAAAATAAAATTAAACAAAATCTATCTATTTCCTCTTTCGTGGGAAAACGGTTGCATTTAGCATACGCAACAAGTCTTTAAACCACAAGGTTACCCCAAGTGGACGAGTAAAGTCTCATGAGGGTTTCCAGAAATGATACCCACAAACATTAACATATTCATATATACTCAACAACAAATGACCACATTACTCCACCTACAATCAACTTATGTACCACTATAGTGTGATATTGAAACATCACGAGTCATTAAAGGCACAGTGGACAAGCATGAAGGAACCTATTGAGTTGAAACCACAATTCAGTTAATATAAAAGTAAAGTTCCCTATACTTGTGCATGCTAGTAGACAAGTCATGAGTACCCTCGGTGTAAAGTGTAATCTCCATATTAGTTAACCATCCACTATAATAGCCCAGTGTAACTCATAATAACACCCAACATATACAGAAAAACTAATCTGTTGCAGCCAAGATTCCCATTTTTTTTTTTTTTAACTGTGCAATGTCCTGATCCATTAAGCTTTTTAATCAACCCATGTAGCAAGTTTTGGGCCAATGACTCCCAAACCAGACAGTTTTAGGGCATTAGGTGTAGAGACACCCCTACGGGCTTAATAACTCGAGTTGAAAAGGCTATGAATCCGAACTAGTCATTCTTCTTATTTTTCCTTAACTGTGCAATGTCCAAGTCCCTTAAGCTTTCTAATTAACCCATGTAGCAAGTTTGGGCCAATGACTCCCAAACCAGACAGTTTTAGGGCATTAGGTGTAGAGACACCCCTACGGGCTTAATAACTCGAGTTAAAAAGGCTACGAGCCCAAACTAGTCAAGTGTTTTTTTTTTTTTTTTTAAATTTAAGAATCTTGGCTCCTTATTTATTCTTTTTTGCAACTCTAGCTATTATCAATGATGTACACCAGGGATTATAATAAAAAGATCACCGCTATGATAGTGTGGTCATGTGAATTAAGGCATACTCATGACAAGTGTACTAAAACCATAAACACAGACAACTCTCCTCGTGCAAACATCGCATGCAAGTATCTACCCAATAAACCCTTTTCATACAAGTCTACTATGCTCTCCAATTAACATATGCAAATATCATTATCCTACTAGCAAAAAGTCACATAAAGTAAAGTAATGTAATCAAGTGAAACAGATATAAGCATGAATTATGAGCCAAATAGAAATGCACAAAAGAAAATATAACCCTCATCTCCCAATTTGAATATAACATTGTTCAATGGAAAAGTAAAGAGAAATGAGAGAATATTACCAGAACTGTAGGTGCACATCCAGGGAGGCAGAGAGGAATATATACACACTTCACACTTTTTGCTGCTTTTTTTTTTTGAAGAAGAAGAAGAAGAAAAGAAAGAACGAATATAGCTAATAATAATATAAAAAAACAAATATAGCCAATAATAATAATAAAAACTAAATTAAGATTATTGTTAGTACCATGATTTCTAAGGTTTTTTTTTTTTTTTTTTTTTTACAAAAATAGAAAATAGAAAATTAAAAATAAAATAAAATAAATAAAATTAGATTTTTTTATAAAAAATTATAAATAAAATAATTGTATATTTATTTATCTATTTTTAAAATTTATTTATGTATTTATTTAAAATTTATTTACTTAAATAAATTAAAAATGAAATTTAAAAAATAATAATAATAATAATAATAATAATAATAATAATAATAAGAAGAAGAAGAAGAAGAAGAAGAAGAATAAAACAAAACAAATGCACAATTGTTCCGCACTTGCCTCGCACCTGCGGCGATTCACACCCTCGCACAAATTTTTTTTTTTTTTGTCGTCCCCCACGTGTGGGGCCCAAGCCACACATGCGGTTTGGTCAACGCCTTCTCCCCCGTACTTGCTTATTAAGCAGGGTGCAACATTTGTTTTGTGAGATTTTGCCCCATGTGCATGCATAGTGCCGCACATGCGGGAAATTTTTTTTTTTTTTTTTACAAGTACAACATAGATTTTTATTTATTTTAAAAATTGAACAAGTATAAAAAAACACAGAAAATAAACATGAAAGCATGTTTTTTTTTTTTTTTTTTTTAAATTGAACGAGTATAACACCCCTCTTTTTTCTTTTTTTTTTTAAATAAAGAAAATAAACATGAAAACATGGTCCTTTTTTTATTTTAAATGTGGTTGAATACTTGATTTCCTATAAACCACAAAGTAGAAATCAAGGTCTTACCCAGGCTAGGGAGGGTCCCTTCCACCCACACACATGCAATGATATTTTTCTGCTACATTGCAACAATATAGTTTGACAAAAACAAGAAACACTCGTAAGCGTATATGCTTCAAGAAAATGAAAAACTAACTCCCATCACCTAACAAAAGGCACCAGAGTTATGGCATAAAGTTGCCACTTCAGAATCTTCCAGGTAATAAAACCCGGCGTAGTTTATAGCCTTCGGGCTAGTACCGCCCAAAGTATTCTTAACCATTTCTACCTTCAATTGACATCCGGAATAAATATAGCACATAAGAAAATAACGGAATGCCCACTAAAGTTATAATCTTCACGCGAAAACCACGGGTACTACTTTTCTCCCTAACTGTGTTTGTAACTTTCCCTATTCTCCAACAGGGTAACAGACTAGGTTGATTTGGTATCAAGAATCGAGGTGCATAAAGCTACCTCAACCTATGGGGCTGCCATATAGAGTTCAAGCCGAGGTAGTTTTGAAGCAATCTCCACACCCCTGGGTATTTAAACCAGACTCTAGTCTTGGAAATCCCAAACCTTTGTGTTCTAGGCTTTGCCATTCAAACTCTAATTTCCACCGTCTCAGTTGGTCTCCTAGGAACTCACTACAAACACGGTTAGGTGGCTATACTAGACCGTCAGATGCCGTTCGGGCACGGCTAATACCAAAGGAATTACACCTTTAGAGGATTTAAAGTCTCCTAGACGCAAATAAAGCATAACGAGAAAAAAAAAAATGGCATAGCATAGAAGGGAAAGAAAAAAAAAGAAAAAACAAAACAATCTCTCAATCATAGTAAAATGGGTCCATCAAAGCAATGGACTCAATCATATCCCCATTCCCATTCCCAATCCCCTCTATCTATGGTTTTAATCTTTGGCCATTCACTTTGAAAGTGTGGCCAGTCTTTGGATCTCACACCTCAACGGCGCCATGAATAAATGCCTTAACAACTACAAAGGGGCCATCCCATCTTGATCTTAACTTATCCGGAAAGAGTCTCAATTTTGAATTAAAAAGCCACACTTTTTGGTCAGATTCAAAGAATTTCCTATTAATGTGCTTGGCATGGAATTCTTTAGTTTGAGCTTCGAAAACTCTCGAACTCTCATATGCATCATTTCGGATTTCCTCTCAAAAGTAATACCTGACCTGTGAAAAGAATCGGTCTTTGTCTTGCTTAGACCAATTATGCGGAATTTGCCCAATGGCCAAGTAATTCACAATATGTGCAAACCACGGGGGGCTCACTTGTGACAGCTCAAAGAGTTGTTCGTCCAAAAACGAATCATGCAAAATGAGTGTGGCCGAGAGTGGCTTCAACTCAAGTGTAGGTGGTGTGACCAAAGATGGTATGGCAGGCTCTCTCGACAGAGGAAGAAGTGACTCAAACCGGGCTTTCCATGAAGGAAAATCCGGTGTAGAAGAAGAATTAAGCAAGACATTCACCTCCTCAACTAACCCATCAATATCAAAATTTTCAAACCCAAAATGAGCTAGACAAGCCTCTAAAGGGTCCTCTACAAGAATGGAGGGCAAAGCTTCATCCACAATCTCATCCAAAACATTCACTAATAAGCACTCCTCTCTCTCATGATGTTGTTGGGATGCTTGGAAAACATTAAGTTTCACTTGCATGTTGCCAAATGAAACTTCCATAACCCCAATCCGACAATTGATGCATACATTAGCCGTAGCCAAGAAAGGTCGACCTAGGATCACCGGGATTTGTTTCTTAGAACTGGCTACCGGTTCCATATCTAACACCAAAAAGTCAACAGGGAAGTAGAACCTATCAACCTTAACTAGCACATCCTCAATCATGCCACGTGGCACTCTGAGGGACCGGCCAGCCAATTGAAGAGTGACAGTAGTGGGCTTCAACTCGCCAAGCCCAAATTCCTCGTACATAGAGTACCGTAATAAATTGACACTAGCCCCTAAATCTAATAAGGCCCTATCAATGAAATGGTCCCTTATAATGCATGCAATGGTTGGGGCACCCGGGTCCTTAAGCTTAGGAGGTGTGTCATTCAACAAGATGGAGCTTACTTACTCCGTGAGTAGGACCTTTTGGGACACATGTGTCCTAGATTTACGCTTTTGCGTATAAAGGTCCTTCAGAAATTTGGCATATGATGGTACTTGCTTAATCGCCTCCAACAGGAGGAAATTGATTTTTTACCTGTTTAAAGACATCCATCATTGCCTCCATAGATGTCGCCTTCTTATTAAAAGGGGACGGTGTATCAAGGCATTGGGGAAAGGGTGCCTTAGGCACATATGGAGTGCTAGGGACTAAGTCATCCCTTTTAAGTGTTTCCCCCTCACCCTTGCTCTCATTAGGTGTACCCCCATGGTCACCCTTCTTAACTCTAGTTGCATCTGGCGCAACTGACTAAGGCTCTAACTCCCTACCACTTCTCAAAGCAACCACCGCCTCCATTTGCTCATGTTGCTTACCATTCCCACCCGAACTCTCTGCCCCGTATTGTCTTTTGGGGTTGGCCACAGTTTGACTTGGTAATTTTTCCTCATCTCTCCGATTCATGTTGTTAGCCATTTGACCCAATTGGGTCTCTATCTTGGCAATGGAGTGAGTGTGGGAGCGAACTATCAGTGCTAACCCCTTAAGTTCTGAGAGAACTTCCAACACCTGAGTCTCAGCGAGTTGCCGAGAACGGCGGGGGTTGTGGTTGCTGGTACGGTTGTAGGGGTCGATAAGGTTGTAGTGGTCGGTAGGATGATTGGTTGGCAAAATTATTGAAATTCTGCCTTGGTGGTGGAGGATTGTAAGAAGTGCCTTGTGAAGGGGGTCTCCATGAAAAATTAGGGTGATTTTTCCATCCCGGATTATATGTGTTGGAGTATGGGTCATTACTCGGGTTGAAGAATCCTTGAGCTTCACATGCTCTTGGACTAACTCTGAAAATTGTGATACCGAAGGGCACTCACTCAAGTCATGAACAAGGCTCGCACATATAACACATGCCTCACGGAATTGAGGCTGATCTTGCTGGGTAGGGGCATGTCCCGTAGCTAATAAGTGGTCTATCTTGCGGGATAGTGCCTCTACTTATTGGGCTAACTCTAAGTTTTGCCGACCTCATAAATGCCCCCTCTTTTCGGGGCTCCAACTACTGGTTGCCGAACTTACTGGGCTGCGGAGGCATAGTGAAAGGAATTATCACTTAGGTTCTCAAACAATTGCCATGCCTCAGTATCATTTTTAGACATGAATGTCCCACCACAGGACGAATCCACCATTTGGTGGTGCGGCTCAGTTAAGCCATAATAGAATGTTTGAACAAGTTGCCAATCAGGCACTTGGTGGTGGGGACACTGTTGGAGAAGGTCTCGAAGTCTTTCCCACGTCTCATGGAATTGCTCGCCATCCATTTGAGCAAAGTTTGTGATGGCTTGCCTAGGTTAGGTTGTTTTATCTATGGGAAAGTACTTCTCCAAGAATCGTTGTTGTAATTGGTCCCAAGTTGTGATTGAATTAGCAGGTAAAGAATTTAGCCAGCATTTGGCTTTATCCTTTAACGAGAATGGAAACAATCGCAACATTAAGGCCTCATTTGTGAAATTTTGGATCCTCACTGTCGAGCAAATTTCCAGAAATTCATTCAAATGCTTATAAGGGTCATCATGAGTTAGTCCATGGAATGATGGGAGCATTTGTATGGTGTTGGACTTAATCTTATAATGAGCAGCAGTGGTTTTGGGTAATTGGATGCATGATGGTGATGTATATGCAGTGGGTGTGAAATAATCCTTAAGGGTCCGGTTAGGCACATTCGAGACATTAGGATCTGTCATCTCTAATGGCTCAATGTATGAATATGAATATTCAAGCCTAGGAACACGGGCAGAGGCCCTAAGTCTCCTGAGGGTCCTTTCTAGTTCAAGGTCCAAACTCCACAATTCAAGGCAACAAGAACGACGCCCGTGCATACACTACCCACACACGCACAATAAGTTCGACTCGGTGCACTAAGTTACGAAAGCAGAATGCTAAAAAAGAAATACTCACAGTGGTTTAACGAAAACGCTTTACTCGTCTTGCGGGTGCTTTGCGTGTAGACGTTGTCTCCAACCCCCAATTGAGCCTTGACTTTTGTTTTAGCACTTTGGTGCTTTGCTTGTGAGTGTTTGCTTCTGTTTACTCACTTTAGTGCTACGGGTTTCTTTTTTAAAGCTCGGCTGCGCTCCGCTTGCACTTCAATGATAGCTCCAATTTCAAACGCTCTGCACACTTAGCAATACCAAAAGCATAAAATCCTAAACTAAAAATTAAAATAAGAATGCAACTTTAAATTAACTAATTTTGCCAGAAGTCCCCGGCAACGGTGCCAAAATTTTGATGGGTCGTTGAACACACCAAAATTAAATACTAAACTATACCAAATTCAATTAGAATAATGCCAAGTCCAGGTATCGATCCACAGAGACTGTTGTGAAATTAAACTAATTTAATTGTTAAATTCCTAAATTAATTTTGATAAAAATTTTGATTTTTCATAGCCTAAATTAATAACAAATAAATTAAACTAAGGAATTAAATTATCAATAATAAATGAAATTGGGTTTATTGAAATGGGGGAAAAACTAGGGCAAAGAGTCCACCACTAGCCACGTAATTAGGGTTTCCAATTGAAATCAATCATGCTATGGTTTGAACGGATTAATGCTTCGCAACTACAAGCTCAAAGTATTTAACTAGAAGATCATCACATTCAATGTACGAGCATGAACCATCTCAAGTAATATGAATTGTTTACTCTAAACTAAGGTAGTAATACGACTCGTTCCTCGTAGCATGGTTCGTCTCATACCTTGAATGTGAAGGAATAGAAAACTCATGTATGGATAGCATTCAACAATCACAGAAAGTCAAATATTCGAAGAAATAATGAAAAATATATGAAAGAAACTTCTAAATCACCATACAAATATTCAAACATTTACATAATTAAAAATCAAAAAGAAAACGAAATAATTACATGGCTAGGGTTTCATCTAAACCCCAGAAAATGAGACTAGCCATTCATGGAGGAGTGGAATGAGGTAGATGGAGAAGAAACCACAATGGGAGACATCCTTGAAGCTTTTTGTTTCTTCCATTCCAAACCCTAGCCTCTCCCTTTAGGTCAAAACAAGTTCAGAACCTTAGAAAAGCCTTTTCCTTGCCTTTTTATACTTCCAATCTCGTCCAAACAGGTTTAAAATTGTGACAACCACCTCCTTAGTTAAAATTAATTTAAATTAATTTGAATATATACTTATTGTTAATCGAGTGTTTATGTGATTAAGTGCTATTGATTGCGTTGAAAAATTATTGACTTGCTTGATTGAACATATAGGTGAGAATAGAAATTAAACATGTTTAATTCGCTAATTTTAGCAAGTTATAATTAAATAATTAATTAAGCAATTAGAGCCTAATTCACATTAGTATAATTAAATTAGTACAATTGAGTTTTATGATAACTTTGATTAATTGTATTTGCCAAGATGTTGCATGATTAGTAGCTAATTAAGTTCTATTCATGATTTAAAATTTGATTAAGTGTAGTAAGTGTTTGGGCATTTTGTGATGGTGAGTGTAGGAAATTAAATGTTGGTGGGTGTATTGAGATCTGGGTGTGTGTGTGCAGAGAAACCAGTGTGGGTGTGTGTATGTGACTACACGTGATGTGCAATTCAAATGGGAGGGTGTATGTGTATAATCTGATGCTTAGGATGAAGATTTTCATTCATTTGATTCATTACGTTGTGAATTTAGAGAGAGAGAGAGAGAGGGAGAGAACTCATCTAGAGAGAGAGAGAGAGCTCAAGATTTTGAAGAGGAAGAAGAAGAGAGCTAGGAAGAGACCATCCTATAATCTGAAATCAAGCTCTAGGTAAGTGTTTATTTATGAATTTGACTCATCATATCTTTGGATTCAAGGAAATTATGGAGTTAATGTAAGAGAGAGCTCATAGATAATGAATATGGAAGATTAACTTACATGCATGAACATTTATGTGTTCTAGTGTTGAATTCATGGAAGTAATTTGGTCTCTTACATATATTTTGTCATAGAAAATCAAGACATAGTTGAATTCCTACATGCATGGCAAGATTCTTAATTATTCTTGATCAAACATTCATGTACTTGCATGAACCTCCAAATTGAAGAGAAAACTCCATGGGAATTGAGAATTTAAGGCTTAATATGGCAATGTTTATGATTATACATTACAAGTCTTGAAGTAAAATTAGAGATGAGAATATATGATCATAGAAATAAGAAATTAGATGCATTAATTTTTACACCTTACCATGCATGGCATAATTCTTGAATTTCATGATCATCTATGTATTTTCTTGTATGAGTTTTCAAAGTTGAAGGGAATTTTTATAGGATTTGAATATTGAAGCTCAAAGATGGAAATTGTATGAAGTAGCATGACAATTCAAGTCTTAATTGAGAATTAATTAAACTTAATTGAAATTGAGTTAGGCCTATAAGATTATGGAAATAAATGTGAAGATTAATTATTTGGGCCTTGATTTGCTTGAAAATAGAGTTGAAATTGCAAAATGTTCATATTTATGAATTTCTGATTCGGTAATTTAAACATGACTGAATAATTGTAATTTAATGTGTATGAACCTAATTTAAGTTTGATTATGTAATTAGTGAAGTTAATAAGGGTTGGTATATGAGTAGATTATTTATCTTTAATTAGTTTGGTTAATACATAGCTAAACATATTTTAATTAGAGGTTAATAATCTAATTTATTCCTAATACTAGTCCTCCATATTGAAAATGAATGGAAGAAAAATAAATAGAAATAACCGAACAAACAAATTAGAATCAAATGAGAGAAAACGAATAGAGATCGAACGATTGAATCGAATAGAATTGTAAAGTGTGATTGTAATTGTGTTGTGCTTGACTTTATTTGTTTAGGTCGGACGCCGAACCATTAGTACGTGTACCGAGGAGCCCACTGTGAGAACAATGCTGTAAAGATATGTTCAATCGTATTTATTTTCAGATTGATAAATCGTATTGCTTTCTGAAATGATACTTTTTATCGATTGAATGATGATCCTCTTTTGAATTGTATTCGTGGTATCTATAGCATAGTGTTATCGTTATTGTTATTGATATTGCTATTGTTACAGAGATCTCTGTCAGTTCTAAATCTTGGAACTAGTGTTATTGTTTGATGGCCATCAATTGATTGTTCGGTCTTTTAAGACCTAGTGTATTGTTGCTATTGGATGTACCGCGTATGACCTATAAGAATATGATTGATTGAATCAATTAAACTGAACGATTGATTGACAAATGATAGTGATTGAAGTGTTCTAATGCTAATCGATTGTTTCAAAGACTGTAAAGGACATCATTCTTAACCTCTTTACACATTTGTTATTCACTGGGCTTTAGCTCACAGTTTATTATATATATGTAGGTGGGTCAGGCACCGGATCAAAGCTAAAGGTGTCGACTCGAACCCTTGTTTTGTCAAGCCAGCTATTGTCCCTCATTACGAGGTTTCAAACTAGCACGTGTCAAGGCGTTTTTGGGTGGCTTGACTGCACCCTTTTGAGTTTGTTAAGTGAAAAGAATGTTTTAAGACTAATGTCAATACTGTTCTAGATGATGGGGTTGATTCCCTAACTTATGTTTTGTCTTGTATATATATGCTTATGGGCATAAATGGTTATGGATATGGTTATGGTTATGGTTATGGTTATGTACATGAAAGTTTATCTCCATTCAGGTCCTCACAGCTCATTGGACGATGTATGTTATTATTGATTGGCTTTTGTCAGCCCCGTTATATTATATTATCTTCAGTATAGTTAAACAGGCCTTCGGTAATCACGGATTACTGGCCGGTTATGACGCTAAACCTATAAGGGCGGGTTTTGGGTTGTGACAAAAATATCGGGTTGACTTTCCCACAAAAAGTCAACGCACGTGCAGGAAAGTCAACGCACGTATGGGAAAAGTCAACGCATGTGTAGGAAAGTCAACTCTCTCCAAATTATGTATTTTTGCCCATTTTATGCTCTGACTATGTACAACCTGATTGACATTCAACACACATAAAGTATATGGTTTGACCTGCAAGTGAAGTTAAGAGATTCTAATTAACGGCCTCAATGATGTACATTTCGGCCTTAAGCAATGTGTTTAGCTACTTATTTGTGTTGTAATATCTTAATTAGTTAACTTGTCAGTTAATTAGTTTTGTGATGTAATAATTAGTTTAATTAGCTTAGATTAGCTAGTTAGCTTCTTATTCAGACCCTCCGTCGAGAGGGCCAACTGTTGTAATAAGCGTGCGTGTGTGTGATGCATGTCTTCCAACCCCTATTTCTTTCTCCCTTTTACTTAACCGCTTACGATGGTTAGTTTTAGGGTATATTTCGATTAGCATACCTTATGCTTGCATGCGTGCACCCATTCATCTGTATTGCATACACCGGGCTTGGCGCATCATACAAACTACATTGTACTTTCAATACACTTTCTTGAATACGTGTTCAACAGCATGTTATCAAGTTGCATTTCACATGACATCTTAGAATAGCCGAGCCTATTTTAGCTGCATTCTTGCATGCGTTGCATTAGTCATCTTAACATGAACTAGGATCATGCATGATTTCTAACTAGTTCTCTGTTTTGACTCAGAGTACACTGTGAGTGTTTACGCTTTAGCATATTGCTTGTGTGTTAGTGTTGCCATGTTAACATGCTTGCCATGAGGCTAACTGCTTAAGTGTTTAATTGCTTGAATGTCTGTGGGTGAAGGTTGGATTGCTTAAATTGGAACAATTCATCAAAATCCTCGTCTGAGCCTACTTGCGAGTAGCAAACTTCAAATCATTTTCACAAACGAACATGCAATGTTTTGTTTCAACTTAGGTGATCTAGTCTATACTTGTATGCTGTGCGCATCACATAGTAATGCTAGGTTAATAACTGGAATAAGAACACATGTGTTTTCAAAAACAAAATATCATGTTAGTAAAGGGCGATCTTTGATCGGGCGAGCAGGGGTGCTCATTGCATGACCTTCCCCTCTCGTACCCAAGTTCCCAAGCCGAGGCAACTTTGGTAATGACGGATACGTGGCCTTAGGCACGAGTTAGGGTTTCCTAAATTCTCCCAAAATAAAACATTTAGGTGGCGACTCTGTATCTGGCAAAGTAGTCCATGTTTGACACTTCTTTATTAAAATCAGTTTTCCAAAAACGATTTGCCAGATTTGGACTCTTTGGTGATTTATCAGTCTTGCATTGCACTGTGTGAGATGAGATTCAGAACCGTGACATTGAGTCTGAACTGTAGTAGCCTAAGAACAAAACGATTTCGTGCCCTTGCAGGCGCGGAGAGCGGGAGTTCTCGGGGCGGTCTACACATATGTGTGCACAGCCACCCTCCCTATCATTTCATGATCTCAAGGGAGTGTAGTTCTTGACCCTTGGGCCACTAATCGCGCATCTCGATGCATGATGGCCGAGAAGCCAAGATTGCACATTTCAATGAAATGAATGCACAAATAACACATAAATGCCTTAAACTCTATCATGTGTGATCAAGAGTGTCGGCGACCAAGAATTGATGCATGTTTCATCACTTCAAGTATGAAACGTCCTTCGCTTCCCGCATTTAGACTAACACCTAACCCAAACAAATGCAATACAACTCAAGCATGCTAAACACAACGTAAGGCATGCATACACAATGCGATGCAACATAAGCAACCTAATAATGCTAATGGCATGCATATACAATGTAAAGCAACATAAGCATTTCAACACAAAGTAAACAACAAGCATGCAAACATAATGTGATGCAACAAGCATGCAACATAATGTGCTCAATGGACTTAAACCGAATATGGATGGATCTCAGTCATGCCAAAACAGTGGCCATAATACCAAAACTAAGGCACCAAAAGGCAAGACATGCATGCACATGCATTGGCTTATCAATTAGGCATAAGAGCACAACTCTCAAGAGTGCTCAAGGAGTGACAAATGTGGAAGTGTAACAACACTATATGCACTGAAATAAGGCATAAAATGATGCCAAATCATCCAATCAACACAAGCATAGCATGCTAGGGTGCTTAAAGCATTAAAGCTAGCAAAAATGACTACACAAGAGGCATGCAATACATGGCACAAATGAATGAACCAGCCATGGACAAAGCTCAAATAGGTCAAAACAAAGACCAAAACATGTTGAGATTGGGGCTCAAATGTCTAAGCATGCATGCATACACACTAAGCCATAAGCAAGGCAACAATGCACAACCCATAGAGGCACTCAAAGGATGAAATAAATGGGAACATGACAATGCTACATGCTCTGAAATGTCATGTTAAGTGATGCCAAATCATGAAAACAACACAAATGAAGCATGCTATGGTGCTCAAAACTCAAAGCTAGCAAGACCAATTGCACTATAGCTATGTAATAGATGAAGCATATGACCAAGGTAACCCAAAACAGTCTTAGAGCATGTTAAAATGATGCTAAAACATGCATGGACCAAAGCTAAAACAAGCTAGCATGAAGGGCATAGGGCATGATGTATGCAAGGCCAAAAAGGAGGATTACACTACACCTACCAAGACCAAGCATGAAGTGGCTTCACTAACAAAAATCAGAGTTATTTCATGGCAAAATAACCCAAAAATACACTGAAATGATAGCTCACAAGCTTAGGCATGAAGGCATACACAATGGCTCATGTTTAAGGCATAAAGCACAAACTCTCCAACGCATTGAAAGAGTGAAAGATGTGAGTGTATGGAAATGAAACATGCTCTGAAATCACATATAAAATGATGTCAAATCATGAAAATAGCTCAAGCAATGCATGCTAGTGGACTCACTACACAAAGCTAGTGAGCAAGATTGAACCATGGCTATACAAAACAATGCATGCATGACCAAAACAACACAAATCAGAGCTTAAGCATGCTAAAACATGGATAAAAGCTTCTTAGAGTTGAGCCAAAACATGTTAGAATAATGGTCCAAAAGCAAGGTGCATATTAGGCTAGTAAATGAAAATGCACTACAAGTGCATGGAGCATGCAAGATGCTAACAAAATAACCCAAAACAGAGCTAAGACATGTTAAAACAACACCAAAAACCTATTGAGATGGACTCAAAACATGCTAGAAAGACATGCTACTTCATAAGGCATACAAAGCTAGTTTGTAACATTTACACTACAAGTGTATAAGGCATGCATGGGGTGACCAAACCAAGTCAAACTAGTGGTATACCATGTCAAAATAACCACAAATATATCTAAGATGGAGCCAACATAAGCCTAACAAACATGCTCAAACATGAGGCTAATAAAGCAAGCAACCAAAAACACAAGGAGAGGGGATGACCCTCTCCTATTTGGGACCTCAAAACACAAGTTTTACTACTGAAAATCCATTGGATTTCAGTGGTTAAAAGGCCAAGAGAAATTGATCTCAAAGGCCTAAAGTGATGGTGCAAAACAAAGCCAAACAAGGCATGCAAGGGAGTAGACCACTCCAAACACCAAAGAAGCCTTAAACAAACATTACAAGCATGCAAAATTAGAACTTTTTTCAGTAGAAAGTTAGGCCTAAAACAACATGCAAGTAGGGCCAAAAGCTTAATCAAGAACAAGGGATTAAGAGGTTAGAAGCTCACCCTTGTAGAACCACTTTAGAGCAACAACTCCAGCAGCTATTTTGGATCAAAACCAGTCCAAAAACTCCAAAACCAACCTCAAAGGGCCTCAGCAACAAAATGGTGGTGTTTGAGTGTGTGTTTGTGTGCAATAGTATGATGAAAATGCACTTTCAAGCACAAAATGAGACAAAGAGAGAGATATAGAGATATATGTGTATCTATAGCTCAAGACAACTTTTCTGAACCTGGAAAAATGAGGGAGAGCCTCCTTCTTATAGAAAATCAAGCAAGAAGCTTGTTGAACACACTTGAGGCTCTAAGCCATCCCTCCATACACGTGTATGGAAGATGACTTTTGTGCCTTCCAACCTGGCCACAAGATCTGCAAGAAAAGATCTTTGGAAAGTCGCCGACCACTTGAGTGGTCACCACCATTTACACCGGGTCGACCAATGAAAGTGGCTGGCCAGGGAGGCAAGTGGTCGGCCATGGTGGAAAGGTGGTCTACACACTAAAAGCAAGGCAATGGTGTGGTGGCCGACCACTATTGGTGGTCCAAAGACCAAGAAAATCAGTTGGCCGACCAGAAAACTGGCTGACAGGCAGGAAAAGTGGTCTCCAAGGGAAAGAACTAGTCTCCCACCCTTATTCCACCCTCTAAGCAAGGAAAATAAGGTTTGTGCCAAAAACAAACTAAAAGGAATGCAAGACAAGAGTCCGGGAGGCAAGGCGCGTAACTGGAAGCCTCGAAAACTAGTCTACTGGCACCAAAAACGGTCTACGAGGGAAAAGTGGTCTACGACCATAAAAAGTGGTCTACGAGATCACAGTGTCCCTCTAGGCAAGGTCAACAAGGCATGGTTCAAAAACCAAGCCAAAAGGAGAACGTTAAGTGGTCCCAAGACAAGGCGCGCGGTCGAAGGCTCTAGAAACCGGAAACTAGTCTCCAAAAGGGAAAAGTGGTCTACGACCACAAAAGGGTGGTCTACAAGACCTCCCTCCCCTCCAGGGAAGGTCAATAAGGCTTGGTCCACAAACCGAGCCAAAACACAAAGAGTTCAAAGGCCCGGAGGCAAGGCACTCAGCCGAAAACTCCGGAAACTTGAAACGAGCACAACATGTACAATCACCGAGCGCTGAATCGATGACATCTAAGTCTTAAGGTCGGTCAAAAATGGGGTGTCTACAACTTGCGGTGAGATATGTGATGTCTTCTCCTTATAGGCTACACTCAAACTTGATTCAAAAGCTCTTGTATGCCTAGATGTACCAACTAGATGGAACTCTACCTATTTGATGTCAGAGGCCATCGTAAAGTATAAGAAGGCTTTTAACCGATTGAAGTTTGTGGATTCCAACTTTGAACCTTATTTCAAGGATGTTTATGGTGGCATAAGGAGAAGTTCGAATGAGTTGGATTAGAAAAAGTGTAGAATTTTTTTGAGGTTTCTAAAATTATTTTATCTTGCAACTAAGAAATTTTCGAGGTCTTTCTTTGTTACTTCCAATGCTTTTTACAAAGAAATGTTTGTTATTGAAAGCAAAATTAACCACTTAATTTTGAAGGAGGATGATACTTTGAGCACAATGGCAAAGACTATGAAACAAAAGTTTAACAAGTATTGGGAGGATGGAAGTAAGATCAATTTGTTATTGCATGTTGCGGTGGTTCTTGATCCTACCAAAAAAATGACATACTTGGAGTTTTATTTTTCCAATTTATTTCTTGGGGATAATAAGAAGGTAGAAGATATGGTAGACAAGGTTAAGAGTTGTTTGAGTCATTTATATAGCAATTATGTCACACTTTATCCTTCAAATGAGAAACTTTCAAGTGTGAGTGAAGTTGTGAATATGGCAGAAGATGATGATAATGATGATGATCCCTATTATTTGATTGACTCCCAATTTAATTCCTATTTGAAGGGGTGATGCACTAGTGAATCTAAGTCGGAATTGGAACAATATTTATCCGAGGTTGAACATTTTGCAAAGAATCAAACATTTGAGATTTTGGATTATTGGAAGGTGAATGCAACCAAATATAGGGTGTTATCACAATTTGCAAAGGATGTGTTGGCCATGCCTATTTCTACCGTTGCGTCGGAGTCAGCTTTTAGTACAGGAGGGCGTATTCATGACCCATTTCGTAGTTCACTCTTGCCTTCTATGGTTGAAACTCTTGTATATACTCAAAATTGGCTTCGAAGCAGCTTTCCAATTTCTCTTTGAAAGACGACGGATATGAGAAGGCAATTTATTTGGAGGAATTTGAGCAATATGACTCGAGTAATATGAGAATTTATTTATCTTCATTTTTATTTGTATTGTTCATTTTCTAATGTAAGTTTTATTAATCTTCTCTTATTGACTCTTAATTAGGTACTTTGGAGTCAAGCTCATCTTCAAGTTCAACTTATAATGTTGATGCTATAATTGATCTCTAATATCCATTTGCTTATTGGTAATTTTTTCATATACTCAACACATTTTTTTACTATATTGAGATGCAATATATAAACATTTGTTTATCTTTTCATTACTTTATTCTTTTACACTTTTTGTCTCAAAAAAATTATGAAGATTGAAGATTAAAGTTTATATTTTTTTCAGTTTGTTTTTGTGCGGAATTAGAATTGGAATTTTTGAAAGTTGAATTGGATGTGATTCGTGATGAAGTTTGATAGAAATGTTTTTATTTTATTTCATGGGTTTGAATTGAATGAAGTTTGAGAACAAATTTTTTTTTTAATTGCATTTTGGTTTTGGATGAATGTAAGTTAATGAATTTTTATTTTTTATTTTTTTGCATTTTAGATGAATGTAAGTTAATGAAGAATTACTTTTTTCTTTTTCTTTTTTTGTATTTTGGTTAGGAATGATGAATGTAAGATTTTCAATGTAGGATTTTTTTTATTTGGATTAGGAATGATAAATGTAGGATGAATGCAAGTTAATGATGAATGTAAATTTTGAATGATTTGTTTAGGTTACGAATTGAGATGAAAGCAAGTTAATGATGAATGTAGATTTTGAATGATTTATTTAGGTTACGAATTGATTTTGTTGTGTTTTTTATTTTACAAGTTTTTTATAAGTTTTAATTAATTAATTATTAATGTTGGAGCATTTTAGAAAATGGGAGGAAAAGTGTCCAAAATAAACATTGACAAAATTGGGGAAAAAAAAGTTTAAAAATAAATTTTTAACAAAAAATTCTAATCCGCAAACTGCCCTCAACCGCCTGCACATCCGCAAACTCTATCCGCACAAACCGCAAACCGCATTGCGGGCAGTTGCGGGTTGACTTTTTTCCAAACCGCATAGATGCGGGCGGGTCCAAACCGAACTGCAGACACCCCCAGTTTATATACCTTAGCTTGTACTACTTAGGATGGGCCCCAAAGAAAACCCAAGTTTGTGGAAGGGTGATGTTATGGGTAAAGTAGGCTAGATCCATTGGACCCAAAACAAAAACCACTCATGCACCACCGCCTCAGTCCTGTTGGTCGGGCTAGCCTAGGCTCGGGTGTGTGGTGTAAGGTTAAGTTGGACTTGTCCGGCTTAATACTTATCTTTTTGGGCCAAAAAACTTTTATAATTTATTCATTTATTTTTAATTTTGATTTCAAAATTCAAAATAAATTGGTCCAATTTTTTCCCTTCACCTAAACAAATCCTAACCCACCCGAACAGGTTCATACCTATTGAATTCTTTCCCGGACAGATCTGTATCTGTCCAAACAGTTCAAACAGGTTTTTTGCTTATTGAATCTGTCCGAACAGGTTCACATCTGTTGGCACCTGTTCGAACAGCCACCATTCCTCTTATAAAAAGCCAGCCTTCTAGCAATTTAGAAATCAATTTTTCCTCAGAATTTCGTCTTTCTCCTTCTATTCTTCTCTGTGTTTCTGGATCTGTTTTGTATTTAATTTTTTGGAAGAAAAAGAAAGAGTTACAACATAATTTAATTTGCCAGACTTGATTTTGTAATACTGCAAATTCAAGTGTTAGTCCTTGCATCCTGAGAAGTAGACTCCGGTTAGTGTCCAACACAAACCTCAACTTTAATTTTTGAAAACATTTAATTCAGAATTTAATTTATATAATTATTTTTTGAATTATTTTATTTTGTTATTTATTTTAATTATACATTTAATTTACACACACCACTGTAGGTCTAACACTACAAAATGTTGAGACCATTGTAGAGGAGTCATCCTCAAAAGGACTTCTTGAATGATTGTACCGAGAAATTCTACCGTACTCCATGTAGTTATTGTTGTTGATATTACAACTCTTACCCAAAGGTTTGAATTTGTAACATAGCCTTGATTTAATTTTCAATTTGTTACGAATTATGATGAAAAAGGAAAAAAACATAAATATATCGAGCTCATAAAATGTAATGCTCCATTGAGAAGAATTTGCTAACTAAATATTTTCTAAAAAATTACCAATAAATAATAATTTCAAAATTTTATTATAAATTCATGAAAAATTTATATTTTTAATTGTTAATGTTTAAAAAGTTTATCATATATTTATAATTATTTTTCAAAGTTACCTCTAAATTGAAATTTCCCCAATATTTTTTAACTGGAGATGTCAAACTGTTACACTTAAAAACAAAAAATGAGAGAGAAAGAGATAGAGAGAGGTGGATGACTCAATACACTTTATTAGGTTATTAGAACATCTCTAACGGTGAATCAAATTTTTCACTAAATTTGAGTAAAAAAAGTCAATTTTCTCAATTTGATATGGCTTGCTCCAACCGTACATCAAAAGGAAACGGTCGACCGGTAAGACTAATTTTTTTTTCTTTTCACATTTTTTAACTTTTTTGACCGGTTTGAACCTATCTATTTGAAAAGGAATCGGTCGATCGGTGGGTTAACCGGCCGGACATCCGGTTGGTTGACCGGTTGGCCCATCCCAACGGTCAAACACAGTGAAATACTGAAATCTGGTGCGTGTTCTCAATTTGATGAAATTTTTGTCCCATTCTCATTTTGATATCAATTTAGTGAAACCATTGGAATGAAAAAAAAGTAACTTTTTCATCAAATTGCAAATCTAATGCAAGGTTTGATGAACTTTGGAGATGGCCTTAGATGACATGAAATTGTCATCACATCACATCAGATGGAAATAACTGATGAGAGGAAAAGAGAGAGAGAGAGAGAGAGAGAGAGAGAGAGAGAGAGAGAGAGAGAGAGAGAGAGAGAGAGGGGGGAGAGAGAGAAAGTTAACCATAATTGATGAAATGGTAAATTACAGTAATACTTTTGAAGTTTGTGTTTAATATAAATCTTCTTTTTGTATTTGAAAAATTAGTAAATTATAAATATATTTTTTGAGATTTATTTAAAATATAAATTATTTTTTGTGATTTAAAAAATTATAAATATTTTTTTATCAGAATTTTTTATTTAACAGAATTACTTAAAAAAATAAAATTTCTAACTGTTTACCTATACAATAATAAAATTATTTGAATTGTTAATTGAAACAAAATTTTAACATTGTTAAAAAATTGTTAATTAACTTGATAATTTATTAATAAAAGACCTATTTATTATGAAATTAGAAACCTTATGAGACATAATATAATTTTTAGAATCACATTGGATAATTTATAATTTAAGTAAACTTTAAGGGGTGTGTTTGTAATTTACCCTTGAAAAATTATATTTATCATCTATTAGATTAAAATGATATATTTATCCCTTAATCTTTATACATATAAAATAATAAAATAATACGGATATTTTGTTCATGTTATTTCAAGGGAAATAACAATCATTTTCTTTGATTTAACTCACACAAAAAGTGAGTTTTTTTTTTTACTGAATTTTTCAATATTCCAAGCAAATTTTTTTTTAATTTTTTAGATTCACCTAATTTAGATATACTTAATATTTTGTGACTTTTTTTAAAATTCACCAAATACAAAAATTTATATTATCTTATTTTGTTGTACTTAATGGATTTTTAAAAAAAAAATTTGTACAAAATTTATACTTTTTAAATATATTTAGATTAGATTTAATTTAGATATAATAGTGGAAATAAAAATAAAAAATTATATTCATATATAAAAATTTATACAAAAAAAATCATAAAAATTATTATGATAGTGATATTATTGTAAATACAAATTATGTTTACGGGTGTTTTGTTTTAAAATAAAAGTTCACCATTAAACTATATTATTGTGTTTGAAAATTCTATATAAAATTTATATTTGTTTATCATCGCTCACTAAAAATATATTCATGTAAAATTTAATGATAAAAAGTTGTAGAATATAGTCATGATAATAGAAAGAAAAAAATGTAAGAAAAAGAGTAAGATGATCATTTAGAAAATTTCAAGAAATACATCAACAATTTAGGAATAATTTGTAATAAAATTACAAATCTTAAGAAAAAAAAAATATATATTTTGTCAAATACAAGGAAGACATCTATATTAAAGAGAAACTTCAAGGTGTCAGTGTAATTTACCCTCGATGAAATGGGGTCCAGAATCATCATCAATTGTTGCATGAGAGCTACGGTGTCCTTTCTTTACTAATGGTTTTCTACTAGAAAATATTTTCTTGGAATAATTGGACATCAATACCATCATCAATCGTTAAACTCGAAACTTGTTTAGTGAAATTTATTGAAGAATCTTTCCTGTAATTTTTAAACACTCAATTATTAGTTTTATTATTAAAGTATAATTTGGCATAAACTAAATAAATATATTTATTTAGATAAGTGTACTTATTCGAGTCACATCACTTTATTATTTTTTTACACATTTTTGTAAAATGTCAAAAGTATATATTTATTTAAATTATTCCAAACAATTCCTCTGGATCAAAAAAAAAAAAAAAAAAGACAAAAGGTATAGAACTCGATTCGATTTTTATTAATTTGAGAACACTTTTTATTTATTTTGATTTTTTAAAACCTTTTCACAATTTTTAAAACGGTGGTGCTACATGCATCAATTAATGTACACACTAGTATATCAATTAGTGTTATGTCATTATTACTGACCCAACTTATTATACAAATTACAAATATCTAAAATCTCTAAAATTATGCCACATCATCTATTAATATATTAGTTAGTACATTAATTAATACATATAATATTATTCTTTTTAAAATAATTTTTACACAATTTCAACATTAGACAACGCTCATGAGGCATTGGTTAGCATTAGCCATAAATTGTAGGCAAAAGAGCACCAAACAAATTTTCAAAGTAAAAACATTAGGTAAATTATACATTTAATTCAAACTGTTTTTACCTAAATTTTATTTTAGCCTTTAGGCTTCGTTTAGCTATCTTAGTTGAGACTAAAAAAGCACAAAAGACAAAATAGATTGAGTCAATGAGGCAAAATGTTACATTCAAATCATAATCATTTTACATTTTCTTTTATAAAAGTCAAAAAAACCAAAATGATTTTGCCAAAAGAACTTTTTAATCACAAGCTAAAAAAGTCGCAATTTCAAAAAGCTAACTAAAAAAGTTTTTGCCACATGACAACTTATTAGTTCAATTTGGTAATTTCAAATTTGGTTCCTACAGTTTCAATTTGATTCTTTCAGTCAAATTAGACATTAATATTAACAATTTTCAGATACTTGTCAGTTCCTTGAGATGTACACATAAAAAAAATAACAAAAAATTTGAACAAAATAACAAAATTGACTCAAAATATAGAGACTAAAATATTTAAATTTAAATAATAAAAAACAAAATAAAATTTGAATCAAACTATAAAAAATATATATATATATATAATTTACCTCCAATTTTTTTTTTAGGAAAAATTAAAAGTACACTTCTTGAGATTTGATTAAAATACGAATCGTTCCTTGTGGTTTTGAAAATTACACTTCACCCCCTGACATTTCTAATTTCATAACAAACCGTCTCTTTTATTAATAAATTATAAAGTCAATTAACAGTTTTTAACTATGTTAAAAAAGAAAATGCTATAGACCCCAAATGAATTATCAAATATTCTATCAAACCTCTCACGTAGGTATGGGATCCACACACATGTGATTTGTGTGGGTCCCACACCCATGTGAGAGGTTTGTGATTTGTGTGGGTCCCACACCCATGTGAGAGGTTTGATGAAATATTTGGTAATTTATTTGAGATTCCTAGCATAACTCTGTTAAAAATATGTTTTAATTAATAATTTAAGTATTTTTATTATTGTATCAGAGAGTAATTATAAATTTCATTTTTTTAGTTAATTCTATTAAATAAAAAATTATAATAAGGAGATATTTGTAATTTTTCAAATCACAAGAAACAATCTATATTATGACCAAACCTTAGAAAATATATTTATAATTTTCCCCTTTTTTTTTTCTTTTTTTTATTTATAAATAACTCATTTAAACTACACCAAAACACCTTAATCTTCTATAGGTACCAAATAGTTTCTTAGGATAATGGATGTACGTGTATCATTATCATCTCATCCCCCACATTATTGTGCATGTGGTGACAGCCACATCCCACATTGTTACACACTCAAAAAGCCAGGAATCAATGCCTAAACACTGTTTCAAAAAAGACTCCTCACTCATCAGTTCTCTTTGAAACTTTGAACATATATATATTTTGATAGTTCCATATTCAACCTGTTAGACCCACAAATCCGGAACCAATCCAAAAGCCATTAAGAAAGAGAGAGAAGGAAGTGAGAAGAGTCACATGTTCACAACTGCCTGAAGAAATATGTAAAGGAGAGACCCAAAATAGTAAGGGCATGGATTACCTTTGTTTACCACCTCATGAACATGAACCCCACATATGACAGATAATAAGTGTGTCAAAGTGTCAACTCCAAACAAACAAACCCCAAGTAAAAAAAAAGCCAATCTTTCATATATTTCCTTCCATTTCTATATATATATGATGTGATCAGTGACTTATATGGCATGAACACTACTACCTAAAAATTCTTCATCATTCACATTTCACAGCTCACAACTTCGTACGAAATCAAGTTTGTGAGTATTTTATTCTAAAATCAAGTTTGTCTCCAGTCTCTCAGACTCCATTTTGGTCTGTTTTGGAAATACGAATTATTTAATAATTTTAAGACATATCGGGTATATCATCAATGTAAAAATCGAGTTAGTAAACACAAGACCACTTTATATTTGTATAAAAATTAGAATGGTCTATTTTCAAAATGTGATCTGATTAGGTAGGTCATGATGTCTAATTAATTTTTTCAATAAATCTTACAAGTTGAACAATTGGAATCAATAAAACCGACCCGTGATAGGCCCACATTTATTGGCGCATCCAAAATTTCAAACTCTCTACTACTACAAAGTTGACAATATATATATTCCTTGTTACAAATATTACTGACCAAATCTTTATTTCAGATCACAAAGATATCCACCATCTACACAAAATTACGAGTCTGTTTTTTATTGTTCAAGAGTGCCATGCTAATTTCGATTTCATCAAGATTCACGTATTTGAAAAGCGGATAAAGTGAAATTCCTAGTTTTATTTTTATTGGTTTGATCAACCTTGATTGATTAAAACTAGATGAATAGTCCCAGATTGAGCAATATTTAGGAATGAGCACGATTCGATTTTTTTTTTTTTAAAAAAAAAAATTATAAACAAAATCACTACTTAAGTTCTATAAAATCAAACCAGATTGATTCGTTGAGATATGGTTTGATTTCTGGTTTGAAGCCATAGTTTCTAACAACTTGTCACCATTCACAATATGCTCACAAAATTTTATTAAATGGATCAAACGTCAAGCAAAATACACAAGTTTTCTAACATTAAGCAACATGCAATCTTTATTATTTTTCAAATAAATGTACTTTATCATCATTTTTCAACCAAGAAACAACCTATCATCATCCCCCCCCCCCCCCCCCCCCCAAAAAAAAAAAGAATAATTTGCCATCATATGTGGTTTAGATAGTGTACTTCCAGTGCATGGTAAATAAGTTATATATGTATATATATAGAAACAACACCGTTCCGTTCCAAATTGAAACCATAACTACAATTCGTGAATTGTGGTTCGCCTATTAGACGAGACAGTTTCATCTAAATCGAACCCAACATGCAAATTTGTCGATTGTTTTGCTTCACGACTAACAATTTTACAATTAAATGATTTTTTATTTTATTTTATTTTTTAATTTTTTTGAAAAGATGGGAAAGAAGTCAAGAATTTTGTGGGGAAGAATAGTTGGTGGCGTGTGTGAATAGGATAGATAGAGAAGGGAAGCTCAGCAAAGAAGGCTATGCCAACACTATACATAGGGCTAAGGACATTTTTTATTTCCAATTTGGGGTAAAGCTATCAAAGGGTTTGCATTTGCAAATGCAATGTAGCATCTGATGTGTAGTATGTGTCTTCACCTTTCAGCGAAATTTGTGGGTTTATGTTTTTTGGATGACAGATCATTTCAACATCATAGGCTTCTTAAGCTGCATCGATCCATTTGTAGATTAGGGTTTTAGGGTTTCAGTGTTCCATCTGCACAACCTGACAAGATTTCTCCAAGATATATATGTGCAGATGTTTTTGGATTAATTTGTCATGTTGGTAAGATCGCAAATGAGCCAATCCGTGGGTTGAGTGCTAGTAGATGATTGTGCTTCTTTTTTAGTGTCAATTTAGTTGAGATTGTGGAGTGTTAGGTATGATACTTTTTGCACTTCCCTCCTTTATTGATGTATTTTGTTGCATATTTTTGTTCATCTCATCAATAAAATTTTATTTTCTTTGCTGATCAAAAACAGATCGCAAATGAGCCGAATTGAAGAATGCAGTTGAATAATAATTTGTTTAAGTTTAATTTGAAAATTTAATGACTTTTAAAATGTGTTTAAGTTTAATTTGTTTGCATGACAAGACAATTTAAATGAGTTTTCAACACGTCAAACATGAGTCAAGTTCAAGTAGATTGGTTTTTTTTAGTGTATACAAGTTTATCTAGCCAAGTAATACTTAACAAATTTACAAACGTGTTCAAATTTAATTTGTTTGCCTAATGAATTAAATTCAAATAAATTTTTAACGAGTTAAACAAGTTAAATTATAATAGGTTGGTTTATTTTGTTGCCCTACATGTTAAAACTCTACCCTTAAATAGGTAAAGCTACTAATAGGTCATAATAATTTAATTTAATTTTCATCAAGTCCTATTGAAAATAAGTTCTATTAAAATCATTGTTAAAAATAATTTTTTGTGTCCATTTTTTTACATATATTGTTAAAAATTGACAATTAATAACTTTCTGGTCACGATTTTTATAAATTGTCACTAGAATTTACAATTAGTGACATTTTTCTATAACGAATTTTTTAAATTTTCGTTGAAAGTTAAAAATTAGTGACTTTTTGTGATGATTTTTTTAAACCATCACTAAAACTTATAATTAGTGATTTTTTGTGATAAAATTTTCAAACTGTTATTGAATATTAACAATTAATGACTTTTTTTTAATAATATTTGATAAAAAAACGTCATTAATTATCATAAGACCTATTGGACAATAAGTCCACTTATTAGGACCTATACGTAAGTCCCTCTAAATTTATTTACAATGACATAGCAAAGTTGGGTCTTAGTTGATAATTTTTTTAAACAAATCAACTAATATGTAACATTAAACATTATTGAGTGTAAATTTAAGAGTCATATTTTAACAATTTCACATTTTATTTACTAGACTATGTCAATTAATAAAATAGTTTAACCTATTGTATACTGAAATCTAATTAATAGTTCAAAACTTTTAAAAATTGAAAAAATTATTGTTAAATTTATTTAGTTTTTTTGTAAAATATTTATTTTGCACTGCTTATATATAAGAAATTGTGTTCAATTAATAATGTACCAAAAGTAACTCAATTTTTTTTACCAGTCGTGCTAGGGAGCTCGAATCTGAGCTCTCCGAATCCCCCTAATCCCAGAAACGATGTCGTTTTTGCATTTTTTTTTTTTTTCTAGTTCAATCAGAAACGAAGAAGATGAAAAAGGAAGAAGGAGAAGAGAAGGAAGGAGGAGGAGGAGGAGGGAGGAGGACTAGAGGGGACCCTAATTACAGAGGGAGGAGGAGGCGAAGGCGAGGCAGAGGCGGGGGCTGCCGGAGACGATGATCGAGCTGCGGAGACGACGATCAGGTAGAGGCGGGGGCTACCGGAGACGATGATCGGGTGAGGCGACGCCGGGTGACGCTGCGACGAGCTGCTGCGAGGACGTCGGGCGATGATCAGGCGGCAAGTGCGAGCCCTCTTCCCCTCTCTTCTCTCTCTCTCTCTCTCTCTCTCTCCTAAATTTCGGGGGATTCGGGGGGGGAAGGAATTTCGAGCTCCCAAACTTTATTCTTTTTTTACGCATATACGTTGGTCCTTTCCATACAAAATTCATGATTTCGTCCCTATGTTTAACTTTTAAAAGTTTTTGCATAATTGATTTGGATTATCATATCAACAACGTCACGTGATATTTCAAGATTACTAACAAAGATTATAGCTAATTATCCATCAAGTTTCTCATTGTGCATTGCCATGTGATCACAGCTTTGCTTTACCCTTGCTTTGCTTGGAAACGGAGCTAGGGTTTGTAGAAGATCAATGGACAGTTTTTTCTTCCCTTTCCTTTTATTTTTTTTTTAAATAAAACAAGGGTATCGGTGTTGGTGGTGGTGGTATACAATAAAGAAGGAATAATAACACAACAGCTTTAGTTTTTGGCTTTGAAATGAGGACAAGGTTGTAGGCCACGACCATAACACGTAGCCCCCACTCTTTGTTGTTTCAAAAAACAAAAAAAAACAAAAACAAAAACAAAAAATAGAAAAATCTCCTCTAAATCAATGGTGTTTCCAGACCACCTTGTCTTCTTCTCTCTCGGTCTACGCAGTTTCAACTGGCGAGGAAGGGGGCATCTGATGATGGGAAAGACAACGATGCTATTTCTTTACTATTGTGTTTAAATTATAAAATATAACTATATTTTATTTATATTTTTTATTTTATTTTTAAAATTTTTATCTAAATTGATAATTAAATATAGTTATTTATTTTGCCTAGATTCGAAAGCAAAGTAAACAAAGTAGCTAGTGTGATTTGATTTGACAGACCTATGAGAGTTTAGAGAGTTTGGTTGGGAGTGTATTCAAGTAGAATTTTGGAAACATGGTTTTGCTCATCAGAGTTTAGGCTTTTAAACCAACCAAAAGACGGGGAATAATCATGTGCAAGGATGATACATTAGCTTCTCCGAAAGTCATACGTGTGCTCTTTGCATCCCCCAACAACTCAGGAGGATGTCATTTTATCTTTTGGGTATTGCCTGCCGCAGCACTTAATTTAATTTGCAATTAGAAGTTCACAATTTCACGCATCATTATAAATCAAATATTAAA
This sequence comes from Camellia lanceoleosa, assembly GCA_025200525.1. Classification (NCBI taxonomy): domain Eukaryota; kingdom Viridiplantae; phylum Streptophyta; class Magnoliopsida; order Ericales; family Theaceae; genus Camellia; species Camellia lanceoleosa. The sequence continues at coordinate 35,798,227 of CM045758.1, forward strand.
TTATAAATATATTAAAATTTGTTTAAAATATAAATTGTGTCTCTAGTTTTAGAACTTACATCCTGTCTATTTAAATTTTTAATTATAAAATAAATTATTCTTTTTATTAATAAATTATTATGTCAATCAACAATTTTTAATGATTTCATAAATATATTTTAACAAAAATGCTTTAGAGCTCTAATATAGGAGCTCTAATAGCTCTAATGGGAAGGTGGGACCCACCCTGATGTGATGTTTGTGTCTTGTTTTTTTTTTTTTTTTTTGCTTTGACACATCACTAGAACTTAAATTAGCAGCAATGCTAGGTATCATGAAAAAAATTTCATGAAAACAATCATGAAAGCTTTGTGACTCTTCGATTACACTTAGAATAAAGCACCACACATTAATCAAGGTGATCCAAAGATCATAACTCTTTCATGATCATTTTCATGAAAGAATTTTCATGATCCCTAACTTTTCTCTTAAATTAGAGCTCTAGATTTAGAGCTTTCTAGCATTTTCCATATTTTAACTAACCATTCAAATAATTTTATTATTATAAAATAAAATAAAAAAAAGGAGAGAGGTATCACTTGTTCTGGCAGGTTAGTTTGCCATGAAGCACTTTCATGAGAGAGAGAGAGAGAGAGAGAGAGAAATATAAAATATTATTTTAATTTTTATATTCTGTCTAATATATATATTATTTAATACATATTTTAATTATATTATCGGAACATACACTTTCTTTTAAATTAGGGTAAATTATAATGACACCCCCTAAGTTTTATATTTATTACAGTTTCTTCCCTCATCTTTTAGAAATTACATCTTTCTCCCTGAGGTCTAAAGTTTCATTACAGATTCTCTCTCAGCAATTTAATTTTTTAAATATCAATTTTTTTCTCACTGGGTAAATTACATTGACACTCTTCACATTTTAGAAATTACAATCCCCTTCCTAAGGTTTAAAGCAGCATTACCAATTGCCCCCTCGGTTAGTATTAGTTGGAAAAAAAATTCATTGAAAAAAAATTTTATTTGAAAGAAAAATTAATTAAAAAAATTAATTTAAAAAAATTTTGTTAGTAAAATTTTTAAATTTCTGTTTAAAAATCAACGTAAAATCATTTTTTGAATTTACGTTTTTTCCTCAAATTGACAAACTGAGACAACAATTTATAAACCAAAAAAATTATCAAACAAGTTTTTATGACAGTTTTTAAAATGTTTGTAAATATAAATTGAAAACTGAAAACGAAATAGTTACCAAACAAGGCTCAAATGGTAAAAATATCGTAAAATAAACAAATAATTAAATAAGTTACCAACATAAGAAATAACTTATCAAAAGATTTTTAGGTTATGTATGGTTTGATTTTTAGAATTTTTTTTTAAATTAAAAATTAATTTGGTTAAGAAATAAAAAATAAAAAATAATTATCATTTTTATATAATTTTTATCTTTCGAGTGGTTAGAAATAATTTTTTAGAAATTAAATTGAAACAGTCATATGTATGTATAAATGATAATTATTTTTTATTTTTTATTTCTTAACCAAATTAATTTTTAATTTTAAAAAAAAATTCTAAAAATCAAACCATACATAACTTAAGAATCTTTTAATAAGTCATTTCTTACGTTGGTAACTTATTTAATTATTTATTTATTTTACGACATTTTTACCATCTGAAACCTGTTTGATAACCATTTCATTTTCAATTTTCAATTTATATTTACAAAAATTTTAAAAATTGTCATAAAAACTTGTTTGATAATTTTTTTTGGTTTATAAATGGTTGTCTCAGTTTGTAAATTTGAAGGAAAAAAATGTAAATTCAAAAAATGAGTTTACGTTGGTTTTAAACAACAATTTAAAAATTTTACTAATAATTTTTTTTTTCAATTAATTTTTTTTCCAACTAATACTAATCGATGGGCCAATTGATAATACTACTTTAAACCTTAGGAAGGGGATTGTAATTTCTAAAATGTGAGGGGTGTCAATGTAATTTACCCAGTGATGGCAAAATTAGTATTTAAAAAAATTAAATTGCTGAAGGAGAATCTGTAATGAAACTTTAAATCTCAGGGAGAGAGATATAATTTCTAAAAGGTGAGGGGGGAACTGTAATAAATATAAACCTCAGGGGTGTTAGTATAATTTACCCTTTAAATTAACAAACACTTGACATATATAAATGGATCTCACTTTTTATCATATAAAGCAGTTTAATACATAATTTTAACAATACTATTACGTTGTGTTTAGTTAAGGAATTTGCAGAAAGATTTGAAAATATAAAGAAAAAAAGTGTGTGAAATTAAATGAAATATAAGTATATTTTATTTACGTTTCACTTACTTTTTTCATTTTTCTTTTCAAATTTTTTCTCAAATCTTTCAATCACATACAACATTAAAAATGTCATTGTTTTTAAAATGATAGAGTATATGTTAACATGTTATTGTTTAAAAAATAAATTATATTAAAATATAGTATTTTAATTAATAAAAATTAAATTAAAGTACCACATAAATTTATGTCTATTTCTCTACCTATTATGATCACGATCTAACCTCGTACGAACTGCCTATCAGTATTATTTTATTTGTTTTGTGTTCTTGAGGTAGGAGGGACGTGATGAGTGTGTGTGCGACAGTCGTCCAACCATTCTTCTTCTTGATTCGTCAGAAAGTTAACCTTTTCTCTTTCATGTCCACGCGTCGATCATCCACTCGTCGACGCCTTTCTTCTTATTCTTTCTCCTTCTATTTTTTTTATAAAAAATATCACATAATATAGTTTTGATAGGGTAATTACAAATTAGAGAAAAATTTATGAATAATAATTAAAATTATAATTTTTTTTATGAATTTTTTTTTTTCTCACATCATTGGGATGTTTAACTCCGTTGGAGTTGTTAACAACTCTGCTAATCCCAAACCCGGGTTAAGGAAGAGGATTGTGTGTTAGGTAGCCGACAACCAATACGTAAAAAAGCCGCTCAAATCTCTTATATAAATGAATTTTACTTTGAATCGTTTAAATGCTAGGTCGTTCCCCTCAAGTGACACGTTGCGCCTGCCTCCGGGTGTTTCGAAAAGTGAGTAAGGGGCGCCGCATCGACGTCTAGGTGTGGTAAAAAATGGGCAAAAGTTTTCGCATTTTTTTGGGCGAGCGCGGGTATAGAAGATAGTCCATGACTCTAGGTTTAAGGTAGCCACTTGGAACATAGGAACCTTAACTAGTAAGACGATGGAATTGGTAGATGTTATAATTATGAGAGGAGTTAGTATAGCTTGGATACAAGAAACTAAGTGGACGGGAGAGAAAGTTAGGGAAATTGAGGATATTGGTTTTAAACTATATTATAGTGGTAAGGATAGATGCAGAAATGTGATAGGAATCATAATTGCCAAGGGTCTTGTGGAGAATGTAGTGTCGGTCACTAGGAAAGGGGATAGGATTGTGCTAGTTAAACTAGTTATTGGAGGGAATATAGTGAATGTTATTAGCGCATACGTCCCTCAAGTAGGATTAGATGATCAGACTAAGAGGGATTTTTGGGAGCAAATGGATGAGATCTTACAAGAGATACTCGGAGGAGAGAACTTGGTTATAGGTGGAGATTTTAATGGCCATGTGGGCATAGATAAACTAGACTACGAAAGGGTGCATGGTGGATACGGTTTTGGTGATAGAAATGAGGCTGGAGAGAGTATCTTAAATTTTGCATTGGCTTCTGACCAGGTGGTGGCCAATACTATGTATAAGAAGAGGGAGGAGCATTTGATAACCTTTAAAAGTGGATTAGTTAAGAGCCAAATAGATTATTTCTTAGTGAGAAAAGTGGACCGCCTAAAATGCAATGATTGTAAGGCGATTCCTAGAGAGAGCCTGGTCTCTCAACATAGGATTTTGGTACTAGATTTATGTTTTAGAGGGCAGTACCAAGCTAGGAAGGATGGTGGGCGTCGTAGGACAAGATGGTGGGACCTAAAAGGGGATAAACTAGAAATATTTAAGAATCGAATGGATAATGAAGGTACTTGAGACTTAGAAAGTGATGCTAACACTATGTGGAACTCGATGGCCAATTGTATGAGGAGAGTCTCAAGGGAAGTGCTTGGAGAGTCGAAAGGAACGGGACCCAACTCTAGGGAAACTTGGTGGTGGAGAGAAGAGGTTCAAGCAGTAGTTAAGGCAAAAAAAGAGTGCTTTAAAAAGTGGTAGAATGATAGAATTGAGGAAAATTTTAAGAGCTATAGATTGGCTAATAAGGGGGTCAAGAAAATAGTGAGAAAGACCAAGTTTAAAGCTTATGATGACCTATACACTAGATTAGATACTAAGGAGGGAAAGAAGATGGTATACAAACTTGCTAAGATACGGGAGAGGAAAATAAGAGATTTTAATCAAGTAAAGTGCATCAAGAGTGAGGATTTGAAGGTATTAGTGAAGGATGAAGAGATTAAGGAAAGATGGATGAATTATTTTGAGAAATTGTTAAATGAAGAACATGGAGGTACCGCAATAGGGAAAGAAATAGCCAGTAATACGATAAACCAAGACTATAGATTCTATCGCAGGATTAGGAATTTTGAAGTAGAGATTGCACTTAAGAAGATGAAATACAGTAAGGCTTTAGGACCCGATGATATCTCTATTGAAGCTTGGAAGTGTTTGGATAAAAAGGGAGTTGCTTGGTTGACTAGGTTGTTTAGCAAATTTTTGTTGACTAGGAACATGCCAGATGCGTGGAGGAAAAGTATTTTAATGCCAATCTATAAGAATAAAGGTGATGTCTAGAATTGCAACAACTATAGAGGAATCAAGCTAATGTGTCATATAATGAAAGTGTGGGAGAGGGTGATGGAACGTCGATTGCGAGAAATAACAGAGGTATCAGAGAATCAATTTGGGTTTATGCTTGGTAAATCAACAATGGAAACGATCTATCTTTTGAGGAGAGTAATAGAAATGTATAAAGAAAAGAAAAGAGACATTCATATGGTGTTTATCTCTCTTGAGAAAGCATATGATAGAGTGCTTCGGAATATAATATGATGGGTGTTAGAGAAGAAATGAGTGACAAAAGGTTACATTAACGTGATTAGGGACATGTATGAAGGGGTGGTGACCACTATTAGATTGCCAGCTGGAGAGACAAATGAATTTTCTATCACTGTAGGATTACACCAAGGATCTACCTTAAGTCCTTATCTTTTTGCTTTAGTTATGGACGAGTTGACGAGAAATATTCAGGATGACGTGCCATGGTGTATACTTTTTGCAGACGATATTGTGCTAGTGGATGAGACTAGAGAAGGAGTTAACACAAAGTTGGAGATTTGGAGAACAGCTCTTGAATTTAAAGGATTCCGAATAAACATAACTAAAACAGAGAACATGGAGTGTAAATTTAGTAACAGTAACAATGAAAGCAGAGGAGAAGTGAAGATTAAGAACCAAGAACTGCCTAAGAGTGAACATTTTCGTTATTTAGAATCGATTATCACAATAACATGAGAGATTGATGCAGATGTGGCCCATAGGATCAAGGCAGGATGGTGTAAGTGGAGAAGTGCGTCTGGGGTATTGTGTGATAAACGAACACCTACTAGACTAAAAGGTAAGTTTTATAGAACGGCTATTAGACCAGCTATGTTGTATGGGACGAAGTGTTGGGCAACCAAGACACAATATATAGATAAGATGAGTGTGACTGAGATGATGATGCTAAGGTGGATGTGTGGTAAGACTAGACAAGACAGAATTAGGAATGAGTATATTCGGGAATGGGTAGGAGTAGCACCGATAGAAGATAAGTTGAGAAAAAATCGATTGAGATGGTTTAGTCATATTCAATAGAAACCAACAGAGGCAGTAGTGAAGAGTTGCGATACTGTAACGATAGATGGAAGTGTTAGGGGACGGGGTAGACCTAGATTAACATTGGCTAGCGTTATAAATATAGAGATGAATCTACTTAATTTAACTAATGAAATGGCCTTTGATAGGACCATGTGGAGAAGAAAGATTCATATAGCTAACCCCATTTGATGAGACTTAAGACTTTGTTTAGTTTGGTTTGGTTATCATTGGGATTTTTCCTTCTCTTTTTTACCGCTCTAATTTTTTTGTTTTTTGAGATATTACATATAATCAGTGCAGCTTTCAAAAAATATATTTTGATGAAAATTTTTAAGATTTTAATTATTAGTATTTATAAAATTTATCATTAATTCGTGATTATTTTTAAAAATGTTTATCATTGATTTGTGATTATTTTTAAAAATGACCATTGATGTGATATTTATATTTTTTCCAATAATATTATAATTTAAAACTTTTATTTCAATATTTATCCGAGAACGTTAATGTATGATTCATATTCATTTTCATACTAAGAACTTATTTGAGAACATACTATTTTAATAATTTTTTAATTTTTTGACTTAAATATGATATAAAAAATTAATATATGTGAGATAATTTTTTAATTTTTTATAAAAAGATATGTCAAAAATAAAGAGAAAATGAAATCTGTAATTTTTTTATATAAATTATTAACTTTTAATTTTTTTAATGATATTTTAACTTTTAAATTAAATGTGATGTAAAAAAATTAATATATTAGTAATTTTTTAACTTTTTAACTAAAATATGATGTAAAAAAATTAATATATTCGATTTTTTATTTTTTTATGCTTTTATGAAAATATATTTTAAAAAAATAGAAAAAACAAGTTTAACTTTTTTTTTTTTAATAAATTATTAATTTTTTAATTTTTTTTTTTAGTGATTTTTAACTTTTTGAACTAATGTTGGCGAGGCCTAAGTCAAATTTTGCTTATCTCAGTAATAATTGAAGTTCGTGAAGGACATTTCAGGCAGCAAATCTGTCACTAAAACTGACCATATTTTTCTATGTTCAAAAAAAAAAAAAACTGACCATATATTTTAGACCGAGAGAGAGAGAGAGAGAGAGAGAGTAGTGACATTGATGGGGCTGCTACAAGAAGTACGACGGTAGAGGAGAGCGTAGAACACGGAGTAGTGGGAATCCCAGCCCCCACATACCAAACATTGAAAATTTATGGGAGGTTATTTGCTAGATAAATTATTCCCTCGTTCGGCATAAGTTAGACGGGAGTTTTTTAGTTAAAATAGTTATAAAAAAATAAAATAATTTTTTTAATTTAATAAAATAAAATATTATATTTAAATTATAATTATTTTATTTTTTCTTTTATAAAAAATTTAAAAATCAAAAAATTTATTTCAAATAAAATTTTTTAATCCCAGACTAAAAAAGTTATAAAGTCAAAAATCAACTCACATCTCAAATGAATCCACATGTAGCCGTTTGAGAAGTTGGGTTGGGTTAGGGTTAAAATATTTATAAATAGAGAAAATAGAGTATTTAGTTTTAGGTTAAAAATTATCACATCTAAATAATAATTATTTTATTTTATTTTTATAAAAATCAAAAGAATTAAAAAAAATCTATTCCAAACTAGGTTTTTAACCCTAGGTTAAAAAAGTCAAAAACTAAAAAGCTAACTCCATCCCAAACGAAATTTAAATATATTTCTAAAAATTTATTTAAAGATGAATTATAAATATATCTTTTGAGATTTGCTTAAAATATAAATTATTTTTTGTGATTTTATAAATTATATCCCGTCTCTTGAAATTTTTAATTTCATAACAAATTATTCATTTTATTAATAAATTATCAAATCAATTAATAATTTTTAATAATGTCATAAATATATTTCAATTGAGTAATGTTATGCAAATAAAAAATTCATACATAATTTTTATACATAATAATGTGGCTCATTGTGGACTTTTCACTTCAAAATAAAACACCATTGAAGATTTATTTATTTATAATAATAGTATTGCCACATCATTCTTGTAGAGTTTTTTATATGATTTTTATGTAAAAATAGATTTTTTCATTTCAATGAATAATTCAAGTAATTTTATTATATAGGAGAACAGTTAAGAATTTTATTTTTTAATTAATTATGTAAAATAAAAAATTCTTATAAATGAGTGTTTGTAATTTTTTAAATTATTAGAGACAATCTGTATTTTAACTATATCTCAAATAATGTATTTATAATATATCATTTATTTAAAATATAAATTATCTCATGTAATTTTAAAAATTATATGTTGTCCCTTTAAGTTTTTGTTCGTGTAATAAATGTTTCATTTTATTAATAAATCATTAAGTGAATTAACATTTGTAATAATGTTAGAAATATAGTTCAATTAATAATTCAAGTAACTTTATTGTTATATAGGAGAGTAGTTAAAAATTATATATATTTTCTGTTAATTCTGTTAAATAAAAAATTCTGACAAGATGATATTTGTTATTTCTAATGATATTTGATATATATGATGTGTCATCTTATTTTATTAATTATTTTAACATTTTTTTTTTATCTCTATTAATTATTTTAATCTCAAACCATCCTTCCAAAACATGTATTTAGAGTATCTCCAAGGGGTTTAACCCATTGGTAGTGTCAGTCATTAGCTGACTTGCTCAATTAACAAAGAATATGTTAAACTAGTGAGAAGTTAACTTTTGTTAACTTATTTAGGGTGGGTTTGGGAAGTGAGTTGGCTTTTTGATTTTTTTGGTTATTTTATTCTGGGGTTAAAAAATCTAGTTTTGGAAGGATTTTTTGGCTTTTTTGACTTTTTGACTTTTTGGTGAGGTGTCATCTTGTTGAATTACCAAATTGCCCTTTTCTATTTTCTTGTTTATTTTTTTTATTTGGCTTGGGATTTGGCATAATTTGCGTGTTTTTTTTTTTTTTTTTTTTTTCGGTTTTTGCTGAAAAAAAAAAACTTTTTTGGTATATTTTTTTATTTTTGGTATTTTTTTTTACAATAGTGGCTTTTTGCTTTTGCTTAATTTTTTTTTTCTTGTCTTTTTTTTTTTTGGGTTTGGATTTGGCTTTGTTTTCAAATAATTATTTTTGTATATTGGGTGTCGATGTGCCGACTTTTGCTTAAATTTTTTATTTTTTATTATTTTGGGTTTTGATTTGCCATATTTTGGTTCTTCTTTTTTATTTTAATTTTTTTATGCTGGGTTTCGATTTTGCTTTTTATTTGTTTTGTTTTGTTTTGTTCTTTTTTTTTTTTTTTTTTTTTGGGTTTTGCTTTGCCATTTTTTGCTTTATTTTTTTTGTTGACAATTTTTGTATGTTGGATTTCGATCTCCCCAATTTTGCAAATCCTAATTTTTTTTTTGTATTTGGTTTTTTTTTTAATATATTTGTCGGATTTTGCGTTAAATTTTTTTATTTGAATTTTATTTATTTTGCGCTTAGATTTTTCGTATTTTGTTTAATTTTTTTTCCTGTTACTTGTTTAAATTTCGGGTATCGATTTGCCGTATTGTGCTTACATTTTTCGATTTTCATTTGGGAATTTATGTTTTTGTCTTCTTTTTGTTTTTTTTGTTTTACTATAACTATGTTTTTTTTTTTTAAACTATGTTTGTTTTTCTTTTGTCTTCGATTTTTATTTGTAAGTATGTCTTGTTTTTCTTAATTGGTATACAATAACTTTTTTTTTTTTTATTTTTTATATTTATGTGTTTCATTTATTCGTAATTTATGTTGCACATGACAATTTCTGTCTTAGTTTTCTTTTTCATTTGTTTTTATTTGTTTTTCAAAGTTAGGCACATTTGCAACTGGAAGGGGTTACATTCCCATGAAAACTCATACATATTGTACATGATAATATATTTGAATACAGTCTGTTCCACGTGTATCATTATGTGACAACCATACGAAAAATATTTCGACTACTATATATTTCCTAACATTCCGTTATTACGCATGTAACATAATTTGTCGCGTATGTGAAGGCGGACCAATGCCATATGGGGGTCCTCATCTCTAACCATTAAACCATCCTCGTCGTGTTCAACTTCTGGTATTGTATTTACTATTGTCATAGCCTCTTCCTCGTCATAGATTGGCTGAACAGTTGTTGGGTTACCTGTGTTACGCCGTATATAATTATGTAATGCCATTGACGCACCTACTAACTGAACTTGCACATTTGCGAAGTCATACCGAGGCATGTCTCGAATAAACCCCCATCGCTGTTTCCAGGCACCGAAAGTGCGTTCCACCACACTGCGTAACGAGGAGTGCACTTTGTTAAATAGTTCCCTTGGCGTGTTTGCCATCACGTTCCGTGCAATACGACGGAATTCTTGTTGGTGGTAACGGTCGCCTTTGAATGGTGCTAAGAATCCAATCCGGTTTGCATATCTAGAATCGACAAGATAATATTTACCTGCAGATATGAGAACAATGTATGACAGAAAAACGAACATGCTGCATCATTTTCATATACCGCTGTCTAAGTGACAAATTATTTGTTATGAAATAATTTATAACAGGACCGTGTGTTACCTTCGTCAGGATGTGGGAAGGGGACATTATCATTTGTTATTATCTCGTTGAATATGCGACTATCATGCATACTTCCTTCCCATCCACAAGAAATAAATATGAAACACATGTCAAAATCGACAGCGGCCATTATATTTTGTGTGTGACAGTATTTCCTACCGAAATATGTTGCCGCATCTGGCCCCGTAACCCATGCACTGACATGTGTTCCGTCTATTGTGCCAATGCAGTCCTGCAAACATGGATAAATTGTTTTGTTGCGTAAATTTGTACCAAGTTTTCGGTTTTCCAATCGTTACGTGCAGTTAATAACAAAACAAAATTTAATATTTTATGTATATGTGATTAACATTTTCTAAAAGTACCTTGAACGGTAGGTATTTCCGTCGAGACCGCACGTATGGATGTAGACAATGCTGACTGTATATGGGCCGACAATGAACAACAGTGAACTCTTTCATGGAATTTAATACGTTATGCACGTGCCTCGACACAGTCTCCCCGGAATGTTGGAATCGTTCCTGGATTTCCCGATTTTGCTTCCCTTTCAACACATGGATAAACATCGCAACGCTTTCTTCAACAGCTAAGCCATGTGGACGTTGCGGGACTTGTAATCCAAAATCATTTACTAATGTCTCACACAATGCGGCAAAAACTTCCTTCGGCATGCAAACATTTTCCTCAAATCGACCCATATGCCCCGCATATAGTTCGCATATCCATCTATTCCCGGTTAGTATAGAAGTGCGACACGGCGTTTTAGCCAGGTGTTTTTGGTACCATTCTGTCGCCAACTGGCATGCTTGTAGAAATGTGCAGTTCTGTTCTTGTTGCAGACGCACCGCCATTTGATTAAGCATTTCCATTATGTCATCATGGTTGCTTCCATCCCAGGGATTCATTGCGTGTTCGTTGATGCGAAACCTACAACAGTGGCAACCTTTCAATCAGTTAGCACGTGATTCGTTGACTTAAATTATATTGAATTTTTCAAGTACGAAATTCCGACGCTGTTTTTAAACAAAGCAATGATATGACCAATGTCATTTGGAACGCATGCTCATATGAATTGCACAAAAAAAAGAAGATGTTCAACTTATGCTTCACAGGGGGGCCACGGTGTTAACAACCACAAAACTACCCAGCAAACTAAACTAACAAAAGAACTTGCGACATATAGACATTCATAAGCGTGCATCTAAAACGTAATTCCCTGTCTGAAACGTAGCGACACAAAATATGAAAACGTAAACATTCTATTCATTTCCCAAAAACGAAGCAGAACCATGCTTCCGGTCCGTCAACCCCTGCACTTACCTAAAACTTGTTTCTGCCCGTAGGTAGCAAGCAAAAAAAAAAAACGAAAAGACAGAATGCAAAACATGCACACACCACCATCCTATTTTAGTACATAGCCAACAATACCATGAGTCTAAGTTTTAAAAACGAAGAAAATAACATGCATCTGCAACACTTGTAACACCGATACATCACATCCGGCGACCCCCAAACAGGTTTGCAAATGGCCCAAACGCAGTACACTGCAGCTGCTTCTGTATAAGCCATCCAATGATGTGGTCGTCATCAGGCTGGCACATCATGACCTCCCGGTAATCGGCGTTATCCATAAGTGTGGAGGCGAAGTGGAATAACGGCATCAATCGAGGATGGAATATCGCCGCTTTATGCATGCAATCGGTAATAGTGTACAGCGCTTCGTTGCCTGTGAGGTGCCTGACCGTGACCTGCTGATTCTTCGAACGCACCGCATCTGTCATTCTGTTCATGCTTTCCGCAATAACAGACGCACCACTTGTTCCCTTCTTCGACTTTGAAGCACTTGTTGATGGCGTCTTCCTCTTGTTTGCCTTTTCAATCGGCACATGCTCCAGTGAAGAATCAGAATCCACGTCCTGTACTCCAACGGGTATCGGATCAACAAATGGCTGGGCTCCCAAACTACGCACTGAATCAGATGAGTCCTCAGCAGCATCAGGAAGGTTCTCTCCCGGGGTCCAATGGTGCTTCCTATTAGCTGATGCCCCCATGAAAACCGTCTCCATCAAGTCACGGTGTTCCAAGGTATTCTTCCTGAACTTCACACACGCCTTGTTGACCTGCAGAAATGTACATGTGTAAAAGAAGCAGACATTATATTTCATATAAATAAATTGTATTGCAGTTAAATGAAGAAGTAAAAAATGTACTGGTAAATGACAGATATGAAAATTGATTGTACATGTACTTACTGATTCCATCTTGTCCCACCACTCGTCAGGTGCCTGAAACAAACCGGTGTCATAGTCAAAGCCTATCCCGGACACTCCCTTGCTTGAGTCCATTAACTTCGTCCACGCTTGCCACTCTTTTTTCAAGCTCATGTACTTATTCTTCAGCTGTTTCAGTCCATGTTGTTTTCCTGTTTTCCTCTGGAATTTCCTGGACAACGACTTGTACCCTGCCTGGGTGAGGACTAAGAATGGACGATTTCCTTTACTAATCTCATTTGCAATCAACTGGAGAAAAACTCGTACTGAGTGACTGTCCCATGAGGCCTTGTGGCTTAACTGAGTTTGTGTCTCTTCAAGACTGGTTGACTTGTCACTGACAACGCCTTTGCTTTTCGCGTGGTTACGCGGCGAAGTACGTGTGGAAGCCATTACTAATGTACGGTTACAAAAGATTACCATCACAAATTTTGTTTTTATATACACACGCATAAGCCATGACACATTAATAACAACAAACAGAGATATATGATGCTGAAGATAAATTTGCATATACCCATTCAAAACATTTTTTACGTACGTACACAGGTTCCATGGAAGTTAGTAGTGGACAAAAATATGAGAGTTAATATTACGCCGCCCATATGCGACAACATACTACCATCGTACTACAAATACGAACAACATATGTAAAACATACTAACGTCTTTGTACATACTAATAACATGGTCACGGTGCTTACATATAACACAACAAAATGACAACGACAATGCATAGCACATACACAATGGTCTTAAGCACACGCAAAGATTGTTGAATGTCTATGACATCAGCCCGCAATTGCATGGCAATTTCATCTCCGGGTGACGCATAGCCTTGGTTCCCATGGCTTCGTTCTTCACACCAACCAATCCAACTGACACAAGGCTGATGAGTAAAAATTATTGAAGTATTAGTTTCATGGGTTGTTAATGTTCATTAAGTTATGACCGGTAAAGATTGGGTGACTCACCACAGGGCGGGGACATACAAAGTAGGAACGCCCTGGATTTGTGGTGGACCTGGAAATCCTAACAATATACGGGCCATATCCACAGGCACACATACGTCCTGGCCATGTACTGGAAGTTGCAGTAGAGGTGAACGACGCCATGCTACGCTTTAATTTAAAGTAAATTTACATGAATCAACATGAACACGATGGAGTACTGAAATTAATAAATCTATGTTGTAATATATTTTGATAATAGTTTTTATGATAGGCAACAAAATGAATTTCTAAATATATTTGTACTACATTTTGTACTAATTACATTTTGTCATACATGTTTAATAACATTGTTACACCCTTTTGTTTTTAACTCTAAATTTGTAATATATAAAGTTTTTTCATATCTGTTTGGCAAAAACTTTTACAGTCGTTATTGTTTACCTCTAAATTTGTAATATATAAAATTAATACATTATTAATATCTGTCTAACATTTTTTTAATATATATTGAAAAAAACTATTTTTGTAACATATGTGTAATATATATTTGATATATTTTTTTAATATCTACCGTCCTTCCGAAATGTAGTGCGAAAATAGTTATGGTGCTAATTAATTTATTATTTAGAAATGAGAATTGACCATTTCGTGTTGAGTAAAAAATAAACGCAAATTAATACATCTAATTTGTAATATATTTTCAAAATATATTTGTATTTATTTTGAAAACATTTTTGAATATATTTATCATATAGTTTTCCATATGATAACATTTTTGAATATATTTTGAAAACATTTTTGAATATATTTATCTACATTCCTTCCCAAATGTAGTTCAAAAATATTTATGGTGGTAATTAATTTATTTTGTTGAAATGATAAATGAGCATTTCTCACTTGTGGAAAAAATGTAGGCAAATGAATACATCTAATTTGTAATATATACACAAAATATCTTTTTTTCTTAATATTTTGAAAACATTTCTGAATATATTTATGATATAATTTTTCATAATTAAATTTTGTCATATCTGTGTAATACAAGTTTTACACGCTTATATTTTTAACTCTAAATTTGTAATATATAATATTAATACATTATTAATATCTTTCGAATCAGTTTGTAATGTATTTTTAATAAACTGTTTGTTTAATATATTTGTAATATAAATATACATTATTTTGTAATTTGTTGAGATAATATGTAGATAATATAGCTATCCTCCTTCCCAAATTTATGTGAAAAATATTTTTTATGTAAGTAATTAAGTTATTTGAATTGAGAATTGAGCATTTCGTCTTGCGTAAAAAATATACGCAAATTAAAAAATGTAAGCCAAAAAATATATATTTTCAATACATTTTTTGGCTTTTTTGAAAACATTCTGTCATATATTCATGATAAAGTTTTTCATAATTAAATTTTCAAATATATGTGTAATAAAATTTTTACAGTCTTTCCTTTTTAAATCAAAATTTGTAATATACATTTCACATATTTTTTTTAATAAATTCGTAATATATTTTTAATATAGTGCTTAATTGATTACAATTTATAATTTTCCTTTTGGACTATCAGTTATATATATTTTCATAATTTGTTGTTAATATCTCTAACTTCTAACCCAAATTGAGTTGGAATTATAATTTTTATGTAATTAATAAAAATTTCACAAATGGTAATTGAGCATTTATGCAATTAATAAAAATTTCACAAATGGGAATTCAGCATTTCTATTAGGCAACAAACAGGGGAATTGAGCATTTCAGAACTGGGGAATGAGCATTTCTATGAAGCACAAATGGGAAGTCAGCATTTCACTAACGCCTTTGCATTTCTTATTTATAATAAAAAAAATAAAAAATAAAAAATAGAAGGGGATCTGCATTTCAAACAATAACCGAACAGATATTGTACATTGTAGAACAGATTTCTAACTCTTTGATTGTTTAAACAACGGTGAACAGATATTTCAGATCGATAGAGCTGATTGTCATAAATCAGAACAACTATTTGAATCAGATCAGATATTATATATATATATATATATGTGTATATATAAAAATCTGCCCCAAATTTGTTGGATGCGAACAGATTTCAAACATAACAACAGATCGGCCATGAACGACCGTGAGCCAACAGATCGGTGGCCGGTCTGTGTGTAATATAAGTGTAATCAACCCAAGAATGACCGTGAGCCAACAGATCGGCCATGAACCGACGCAAGAAATGAAGATGAACTACGCAGATGGTAAGAACAGAAAACAAATCAGATCGAAACATAGATCATCACCTGCAGATCGGTTGGAGTGTGCGAGAGTTCGTTGTTGTTCGCCGCCGCGGTTTCGATCTCCGGTTGCGGATTCGTCTGCCAATGTGGGTCCGACGGCCTCCAATCGCTCCGTTCTTCCTCTCCTTTGCTTTGAAATGGGTGTGTAAGACCTGTAATGTGAGGCTTGTTTTGCAGATGGCGAAAGTTTAACCTCTCGGGGCAATTCCATAAAATCACACCACTGAGCCTCGCCCAAAACCCGTGAAATTGAGTTTTGTCGTTTTTTGGCTGAAATAGCCTTCTTTGTCGCCACTTGGCTAATTTAGTCCCGTTTGCCTTCCCAAACAACGCCTATTTTAGAAAGTAGGCTAAAAATTAAATTTTTGATTTTTAAATTTTTTTTAAAAATTATCTAAAAAATAGAGAAAAAATATAACTTACAAAATTTTAAAAAATCAAAAAATTACTTTTAACCATGTTCGTAAAACAAGCCGTTATTTACTCCTCCTCCTCCTCCTTGGACAAATTCATGCTGCTTCTACTTCCTTTTGATAATCTTTTTTTTTTCAAATAAAAATTAGTTTGCCAAAAATAAAAATAAAAAATATATTTTAGAATTTTTAGAAATTATTTTGTTCCAGAAAAAAATCATATGGATTCATAAATGTTTTTTCCTTCAATTAAATATTTTTTTTAGCTTAAAAGTTTAAACATACACTGGGCAGGGCCTGTTTGGTTTACCTTTCAAAATATATTTTTGGAGAAAAAATTCAAGAAATATGTTTGGTTGAAATTTTCTAATAAAAAAATTGAAAATCATTTTTTTCTTTACTACATATCAATCAATCACTTTTTCTCTCTCATTCTCAATCACTTTTTCTCTTACATCCATCTATTCAATTACAAATATATATATATATAAACTCTAAAATTTCAAAACTTTTTTTAAAATATATAACCAATCAAAACTATACTCTCACCATAAAATTATTTTTAAAATAGTATCTTAAAACACAAACCAAACCAGACTCAATTTTTAAGAACCAGACCTATACAATACAACCATATGAGCTCAACTCAGCCATCGCCTGGCATAAGGAGTTAGGAGTTTTATTTTTTACCCACCCCCCCCCCCCCCCCCCCCCCCCCCCAACAAAAAAAGTTATTTTAACTTAAAAAAATAATATAGATTAAAAAATTAATAAAATAAAATGTCACATCTAAATCATAATCATTTTATTTTTTTTTACAAAAGCTAAAAAAGCCAAAAAATTCAACATAAATAAGACTTTTTAATCCCAAATTAAAATAATAATAATAAAAAAACTAAAAAACCAATCCATATTCGAAACGAACCCTCAAATTATGAGTAGGCATTAGAAAATAATACTTTTATAATATTATTTTAATTTAAACAGTAGGATTTATCAATTTTATTTACTTTTTTGAGTTAATTACCCAAAAATCTAAATGTTGCTCATCCCTATTTTTTGAATCAATAAGTCCTATTTTGTAAAACTGAGAATATTATCAGTTTTTTTTCAATTTTTAAAATTAAGAATATTATCAACTTTGCATAGTAATATTTCGGATAATTGTTTCACTAACTGATGAAAAAAAAGAGCATGCGATTAAATGTTTTTGCCCTTTTACTTATTGGTTTGATTCAACTATTTAATAAAATCAATAACATTATCAGTTTTTTCTAACTTTAAAATTGAGAATATTATTAGTCTTTTCATTTTTCATTTTTTTTTTTGTTTTGCACATCAATGTTCCATCATTATGCTCCTTTATAAACACAAAATTTTTAGTTTTACACAAAAAAAAAAATTTTAAGGTTTTTTTTTTTTTTTTCAAAAAAAAAAGTTTTTATTTTTATTATAATTTTTTTTAATTTGAAAGTTGATATTTTAAAATTTTAAAAATCAAAATAAATGTCAAATCATCATGTTTCTTTATAGATAATCATAAATGATGAACAATTATTATTTAAAAAGTAATTCTGACTATTAAAAATTTAATAAAATTTAAATGTCTAAAAAATTTTAATTAAGATATAAATTTATAAATTAAAATTTGTGTGTAAATGTCCATTCTTTTAATGTAACAAATCAAGGGTTATAACGTTGATAAGAGTGTTACTCGAGGACTATAAAATAACTAGTCCAATAGATGTGCCTTTCATTGCTCGAATTTCGATTAGCCTTTTGATTGAATTTTCAAATATGATTTTCTATTTTATTTCTCAGAATTTTAAAATAGTTTGATAAAAATTTAAAAAATATTATTCATTTTCATACAATTTTTTTTAGATAATAAAATTTGAAAAATAGTTTTATTATTATTTTGTATTGAGCCAATTTAATTTTTATTTGAAAACAACAAAACATCGATTCTAATGACTTAACCAAACAGAGTATCATGGGTTCATCATTAGTTTTACATTTTAATAATTCAAATGATTCATTTTTTTAAGTCAGTGTTTAGATTATATATATAAAGATTGAATCAATAATCGTAATAACATGATTTTATTATATTTATTTTTAAAAATATTTATCGTTTGTTTTTTATTAAACGAATGCAATGAAATCATGTGATTTATACAATTATCGAATGAAAAACTTTACTCATACAAAAAATTCATATTAAAAAATTGATGTGACAATTTTATTTTTTTGTAAATAAGGGCAAGTTTGGGATCTTTTAAAAAAGATAAAAAGACAAAAAATTACTCAAAAAGTAAAAAGTTAACACTATTCACCAAAAGTTAATAATTACGGCTACACAACTCCTAATTCGAATTTTTCCCTACAAATCAATTTTTACAATTTTTTATTACACATTTTTCTATAAAAAGTCAAAAAGTTAACCCAAATATTCATATTTTCAACCTCAATTTTTTAGTCTAAAAAAACAAAAAGTACACTTATTTAGGACACCCCAAACAACCTCTAAAAGTCACCTCCATGAGTGTTTTATATAAAAATTATCTATAATTATATATATATATATATATTATTACACTTATCAAAATAATCTTCTTTTTTTTTTTTTGTAAAAAATGTACAGATAAAAATTTATAAAATGAATAAATCAAATTATTAGAGTGGGACATGTGTCATCTGGGGTCTACACATTTGTTATTCTCATCAATTGTGTTCAATTGCGGTCGGAGTCGCGGGAAGTAGAGATTTTGTAAGGGGCTTTAACTTAGTTGGCTAATTTTTTAGTCATGTCTTTTTTAAGTGGGAGGTATTGGATTCCATTTTTAGGAGGGAAAAGGTATGGTAAGATTTTTTTACAAGGTGTATGAGTATGAATTTTAATTTTCTTAAAATGTTAATCTAATAACTAATTATTAATTTTTATCGATCCAAAATATATATATATATATATATATGCGGAGGTTTTTGCAATCTTGAAGAGAAACACGACAAGGCTAATGAATCCATGGTTAGATTGTAGTTCATTTACTTTAGTATTTGTATTAATTTTTTTTTAAAAAAATTAATCCAAACTATACCGATTTGTTTATGTTCTTTACTTTGTTATTGCTTACATGCAACATTACTAACTATAATAATACAAGAATATAATGCCACATTTGTTTGGCGGATTAGGTTAGATAGAATTATTAGTGAAATGATTGTTAATAAAGAGATTGCTAATATGAGAATTGTTAGTGAAAAAATTAAGTAAAAGTACATTTTTTTTAATAATAGTGTGAGAGATGGTTAGTGATGAGATTGTTAAATTATTTCTATATGAAATAAATAAATAAATTATTTCTATATTAAAAAAAAACTAAAATAATTATTAAAAAAAACTAAAATAATTATTAAAACAAACAAGTGTACTTGGTAAAAAAAAATAATAATAATTTTTTATATAAAATATATTCAATCCCCTCACTATTTTCCTAATCTTATCCAAAATTCACCCAAGCTAATCCTCTTACTGAAGGGGATTAGCAAGCCGCTTAGAGTAACAATCTCTCTCCACAAGCAAGCCACCAAACAAGTTATAGTAAGATCCACCTCCTTACTACTCCAATCCCACCCCCTAATCTCCCAAACAAATATAACCTAAGTCCTAAAGTATAAAAAATAAAAATGTGATTTATAAAATATATGTTTTTAAATTATATAGATAAAGTATTAAATATTAGGGTGAACCATCAAAAAACCTCAAAATATGATTTTATGAATTGTTTAGTCTTTCCATTTTTCTTATGAATCCAAATTTTCCATTATAGTGAAAATTATACAAAATGGTAATCACTTACAGGTTTGGATTTAATTTTTTACGTATAAAAATAAATTTCTCAAAATATAAAATTACACATTTGGGCAATCTGCACTATATAGGTTTTGGATTTTTCTTCTTTTTGGAACAAATCTCACATTACGAACAAAAATGTAACACTCCAATATAATACTCTAATAACGGAACACTCTAATGTAACAACGTAATATTTAAAAAAAAACTATTTACTGTGTTTTTTTTCAAACGTGACACTCTAATGTAACATACACAAAAAATTTCTTTAGTGTATTTTTCCAAAACATAATACTCCAATCAATGTAATCTCAAATGTAACACTCCAATATAATAAACACAAAAATACTAAAAAAAACTCCTTAATATATTTTTTTCCAAATGTAACACTTATAGTTTGAAAATGCCCAAAGCTTACTAAAGAATTTTTATAATCCTTTTGGAATAGTTTGAAGAATTTCACATCTTTTTTTTTTTTAGAGTGTTACATTGAAGTGTTACGTTTGGAAAAAAATTCACTAAAGAGTTTTTTGTGTGTTACACTAAAGATTTTATTTTATTTTATTTTATTTTATTTTATTTTTTTTTGAGTATTATATTGGAGAGTTATATTTGAAAAAAATACACTTTTTTTTTTTTTGTGTATTACACTGAAGAGTTACAGTTTGAAATTATACATTTACCCAAAGTTTATTAAGGAATTTTTGTTCTCCTTTTGAAATGTTTGAAGAATCATAGATTTTTTTAGAATATTTGAAGAATTTTGTATTTCTAGTCATTTTTATACTTATTTTGAAGTGTTTTTCAAATAAAAAAGATTCACATATAAAAATTGATCCCAAATTTGATTATCATAAATTATGTACCTTATCTTTTTAGCACAAAAGAGAAAAAGAAAAAGAAAAAGAAACATAATAAAAAAAAGAGTGTAACTTTAAATTTAATTTTTAAATAATATATTAAATTTATCTTTTCAAAATTAACAGGACCAATTAGATAATAAAAAAATATTTGAGACTATGAATTATCATTTTTCAAAATAAAATTTATAAGTAAATTTTTTTGAATATTATTATTAAATTTTAAGGATTTGTTTGGGATGTGGGTTGATTTTTTAGCTTTTTAAATTTTTAACTATTTTAACTTGAGGCTAAAAAGTCTTGTTTGAGATAATTTTTTTTATTTTTTTAACTTTTATGAAAAAAAAAATAAAATAATTATAATTTAAATGTGATATTTTATTTTATTAAATTAAAAAATATATTATATCTCTTTATGATTATTTTAATATAAAAAAAATCCCATTTAATTTATGCCAAACGGGGGCGAAATGCAACAATGATAGAGACCACTAATTTTGGAGCTCTAAAGAGACCACTAATGACATGGCACTCAATAAAAAAAGAAAAAAAAATAAAACACCAAGGCCAAAACATCAAATCATTTATGGTGAGGCCTACTGCCACATCATTAGTGGTAGCACTAATTAGTACTCCCACTCATTTTCCGGGCGAAATGGGGTTTGAATCATAGTAATTATTCACCGGGACTGAAAAAGAAATTCAGCATCTTCCAAGATTGATGCGGACCAAAACTGCCATCCCTTAAAAAAATAAAAAATAAAATAAATAAATAAAAATAAAAATCCCTCTAAGGGAGATAATTAATCATTACCTTTTAAAAAATTGATCCCCTAATTATTTAAATAGGTGTTATTTGAGAATATGTTATTTTAGAACTTGTTTGACTATAAATTTTTTTGGTTAAAAAAGTAAAAAATATTAAATATATTAAATAAGTTAATAAAAAAGTGTCACATTTAAATCATAATCATTTATTTTTTCTCACACAAAGTTAAAAAAAATAAAACTAACAAACTTTTAGTTCCAACCTAAATTAGTCAAAAACTCAACTAAAAAAAAGTCAATTGTCAAACGGCAACTTAGTGTCGTTTTGGGAACTTTGACAAAAAGCTGCGTTTTTAGGCATTTGAAAAAACGCTACACCATGCAAAAACGCTGAAGATACCATTTGGGAAGACCAAAAATCGCAATCGGCCATTTACCAAACCACCTTCTGGAACATTGTAATTAATTAATTCAAAAAATGTTGACATGCAAAAGGGCAAAATTGTAAATTTAATGAAAAAGATAAGGATATTTTGGTCATTTTAGAGTGATGTGACACTTTTAAAAAATATTAAATCAAAAATCAAAAAAGTCAACTTTTTACCAACTTCCCAAATCACTTCCAAAAAAGCCAAAAAATTTGGTAAAAAGTCAAAAGTCAGCTTTTTACCAACTTCCCAAAACATTAGGGTATGTTTGGTAACGTTTACGTTTTCAGTTTATATTTACAAAAATTTTATAAACTGGTTTTTGTTTATTTTTAGAAAAACATAAACTACAAACGCGTTTGATAATTGACAAAATATTTAAAAAAATTTAAAAATATAAAAAAGAGTGAGAAATGGCAAGTGGTGGCGGAAGACGGTGGTGGAAAGTGATAGCGGGTGGGTGGTGGGTAACGGGTGGTGACGAGTGGGTGGTGGTGGCGGGTGGGTGGGTGATGGTGACGGGTGGTGGGTGGTAGCGAGTGGGTGGTGGTGGCGGGTGGGTAGGTGACAGTGGCGTATGGTGAGTGGTAGCAAGTGGATGGAGGTGGTGGTGATAGTGGTAGTGGTGGCGAGTGGCGAGTGGTGGTGGCGGGTAGTGGGTGGCGGATAGCGGGTGGTGGTGGGTGGTAGCGGTTGGGTAGTGGTGGCAGGTAGGTGGCGGGTGGTGATAGTGGGTGGGTGGGTGAGGGTGGCGGGTGGTGGTGGTGGTGGTGGTGGGGGGTAGTAGGTGGGTGGCGGATGACGGGTGGTGGTGGGTGGGTGGTGGTGGGTGGTGGCGGGTGGGTGGTGGTGGCGGTGGGTGGTGGTGGTGGTGGTGGCGGGTGGTGGTGGTAGCAGATGGGTGGCGGATGGCTGGTGGTGGTGGGTGGTTGCGAGTGGTGGTGGTGGTGGGTGAGTGGGTGACTGTGGCGGGTAGTGAGTAGTAGCGAGTGGGTGGTGGTGGTTGTGGTGGTGGTGGTGGTGGTAGTGGTGGCGGGTGGGTGGTGGTGGTGGCAAGTGGGTGGGTAGCAGGTGACTGGTGGGTGGTAGTGGTGCTGGTGGGTGGCTGGTGGTGGGTGGCTGGTGCTGGTGATGACAGGTGGGTGGTGGGTGGTGGGGGCAGGCGATGGATGGTAGTGGCGGGTGGCGGGTGGATAGCAGGTGGGTAGTGGGTGGTGGTGGTGGTGGTGGCGGCGAGGGGTGGGTGGTGATGGCGAGTGGGTGGCAGGTGGTTGGTGGGTGGTGGTGGCGAGTGGGTGGCTGGTGGTTGGTGGTGGCTGGTGGGTGGTGAGTGGTGGTGGCATGTGGTGGTAGGAGGTGGGTGGTGGGTGTTGGTGGTGGAAAATAGTAGCAGGTGGTGGCTAGTGTTGAGTGAAAAAAAAAAAAAAAAAAAAAAACTGAAAACTCAAAATAGAAATACATTTTTTGAGTTCACATTTTTTTTGCCAAATTTATAAACTGAAACCACTGATTTATAAATTAAAAATTTATCAAACAAGTTTTTATTTGAGTTTTTAAAATTTTTGTAAATATAAATATAAAATTGAAAACGTAAGTGTTACCAAACAGCACCTTAGTAATTTTGACTAAAATGTGAGGTTAATAAAATTAGTGTGTTTGCGATGAATTTTTGAATTTTTGCAAAAAAATATATAAAAAATAAATAAATAAAATCTTTGAATTTTTTGTATAATTTGTTGACTTTTTAATTTTTAAAGTATTTTTTGGCTTTTAGACTAGAAAAATGATATACAAACTCATTTTTTAAATATATTTTTTAGACTCAATGATGAGTAAGTTATATGATTGGTTGATGATTAGAAAAATTATGAAAAAGAAAATTACCTTAAATATCCTGATTAATTGTTACATCACTAAACTTAAAAATTAAGTCTAATTTTTGAACTTATATAACAATATTAGACTATTTTGTTAACTTCCCAAAAGCCAATCATACTAGCCCAATTATTATGGAGTTTGATTACTTGTAAGGAATCAAACTAGTTTAATTAAAAATTGACATGAAAATGAAATTAATTGTTCGAAGGTTAAGCCTTCATCAGCGGCGGCCAAGCTAATTAGGGAATCTTAGGCATCATGTAAAATTGATGATTCTTGACTTTCAAATTTTAATTTAAATGTATAGACCTTAATTTTTTTTATATAAATTTATATTAAAACTTCATTTTTCTTACTTTCGTGATACAAAATTATTAATTAAGTTTATATAATCAAGTTTTTTAGTAATCTTTTCAAATGATAATTTCGTTAGTTTATTTCTTTCTTCTTCTTTATTTATTTTTTAATAATTTGGAGCCTTTTCTCAATATGTATTTTGGACGATAGCCTAATTCGCCTTACATATTGCCGCCTCGGCCTTTATGCAAGAGGTAAATAATTTAATTCTAATTTAATTGTCCAGATTCAAACAATTTTGGTGAGTTTTGGATTGTCTTGCTTGACTAATTGATTGATAATTATGTAGTATTTGATTAATTAAAATGAAATAAAATAATTATCTTTTAACCTTCTTACCCCTTCCTACTCTATTTTATGGACTTATTGAGAATCAACAAGATAATCGAAACCGTTCATCCCCTAAGTTCAATAATAAAGATGATTTGTGCAAAAAATTTGTAGTACATTCTCCAATAAAATTGGAATAATACTATATGTATTAATTAATGTACTAATCAGTGTATCAATTGATGATGTAGCATAATTTAAGAGATTTTTGATATTTGTAATGAGATTAATGAGTGAAATCAGTAATAATGTTATAATTAGTGTTAGTATACTAATTAGTACATTAATTAGTGCATATAATATCACCGATAAAATTGTGTGGTAATTGGGTCATAATAAATGTTATTTCAAAGCTAAGGTCCCTATTTACTGTCTTTCTAGGACTATTTTGCCCATATATATTATTTGTCCAACAAATCGTAACTTCATATTCACAAGCTTGAAGTGTCTCTTTGTTAACCACGGGATTTGTCAAAGCACTGTTGAAATTTTGCAACAAGCCATGGTAAAAGAACTAACTATCACCATCATTATAATATGAAAAATTCTATTCATAAATAATTTTTATATAAATTTTTTTATAAGAATGCTATGGTAATGTCATTATTATAAGTGAATACATCTTCAATAATATTTTATTTGAAGTGAATAGTTCATAATAAATCACATCATTATATATAAATTTTTTATTTATATAACATTACTAGGGGTGAGCATGGTCCAGATTGGACTGGATTGGGGTAAAATCAGGACTAATTCGTTATCTACGGTTCCTGAAAAATTGGAACCAATCCAATCCGTTTAAATCATGGAACTAATCCGAACCAATCCATTTAAATACGGATTGGATCGGTTTAGAATCACGGATTCACATAATTAAATAACAAAAAAATATATATATAACACTTTAATTTTATAAAAGTATAAACATAGCGCTATATTAGTTCCACAATAGCAACATATTTTTCTATAATAACGACATATTATTGTAGAATTGAAACAACTATAAGAAAATTGGTTTCACCATAAATATTGAAAAATCTAAAAACCCTAGATGTTGATTTGTGATTATGTATCAATAAAAAGCAGTAAAAAACAATCTCAATCAAACAATCAAGAGAAAGAGACACAACGATTTTTACATAGAAAAATCACAATTGGACACCTCCAACTGTGATAAAAAAACCACGAGCAACTGCACAATACAATCCACTAAAAAGAATTAAAGGAATTACATAGGTATACTCTCAATTACCTAGCAAATCCACAATGCCTAATTGAACCAACTTCTATGTGCCTCTTCCAACCCCATCTTCACCACAGAATTGTCTTTCTAATGAGCCACTCCGGATTCCACCAAAGCTTTAGGCTCGAATTCTTCAGAATCCACAACTGAAAAACAACTCTCTCTTTTGTGTATAACAAACAAATCTTTGATGTACTCTCTTTAAACCATGAGTTGAATACTCAATAAAACATCAAAGAAAATAACAAAATATCCCCATATATAAACCTTTAAGAACCAAAAAGAAGATTTGGAGGACTTCAATGAATACTTTAGTTTTGGGAAAAAATCAAGTATTTATAGAGAACCAAAAGTAATTCTAGATTGGGAAGAAAACAAACTCCTTGAGAAATTCGGATTCTGAGGCTCGCTCGAGCGAAGTTTTGCTGGCTCGAGCGAGGAGTGTATTTTTCATGATTTCTACTAGTGCCTTGGCTCGAGCGACGAATCCTTGGCTCGAGCGACGAATCCTTGGCTCGAGCGACCAATCAATTCTTTCAGGTTTTTGTATGGACGCAATCCTTAGCTCGAGCGAGCATTCATTGGATCGAGCGAGCAAACCTTTGCTCGAGCGAAATCTTCTTGGCTCGAGCGACCAATGGTAGACATGCAATTTTGAATGCAATTTTGCATTTTGCTTCGGTCGCGAGCTGACCGGTCAGCTCGACCCCCGTAATAATCAGCGAAGTGGCAATCTTGAAAGTATTGACATCACAAACTTCTCTGCAAGGCTCGATTCGGGTTGGATTCGCATCTAATATACTCATAGCCTCACTGAAATAAAAATGCGAATAAAATTACAACTCAAAGGAGTTTTGTCAAACGGGGTTGCCAACAATAAAAACCTAACAAATATTTAGACAATTATAAATTAAAACTAAAAACTAACAAACAAAAGTAATAAAAGAATATATTATACGGGTTTAGGTTTAAGTTTATGTTTTATATAAAATAAGAGAAGATACTATGGAGGAGGATACATAATAAAAATATAGACTATTTGTATACGGTCTGGATTGATTCCAATCCGAAACCGTGGAGTTCAATCCGGAACCAATCCGTGGACTACGAATTTTTAATTCTTCAATCCGGAACCGAACCACGGATTCAAAAAACTAATCAAAACCTATCAGATTAGATTAGACTGGATCAAATTACAAATTTTATGGATTCCTTACTCAACCATGGAATCGAACCACGGATTCAAAAAACTAATCAAAACCTATCAAATTAGATTAGACTAGATCAAATTACGAATTTTATGAATTCCTTACTCAACCTTAAACATTATCTTTATAATATATGCTGAACTAAATTGTGCCTCGTAATCATTTCTTCCAACTGGAGAAATAAGGCTATTTGGAAACTTTGAGTTTGCTTTTTTATTGGTTTATTTTTATTTTTAGTGAATTTTATTTTTACGTTATCATAAAGTTTTAAAGTTTAGATTCGACTTGATGAAACAAAAGAAAAAATAAATAATATTTTAAAAAAAAATTTGAAAAAAATCCATAAAAGACAAAAAGAAACACAAAAAAAAGAGAGAGTAAAATTTTAGACTTATTGCTTAGTTTGGCCATTTTATTTTAATTTTTTTGAATTTTCTGAAAAAAAAAAAAAAATTTTTAGATTCGTTTACACAAGGTGAACTATCAAAGTAAAATTTTTTTTTACTTTTCAAAAATAATAAAAATTAACTTGATAAAAATAACTAAATGTCTAAAAGATTTATCAATTTTATATAATTTTATCTTTAGTGGGTGTAAATACTTTTTAAAAATTCTAAAATATTTTTTTGACATTTAGTTTTGTCAAATTAATTTATATTTTATCAAATTGATGACTTTGCCATTGAAATTGAGTAATGGTATCTTCAATTGTCCTTATTTGGAACAAGAATCAAAATTTAGGATAAAGTGTATCACAATTAAAAAGTTAGGAACCAAAGTAATATAATGTCCAAACTGTAAGGAAGGTTAGTGTAATTCGCCTTAATAAATAATACTTTTGAAAATCAATCCGTATCCATCTGCCAATCCGGCAGATGTGGATTGAGCGGATTGGCAGATGAATGCGAATCGGTTTGGCGGTTTAAAATTTTATAAATTTTCAACATAATTCAACTTGTGCACTTCCTAAAAAAAAGCCTCATTCAAAGAAAAAAAAGTTTGAAACTTTAGAATATTACAATCACTGCATGCCTCATTCACATATTACAATCACAACATGTCTCATCCATATAAAATATTATAATTTGTGATTTTTAAAATATAAAAACAATTCAAACCACCAAAATCATGAACAGAGCAGTAGTAGAGATTGTATGCCTCTGTATTGTTACATCTATATCTGTTTTTTAAAATAAAAACCATTATTTTTAGAGTTAGATTTAAAAACAAAAAAAATATAGATAAATAATACATTTATTTTTTTTCAATTCAAAAAATATATTCACGTTGAAACTCTTTTTCAACAGAATATATTCAATATAATATTTAAACTCTTTTTTAATTGAAAACACAAATAGAATATCTAAACAAATTGAAAACACAAAATCTTATAAATTACTAGAGATGCTCGCGGTTTGGTGGTTTAGTTGCTGCTAAAGGAACCTCAAATCCGCCATCCGTTCAAAACTAACCGGATTGGAAAAAATCAATCTGCAACCGTCCGCTCGGTATCACGCATCCGTCCAAAATGTGGCGATCGATTCGATTTGGTTAGTTTGGGCGAATCGGTATATCCATTGCTCATCCTTTTTACACTAGTAAAGACTTATAATGAAGGAGTTGAAAAAAAAAAAGAAAAAAAGAAAAAACCCCAAAATTAATTTCATTGAATATCATGTATAAACAAATAAGTATAAACAAATAAGTTATGAAATCTTGTGGCCAATGTATCTCAAGAGACTTATTGCAAATTTGCGATGATTATTAATGGGTTGAGCTTCCCTCCAGTCCGTAATCAGATTGGAAGATACTGTTGGGTTCGTAGAGGCTCATCACAGGTCTTATTTCGATAATTCGAACCGTTCAATGTGTAGAATTCATCGAGTACTATATGCCTATAAAAAATCAAATTGATTAGATATTGATATTTATCTCATCGGATTAGATTTCTGTCAACCATTTATTTTTTCACCATCCATTTTTTTTTATACAAAATGGATTTGAGCACATAGTTATTGATATCCGATCAACATGATTTTTTACAAACATATAGTACTCGACGAGTTTTATATATTCAACGGTTCAGATTATCGAAACGAAACCAATGGTTGACCCCTACGAGATTAACAGTATCGTCCAGTCCAATCACGGACCGGAAGGAAGCCAGCCTCATTAAGAATTTATTAGTCCCTAGAATTAGCAAAACTTATGTTGGGCACCAAGAACAATTGTTTATATGATTATCATCCACCCATATAATATTTTGGGACTGGACTGTCTCTAGCTCTTCATCAGGCAGGATAGTCCAGTCCAGCCTATGGGTTAGTTTTTTAATCTTATTTTTATAATCCGAATAGTTCACATTTTAAAATTTATTGAGTTTATCATTCTTGTAAAAAATTAAGTTGATCAGATAACAAAAACATATGTTCAGATCAATTTTGTATAAACTATTTATTTTCGTACCGTCTAATTTTTTATATATAAAACTGATTTGAACATATGATTTTCGCTATCCGAACATTAAGAACAGATCATAGATATGGAAAATCTAAAGCAGATCATATGATAAATCCGAACTTAAAAGATGAGCAGTTGTGCTAACAGACCCAAAATTTTATCCTGAAATGAAATATTTGAATCACAACATCAATTTCAAATCTACATCTTAAATTTTGATTTCATAATAAAATTAAGGTAAAATTTTTATGATACCAAAAATTGAGTCAAGATTTGTTATAGTTGATGATCTCAACTCTACGGTGAAGTTGATATATTATCGGACTAATTTGAAATCATTTTAGTAATTTGTACTGTTTATCTTATACAACTAATTAAGAAAATTATCCCTGACTTAATATCGATTGTCATAATATTAAATAATTTTTATTTATACGACCTTCATATTTTTAAGAATATGTAATTATTTATATCTGATCAATTCTCTTCTCAACTTGTCATATGAAATGAAATGTCCAGATAATTAACATGGGTACATATTTGTCCTACAATACGCAAAGTGCACCCATGAAATTGGGTAAATGGTAGACTTAAAAGATTTATTAAAATTTCTATCAAATGTCTGTGTGAGATTCACATGGTATAGGTTTCACACCCATAAAAATTTTAATAAATTTTAAGATCTTTAACATTATTCATGAAATTGAGATCTCTAACCTTAAAAAAATTCAAACTCCCTCAAATTATTAAAAAACGAAATAGATTGGACTTAATATCAAAACTTAAAAGAGAACCATAAATGGGCAAAAACTGTGATTCAATTAAAGAAATAAAAAATCAAAATTTTTTATTCTAATTAAAAAAAAGCCTTAAAAAGGAGTCAAAAATGGAAAATGAGGGATCTCAACAAGGAACCAATCTGAGCCCTAGCCATGAGAGGGCAGCCCGATGTATCAGCAGTCTTTCTCTCCTCTCTTCTCTCCTTGATATATGGCGGTCAGGGTTAGGGTCAGGGCCCTGTCAATTCCAACCCAACCCAATTTTTAAAATGCTTGTAGAGAACGCAACATATGCTACAAAACCTAAATCTCACCATTACTGGGTAAGTTTTCATTTTCCATTCTCAGACGCTATTTACACTCCTAACATTTGTGGAATAGAGCTGAGTCAGTCGGGATTAAAGCTTTTGGTAATTTTGGTTCCTAGGATTGTGATTGATAACTGTTGTTGGTACACCAAATACCCTTCTCTCTCTCTCTCTCTCTCTCTCTCCCCTGACAAATCTCCTATCACCAACCTCCTAACCTCCTATCTTGTATTCATTAATTACTCATCCATTCTCTATATTTATACCCTCTTAAACTCCTTCATCACACATCCTTCTATTGCTTTTCTCTCTCTCTCTCTCTCTCTCTCTCTCTCTCTCTCTCACTCACTCAGAGTCCAATCCTTTGTAGTCATCTTTACTTCTGTTATCATCATCATCATATTTTTACCAAGTGGGTCTTGTTTTGTACAAACCCAGAAATTGTTTCGAAGCTTTTTGGATACCCTTTTGTTTTCTTAGCCCTTTCGCTTTACTTTTCTCTCTCATGGGTTATGGCTCTAGGGTTAGGGTTTTGAATTATTAGGGTTTCTTTCTTTCCAATTCTTTCCTCTTCTTTTCTTTCATTTTTGCATGGACTGATCATGAAGATGGAGATGATGAGCAAAAATCTCAAGGCACCAGTCTTTTTTAGCTATTGGAGCATCATCAAGATTCACAGAAC
Organism: Camellia lanceoleosa; assembly: GCA_025200525.1. Taxonomy (NCBI): domain Eukaryota; kingdom Viridiplantae; phylum Streptophyta; class Magnoliopsida; order Ericales; family Theaceae; genus Camellia; species Camellia lanceoleosa. The sequence goes on from CM045758.1 coordinate 35,829,766, forward strand.
CTTTTTAGAGCTTCATTGGAGTGGTTGGTTGGTGGTGGGTATAGTGATGGTGGCCTTTTGTGGTCCCTTCTCTTCTCTTCCTTCTCTCCAGTGGCTCTTTTGATATGGGAATCTTGATGATGCTGCAGCGGCAATAAAGGGCTAATTTATTACTTTTATTTTTATTATTTTGTACTTTTATTTTTGTTGTGTTTTTTATTCTCAAAAACATCAGGTAAGGTGAAACCTATAAATCATTTTGTTAATTTTGTATAAAACAAAACCATAGATCATATGGAAAATGAATCTTGATATTCTTGATACTTGTGCTTTGGTTTTTCTTGTTTTTTGGTTAATCTTTATATGCTCATAGTCTTAGGGACACAGTTTTAAAAACAGACATATGGTTAGGGTTTGGTGTCAGTGAGAGTTAAATAATGTAGGCCTTGACCCATGCGGTGATTTTATGTTTATGTTTTAATCTATGTTGCTATGTGGAGTTTTTTCTTTCAGCGACGGCAGGTCTAAATACTTGCTCTGAAGTTTTGCATTACTATAATCCTCCTGGGTCTCAGACTCTCAGATGGTATGTCTGTAATTCTGTGGGACTTGTGTACTACTTGAAATCATGAGGTGCTTTTATTTCATGGACTCTTGTGTTCTCAGATCTTTACTCTTCCCACTCTCTTAAACTTTTTTCTTTTTGTTCTGTCTAAAAATCATTACTACTATTTTGTATTTAATAACAGGGTGCCTGGAGAGTCGCCCCTACTAGGCCTCGTGTACATGTAGTTCTTGGCTCGTAAATATCATGTAATTATTGGACACAAATTACGTGACCACAAAAAAAGAAAAGAAAAGAAAGAGGAATGGACCTAAGAAGATATCTTGCTTTGGGGTTTGATCATGATCTATTTTACCACTCTTAGATCAGTTATTGTTTTGTCTGGTTTTGAAGAAGTTTGAGATTACAAAAATTGATCTTAGAACCGAATACAGAATGTACATTGATAAATAAGACTTTTTAAATGTGAATCTCTCCCAACAAATTTTATAAAATCTTATCCTTTCATTTATTCCGTGATCAATTTCTTATGACAATCATTTTGTTAATCTTCCTACATGAAAATCATGGAGTTTTTGGTATACCTCAATGTGTTTCTCTGACTCTCTGAGATTCGTTTGTTAGATTTGACACTCTCAGTTTCTCTTTCTAACATATGCATTTGTTTTGACTCTTTGGGACTTTAGATTTGGGGAGATCCTTTTGATGTCGTTTGATGGGTATCTAATCATTTTTTCAAAAATTGGGAAGATTTTTAGATTTTTGAGTTTCCATAAAATAGAGAAAGATGTACATTAAATTTGTTGTACATTTGTGTGCTTGTGTATAGATAAGTTTGTGTATGTAGTCAGAGAAAAATGTTACGGGTTCTCTGGTTTTGGCAGTTTTAGGGTTTGGTATTAGAGCTCATTACATTGTGTCTATTTATGATCGGTTTTATTTCATTATCTTTTTAGATATATGAATATAGTAAAAGTCATATGTATATATAATTACTTTAAGAAATCACATAGGAATTGTAGAGTTTTATTTAATCTTATTTTGCTGATATATAGCAACCGCTAATTATGTCATACATACTGATTGAAAATATGTAAAGATTTGAATGACAATGGTTTGATCACTCACTTCCCCCCTCCCTTTTTTTAATTGGTAAAAGTGAGTTACATTTTAATTTTATTAATATTAATGAAACATAAATAAATAAACAAAACAGAGCATATAGCCTAGACTTGCATACCTGATGAAACACATAAAAACACCATGACAATCAATGATTTGTGCAATAATTTATGATGATTTCATATACCTATTTTGTCATTTTATTTATTATCACTTTATTGTTAGTAACAAAATACAAGTGATAGGATCTATTAAATCAATGCAATGATAATGTATGAGATATATGAGAATAAACAAAATATTGTTATCATGTTGTTATTATTATTTCTGTTATTATGTGTTATTATTATTTGTATGTTGAAGAGTCTTTTGAGGTGTACCAAATCAATCTCATCAACAATCAATCCAGGTTTAGCTGTCAACTATAAATTTTAACATATTTTTTGCTACTTAATTTTGTAGCCCTCAATCTTGTATTTAGAGTAGACAAGGGAAATCAATTTTTTTTTTTTTTTGAATAAAAAAAAAGAGTAGACAAGGGAAATCATTTATTTTTTAATAACCACATATTCGGTTCAACTTATGTGACCTAACTGTGTACATCACTAAGAAATTATTCATTAGCGAAAAAATAGAGAAGAAAGATTTACGTCATTAGCATTTTTTTTTTTGATTAGCAAAGAAAATCTTTATTGATGATAAAATCATACATTAATTTACTTCATTAGCATTATTATTTGACATATATCTTTTGATTAAGAATTTGAAAACGGATTTGTAAATTGAAAAAAAAAAAAAAATTAAATAATTGAAAGCATTAATTTTGAGTTTCATACAAAAGAGAAGAACCCTTTAAATGACCAAGGGATGTGCAGTATTTTTTTTTGATCAGCAAAGAAAAATTTCATTTAACATCATGAAATTAAAGGTACAGGAAGATGACATGCATCGAGAGAGATTCGGAAAGTACAAAAATACCCCTACTACAAAAGGGATGTGCAGTATGATCCTCCAGATGTCTAACTTTACATGACAGCCTAACATGTTGAACTTCTCAGACTTGGAGTTTTATTGAATGAAAAAGACTAAGAATCCAGAAATAGATCGCATAATCAGATGAAGAAGTATTGTGGGTCTTACACTTATGTGAGAGAGTTGTGTTTGCTTTTGTGATTAATTTCTATCTAAGTAGAAGAATTGTATTAATAAATTTCCTTGGTTGTTTTGCAGGCTTCCAGTAATGTTTAGTTAAAAGGTGAAAGTTGTAGATGGAGCGTCAAATGCCCCTTTCATTATTTGTTCATTATAGTAATCTTAATCTCCTGGGTTAGTCGGTCTAGTAGACCAGATACCAAATTATAAAAAAAAAACTGTACTAATTCTTTGGTAGTATGTTGTGTAGATTCTTTTGTCTTTGCTCTTTTTTCTTGGCAATCTAAGTGAATTGCATCCATGGAGTTTGCTGCAAACTTATAATGCTTTGAACAATGTTCCTATACATTTCAATTTAATTTGCTACACAGTTTCAATACGCAAACATTTGTTCATTTTTCCTGGGATGTTTTTTTTTTTTTTTTTTGATAGCCATTTTCCTGGGGTGTTAGACCACCCTCTTTAGTTTTTTATTTTTTTGTTTATTTTAGTAATTTTTTGAATTTTTGACTAAAATATGAGGTAAAAAAATTAATATGTTTGGAATGACTTTTTAATTTTTTACGAAAAGATTTGCAAAAAATTTTTGGTATAAGTTGTTGGATTTTTAATTTTTTTAAATATTTTTTAACTTTTAACCTAAAATATTGAGTTTAAAGACAACTTTTTTGTTTTTTAACTTTGACAAGGATAAAATATTTTGTCCAAATTAGCTCATTATTCATTGATCATGGAAATGTTTTTTGTCATGCTAAATCAAGGAGAAAGTTTTTGGCAAAATATCTCTGCCAATCCATGTATACATCAAAGTTTAAGAAACTTTTTGAAGGAATAAGATCCTTGAAATGTTTTTGCAGAAGAGTTAAAAAAATTTATAGTTAAGAATTACTTTTGAATTGTGAATTTTTTTATTGAATTACACCTTTTTTTTTTTCCTTCTTTTTTTCTTTTTGGGTGTGTGTGTGTGTGATGAGTCCTTTCTCAACTACTCGTAAAAATGTTGAGACTCAAATGAACTCAACTTCTTGATTTTGAAAGTAGTTTCTTGTTTTAGTTCAATCAGGGTCAATGATCATGCTTGTTATATTCAATTTTTGGTCAATAAAAATTATTTGCAATTGGCAAAAACAAAAATCCTTGAAATGTTTTCATAAAAAGACTACACCCTCTGCTGTATATATTACATTTTAGTTCTTCATTAAGTCATTCAGGCAAAATGTTAAATGTGTGTCTGTCTGCTTAATAATAAGGGACTAAAGTTTCCTTTTTTGCTGATTTAAAAAAAAAAAAAAACTAAATATTATCTCTCTTTTTTCATCAATGCTAAATTGTGTGATTTGATAAATTACAAAATACTATTTCATGAACACACCATCATTTATCGGAATGTGATAATTTCTGCATAGAAGGACCTACCTACTCATGGCCTTCTTTAATTATTTCAAATTTAGTACAACCAAACGACAAATGTCCCATTTAGATGCCATATAAAAAGAGCATAGTGGTAGCATTTGATCCAATTAACTGATGAGTTGTTGCTTTAGAACCTTTTTAGTACAATCCTCTTTTCTTTCTTTTTTTTTTTTTCTTTTTTAAAGAATGGTCAATAGTTTTGCCAATCAAAATTCAACATGGCCACACAAATCACCCCCTCCTCCTTTCCTCCTTCACCACCACCACCACCACCATCACCATCACCATCACCATCACCATCATTATCATCATCCAAGCTAAATTAAACCTAAAATGATCAAAACAGCCATTTTAAGTCTCCAATTTTAAAAGATCTTGGCTTCAATTCTCTTTAGAAAGAAAGAAAAAAAAAAAATGTATTTCCTATTTGAAAATTCAGAAAAGTTCTTGTTTGGAGATTAAAAAAAAAAAAAAAAACCTTTTTTTAAAGGCCACCAATCATAAATACTGAAAATAGCTTTTTGTTTGATAATAAAATTCTTTAACCAATGGCCCAAAAAAAAACAAAAAAAAAACCTCTTATTTAAAGATTTCAATAGTAATCATTAAAAAATATTTCCTGTCTATATATATATATATATATATTTTTAGCAGTAAAAAGAAACTTTCTTGGTGATAGTCCAAGATGAATACATATGACCATATATCAACAATGGAAGAGACAAGAGCAAAAAGCATTATTGTACACCTACCTAATCCCAACTCGGTTGGCACTAAATAAGATACTCAATCATGTGCTAGTTCAAGTCAAGAGGTTGGCGAGAAACCAACAAAGAAAAAAGGAAGAAGAACATAAAACAAAACAAATGCATCTCCCAAGTTGATGGAGAACCAAAGGCAGCCACACCTTACGCCTTTCCTTGTATCACCTCTATAACTCAGCTCCCATAGTAGTCCAAAATTCAGCCCCCACCAATGCAGATCCTTACCTGGTTAAAATTAAAAATGACATAATTGACTGAAAACTTCTAATCCTTAGTGAAGCTTTCAACCACAATGCAACTCCAATTTTTATTAGTTCACATAAACTCCCTTGCATTTGGTATAGCCTCCTCAAAAACACATTCATTCCTAAGTTTCCATAAGGACCATAGGATTGTTGATAGGAAGGCTTTCCATAGTTTCTGATAATGCAATAATTTCAATGGTGAGTGGGTCGGACTAATCCACTCTTCCAACGGGTCTGTTGGCCTTTGTGTCCTCAAAGCATGTCTGCAAAAAGGTCCAAAGGGGGAGATAATCCCCCGACGGACACTCCGATGATCAAGTTAGGTTAGAGCTTGATTGGCTAGAGAGAGAGAGAGAGAGAGAGAGAGAGAGAAGCAAGGGGATAGAGAACCTAACCTTGATGTATCTCGAAAACTTTCTTATATCCTTTGCTCATCATTTTCTTGTTCATTCCAAGTTGTCTTGTTGGCCGAAAGTTTATAGCCTAGTTGACATTATTTATGGTGAAACTGCCTCTTTCGACATAAAGGGGTTGCCGCATTGAATCCTACGAAGGCCTCATTAAATGGCTGATGTGTGGGTGCAATAATTTTGCAGGATCTTTGTCTACTTACGTGGCTAGGCCTCTGCCTGACAAGTGTTTGAATGCTATTGGTCTTGGCCCAGCATTGATTTCTCAAAGTTATTGGGCTTTAATATTTGGGTTATGAGTTGGGCCCTGATCCGTGGGCAGGGCCCTCTTGGGTGCTCATTAGTATCAGTAGTCCCACATTCTCAAGTGCAGCTTTAGTCCAATGAAGGGAATAATAGTGTGAAAGGTAGTCCCTCAAGGCCAGGTAGAGGCAGGGGCGGTAAGGGGGGCGCTTCTGGGAGAGTGGTTGATCGTCAAGATGGTCGAACATGAAGAATGACCGTCAGGCCGATCGACCACGAAGGTGGCTAATCGAGGAGGATGACTGTTAGGCTGGCCGACCGTGGGGAATGACCGTCAGGCTAGCTGACCGTATAGGTGGCCGATTGGGAAGAATGACCGTTAGGCTGGCTAACCATGAAGGTGGCCGAGCGTGGGAAATGACCGACAGGCTGGCTGACCGTGAATGTGGCTGAGCATGAGAGAAGACTGTCAAGCTGGCTAGCCGTGAAAGTGGCCAAGCATGAGGGAAGACCGTCAAGCTGGCCGACTTCGAAGGTGGTCGAGTATAGGGAAAGTCGATTGATAATGGGGGTATTGATGGGCACGAGGCTTGAGGGTCAAAAATGCACGTGATGATGTGAAGTAGAAAAGACAGAAAAAGAAAATATAGTTAATGATGGTGGCATAACACGTGGGTGCGCATGAGGTGATCAGCACCGTCTGATCAAAATATAGTATTGTTAAGGAAAAGTGAAAGGGTTGTTTATAGTGGGGGGTTTTAAAAAGTGGGGTTTTATTTTGGCAGTTGGGTTTTAAATTAGCGAAGTTCAATTACGATCCGTGAAACACAGGTAAACCTTATGCATTTGGGCTGGTGCAATTTACGTATCTAATTACGAGAAACCGAGAGATTCCAGAGTTGACCTCATTTGCTTCGTGTGATTCACCATTGTTGCATGTTGCGAGGTTGCTTGCCCCCACGATTGAAGCAATTTACAGGAATGTGAGCGGGATGGCACAAGAGAGGGCCCCGGCATTGACGTTTAGGAGATGACGATGGCATTACCCTGGTAGAGGAATATAGAGGTTAGGGGAAAAATAGGGGGAGAGACCACCACGACTCATGTCAACGACAATGATATCGACGCTCAACCTATGAGTCAAATGGCCCCGATCATTGGTACACCAAGGCAGATAAATCGACGTTGACGCTGGAGAACCTGAAGGAGTTGCGGTTGAAATATCATATTCCGACAGAAGTGGAGTTAAGACTGTCGTCAGCGAAAGAGAGGGCATCAGATGTGAGTCCTTCGGAGTTTACGCTCTATGAAGAGGCGCTCCGAGGGGGTTTGAGATTGTTTATGCCGCAAATCGTGGTAGAGGTGCTAAACCGACTAAAGGTGGCGCTTGGCCAGTTAATGCCGAACGCGTGAAAGATCTTGTTGGCGTACACGATCTCTTGGCCATAATCGACCGATGGGAAGGCGATGACGGTAGAGAAAATTTTCTCGTGTTACAAAGCCTCAGGCCAGCAGGAGACCTGGGTGACCTTGCAAGCAGTGGCGGATAGGGGGTTGGTCGCCGGATTGCCCTCGTCCGTGAAGGGCTGGCGCACGAAGTGGTTTTTTTCTGTCAGGGAATGGTGGAAGAGGGTTGCGGATGATGTGGAAAGTCCCCAAAACGTCATTGGAACCGAAGTTGGATGCGGTAGGGGAGGGTAGAGTGAAGTAGGTGAGGGCTTGGAAAGAGAATGAGGGGTTGAAGTAGAATGACCTGGTGAAGCCGTTAGCGTTGTTCGCTTTGAACTTAGGACCAGAGCTTGTCTAGGGAGATCCTACTCCTGAAGAGATAGAGGCCATGAGAAAAACCCAAGAGGCGGAGGATCGGCGGGTGCTGGCGGCGGTTGAGAAGTACAATGAGAAGGAGTTGGGACCTGTCCCGAAACCGATCGTAATGAGGTTCATCTTGCCGCGTCCCAAAGGTGTAGAAAAGTGGGACTGGGAAACATTCGTGCCACTGAAAGCGCCTATGGATCCGATCAAGGAAGGAGCAAAGTGAAAGTAGATCGAGTGTTGAAGAAGAAGAGGGCGCCAAGGGAGGGAAAAGAGAGGAGAAAGGCAAAGAGGGACAAAATGGAGGATGAACAAACAGTAGAGGAGGTGGGAGGTCCAAGGCCTGGAATGGCGATTAAGGGAGGGAAGGAGGACCCACCGGTGGCGAAAATAGTGGACTTAAGGGGAATGAGGGGAGAAAAAGGGGTGGAGTAGATGGCGGAGCGCCCCTCAGAGCAGGAAGTAGGTGTGAGTGGCACTGAGCCAGCAATGGGCGTTCTTTCAGCCGAAGGAAAGGGGTTGATAAGGCAGGATGTAGAAGGGAGACGCCCCGCTGTGGTGCAAAGGAGCAGTGTTAGGGTAGGCCCAAGCGTGGGCGGCAAGGGTATCGTCGTTCGCCACTTGAGTGCCGTGATCGGTTGGTCATCGGCTGAAGGGGGGAGTCGTCAAAGGTGTCACTGATAACGCATGCTACGATGGAGCATCTGTTGGGCACAATAGAAGATGTTGCCGTAAGGGGCGTTTCCAGGTTTGGGGAGGCTAAGTTGATGAGGGCCTTCTGCTCATCGTAAATGGAGTCTTTGACGTTGGCGGCTGCTCTTCTGGGCAAATGAGTGAGCACGAGGATGGACATGGAGCCCCTCAAAGCATAATTGGAGGAGGCGAAGGCAAAGTTAGGGCAGTGGGGAAAAATGGCACGAAGTGCTTGTGCCAGAGGCTTAATGTATGCAAAGTAGGCTAAAAACATGGAAGTATTGGCAGTGGGGCAGGGGTTCATGGCTGAGAGAGCAACAACGGGGCAAACAGAAATGGCTGCAGCATTGGCGACCGTGAATACTGATCTGAACCAAGCCAAGTCTGAGTTAGAGGCGGCACGCCGTGAGGTAGTGATGTTGGAATTTAACTTGGTGGCTGAGCAAAAAAAGACTGGCTAGGTCCAGCAAGACTGTACCACTGCCAACGAGAGGTTGGAGGAGGCCCTGGCCAATAACGAAGAACTGCGTGATTAGACTATGAAGAAGAAGGAGGACGCAGATGCACAAATTACAGAGTTGGAGTGAGGCTTCACTGCCACAAAAGAGTCTTTGGAAGAAGAAATGGGGAAGTCGGCCGAGCTGAGCAGAACGTTGTTATCAGAGAGAGCTACCTACCCCGACTTCTATGGTGCAGCTGTGGAGCAATATAAGTAGTCGACAAAATTCCAAATAGCCATAGATGCTGTTGTAGCTACTAGTTTGGCCAGGGGCAAAGGAGATGAGGTGGGGCCTTCGAACACAATGGCATCTAAGCAGGTGAAGGGGCAAACGAACGCAGAGATAATAGAAAACTTCCAACAGTCTGACATTTACAAGCATCAGCTGAGCCTGTACTGGGATAGTGGGTGGATGAGCTGCCAACAGAGGGGGGTAGAGCTCTTCCCAAGCATTGATGCCAAGCTCCTAAGGCCAAGAGAGGGAGACATCGTGCAGACCCCCCTAGACGAGGATATTGAGGAAGAAGATTTGGTATCCAGTGGGGAGGAAGAAAATGGGGGTGGGGAGGATTGAAGACACTGTGCTGCTAGTAGTCTTGTATACTTGTGTTTGTAAGGATTTTTGTATTTTTTGTTTTTATTTATTGATTTATATTTTATGGGTGGTTGTAAATATTTAACTTGTGCTTGTGTAAAAAATTTTGGCGTTTGGAAGAAGTTTTGTGCCGAATTACAAAGACTTGTTCTGTTAGTTGGTGGAGTAATAGACTATTTCTGTGTTGCCTTTTGTAAAGATAAACTGTTTTGCCTGTTGTCTGGATTTGAAAGAAAGGACATACATAGATTTTTGGGGACTATGAAAGCAATCTTTACAGGGTGGGGACTTTAACGATCAACAACTTAACGTTTTGCAAAGTAATCTTTGTAATAAAAAAAATGTGATGATATGAAAATTGGATTTATAAATGGAAAAATTGCCTAAATAAACACGTGATGATTGTGGTATATACATCATACGTCAATTGGAAAATATAGTAGACTTAGTTTGAGTGAAGTTTGCTGGGCTCAGTCTGGCTGAGCACATTGGGCTCAGTCGTGCTGAGGCTTGCTGGACTCAGTCTGGTTGACAGAGATAGATTTTTGGGGACTATGAAAGCAATCTTTATAGGGTAGGGACTTCAATGATCAACAACTTAACATTTTGCAAAGACATATTTATAATAAAAAGATGTGATGGTATGAAAATTGGATTTATAAATGGGAAAATTGCCTAAATAAACACGTGATGATTGTGGTATATACATTATACGTCAATTGGAAGATATAGTAGACTTAGTTTGAATGAAGTTTGTTAGGCTCAGTCTGGCTGAGCACATTAGGCTCAGTCATGCTGAGGCTTCTTTGGACTTCGATCTTGTTGAGGCTCACTGGCTCGATCTGGAAAGCCGAGCACGTTGGATCTTCTTGGCTTGGCTTTGGTGAGCACTTTGGGCTCAGTCTTGTTGAGGCTCGCTAGGCTCAGTTTGGCTGAGCACACTAGTGTAGACATCCCATTTTTTACCGCCCTTAAGACTTGGACGCGACTGATGGTTTACATGGTGGAGAAAGGTGTACAGGGAAAAGGTTCAGTTTTTTCGGCAAGGAGAGAGTCAAATCTCAACTTCATACCCCTTTTTGGACCAAAAAAATCTTGATCAAAAGATTTTAGACCTTAAAACCCTCTCTTTCAAAACGTTTTTGAAATAAAGTTTTTATGATGTTCCGAGGCTCGCATTTTGTCAAATGTTGCGCTTTTCGGTAAACCGAGCAAGGACAAAGTGGAAATGAATGAAAGAGAGATGAAATCTTTAAAAATCTTTCAAAACACCTTGTCTAGGGGTTTGGATTTGAAGAAAAGAGGAGAAGAGAGAGGAAAACTAGTTTGGAAGAAGTTCGGCATGAATCTGGGTAGGACCGAAACTACGCGGCTTCACCGAAACGGGCATAACTCTTTGCACAGGAGGGATTTTGATGCAAGGTTGGTGCCATTGGAAAGCTAACTTCTGGGGCTTCAATGTGGCCACATGGAAGACCAGAAAATCAGATGGCCGACCACTTAGGTGGTCAAAAGAAAGTTCGGCATGAATCTGGGTAGGACTGAAACTGCGCGGCATCACCAAAACAGGCATAACTTTTTTCACAGTTATAATTTTGATGCAAGGATGGTTTCATTGGAAAGCTAACTTCCAGGGTTCAATTTGGACACAAGAATGACCTGAAAAGGAGTTCATATAAAGGAGTTATGGCCATTTGAAGTTGGACCTGGAAAGTAGAATTTTCCTAAACTAGCTGGCCGACCAGAAAAGGTAGCTGGCCGACCACCCTCTCCTGAAAAAGTGGTCGGCCGACCAGAAAAAGTAGCAGGTCGACCAGAAAAGGTGGTCGGCCAACCACTTATGCCCAGAAAGCTCATAATTGATAGATAGTTTCCCTCCAGCTGTTTTCCACAACCTCCACCTGTCCTATAATCAGATATTTTTGAGCCAACTTTTGTATATTGCTATATATGAGTTATATCTCTCATTTTTCAAGCACAATCTTCTTGGAGAAGCTTGGGAGCTTCTTACTCTAAAAAGGCTCTCTCTCTCTCTTCAACAAATTTGAAAGGCTTACATATCTCTCTCTCCCTTCATCTTTACATTTGAGCTTCAAACCCTAGTTTTCTTGGACCATTTGCACTACAACCCTTAGCCTACCACCTCCATCATTCATTCCAGCACTTTGGGACTGATTTGCAAGGGTTGAAGGTTCACCAACTTGGTCCAAAAGCTCCTGCTTTGCTGCTCTTCAAGGGTAAGTACCTATTTCCCTTAAACTTGCATGTTTTTGCTCCATTTATTAGCCTTATTTGCAAGCATTTTTGGAATTTTTCATAAACTAAAAAGTGTAATATTTTGAGCTCCTCTTGAAGATTTTATAAGGACACTTTTCTGTTTGAGGCCTCCTACACCCTTGCATGCTTTATCCCACTTTGTAGGCTTATTTTGCATCATATCTTAGTCCTACTTGTGAGCATTTTTGAGATTTGTCATAAACTAGAAAAAGTTTCCTTTTGAGCTTATAAACATGTTTTTTTAAGATATTTTCTCTGTTTTGGGTCATCTACCCCCTTTCATGCTTTATTTCCTCATGTTTTGAGCTATGCATGTGAGTACTTGCATTGGCCTTGATTTGGCCTTTTAGCCACCGAAATCCAGTGGATTTTCAGTGGCTTAGATGTGCCTTTAAGCTTCAAAATCATAGAGGGGTGACCCTCTCAACCCTCATTCTATTTGCTAGCTTTATTGGCCTTCCAAAGGACCCCCATTTTGCATGTTGTGAAGTCACTTTTTGGGCCCAATTTGGTGAGTTTCAAGGTCTGCCTTAGCTCTGTCCAGAGCCTTTTTGACCATGTTTTATGTCTATGATGCATGTGTAGAACAATTCCATTCAAGGCCTTTTGAAGGGGCCTTTCATTGTATGCTTCGTTGACCCATTTCAGGGCCAATTTGGTGAGTTTTAGGACTATCATAGTTGATTTCCAGAGTTGGTTTTTCCATGCTAAGTGTCCTTGATGCATGTTTAGAGTAACCCTTCTTGTGGCCTTTCAAAGGAACACACTTTTTTTGCATGCATGAACCTCATTTCAGTGGGTTTTTGGGGTTTATTTGACATGCCATGTTACTGTTTTGGGCTGGTTTGGTGACCTCTCTTATGCTTCATATACATGCCATGTAAACCATGCTTACTAGCCTAGGTTGCATGTTGTTTTAGCCCTTAATGTTAGCACTTTTGGGCCATGCTTGGAACTGATATTGTGCATATTTTGGGACTGCCTTGGCTCTGTTTTTATACTTCATGATCAAATAATGCTTGTTTTGCATGATTATAGTTCAATGCATTTGCTTAGTTTTGAGTTTCGGGGCCTCTTTCATGCATTAGGTGCCATATTTCCATGATTCGAGACCATTGCGCATCATATTTCAGTGCTAGAAATTGCATGTTTGTATACCATCTTTCATCCCTTGCCATGCTTTGGTAGAGTGGCATTTGATGCCTTAGGTTCGGTCCTTGGTATTCATGCATGTGTGCACGCATTTCGGTTGTCTCATTTTCATCTAATGGCCACTGATGTGAGTGTGGCTGAGGTCCACTCATGTTGGTGTAAGTCCATCGTGCATTGTGTATGCCATTTCATAGCATTGCGTATGCTAGGTTGTATGTTAGTCGCATTGTGTATGCCATCTCATTTGCATTGTGTTTGGGATAGGAGTTAGCCCAAGCACGGGAAACGAGGGACGTTTCGTACTCCGAGTGACGGAAAGTGTCTCAATTCTCGGTCGCCGACACTCCGGATTACCCATGATGGAGTTTAGGTCTTGTTGTGTTTTCATGTGCATTCATTTCACATCAAGTCGTGCAATTTGACTCCTCGGCCATCATGCATCGAGATGCGTGATTGGTGGCACGAGGATCGAGGACTACACTCCCTGAAAAGTAGTCATGCATACATATGTGAAAATACTTTGCCATGCCCCTTTGTTGCTCTCTGTTGCAGCAAATCAGAAATCAGTAGCCTTCTAGAGCCTTGCGTAAATATTCCGAGAACAATTGCAAATAGAGGCAAACCAGGGCATCGCAAGGAATTTCCCGACGAAGGCAACCCAAGCATGCATCATTCATCATTCGGAACAGAGCTGAGGCGGTCCATATGCATGCTAGTTTATTTCATTTCTTAGTTAATTTGTTAATTAATTAGGATTTTGTAATATTTAATTATTTATTCGGGCTGTAATTATTTATTCGGACTGTATTATTTATTCGAACCCTCCGAGCAAGGGCACAATTGTAATAAGTGTGCGTGTGTGTGATGTATGTCTTCCAACCTCACGTCTTTCTCCCTTTTATTTACCAGCTTATGATGGTTAGATTAGGGCATGTTTCAATTAGCATACTTATGCTTGCATGTTTGCATTCATTCATCTGTCTTGCATGCACCGGGCTCGGCGCATCATACTAATTGCATTGTATTTCAATTCCGAGTTGAATATGTATTAGCTGTAGCATTATCATATGCCATCTTAGAATAGCCGAGCCTATTATAGTTGCATTTTTGCATGTGTTACATTAGGCATTTCTGTATAGTTAGGATCATGCATGGATTTCTAACATAGCTTCTGTTTTGGCTTGGAGTACTCGGTAAGTATTTATGCTTTAGCATCCTTGCATGCGTGTGAGTGACTGCCATGATAGGATGCTTACCATGAGGTTATGTGCTTATGTGATATACCTACCTGTATGCCTGTGGGTGAAGGTTGGATTATCTGAATTGGAATAATGCATTGACTGTGAATTTTAAGCTCACTTGAGAGTGGCAAATCATCTTGTTTTCTAAGCCCACCTGAGGGTGGCAAATCCACATTTTAGCCTACTTGAGAGTAGCAAACCGTCTTTCAAAAACAAACATGAGATGTTTCGTTCCAATTCAGGCGATCCAGTCTATACTTGTATGCTATGCGCATCACATAATAATTCTAGGCTAATAACCAGAATAAGAACGCATAATGTTTTCAAAATTTGATATCATGGTTAGTAGACGCGGATCTTTGATCGGGCGAGCGGGGGTGCTCACGAAGTGACCTTCCCCAATCGTATCCAAGTTCCCGAGCTGAGGCAACTTTGGTGATGACGAACACGTGGCCTTAGGCAACGAGTTAGGGTTTCCTAAATTCCCCTAAAATAAATATTTAGGTGGCGACTCTATATCTGGCAAAGCAGTCCATGTTTGGCACTTCTTTCAAAAAAATATGTTTTCAAAAACGATTTGCCTGATTTGGACTCTTTGATGATTCATCGGTCTTGTATTGCACTCTGCGAGATTAGATACAGGACCGTGACATTGCGTCCTGAACTATAGTGAGCCCAATTGAACAAAACGGGATTCCCTTTCGGGACGTTCGGGGACGTCTACAGTTAGGCTCAATCTTGTTGAGGCTTGCTGGGCTCGGTTTGGCTGAGCACTTTAGGCTCAGTCTGGCTGAGGTTTACTTAACTCAGTCTAGTTGAGCTCTTCAGGCTCGGTCTGGATAAGACTTTTAATGCTCAGTCTGGCTGAGGCTTATTTGACTTAGGATGGTTGAGCTCTTCAGGCTTAGTCTGGTTGAGCTCTTCAAAAAGGTACAACACGAATAATGCGGACTGCAAATTTTTGTCATTAAGGCATAGTCCTACGATCATAAGTTTATACGTTGTATGGCAAGAAAAAAAATGAACAAGTGTGCTGACCAGTTGTATTTTTGACGGTCCTTAAGACTTGGGCGCCACTGATCGCTTACTTGGTGATGAAAGATGTGCAGTGCAAAGGTTCGATTTCTTTGGTAAGGAGAGCGTCAAATCCCAACCTTGCACCCCATTTTTGGACTAAAACTATTTTGACAAAATGATTTTAGACTTTAAAATCCTCTCTTTCAAAATATTTTTGAAAAACAGTTTCTACGATGTTCCGAGGCTCGCATTTCGTTAAATGTTGCATTTTTCGGTAAACCGAGCAAGGATAAAGTGAAAATGAATGGAAGAGAGGTGAACTCTTTGAAAAATCTTTTAAAACACCTTATTTAGGGGTTTGGGGTTGAAGAAAATGGGAGAGGAGAGAAGAAACCTAGTTGGGGAAGAAGTTGGGCATGAATCGTTAAGAGAGAGTCGAGCAACCCTCGCAAAATCGAGCCTATCCATTTGTGCACTTGGATTTCAGCTATGAGGCCACTACCATTAGAAAGTGGACTTCCGGGGCTTCATTTTTTATTCAATAATCTCCTTAAGCCAAGGCCAGATGAGGGAGATATGGCTGGTTGAAGTTGGGCATTAATTCAGTTGGACTGAAACTGAGCAGTCTTCACTAAAAGAGGGATAGCTCTTAGTGCAGTTGGAATTTTGATGTGAGGCTTCTACTATTGGAAAGAAGACTTTCGCAGCTATAATTTAGACACAAGAATGATCTGAAAAAGAGTCCAGACGAAAGGAGATATGCCTGATTGAAGTCGGGGCCAGAACCAGTTTTTGCTGTCGGTCTTTGGGGAAGTGTACCGGCCAAAAATGGAGGGTGCCGGCCATAGGTCGGCCACAAGTGATCCTTGTTGGCCACCATTAGTGGCTGGTCTGCCACCAATGTGGCTGGTGAGCCACAAATGTCCAAAAAACCCAGAATTTGCAGATATTTCTCCTCCAGTTGTCCTACACCGCTCCAGATATTTTTATCTTGATATTTTTGACCAAGGCTTGTATTTTTTCTATCTATGGAGGCCATATCTATCATTTTTCAAGGTTAGCATTTTTGGGAGCCTCTCTCTCTAAAACATCCTCTCTCTCTAGAAAATTTGTAAGTAAAATCCTCCCTCTCTCTCTCTCTAAATTTCTCTCTCTCTTGCCCTTTTGTGTATAGAAGTAAAGATACACGACTAGTTTGCCAAGACATCCTTAACCAAAATTGCTTGTCTTTGGGCTAAGATTCCTTGGGACTTTGTTTGAGCTCCAAAAGGTAGTTTTAGCTTGATTTGGTGCATCATTTGTGCCTAGAGTGCTTTTTGCTTCAAAGGTATAATACTTACCTTCTTTAAGCTTGCTCTGAACACTTGTCTTGTCATCTTTTCTAACTATTTTTAGGATGGTTTTCAACTGTAAAAAACTCTATTTTTCAGTCCTAAAAATGTTAGTTTAAAGCCATTTTGTGCTAAGGGGTTGTCTCTCCCTTCTTGTTGCCTATTTGTATTTGTTTTTGCATCATCTCTTAGCATGTAAAAGTCAAACCTTTTGGGCCTTTAAACCACTAAAATTCAAAGTTATTTCAGTGGTAAAAAGTGTGTTCTGAAGTCCAAAAATGGAGGGGTTAGCCTCTCCTCATTGTCTTTCTATGCCATGCCTTGTTAGCATTACAAAATAGTATGTTTTTGTGGTTTGTGTTGGCTTAATTCAAACATATTTTAGGCTCTATTTTAACATGTTTAAACTCTATTTTTGATTGGTTGGGTCACTTGTTACTTGCATCTTGCACTTGTAGTTTAATTTTGCTTACTAGCCTAACATGCCTAATGAGTTAGCCTATCTTTTTATTCTTTTGGGACTAACTCCAGCATTTTTTTGCGACTGATTTGGCATGATTAAGCTCTGTTTTGAGCTGGTTTGAGCATATGAGCTTTGCTTTGTATGCTTGTAATGTAATTATGCTAAATTGCCTAGCATGTGCTATTGTTTTGGCCTCTTTTTGTAGCTATTCTTAGCTTATTTCAAGCATATTTTAGAACTCTATTTAGGGTGTTTTAGGGCTGTCTTGGACTGTTGGTTCCTTTTGAGCTTTGTATTGCATGCCTCTAGTGTTGTGTCCTTCACTAGTTTCAATGCATTGGCCCCTAACATGTTGTGCATGTGTTGGTTGCATGTTGTAGCATTACTTGTCATGCCATTTCAGCATTGAAACATCTGCAACCTCCCCCATTTCTTCATTTTTCAATTTGTTTTGAGGGTTGTTTGGCCTTGAGTTTGTGTTTAAGCATGAGGTAGAGTTTGTGCTCAAATGGCATTAACCCTCTTTTGAGGGTTCCTTCTAGTCAAAGGCATAATCCCTCTCATGTCCTAAACCACCCTTTTGGTTGACCCCTCCCATTAGAGGACTTTCACATTGGACTTAATCGGTTAAGGGATTAATTGGTAAACTAAAATGTGTAAACAAAAATGAGCCAAGTAAAACATGACTAAGATAAGCATGTTGTTTGCATTACATGTGTTTGGATCGGACATTAATCCAAACACGAGGAATGAGGGACGCTTCACACTCAAAGTGATGAAACGTGTCACATTTCCCGGTCGTCGTCACCCTTAATTATGCATGATAGGGTGGAGGCACTTTGAGTCTTATGTGCGCATTCACTAAGCTTGTACAAGCTTGGTTTTTGAGCCATCATACATTGAGATGCTTGGTTGGTGGCTTGGAAGCCGAGCGCTACACTCCTTTGAGCTTGAGAAATGATGAGGAGTGTGGTAGTTGTAACAACCCTGATCCCTGTGTAACGTTAATCCGTACTTAATTATGCCTAACATTAATTAAGAAGGGATTCTAAATTAATTTACATGTGTGCTTTGCATTATTGTGTTTATATCTGTCTGCTGTAGAAAGATCTGTTTATGTTTTGGTTTCGGTTTGTGAATGGAAGGCCTTATCAGCATCCGAATCAGAAATTGGCTTAAGTTATGTGCTAATTAGGATTTATAGAGTTTTATGGTAGGCTGTAGACACCCCATTTTTGACCGTCCTCAAGACTTGGACGTCACCGTTGGAACACTCGGTGACTATCCATGTTTGTGTTCGTTTGGAGTTCCCGGAGGTCTCGGCTACGTGCCTTGCCTCAGGATCTCCGAACTCGACCGTTTTGTGTCTGGTTTTACACCAAACACTTGTGTTTTGCCTTGGAGGGGTAGGGAATGCCTTGTGAGGCATCCCCACACATCACCGGCCGTGGCTTGAGGCCACTGGCTGTTGTTTGTGTCCATCGGCCATATATTTGGCCGACCGGCACTCTTTTTGGCCGACCGACCATCAATTTTGTCAAAATGACAATTTTGGCGGTCGACATCTTGTTCATCTCGCTTAGCAGATATTTTGTGCCAGCTGTGATAGCTGGCACCCACTCCATTCCCCTTCATACACGTGTATGGAGGGATTTCCCTCTTGAATGGCTTGTTTTGGAAACCTTACAAGAGGGAATGGCCTATATAGGAGAGCTTCTTCTCTTGACATTAGGGTTAGACATTTTGGACAGCTTTTGTAAAGCTTGAGTTCTAGGGTTAGGGTTTGATATATATTCTATCTCTATAAGTGTGTGTTTTGTCCCACTTTTGCTCACAAACACACACCAACACACCATCTCTTGGACTTGAGACCCTTGGAGGGTTGTTTTAGTGTTTTGGAGCTGGATTTAAGCCAAGGAAGGCTGTTGGAGCATTGTTTGTGAAGGAGGGCTTCAAGGGTAAGAAACTTCCCTTTTATTCCCCATTTTTGCATTGCTTTTCTACCTATCTTAGAGCTGTTTTTGTACTTAGTGTATAACACAAAAAATTTCTGTTTTTTAGCCCTCTTGATTGTTTGTTAAGAGTGTTTTGTGGTTTGGAGGTGTTTGACCACCCTTAGGCCTTGAGAGGCCCCATTTTGTGCCATTTTTGGTGAGTTCCGAGACTTTGGTGCTTGGGCCTCCTCACCACTGAAATCTTGAGGGATTTCAGTGACGAAGATGGTGCCTTGAAGTCTCAAGAAGGAGAGGGCCACCCCCTCTCCTTGTTGTCCTTGAAAAGGGCACTTTTTGGCCTCTTGAGGGAGCATCATGCTTGAGTGTTTGTTGATCATGCCTTGGCTGCATTTCATACTTATATTGCCATAATATAACATTGTTGTGTGTTGGTTTTGGTACACCATGCATGCTTAGCATACCTACCATGTAATGCCTTGTTATTGCCTTAATATGCCTTAGGTTGTTAGCCTTCATTCTAGCATGTTTTAGGCTTAACCTTGTGAAGATTTTGTGTTTATTTTGCCATGTTTAAGGTCTGTCCATGTTTGTTTGAGTCGATCTTGGCATGCATTACATAGCTCCTTTGTATTGTGGCTTGTTGGCCTCAAGTATGTGAATGTGTAGCATGCATTGCTTGCATCACTTAAGTGGTTTGGAACCACCCTACATGTCATTTCAGTCCCTAAGACATGCTTGTATGCTTTCCTTGGACACCTCTTTGAAGCTTTAAAAGCTGCCTTGTATGCCCTATGTTTTGACCATTGTGCATGTCTTTGAATTTGAGTCATTTAGATGCCATTTAAGTGGTCTTTTGGCCTTGTTTTAACATGCTAAAAATCTATTTTTAGTTGTTTAATGCATGCCATGTTTGCCTTGCTAAGTGTAGTTCAATGCATCATTAGCTTGCTTTGAATTCTTGGCCATTTTGCATGCTTTGCTTGCTTTGTTAGTTGGTTTGGCACCTCATATAGCATGATTTTCAAAGCTTCATTTGCATGCCATTAGTCCATGTTTGTCCCTTTTAAATGTGTTTAAAAGTTTCTTCATTATGCTTAAGTCTTGAACCATGTATCTATGCATGTTTGCATGAGCATTCGCCTTCATGAACTTAGCATTTTGGCCACTGTTTTGGGCCTATTTAGAGCTGCCTAAATCATGTTTAAGTCCATCTTTTCATTAGTTTGCATTGCCTCATGCTTGCTTGTATACTTGCATAAGTGCCTTGTCATGCCATGTTGCATCCTTAGCTTGCATGCCTAGGTTGCATTGCATCTTGCATGCATGCTTTGTCCCTTGATTAGTGATAGGGATTGGGCTTTGGTTTGTTTGTTTGCTTTGCATTTCATTTGAAATGAAAGATGCACACTTGGCCTCTTGGGCCATCACGCATTCAAATGCGTGATTGGTGGTCCAAGAACCAAGGACCATGCCCCTTTGAGTTGTATACATGATAAAAGGCTTGGTTGGTGCATACATGGTTTGGATTGCATTGCCATACAAGGTTTTGCCCTCTGCTGCTGTGAGTTGCAGGTTCTGCAGGAACTTTTTGCCAACCGGCAATATTTAGTGCCGATCGGCAATGTATTGGTGGCCGATAGCCTCATTTCCAGCCGATGGCCATATCTAGCTGCCGGTGGCCATTCTACTCAGCCGATGGTGATCCCCAATATCTGAAGAAGCATCTCTGAGACTTTGGCAGTCTTCAGAAGGGCAGAGCAGGGAAAACAGAGGCAGTCTATGCATGGCAGTGCAATTCCGAGCAGGACCCGAGCATGCGTTGCATCAGGCTCTCCTCCCGAGGCGATTACTGTTTTTCCTAGTTTAGTTAGTTGTTAACTAATTAGGCAATTTGTAATATCTAATTAGCTTGCGTAGTGAATTAATCTGTATTATTCTTTTGGTTCCTCCGAGCGAGGGCGAATCTGTAATAAGTGTGGGTGCGTGTGTGTGCATGTCTTCTAATCCTCACTTCTTTCTTCCCTTTTATTTACCTGCTTATGATGGTAGATTAGGGCACGTCTAAATTAGCATACCTTATGCTATGCATGCGTGCATCCATGCATTTGTCTTGCATGCACCAGGCTCGGTACATTATACAAACTGCATTGTATTTTCAATTCCAAATTGAATACGTGATAATTGTAGCATTTCACATGCCATTTTAGGGTTAGCCGAGCCTACTCTAACTGCATCCTTGCATGTGTTGCATTAGCCACTTAACATGAACTAGGACATGCATATTTGCTAACTAGTTTATTGTTTTGGCATGGAGTACAATGTAAGTATTTATGCTTTAGCATCTCGCATGCGTGTGAATGTTAACATGACAGCATGATTACCATGTGGCTAAGTGCTTATATGAGATAAACTGCCTGATTGCCTGTGGGTGAAGGTTGGATTGTTTGAGTTGGAAAAACTCGTTAAAATCCGTGTTTTAGCCTACTTGCGAGTAGCAAATTCCAAAGTATTTTCAAAACAAACGGATATCCAATGCTTGTTTCCAAATTAGGCAATCTAGTCTATACTTGTTTGCTAAGCGCATAACATAGTAAATCTAGGCTAATAACCGGAACAAGAACACATAATGTTTTCAAAATCGGATATCATGGTTAGTAGAGGCCGGTCTTCGGACCGGACGAAAGGGGGTGCTCATAGCTGACCTTCCCCAATCGTACCCAAGCTCCTGAGCCAAGACAACTTTGGTGATGACGGCCACGTGGCCTTTGGCACCGAGTCAGGGTTTCCTAAATTTCCCCATTAAAAAATATTTAGGTGGCAACTTTGAATCTGGCAAAGCAGTCCATGTTTGGCACTTCTTTTCAAAATCTGTTTTTTTCTCAAAACGATTTGCCAGAGTTGGACTCTTTGGTTCAGATTAAGAATTGCAACAAACAAAAAGGGAGTTCGAACTGTAGCATGAGGCCCAGGCCAATGGGCGCGTCTACATAGGCTCAATTGAAATTCGATTTAGAGCGATTAAATTAGATTTAACTAATGTCCACTAATTAGCCTTTATTAAGTACATTTTTGTTTAATGGCCTAATTAAGGCCTTAGTGGTCTCATTGAACACAAAACACTTCCACTCACTCCTTTCTTCATCTATATGCATCTTTGAGTCCTCTAAGCCCCAAAAACGTGAGAGAGAGTAAGATAAGGGAGAGTTAGTTCAAGACTTGAGGATTTTGGGCTCAAATCAAGGGATTGCTAGGAATTATTGTCAAAATGGAGAAGACTTGAGGGTTTCAACTTCTACTCTTGTAGATTCAAGCCTCTAGGTAAGGAGTTAAATTCTTAATTGAGTGATTGTTTTGGATTCTACAAGACTATTGTTGAATTAAGTGAATTTAAGTAGGAATTGCACTAGAGTTGGGAAGAAATGGGCCATACCATGCATGCATATACATTTTCTCATAAATTGAGCACGACTTCAAGGATTTCCTTCATGCATGTGTTCATCTCACTTACATTTTGGGAATTCATCTTGTTTTCCATTAAATCGCCAAGTTTGGTCATGGTTTAAAGAAGTTTGATTCAAGAAAAATTTATGTGTGTTGTGTTCATAAGATATTCTTGAGCTTCATGTTGAATTTTGCATAATTGGCAAGCCATTGGGCCATGATTTCTTGAAATGATTTTTAATTCATGATGTTTTATGAGTTTTCATGTATTTTCCCAAGTTTTGGCCCAGAAAATGAAGTTTGAAGCTTTAAAGGTCGAATTTGAACTTGTGGATCAAATCTGGAAATTCCAGAAACTTGATCCACGCTCGAGTGTTGGAATTCATGCTCGAGCGAGAACTCTAAGTACATGCACTTCCGCTCGAGCGACGAGAGTCACGCTCGAGCGTGAAATGCATGTGCCCAGAAGTTCATGTGTTTTGCAGTATGCTCGAGCGAAATTCGAGCGTCCGTCGAGCGTGAAATTCATGCATCTATTACTTTTGTCGAGTTTTGCAGTCCGCTTGAGCGGGGAAAGCCACGCTCGAGCGAACCCTCACTTTCTGCATGTCCGCTCGAGCGGGGAAATCCACGCTCGAGCGTGGACCTTATTTTCAGCAATTTTGAGAAATGTTTCCTAGTGCAATTTTTGCATTCTCTTTCCATCCTAGGCAATCCTAGGACATGTTTAAGACTCTATGATAGGGATAAGGACTAAAAGCACGCCAAGAATAAATAAAGCAAGTTATGTATAATTTGATAGTACATTACAAGTGTGCGTTTGTATATATGTTCATGTAGGTCGCGTGCCTCGAACCACTTGATTAATCTGCTCTGTTTATCTGCACCCGAAGGCAACTGTGAGTAGTGACTCTGTAAAGCTATGTTTAATTGCAAGTATTTTCTGATTGATATGATACGATCTGTTTTCTGAAATGCTATTTTATGAATTATGAATGAATGTCCTTTTTTTTTTTTTTCTGAAATGTAATTGTGGCACCCTTAGTTCACGTGGCCCTCGCTCGGAGGCAACAATACCGTGGCCAATATGCACGTGGCCCAGGCCTAGGGGTAACAATATTGTGGCTTATATTCACGTGGCCCTTGCTTGGGGGTAACAATGCTGAGGCCTATATTCATGTGGCCCTTGCCTGGGGGTAATAATACCATGGCTACTTGCGCACAAGATATGGACCTTTATGGTCGTTGGTACCAACTATGCATGTGGATCTTTGGACCAAGTTGATATGATAGCTAACAGGTGTACCACGTATGATCTTATGCAAAATCTGAATGTGAACATGAGTGTGTATCTGAATCTATTTCTAATTTGAAGTCTGAATATGTTCTGATATAAATTCTGAATCCTAACTTGTGCTAAATATCATTCATTAAAACCCTTTACTCTATTATTATTCATTAGGCTTCCGCTCACTATTTATTTATATGTATGTAGGTGAGCAAGCGCGTGACCAGGCCTGAGATGCCTCCTGGCAAGTTTTGGTGTCAGCCAGCCATCATGCCTCCCGTGGAGGTTCCCTTCTGTGATCTGTTTGAGTTTTGTGTCCTTGGGACTTTTGTACTTCCAAAATGTTTATGTCTTGTCTGAACACGTTTGAAGTCTTGTATAAATGGCTTGGGTGATGTAAGACTATTGTACTTTTCGACGCCATGTCAGTATGATGCATATATTTATATGAAAAGTTCTAATTTTTTTGTCTCATATATGTCTGCACAGCTCTATGGACTATGTAAATTTATATTTTTGCTTCCACAGCCCTTGTTAAACATACTATTCCGTTCAGAGGCCTTCGATAATCCAAGGATTACTAGCTGGTTACGATGCTAAACCTATAGGAACGGGTTTGGGTCATGACAGAGTGGTATCAGAGCACGTGTTCTATCGTACACACGGGTCCATATGAGCTTAGGATGTCCTAGTAAGAATTAGGGGCATTCCATCTGCATGTGTGAGCGTGTGGTAATTCAAATGGATATAAAATTGAACGTAAACCTGAGCAAATGAAATTGAAAGAAATGATTGAGATTATTCCTATGTTTACTATCATTTGGTGTCTCTATAGTAACATGGACAATGCAAGGGGAAATGATGTAAGTGAATCTTCAGAAGCTCGCATGGGTCGGATGGAACAAATGCTTGCAGCATTGACTGCAGCTATGACACAACAACAAAGACAACAACCTTTACCTTCTCCGCTTCCACCAGTACTAGCTGAACCAGACAATAATGACATCATCAATTTGACTCAGAAATTTATGAAAATGAAGCTGCCAACCTTCTTGGGTGGCATTGAACCATTGAAAGCGAAAACCTGGTTATTAGAAATGGAAAAGCTATTTGAAGTATTTTCTTGTTCTGCAACTCAGAAAGTCCTTTTAGCTACTTATACTCTAAAAGATGAAGCCCGGAGATGGTGGCTACTGGTTCGAAATAACAATGGGGACACGACGTGGGCACAATTCAACGAGATATTCTATAACAAATATGTTCCCCAATGCTTTAGGGACCGAAAAGTTTCGGAATTCCAAGAACTCAAATAAGGTAGAATGTCTGTGGCTGAATACGAAGCTAGGTTTACTGAACTAGCTCGTTTTGCTCTGCACATGGTAGACACTGATTACAAGAAAGCGCGGAAGTTTGAGGGAGGACTGGACCTAGAAATATTTGATCGAGTGGGTGTCCTAAAATTACCTACTTATGTGGAAGTGCTTGACAGGCATTGATGGCAGAAGCCACAATAGCAGCTAAAAAACAAACTACAACTCTAACAACCGAATGGAGAGGAAAGAAGATCGGATTTAATTTCAAGAAAGGCCGGTCAATTTCAAAGAAGCAAAATACAGGATTTTCCAGTAGCTCTAGCCAAAGTAGCGGATCTACTCCAAACTGCCCCGATTGCGGAAGGAAACACAAAGGTGCTTGTTACCAAACATCAGGTGCGTGTTTTCGATATGGCAAGACTGGCCACATGGTGAGGGATTGCCCAATGAGATCCAATGAGGTTAGTCGTCCTGTGACAAGTTCAACCGGGTCTGTTTCTACAGCAAGATCAAATGCACGGACCGATGTTAGGGGTAATGCAAACAATGAAACATTGAGACAAGGGAGAGTGTTCGCACTAGTGCCCGGAGGGGTACAGAATACGAAGTCTGTGGTGTCAGGTATAATTTCCATTTGTGCCCAGAATGCATATGTCTTGATAGATTCTGGTTCTACGCACTCATTTGTGTCGCATGCTTTCTCTCGGAAATTAACTAGACCGCTAGAACTTATGCCATGTATGGTATCTATATCTACACCGTCTGGAGAATCTATGAAATGTGCTTTTGTTTATCCGGCATGTGATGTTTTGATTGGTGATATGACATTATACGTTGACTTGCTGCCTTTGAATATAAATCATTTTGATTGCATCCTGGGTATGGATTGGCTGACTAAATATTGTGCTACTATTGATTGTATAAATAAAACCGTCATATTTAAACCACCTGGTATGCCTGAGTTTACTTTTACTGGGAATGGGGTAGTTCTTCCGCCATACTTGATTTCATTTATGAATGCTAGGAGACTGTAAAGAAAGGGGTGTCGGGGCTATTTGTGTAGTGTGTTGACTATGTCTCCGGATAGTGCCAGTATGGAAACTATTCATATGGTTTGTGATTTTCCTGATGTGTTTCCTGATGAACAACCTGGGGACTTAATTGACCGAGAAATTGAGTTTACAATTGACATAATAGCTGGAACACAACCTATCTCTAAAACCCCATATAGGATGTCAGCATCTGAACTGAAAGAGCTAAAACTCCAACTTCAAGAACTATTAGACAAGAAATTCATTCGTCCAAGTACTTCACCTTGGGGTGCTCCAATGTTATTTGTCAAAAAGAAGGATGGATCCTTGAGACTATGTATTGACAATCGGGAACTGAACAAGGTGACCATTAAGAACAAATATCCACTACCCCGAATAGATGATTTGTTTGATCAACTCCAAGGAGCCAAAGTGTTCTCAAAATTGATCTTAGGTCTGGATATCATCAGTTAAAGGTTAAAGTAGAGGATGTAGAGAAAACTGCATTTAGGACTAGATATGGACATTATGAATTTTTGGTAATGCCTTTTGGGGTAACAAATGCGCCTGTAGCTTTCATGGACATGATGAATAGGGTTTTCAAACACTATCTCGATGAATTCATTGTTGTGTTTATTGATGACATTTTGGTTTATTCTAAAGACAGGGAAGAACATGGAAACCATCTGAGAACTACTTTGCAGATTTTGAGAGAAAAGAAATTATATGCTAAATTGTCCAAATGTGAATTCTGGCTTAACAGTGTGGCATTTTTGGGACATGTAATCAATAAGGAGGGCATTTCTGTTGACCCTCAGAAGATTGAAGCTATTGTGGATTGGCTTAGACCGACAAATGTAACAGAAGTTAGAAGTTTTCTAAGACTGGCTGGTTATTACAGAAGATTTGTGAAAGACTTCTCAAAGCTTGCAATGCCATTAACACAATTGACACAGAAGAATGTACAGTTTGATTGGAATAATCAATGTGAAGCAGCTTTTCAAGAATTGAAAACCAGACTGGTGACTGCACCGATCCTAACCTTACCTAATGGTACTGATGGGTTTCAGATTTATAGTGATGCTTCGTATAAAGGGTTGGGCTGTGCACTGATGCAAAATGAAAGGTAATTGCCTATGCCTCTCGACAGCGTCGTCCTTATGAAAAGAACTACCCGACCCATGATCTGGAACTGGCAGTTGTGGTATTTGCCTTGAAAATCTAGCGTCACTACTTATATGGGGTAACTTGTGAGGTATATACCGATCATAAAAGCTTGAAATATTTCTTCACCCAGAAGGAATTGAACATGAGACAGAGGCGATGGTTAGAGCTAATCAAAGATTATGATTTGCAAATCTTGTATCACCTAGGGATAGCTAATACCGTAGCAGATGCCTTGAGCCGAAAGTCAATAGGAAATTTGTCATGTTTATTTACCAGCCAGAAAGAACTGTATTATGACTTGGAGAAAAATGAGATTGAGATCGTGATACGTAAACATGATGGAATACTAGCCGCTATGTCCGCTCAGCCTACAATCATCGAAGAAATCAAAGAGAAGCAACTTGAAGATGAGTACTTGAAAAAGGTTGTAGAAGAACTTGGTTTAAAATCGAGACCATAATTTGTGTTTGAGAATAATGTGCTGAAATTTCAAAATCATCTTTGTGTACCTAATTGATGTGACTTGAGAAAGTGTGTTATGTCTAAAGCCCACAACACAAAGTTTGCTATGCACCTGGGAAATACAAAAATGTATCATGATTTGAGACAATTTTTGGTGGCCTGGAATGAAAAGGGTTATTACAGATTTTGTGGCTAGATGTCTACATTGCCAACAGGTTAAAGCTGAACATCAACGACCGGCTGGTTTGTTGCAACCACTCCTAATACCGGAATGGAAATGGGAGCACATAACCATGGATTTCATTGTGGGACTGCCTCGCTCTTTTCGAGGTATGGATTCTATCTGAGTTATAATTGATCGTTTAACTAAGTCTGCCCATTTTCTGCCTATTAAGACTATTTATAGTGCGGATAAATTGGCTAACTTATATGTGAACGAAATTGTGAGATTGCATGGTGTGCTAGTATCTATTGTATCTGACAGGGACTCAAAGTTTGTGTCAAGATTTTGACAGAGTTTGCAACAAACATTGGGGACTAAACTGAGGTTGAGTAGTGCCTATCACCCGCAAACAGATGGACAAACTGAATGGACTAACCAAACCTTGGAAGATATGCTCAGAATGTGTGTGTTAGATTTCCAAGGGAACTAGGAGACCTACTTGCCATTGGCTGAGTTTGTGTATAATACCAATTACCATTCAAGCATCGGAATGGCTCTTTATGAAGCTTTGTATGGTAGGGAATGCCGATCTCCAATTTGCTGGGCCGAAGTAGGCGACAGACCATTGTTGGGACCGGAACTTGTGAAAGAAACGATTGAAAATGTTAAGCTGATTTAGTAGAGACTGAAAATCGCACAAAGCCGACAAAAGAGTTATGCTGATGTCCGAAGAAGAGATAGGGAATACGAAGTTGGGGACCATGTGTTTATCAAAGTGACTCCATTGAAAGGGCAAACTCGGTTTGGTGTCAAGGGTAAGTTGGCGCCGAGATATGTTGGACCATATGAAGTTCTGGAGAAAATCAACCCAGTAACGTATCGGGTGGCCTTACCACCGGTTATGGAGTATATGCATAATGTCTTTTCATGTCTCTATGCTTTGGAATTAT
Organism: Camellia lanceoleosa; assembly: GCA_025200525.1. Classification (NCBI taxonomy): domain Eukaryota; kingdom Viridiplantae; phylum Streptophyta; class Magnoliopsida; order Ericales; family Theaceae; genus Camellia; species Camellia lanceoleosa. The sequence goes on from CM045758.1 coordinate 35,858,509, forward strand.
CTGAGGGATCTGTTACATGTGATTGAGCCAACTCATGTACTCCTAAAAGATGATTATACTTACGAGGAAAAGCCTATTCAAATTGTGAACCTCAGGATCAAAAGACTAAGAAACAAAGAAATCCCGTTAGTGAAGGTGGATTGGTAGAATCATGGAGGAACTTATGCAACCGGGGAAACAGAAGAAGACATGATGAAGAGATATCCGGATTTGTTTCCATTGGACCTAATGTTCTTCCAGAATGAAGGTAATTCGAGTTTAGAGGACCAAATTCTTTTAAGGGGGGAAGACTGTAACAACCCTTATCCCTGCGTAACGTTAATTCGTACTTAATTATGCCTAACAGTAATTAAGGAGGGATTCTAAATTAATTTGCATGTGTGCTTTGCATTATTGTGTTTATATCTGTCTGCTGTAGAAAGATCTGTTCATGTTTTGGTTTCGATTTGTAAATGGAAGGCCTTATCGACATCCGAATAAGAAATTGGCTTAAGTTATTTACTAATTAGGATTTATAGAGTTTTATGGTAGGCTCAGTTGAAATTCGATTTGGAGCGATTAAATTAGATTTAACTAATGTCCACTAATTAGCCTTTATTAAGTACATTTTTGTTTAATGGCCTAATTAAGGCCTTAGTGGTCTCATTGAACACAAAACACTTCCACTCACTCCTTTCTTCATCTACATGCATCTTTGAGTCCTCTAAGCCCCAAAAACGTGAGAGAGAGTAAGAGAAGAGAGAGTTAGTTCAAGACTTGAGGATTTTGGGCTCAAATCAAGGGATTGCTAGGAATTATTGTCAAAGTGGAGAAGACTTGAGGGTTTTAACTTCTACTCTTGTAGATTCAAGCCTCTAGGTAAGGAGTTGAACTCTTAATTGAGTGAGTGTTGTGGATTCTACAAGACTATTAGTGAATTAAGTGAATTCAAGTAGGAATTGCACTAGAGTTGGGAAGAAATGGGCCATACTATGCATGCATGTACATTTTCTCACAAATTGAGCATGACTTCAAGGATTTCCTTCACGCATGTGTTCATCTCACTTACATTTTGGGAATTCATCATGTTTTCCATTAAATTGCCAAGTTTGGTCATGGTTTAAAGAAGTTTGATTCAAGAAAAATTCATGTGTATTGTGTTCATAAGATATTCTTGAGCTTCATGTTGAATTTTGCATAATTCTCAAGCCATTGGGCCATGATTTCTTGAAATGATCTTTAATTCATGATGTTTTATGGGTTTTCATGTATTTTCCCAAGTTTTGGCCCATAAAATGAAGTTTGAAGCTTTAAAGGTTGAATTTGAACTTGTGGATCAAATCTGAAAATTCTAGAAACTTGATCCACGCTTGAGCGAGAACTCTGAGTACATGCACTTCCGCTCGAGTGACGAGAGTCACGCTCGAGTGTGAAATGCATGTGCCCAGAAGTTCATGTGTTTTTGTAGACACCCCATTTTTGACCGACCTTAAGACTCAGACGTCATCGATTGAGCGCTCGGTGATTGCGCATGTTGTGCTCGTTTCGAGGTTTCGGAGTTTTTGGCTAAGTGCTTTGCCCCCGGGCCTCTAAACTCTTTGTGTTTCAGCTTGGTTTGTGGACCGAACCTTGTTTTCTCTTCCTTGGAGGGAGGGAGTGGTCTGTAGACCACTTTTTCGTGGTCATAGACCACTTTTCTCGTTTGGAGACCAGTTTCCGATTTTTAGAGCCTTCGGCCGCGCGCCTTGTCTCGGGACCACTTAATGTTCTCCATTTGGCGTGGTTTTTGAACCACACCTTGTTGCCTTTTCCTAGAGGGACACTGTGGTCCGGAAGACCACTTTTGGTGCCCGTAGACTAGTTTTCGAGTCTCTCGGCCGCGCGCCTTGATTCCCGGACTTTCGTCTTGCATCCTTTTTGGTTTGTTTCTGGTACAAACCTTGTTTTCCTTGTTTGGAAGGTGGTACAAGGGTGGGAGACCAGTTCTTCCCCTTGGAGACCACTTTTCTTCCCACTAGCCAATTTTCTAGTCGGCCAACTGGTCTCCTTGGTCTTTGGGCCACATTTTCTGGTCGGCCACCACACCACTGCATTGTTTTCATGCTGCTGACATCTCCCACCATGGTCGACCAATTTTCTTCTTGGGAGACCACTTGTGGTGGTCGGCCGACCACTTCAAGTAGCTGGCCGACCACTTCAAGTTGTTGGCTGCTTTTCATCACCTTTTTGGAGATATTTTCATCTAGCTGGCACAGATGGAAGGCACTAAAGCCATCCTCCATACACGTGTAGGGAGGGATGGCCTTGGACCCTAAGCTTGTCTAACAAGCTTGAGTTTGGTTCTCTATAAGAGAGAACCTCCCCTCTCCTTCTCCAAGTTCAATTTTGGAGTGCTTGAGATATACATATACATCTTTGTATCTATCTTGCTCTTGCTTTTCATTTTTGTGTTCAAAAGTGCATATTTATCACACTTTAACACACAGGCACACACTAAAATACCTTACTCTTGTTGTTGAGGCTTCTTGAAGTTGTTTTTGAAGTTTTTGGATTGGTTTTGGTTCAAAAAGTTTGCTGGAGTTGCAGCTTTGAAGGTGATCATCAAGGGTGAGTTTGTAATCCTTAAAACCTTGCTTTTTGCTTAAGCTTTTAGACCTATTTGCATGTTGTTTTAGGCTTAACTTTCTACTACAAAAAGTTCTATTTTTCAGTCCTTAAAATGTTTGTTTAAGGTCACTTTTGTGTTGGGGGTGGTCTACCCCCTCTTAGGCCTTGTTTTGAGCCATCTCTTTTGGCTCTTGTTCTAGCCTTTGCATGACCTTTCTACCACTGAAATCGAGAGGATTTTCAGTGGTGGAAAGGTGGTTTTGGGGTCCCAAATAAGAGAGGGCCCTCTCATTGTGTTTTGAATACTTGCTTCATGTGCCTCATGTTTGAGCATGTTTATTAAGCTTGTGTTGGCTTGTTCTTAGCATGTATTTGGGGTTATTTTGAGATGGCATGCCACTGTTTTTGGTTGTCTTGATCACCTCATGCATGCTTAATACACTTGTAGTGTAAATTTCATAAACTAGTCTTGTATGCTTCATGAAATAGCATGCCTTTCTAGCATGATTTGTTTCCATTTCAGCATGTTTTTGGTGATGTTTTGCCATGTCACAACTCTGTTGAAGTTGGGTTTGATAGCCCCATGCACTTGTAGTGTAATTTCATTAACTAGCCTAATGTGTACCATGCTTTAGACCATCATTCTAGCATGATTTTGGCTTAACTTCAAGAAGCTTTTGTCCATGTTTTAGCATGCTTAAGCTCTGATTTGTGTTGTTTTGGTCATGCATGCCATGCTTTGTATAGCTATAATGCATTCTAGCTTGTTAGCTTTGTGTATCAAGTCCACTAGCATGCATTACTTGGCCTATTTACATGATTTTGCATCATTTGTTATGTGATTTCAGTTCATGTTTCATGGTCATACACTTGCATTTGTCACTCTTTCAATGCGTTAGAGGGTTGGTCCTTTATGCCTTAAATATGAACCATTGCGTATGCCTTCATGCCTAAGCTTGCGAGCTATCATTTCAATGTGTTTTTGGGGTTATTTTGCAATGATATAACTCTGATTTTTGTTGGTTAAGTCATCTCATGCTTGGTTTTGGTAGGTGTAGTGTAATCCACCTTATTTGCCTTGCATATTCCATGCCTTATGCCCTTCATGCTAACTTGTTTTAGCTTTGGTCCTTGCATGTTTTAGACTCATTTTGACATGTTCTACGACTGTTTTGGGTTGCCTTGACCATATGCTTCATGAATTGCATAGTTGTAGTGCAATTGGCCTTGCTAGCCTTGTGTTTTGATGCCTCATGCATGTTATCTTTGAGCTATTTGGATGATTTGGCATCATTTAATACTTTATTTCAGAGCATGTAGCATTTTCATATTCTCATGCATATCACTCTTTAATTGTGGTTTAGGAGTTATGCATTGTTGCCTTGTTTGGGCCTAGTATGTATGCCATCTTGCCTAGACCTTTGGGCCCCCATCTCAGCATGTTTTGGTCTTTGTTTAGACCTATTTGAGCTCTGTCCATGATTGGTTCATGCATTTATGCCATGTATTGCATGCCCCCTTTGTAATCCTCTTTACTAGCCTTATGTTCTAAGGACCCTAGCATGCTATACTTGTATTGTTTGGGTGATTTGGCATCATTTCTTATCATATTTCAGAGCTTATAGTGTTGTTACACTTCCATGCTTGTCACTCTTTGAGCACTCTTGAGAGTTGTGCTCTTATGCCTAATTGATGGGCCAATGCATTGAGCTTGCTTGTCTTGATCTTCATGCCTCTTATTTCATCATTATGGCCACTGATTTGGGCACGATGGAGGTCTGTCCATTTTTGGTTTAAGTCCATTTAGCATTGTGTATGCCATGTTACATTGCATTGAGTATGCCATGATGTTCTTCGCATTGTGTATGCCATGTTACATCTCATTGTATATGCCATGTTACATCGCATTGTGTATGCCATGTTACATTGCATTGAGTATGCGATGTTGTTCTTTACATTGTGTATGCCATGTTACATTGCATTGAGTATGCCATGTTATTCTTTGCATTGTGTATGCCATGTTGTTAATTGCATTGTGTTATGCATGTTGTTGCTTGCATTTGTTTGGATTAGGGGAGGAACGAGGGACGTTTCATACTTGAAGTGATAAAACGTGCCTCAATTCTCGGTTGCCGACCCTCGTGATCATACATGATAGAGGTCAAGGCTTTATGTGACTGAATTGTGCATTCATTTCATATTGAATTGTGCAACTTCGCCTCTCGGCCATCATGCATCGAGATGCGTGATTGGTGGTCCGAGGGTCGAGAACCACACTCCCTTGAGCTTATGAAATGATAGGGAGGGTGGTTGTGCACACATATCTTGCAAATACATTGCCATGCCCTTTCTTGCTCTTTGTTGCAAAGAACCGAGAAGTGCAAGAAAAAATCGGCCTTGACCAGAAAAACTAGCTGGCCGACCACTTTTTCTAGTCTGCAGCAACAAAAAGTGGTCGGCCAGTGGCTGGAAGCATCAACAATTGGTCGACAGCCCTCCCACAGGTCCCCAAGGTGAGTTAGAAGCTTTCTGGAGCTTGGTGCAAGGTTCTGAGAACAATTGCAAACAAAGGCAAGTTGGGGCATCGCAACGGATTTCCGAACGAGGCGATCGGGCATGCATGCACTCTTCTCCCCCTGAAGGCCTCATTGCTTTATTGTTTTACTTAGCTAATTTGCTTAGCTAGTTCACGCTTTGGTCTGTACTTAATTAGTTAATGCGCTTAACTATTCAATTCGTGTTGTAATAGCTTAATTAATTAGCTTGTTAGTTAATTAGTTTTGTGATGTAATAATTAGTCTAATTAACTTAGATTAGCTAGTTAGCTTCTTATTCGGACCCTTCGTCGAGAGGGCCAACTGTTATAATAAGCGTACGTGTGTGTGATGCATGTCTTCCAAACCCCATTTCTTTCTCCCTTTTACTTAACCGCTTACGATGGTTAGTTTTAGGGCATATTTTGTTTAGCATACCCTATGCTTTGCATGCATGCATCATTCATCTGTATTGCATGTACCGGACTCGGCGCATCATACTAACTACATTGTATTTCAATTCCAAGTTGAATACATGTATCGAATTGTTGCATTTCATATGCCATCTTAGAATAGCCGAGCCTATTTGAGTTGCATTTTTTCATGTGTTGCGTTAGCGATCTTAACATGAACTAGGATCATGCATGATTTCTAACTAGTTCTCTGTTTTGGCTCGGAGTGCATTGTGAGTGTTTACGCCTTAGCATACTGCATGTGTGTTAGTGTTGCTATGCTAGCATGCTTGCCATGAGGCTAACTGCTTATTTGATATAACTGCCTGAATGCCTGTGGGTGAAGGTTGGATTTCTTGAATTGGAACAATTCATCAAATCCCCGATTTAGCCTACTTGCGAGTAGCAAACTTCAAACCATTTTCAAACAAACAAGCATGCAATGTTTAGTTCCAACTTAGGCGATCTAGTCTATACTTGTATGCTGTGCGTATCACATAGTAATTCTAGGTTTATAACCAGAATAAGAACACATGTGTTTTCAAAAACAAAATATCATGTTTAGAACATGCCGATCTTTGATCGGGCGAGCGGGGGTGCTCATTGCATGACCTTCCCCTCTCATACCTAAGTTCCCGAGCCGAGGCAACTTTGGTGATGACGGACATGTGGCCTTAGGCACGAGTTAGAGTTTCCTAAATTTCCCCAAAATAAAATATTTAGGTGGCGACTCTGTATCTGGCACAGCAGTCCATGTTTGGCATTTCTTTATAAAAATCAGTTTTTCAAAATTATTTGCCGGATTTGGACTCTTTGGTGATTTATCGGTCTCACATTGCACTTTGTGAGATTAGATTCAGAACCGTGACACGAGTCCAAACTGTAGTAGCTAGAGAACAAAACCGAATTCGTGCCCTCATAGGCCCGAAGCCCGGGGAGTTCTCGGGGGCGGTCCATAGTTTTGCAGTCCGCTCGAGCGGGGGAATTCACGCTCGAGCAAAGGTCGAGCGTCCATCGAGCGTGAAATTCATGCATCCAGCACTTTTGTCGAGTTTTGCAGTCTGCTCGAGCGAGGAAAGCCACGCTCGAGCGAACCCTCACTTTCTGCATGTCCGCTCGAGCGGGGAAATCCACGCTTGAGCGTGGACCTTACTTTCAGCAAAATTGAGAAATGTTTCCTAGTGCAATTTTTGTATCCTCTTTCCATCCTAGGCAATCCTAGGGCATGTTTAAAACTCTATGATGGGGATAAGGACTAAAGGCATGCCAAGAATAAATAAAGCAAGTTATGTATAATTTGATAGTACATTACAAGTGTGCATTTGTATATATGTTCGTGCAGGTCGCGTGCCTCGAACCACTTGATTAATCTGCTCTATTTATTTGCACCCGAAGGCAACTGTGAGTAGTGACTCTGTAAAGCTATGTTTAATTACAAGTATTTTCTGATTGATATGATACTATCTGCTTTCTGAAATGCTATTTTATGAATTATGAATAAATGTCCTCTTTTTTTTTTTTCTGAAATGTAATTGTGGCACCCTTAGTTCACGTGCCCTCGCCTGGAGGTAACAATACCATGGCCAATATGCATGTGGCCCACGCCCAGGGGTAACAATACTGTGGCTTATATTCATGTGGCCCTTGCCCGGGGGTAACAATACCGAAGCCTATATTCATGTGGCCCTTGCTTGGGGGTAACAATACCATGGCTACTTGCGCGCAAGATATGGACCTTTATGGTCGTTGGTACCAACTATGCATGTGGGTCTCTGGACCAAGTTGATATGATAGCTAACGGGTGTACCACGTATGATCTTATGCAAAATCTGAATGTGAACATGAGTGTATATCTAAAACTATTTCTGATTTGAAGTCTGAATATGTTCTGATATAAATTTTGAATCCTAACTTGTGCTGGATATTATTCATTAAAACCCTCTACTCTATTATTATTCACTAGGCTTCCGCTCACTATTTAATTTATATGTATGTAGGTAAGCAAACGCGTGACCAAGCCTGAGATGCCGCCTGGCGAGTTTTGGTGTTAGCCAGCCATCATACCTCTTGTGGAGGTTCCCTTCTGTGATCTGTTTGAGTTTTGTGTCCTTGGGACTTTTGTACTTCCAAAATGTTTATGTCTTGTCTGAACACGTTTGAAGTCTTGTATAAATGGCTTGGGTGATGTAAGGCTACTGTACTTTTCGACGCCACATCTGTATGTATGCATATATGTATATGAAAAGTTTTAATTTCCCATCCCATATATGTTTGCACAACTTTGTGGACTACGTAAATTTGTATTTTTGCTTCCGCAGCCCCTGTTAAACATACTATTCCGTTCAGAGGCCTTCGGTAATCCAAGGATTACTAGCTGGTTACGATGCTAAACCTATAGGGACAGGTTTGGGTCGTGACAGTAGTACACACATTTCCTTGCAGATACATTGTTGTGCCTCTGTTGTTCTCTGTTGTAGCAAAAACATCATTTTGGGAAAGAATGTAGTCGACCGGCCACTTGCATAAGCCGACCGGCCAGTTGGAGTGACCGATTGGCCACCAGTCCATTTTTGGTGCAAAAATGTTCCTGTTTTGAGGCAAAGGCAGTATGAAGTTGGCACAATGTTCAGAAAATAGAGGCACGTGCAAACAGAAGCAATTGACGGCAAAGCAATGGATTTCCGAGCGGACGCCAACCGAGCATGCATGTCTCCCTCGCCTGCGAGACCACTTTATCGCTATAATTAGTTAGCATAGCTAATTATTCGAGTGTTGTAATATTTTAGCTAGTTTGTGTAATTAGTTATTTCATTTGGTTTGTAATAATTAATTAGCTTAGATTAGTTAATTAGTTGGTTTGTAATAAGTAGCTTAGCTTAGATTAGCTTAGCTTATTTATTCGGACCCTCTGTCGAGAGGGCACAAATGTTGTAATAAGTATGCGTATGTGTGTGTATGTCTTCCAACCTCACGTCTTTCTCCCTTTTATTTATCCACTTTCGATGGTTAGATTAGGGATATGTTTCAATTAGCATACCTTATACTTGCATGTTTGCATCATTCATTTGTCTTGCATGCACCGGGCTCGACGCATCATTCAAACTGCATTGTATTTCAATACCTATTTGAATATGTGTATCAAATTGTTGTATTCATATGCCATCTTAGATAGCCGAGCCTATTTAGTTGCATTATTGCATATGTTGCATTAGGCATCTTAAACATAGCTAGGATCATGCATGATTTCTAACTAGTTTTTGTTTTGGCTCGGAGTACACTGTAAGTTTTTATGCTTTAGCATATTTGTATGAGTGTGAGTGTAGCCATGATCGCATGCTTGCCATGAGGCTATGTGTTTAAGTGTTAAACTGCATGAATGCCTGTGGATGGAGGCTTTGTTGCTTGAATTGGAACAATTCGATAAATGTGAGTTTTAAGCCCACTTTGCGAAGTGGCAAATCATCATGTTTTAAAGCCCACTTGAGGGTGGCAATCCGCACTTTAGCCTACTTGCGAGTAGCACTTTCAAACTATTTTCAAAAACAAACATGAGTTGTTTTGTTCCAATTCTCATGATTGAGTCTATATTTGTATGCTGTGCGCATCACATAGTAAGTTAGCTAAGAACTGGAATAAGAACACATATGTTTATAAAACAACATATCATGCTTAGTAGAGAGTGCTCATGTAATGACCTTTCCCTCTCGTACCCAAGTTCCTAAGCCAAGGCAACTTTGGTGATGACAGACACGTGGCCTTTGGCACGAGTCAGGGTTTTCTAAATTTCCCAAAAATAAAATATTTAGGTGGCGACTCTGTAATCTGGCAAAGCAGTCCATGTTTGGCCTTTTTTTTTTTTTATTCAAAATCGATTTTCCAAAATCGATTGCCATATTTGGACTCTTTGGTTTTTATCAGTCTCAGATTACACTTTGTGAGATTAGATTCAGTACTGTGACAGGAGTCCAAACTGTACGTGTTTCAAAGCATGTTATCAAGTGTTGCATTCATATGCCATCTTAGATAGCCGAGCCTACTTAGTTGCATTTTGCATGTGTTGCATTAGGCATCTTGTATAGTTAGGATCATGCATGATTTCTAACTAGCTTTTGTTTTGGCTTAGAGTACACTGTAAGTGTTTACGCTTTAGCATCCTTGCATGAGTGTGAGTGTTGCCATGTTAGCATACTTTCCATGAGGTTATTTGCTTAAGTGATTAACTGCATGAATGTCTGTGGATGAAGACTAGATTGCCTAAATTGGAACAACTCGATGATTGTGAGTTTTAAGCCTACTTGAGGGTGGCAAATCCGCGCTTTAGCTTACTTGCGAGTAACACTTTCAAACCATTTTCAAAAGACAAACATGAGTTGTTTTGTTCTAATTCTCGGGATTGAGTCTGTACTTGTATGTTGTGCGCATCACATGGTAAGTTAGCTAATAATCAGAATAAGAACACATGTGTTTATAAAACAACATATCATGTTTAGTAGAGGCCAATCTTTTGATCGGGCAAGCGGGGGTGCTCATTTCATGACCTTCCCCCCTCGTACCCAAGTTCCCGAGCTGAGGCAACTTTGGTGATGATGGACACGTGGCCTTAGGCACGAGTCAAGATTTCCTAAATTTTCCAAAACAAAATATTTAGGTGGCGACTCTGAAATCTGGCAAAGCAGTCCATGTTTGGCGTTTTTTGATTAAAATCAATTTTCTAAAACGATTTGCCAGATTTGGACTCTTTGGTGATTTATCAGTCTTAAATTGCACTTTGTGAGATTAGATTCAGAACCGTGACAGGAGTCCGAACTGTAGTAGCAGGAACCCAATTCGTGCCCTCTCCGAAAGGGGGGCCCACGCAGAGAGAGTTTCGGGTGGTCTACAGTTGCCTTTTCTCCTCTCGCGTGCAACGCGTTAGGATGTCTTCGGTTAGAGACATTTAGGCGTGCCCCGGTGTTCTCATTGCCTTTCCTTCTCTTGCGTGCGACACGTTAGGACGTCTTCGGTTAGAGACATTTGGGCATGTCTCGGTGTTCTCGTTGTCTTTTCTCCTCTCGCGTGCGACGCGTTAGGACGTTTTCGGTTTGAGACATTTGGGCATGTCCCAATGTTCTCATTGCCTTTTCTCCTCTCGCATACAACAGATTAGGACGTTTTCATTTAGAAACATTTGGACGTGTCCTAGTGTGTACGCCATCCCTTCTTTCCTTCCGCATGCAACGCGTTGGAATCTTGTTTGACATCTCAGGTGTGCCTGATGTTTTTTTTTTTTTTTTTGCATGATGCGCAGTTAAGATTGCATAATTTTCTTACATTCTTTCTACATGAAATGTGGTTTAGTTCATATTTATTTACTTCTGTTCATGTTTAAGCTTGTTGTACCCTGTTTCAATTTGTTCAAATGTAGCATTTCTTTGCATGACATTTGTATCTAAATGTTTCATTACAGCCTCATTGCATGATCATAAGTTATATTCTCATATCGTGCATATCATTTGCATCTTGCCCTAGAACTACATTGGTTTGATTCCTTGTAAAGGGATACGTAGGCAGCCTGTGGGTGCAACTGTTCTTTGTTTTGCTTGATTGTTTGTCCAAGTCTTCGGCCTTGTAAAAAATGGGTTATCTCTGGGCTTTGACATTCACTCCCGTCATTTCATGACTTCCGATTTCTGTCAAAGAAGGGCAACTGTAGACACCCCATTTTTGATCGTCCTCAAGACTTAGACATCATCGTTTGAACACTCAATGATTATGATTGCATGTGTTCATTTTGAGTGCTTGAAGTTCTCAGTGGAGTGCCCTGCCTTTGAACCTTGAAACCTTATTTGTTTTGTGCTTGGTTGTGGACCAAGAGCTTGTTGTTTCAAGTCTGGAGGAGAGGGTGGCCTGCCGGCCAACCCCACAGCCTATCGGCCATGACTTGTGCCTGTCAGCTATCAGCGGTGGCCAGTCGGCTATGTTAATGGTTGGTCGGCCACATTGGTGGCCGGTCGGCTACTGTAGACACCCCAATTTTGACCGCTCGTAAGACTTAGGTGCTTGATTCTGAGCACTTGATGATGATGATTACATTGAGTCAGTGGTTTAAATTCTCAATAAAAGAATCTGAGTTCGAGCTCTAAACAAGTCCAACCTGCCATACCTATTGTATTTCTACGCCGGAATTTCAGCATGGCACTCTGTATCAACTTGTATTGAACCTGAAAGTAAGAGATAGTGGAAATACATTGAAGTTCGGTCGGACCTAAATTATATCCGACCGGAGATACCAACATCCGGCCTGACATCTTGACTTTTTAGACAGATTCAACAATGTTCTGCCAACTACCCAATTCTGCAGATATTTTGATCAACCCTACTCGGGGCCTATAAATAGCAGGGTTTAGACTGCTGTATGGAGGTTGAAAAACATATATAGAATTTGGTTAGAGAGATCAAATCAATATCAAGTGAGTTAGAAATATCAAGAGGTAGAAAAGATTGAAGCTATCATCGTTCTTGTTCTTCCACAAGCCTTGAAGCTCTCATATCATCTATACATACCATACAAGAGCTTGAACTTGAACTTGATTTGAGAATTGAAAATCATACTCAAACTTGAGGGTGCTTTGGAATCAAGTTTGATTTACAACAAGAACACATTCTCTACAAGAGGTAAAGCTTTCTTGTTTTTTTATTTCAATCTTTGTTCATCTTTTTCTTGTGTTTTCATATTATTTTTGGACTATTTTGAGGGCTGAAACTTGTGATTCAAAGCTACCCAAAGGTGGAAAGGTTAACCCCCTTGCTTGAACCGTACTCCTAGCTTAAATCCTTGTGTTTCCCATTTGTTTTTGTCAACTTTTGCCACTGTTTTGGGGCTGATTTGGGACTGTTTTGGAGCTATTTTCCAACATCTAAACTATGTGATTTGATTTGAAGTTGGGGTTAGTGTGATAACCCTGGTCCGTGTTATACTAATTAATCCTAATTATGATTGTAATTATGTGTTTGATATGATTTTGAGTGCCATTTATATGAATATATGTGGTTTTGAATTTCTATCTGTTCACCGTAGAAAAATTTGTTTGATTATTTGCTTTAGAATTTAAATTGAAGGCCCTATCGGCCACAGAACCCGAAATTGATTACGCCATTGTGATTAGCATAATTTTTAGAACCTACGGTGAAATTTAATTGAAAATTGATTCGGATCAAAATAATTAGATTCAGAACGATTAATTAAATGCTATTAATTAGCTATAATCAAATTGGATCAAGAGAATGACTATATAAGGGCCTTATTACACTTAACTCTTCATTTTTGATAAGCTCAAATCCGGTTATACACTCTAAAGAGAGAGAGAGAGAGAGAGAGAGAGAGAGAGAGACTGGTTCTAGAGAGAGAAAGAGAGAGAATTGTGTATCTTGGCTCAAAGTTGTGAATTTGGAAGCTTAACTCCAAGAATTAGCTAGAAATGGGAGTATTTGAGCATTGATTCATAAATTGTAGTTGTAATTTTGAGAATTTGAAGCTAGATTGTAAACAAAAGTGTGAATTAAGTTATATATGAAGTTAGATTGAGCATGCATACATAGAATTGCCATGAAATTGCATAATCAAGCATGTAAGAAGTTGAATATGAGAAATTGAGTGTTGAATCATACATGCAAGCATGGTTTTGTTGAGTTTCATGAGAATGGGCATCATTTGTGCCATTTGAAATGATATTGAGATCTATAATAGACATGCATTAATGATCCATGAAGTTATGGAGTTTGGTTATATGTACATTGAAGTTTAATCATGAAGCAATGTGTTTTGGTGGTAAACTTGAGAATTAAAATCATGATCTTGAAGAATTGGTCTCATATTGCTATTGTCCTCATGTTATGTAATGTTTTCCATGCTCTTGCGTCAAAAACATGAGTTTTGATCCTTTGAATATCAAGTTTGAACTTCAAGAACAGTTCTGGAAATTTCAGAATTTCACATGTCCGCTCGAGCGGGGGAAGGGCCGCTCGAGCGTGAAATGCTGGTTCCCAGAAGTTTTGCAGACATGATGTCCGCTCGAGCGAGGAGATTCACGCTCGAGCGCCAATGTCACGCCCCGAACCCGCCCCTAGAAGTTCGGTGACGAGACCGGCCAGTAATCTTAAATTACCAAAGGCCTTCCAACTCAAAACATACATAACAGGGGCTCGCGGAAGCGTAAATCAAACACCGGCCAGTAATCTTAAATTACCAAAGGCCTTCCAACTCAAAACATACATAACAGGGGCTCGCGGAAGCGTAAATCAAATATACATAGTCCAAAGAGCTGTGCATAAATATGAACATATGTTTACATGCCAAAAAAATGAGTTATTTACCCACCAATGTACAAACATGCATCCAAAATTCATATACAAAACAGATAGGCACAAGCCACATACATAACTGATACAAAACCAAACTACATACGGCCTTCCAGGCCTAGCCCAGCACAGGGCACCAACTCAGGTAGGCTTTCAAAAACGGCGGCTGAACACGGTCTCCGCCTAAGCTTGGCTCCCCGACGGCTCACCTATAAAATACATATGTACGGGGGTGAGCTAAAGCCCAGCAAGAAACATAACAGTAAAGAGGTTTAATGAACGAAGTCCAACCTTTAATAAAATCAAGATAAATCAATCATAATCATAATCAGTCATCATATAAACATACGTAATGGCATAATCCACAGAACATTATATCACCAATCACCAAACAAACAAGCAGTCCACGAGATCTCAGAATCGGTCATGGGCTTGTCCTTCCATGCCGTTCCCCATGACTCGCTTGGCATGGGCCTGCATGTTCTCGCCCCCATGACCGACTATCTATGGATGCCATAATAGATTCGCAAATAGGCATTCGTTCACATAAAACATTTATCATTTGAAAATTATATCATAAGTGTAACACTTTTAAACATAAGTCATAGCAACATATCTTTACAGTAATGTTACTTACAGCGGTTACCAATACCGGTTGTACGATTCCACGTCTTATCCTGCAAATATCCACATTGACATATTCTTATCATTCAATAGCATATAAACATGTCATTTCCTTTCTACTTTCATTCCGTCTTATCCATTCTCTTTCTTCATTACAGTCATTTGTACCCATATCATGTTCATAAAATGCGAATCGATGCAATTAACATATCAAAATCATTTAGAACAACTTCCACAATTTCCTGAAAATAAGCCCTTACGCTCGAGCGCGACTTTGTCCGCTCGAGCGGACAAAGACAATTTCGCCAAAACTGCTGGGAGGGTGATTTCTCCGCCGAAGGGCTATCCTACGCTCGAGCGGGAAGAGCAAAGATCTGAATTCCTGGTTCTTCTTCCCTCTTTCGAACTTCCATCTTTTCTTAACAAAATCAACTTCCAAAATCATGAAATCAAGACCCAACCACTTGAACCCAACTTAAATTAAGCTTCATAATTTCAAATAACAACTCCCAAATGTACTATATACAAGATCAATCTTTGAATTGAGATGAAAATCGTAAAACATATACATACAAGCTTCATGTATCTATAGCCATGGAGTTTTGAGGAAGGACCTCCTTTAAGCCAAATAAACATGAATCAAACCTTCTAAACCATGATCTTAAGTTTTATGTGCAAGAATCACAATCCATATCAAGAATTAGAGAGAATCCTTACCTTAATGGAGATGATTCAACTTGATTTCCCCCTTTCTTCCCTTTTCTTCCTTGGTCTCTCTCTCTCCCTCTCTCACGATTCCTCTTCTCTCTCTTCTAGATTTTTCTCTTCTTTCGTTTGAGTCAAATGAAGCAAAAAGGTAAGCATCCTTATCTCTTATAATATAAATATCCAAATGAATCAATTGAGCCAAAACGTGAGCCAAACAAGTCTTAGCGAAGCAGATTGATTTCAGTCCTCAATTTATCGTTTCGAACGGTTCTAAATATTCCCGGTATCGCATAAGTATTTTCAGTTCCATTTTCTGATTCCATTTCGGTCATTAATTTCAGTCCCGAAGTTGTCATGTCAACAGACATTTTTCTAAAAACAACAGATAATCTTTATTTAAATCACATCTAAGCATAATTAATCACTGGTAATTACAACATATGATTCCGGGTCGTTACACTCTCCCCACCTTAAGAAGTTTGGTCCTCCAAACTTAACTAATTCTGATAAAATCTAACTAGCAACCTCAGTTATATCATCAGTCCTTGGTCAAAGATGATCCATTCATAAGTAATCATGTACATGTTATCATTTCCTAATAATAACAAGGGGAAATTTGTTCTATCATCATGTGTTCAACATTTCTCCTTCGCATAGGTACATTACTAGTTATCAAAATGGATGATAAGGTCATACCTGTCTTTGCTTTCCCATTATTCTGTTTTATCGCAACTAAAGTATAAACTCTTGCCTCGCTTTCAGTACTCTTCGGATGTTGCAATTGTCGTGGTGTCTTTGTTGAGTTAGCTCCAAGAGTCATGTGTCTTTCATTCCTTGGATGAAATTGTGGGCAAGTCCTGGCTATGTGTCCCGGTTGTCCACACTTGTAGCAAATTCCAGTTCCTCTGCGACAAATTCCTCCATGCTGCTTTCCACATTCTCTGCAAATAGGTTTAACTACACTTCCACTACTTCCCATTGTTGTAGTATTACTAAAACTTGAATTCAAATTTTCAGTTCCGGAGGCTACTGATTCGCTAACTGTTTCCACTCTTTGTTTCTTGAATTTCTTACTTTCGGCTTCAAGCGTTGTTGTTGATTTAGACATCTTCAAGATTGCGATGTTCCCCTCGGACATTAAGGCCCTGTCAAGTACATCGACATATTTGTCTAATTTTAGCACATTCACCCTATCAAGAATTTCAACATGTAGGCCACCCTCAAATTTCCTTGCTTTCTTGTATTCCGTATCAACCATGTGAGGAGCATATCTAGCTAGTTCTGTAAATTTACTCTCATATTCTCACTTTCTGAGACATGACACCTCGCTTCAACCTGCTCAAATTTCGAAATTTTTACTCCGCATACATTGAGGAAAATATTTTTCATAAAATACATCCTTGAATCGATCCCATGTCAATTCCCGATTACTGTCTCGAACCAGCATCCACCATCTTCTGGCTTCTTCCTTCAAAGTAAATGTTGCTAATAGCACTTTGTAAGCATCTCAGACAGGAAACACTTCAAAAATTTTCTGCCTCAAGCACCCATGCCTCTGCTTTTAATGGTTCAATTCCTCCTTCAAATTCCGGTGGTTTCAATTTCTTATACTTCTGGGTAAGGGTGATAAGATCATCATTAAGATTTGGTTCCATGTGCATAGGTGGTGGAGGAGGTGGTGGAAAAGGTTGTCTCGGTGGCTGTTGGTTTTGTTCTAGCTGTTGTCTCACCAGTCCAGTCAAGGCTTCTACCATTTGTTCTAATTCAGTCATTCTGGCATCGAAGATTCATTTCATCGACATTTCGACATTGGCATCTTCCATTGGTCTACAGAACCCATGACAATAACACATTTCATTTTCCATATACTGTTTCCTTTACTGCCTCACCATCATTCAGTTCTCATTTCTCATATTCATAAAACACTCCCACACATGCACATGTATGAATGCCATGCCTTATTTCTTTTCTAATGCACCTAACAGCTCAATGGACACGTGTGTGGGAAATAACTCTCGTGGCTCGATACCACTCATCACGCCCGAACCCGCCCCTAGAAGTTCGGTGACGAGACCGGCCAGTAATCTTAAATTACCAAAGGCCTTCCAACTCAAAACATACATAACAGGGGCTCGCGGAAGCGTAAATCAAACACCGGCCAGTAATCTTAAATTACCAAAGGCCTTCCAACTCAAAACATACATAACAGGGGCTCGCGGAAGCGTAAATCAAATATACATAGTCCAAAGAGCTGTGCATAAATATGAACATATGTTTACATGCCAAAAAAATGAGTTATTTACCCACCAATGTACAAACATGCATCCAAAATTCATATACAAAACAGATAGGCACAAGCCACATACATAACTGATACAAAACCAAACTACATACGGCCTTCCAGGCCTAGCCCAGCACAGGGCACCAACTCAGGTAGGCTTTCAAAAACGGCGGTGAACACGGTCCGCCTAAGCTTGGCTCTGACGGCTCACCTATAAAATACATATGTACGGGGTGAGCTAAAGCCCAAAGAAGAAACATAACAATAAAGAGGTTTAATGAACGAAGTCCAACCTTTAATAAAATCAAGATAAATCAATCATAATCATAATCAGTCATCATATAAACATACGTAATGGCATAATCCACAGAACATTATATCAGTCAATCAGTCAAACAGTCAAACAGTCTACGAGATCTCGTAACTGGTCATGGGCTTGTCCTTCCATGCCGTTCCCCATGACTCGCTTGGCATGGGCCTGCATGTTCTCGCCCCCATGACCGACTATCTATGGATGCCATAATAGATTCGCAAATAGGCATTCGTTCACATAAAACATTTATCATTTGAAAATTATATCATAAGTGTAACACTTTTAAACATAAGTCATAGCAACATATCTTTACAGTAATGTTACTTACAGCGGTTACCAATACCGGTTGTACGATTCCACGTCTTATCCTGCAAATATCCACATTGACATATTCTTATCATTCAATAGCATATAAACATGTCATTTCCTTTCTACTTTCATTCCGTCTTATCCATTCTCTTTCTTCATTACAGTCATTTGTACCCATATCATGTTCATAAAATGCGAATCGATGCAATTAACATATCAAAATCATTTAGAACAACTTCCACAATTTCCTGAAAATAAGCCCTTACGCTCGAGCGCGACTTTGTCCGCTCGAGCGGACAGCACAATTTCGCCAAAACTGCTGGGAGGGTGATTTCTCCGCTCGAGCGGGCTATCCTACGCTCGAGCGGGAAGAGCAAAGATCTGAATTCCTGGTTCTTCTTCCCTCTTTCGAACTTCCATCTTTTCTTAACAAAATCAACTTCCAAAATCATGAAATCAAGACCCAACCACTTGAACCCAACTTAAATTAAGCTTCATAATTTCAAATAACAACTCCCAAATGTACTATATACAAGATCAATCTTTGAATTGAGATGAAAATCGTAAAACATATACATACAAGCTTCATGTATCTATAGCCATGGAGTTTTGAGGAAGGACCTCCTTTAAGCCAAATAAACATGAATCAAACCTTCTAAACCATGATCTTAAGTTTTATGTGCAAGAATCACAATCCATATCAAGAATTAAAGAGGATCCTTACCTTAATGGAGATGATTCAACTTGATTTCCCCCTTCTTCCCTTTTCTTCCTTGGTCTCTCTCTCTCTCTCTCTCTCTTCCTCACGATTCTCTCTTCTCTCTCTTCTCTAGATTTTTCTCTTTTGGTTTGAGTCAAATGAAGCAAAAAGGTAAGCATCCTTATCTCTTATAATATAAATATCCAAATGAATCAATTGAGCCAAAACGTGAGCCAAACAAGTCTTAGCGAAGCAGATTGATTTCAGTCCTCAATTTATCGTTTCGAACGGTTCTAAATATTCCCGGTATCGCATAAGTATTTTCAGTTCCATTTTCTGATTCCATTTCGGTCATTAATTTCAGTCCCGAAGTTGTCATGTCAACAGACATTTTTCTAAAAACAACAGATAATCTTTATTTAAATCACATCTAAGCATAATTAATCACTGGTAATTACAACATATGATTCCGGGTCGTTACAGCCAAGCCATGTAGTTTGAATTTCAGCTCGAGTGTTCGAAGTCACGCTCGAGCATAAATTTGAGGCAACCAGTACTTTTGCAGACTAAAGGGGTCCGCTCGAGTTGGGAAACCTACGCTTGAGCAGAGAGCCCTGTTTCAAAAAGTTTGTAAAGATATTTTGTGTTTCGTTTTCCGTTCTCTTTCATTTCTAAGTACTCTTAGGCATGTGTTAAGCATTGTAAATGAGTTAAAAGAATAAGAAAGAAGCCTGAGAGGGATGTATGAATTAAGAGCGGATTGGATCATTTGTGATCCATTGTGTTATGAATTATGTATGGTCAAGTGCAAGGGCAAATCTACCAGCGGATCACTGTGAGTAATATCTTAGTAAAGATATTTTCAAGTATGTTGCTTTCCAAATGCTACTTCCGTATAAGCTTCATGGATTTGTTGATTTGAAATATGAATGAGTATTCTATATGCCTAATTTTGTATAAGGCCGTTTGATACATTTGATGTATTTGAATTGGGCCTAAGGCCGTTTGCCAGTTTCCGTTTGCCGTTTACCGGTTGGCGTTTACCATTTACCGTTTACCGTTTGTCGTTTGTCGTTCACCATTTGCTGTTGATGTGTTTGAAATACCTGAATTGGGCCAAAGGCCGTCGGACATGAATGATTGGGCCAAAGGCCGTCGGACATGAATGACTGGGCCAAAGGCCATCGAATATGAATGAGTGGGCCAAAGGCCGTCGGATATGAATAATTGGGCCAAAGGCCGTCAAACATGAATGCAAAGATGGGCCAAAGGCCGTTTGAATGTGTCATTTGATATGTTGGAATAACTTGATGGGCCAAAGGCCGTTTGAATGAAAGGGATCATGATCATAAATATGAAATACACATGGATATGAATATAAAGAGAATGGGCCTGAGGCTATTTGATACACCTGATATGTTAGAATTGGGCCCGAGGCCGTTTGATGTGTTCAAATTGGACCAAAGGTCGTTTTGAATAGAGCGTTGGTTGGATCAAAGGTCGTTTCGTATAGATGGACCTAAGGTTGTATTGTTTTATATAAGAATTGGACCTGAGGTCGTTTTGCATATGGACATGATGTGTTGGACCTAAGGTCGTTTTGCTTTATTGAGATTTGTGAATCTGGTGTGATTGAGAATAGTGGTTCAAATATGTACATTATAAGTATGATTCATTTATGAACGAATCTCATTCATTAACCTCTTTATTTTGATATTATTCACTAGGCGTTAGCTCACTCTCATTTATATGTATGTAGGTGAGCAAAGGGACGTTCAACCCCAGTCTTAGTGGAGCTTAAGAAAGGAACCCGAGTTTTGTGAAGTCAGCCTAGGTGCCTCACGCAAGAGGCTTTTGTTATGAACTTTTGTATTCCTTCTTGCTATTTCTATTGATCGTGATAAACCGTTTATGTGTATAAGCTTTTGGTTTAGCTGACTATGTGTTTGAATGATCCTGGGTATACAAGATGTTGACTACTGATATGTGGTGTGAGTTATTATTAAGTACATGTGAAATGTTTTGATATGCCATGTAAGCATAGCTTATTGGACAAAATTTTTAAGTCTGCTTCCATTTGGCCCCTTAACTTTGATGGAGTATATTCTAATCTGATTTGAGGCAGTCGGTGATCTCATGATTACTGGCCGGTTATGACCTTAATCTATAGGGGCGGGGTCGGGTCATGACAGTTAGCCACCCTTCCTCATACTTGTAGTAGCTTTAATCTCTCTATGATTGTGCACCTTCTATAGTTTAAATTTCAGCACTATTATATGTTATTTGGGAGCTATTTAATTTATTTCAATAAGTTTGTTTTACATATTATGTTTGTGTTATATTAACCAATTAATCAACTTTGCATAATCACCTCTGTAACCTCCCTCCATTCTTCGATTATTTTGACTAAAAAGTTGTGAAAAATTAAGATTGTGGTTCAAGTGTAAAAAAAAAACTTTTCTCATGCTTAATGGTTTAATCTCTTAAGAGGTTCACTTTTAAAGGCATAAAACTTTCTCATGCTTAATGGTTTAATCTCTTCGGAGGTTCATTACCAAAAGCATAAAAACTTTCTTATACTACGGTACAATCATTTATTTTTCAGTTCTTTTTATCACTAGTGTGTCTACTTTTAAGGGATTAATTGACCCTTGGAAATCACCAAAGAAAGTGTTATTATCACTTATTATCAAGTTTGGATTTCAAGTCATTATCGCTCACTATGGGTTTATCTAAGTCATTATCACTCTTTTGAGTTTGATTAGTCCTTGTTGCGCATCTTGAGTTTGACTTGAAATCCCTTATCACTTGTAAATTAGTTTGACTCTTCCTTTGTAATTTCCCCCGAAGAATTTATCATCAGTGTGTTTACTTTTAAGGCATTAATCGACCCTTGGAAATCACCAAGGAAAATGTCATTATCACTTATTATCAAGTTTGGATTTCAAGTCATTATCACTCACTTTGGGTTTTTCTAAGTCATTATCACTCTTCTGAGTTTGACTAGTTCTTGTTGCGCATCTTGGGTTTGACTTGAAATCCATAACTTGTAAATAAGTTTGACTCTTCCTTTGTAATTTCCTTCGAAGAAAATAAGGTTTATTTCCTCAGGTTAAGTCGACACTTATTTTCCTTTATTGTATTTCGGACTTAGTAGATGTAAATATCATCGTGGACTTAATGGATTAAAGAAAAGGAAAGGTAATATAAAATAGGCTAATAAAATTGAGCCTAAAATGAATCAACCAACATAAAGAACCAATATGATTGATTGAATTCGGTCGGACGTTATACCGAATTTATTGTGTCAAGGCTTGTCTTACATTAGTCTATAATGTTTTGATGAACCTTGAAGCGTCTCTACTTCCCTTGTTGAATTTGCTTCATGATAGGAGGGAGGGGTGGTTGTTATGCATTACATTTATTGATCTTTGTCCTATCGTGTCCATAATCATCTTGCGAATCAACTTGCAACCATAGATGGTTTAGGAACCGAGTTCGCTCCTCTCTTGAGTATTTTCCATGATAGAGAATAGTAGAAGAGACAAACATGGCTAGGAATACCCTGTCTGCATGTTTGTATTGTTTCACCTCAGGCACAAAAAGTAGATTTTCGTAAAGAAAACAAGGTATGCTTGGATTTATTTGGGGCTCGACTAAGTCTTGTTTTGGGTCGGCAAGGCTCCAATAAATTACAAACAATACACTTTTGGTCGAAAGCAATGATAAGGTGAAACAGAACAAGTCTCAACAAGGTAGACAGAGTAATTCCTAAGGATTATCACGCAATCATTACATATTAGTTGTTATAATAAATTAGACAGCCCCTTTTCATTATTATTCATTCGAATTTGTAATAATTAATTATTCGGACACTTGGACATTCGGACCCTCCTTCACAAGGATAAATATTTAATAAGTTATATGTCTTCCAACCCCTATTCTTTCTCCCTTTTATTTATCTGCTTATGATGGTTAGTTTAAGGACATCATATTTGATTTAGCATACTTATGTTTGCATCGACTTGTATTGCATGCATAAAAGTTCGACTTATCATATTATTCAAATGTCAAATTCAAACTCTTTAATTGAATACGTGCGCTATCACATGCCTTGAATTGACTCACATGCCAAGCTAGTAGTTGAGCTTATTAATTGCATATTGTATATGTTGCATTGGCCATGTTACATAGTTAGGATCATGCATTTTTCTAACTAGTTCCTTTTTTAGCTTGGAGTACGACGTAAGTTTTTATGCTTTAGCATATCGCATAAGTGTGATTGTTGCCGTATCAAACATACTACCATAAGGCTAAATGCTTAATTGTTAAACTGCTTGAATACCTGTGGATGAAGGTTATTCACTGACATTGGGATACTTTGATTAATGTATATATATGAGATCACTTTTTCAAGTGATACATATGCAAAACACTTGTTTTTCAAAACAAACATGAAATCAAACGTTCCAACTATTAGTGAAATCAGTCTATACTTGTATGATAAAGATAAAATAAGAACATATACTGTACATAAGAATCACATCATGATTAGAGAGGCCAATCTTTAATCGGGTGAGTGGGGTGCTCATTATTGACCTTCCCCTTTCATACCTAAGTTCCCGAATCAAGACACTTTGGTACCGACGGACTAATGGCCTTTGGCACGAGTCACGGGTTTCCTAAATTTCCGAAAATAAATATTTAGGCGGCGGCTCTGAAATCTGGCAAAGCAGTCCATTTTTTGCATCTGATTCAAACATCGATTTTCTAAAAACAATTGTCAGATTTTGACTCTTTTTGTGTTTTCACTATTTCACATTGCACTTGTGAAATCAGATTCAGAACCAACACAAGTGGAGTCCGAACTATACGGGCTATTTCATTCTTTCGAAAGGAGGTGCGAAAAGTCGAGCTACAACTACCAGTGGTAGCCGACGGCCATTTTTCTCCTTTTTTAGATATTTGTTTGCCAGCTATGCCAGCTGTTGCTCATTGAACTGCATCTCCATACACGTGTATAGTAGGATGAATCCAAGCTCAAACCTTGTTTTTCTATATATAAGGGGTGTCCTCCCCCATTTTTGAGGGTTAGAAATTTTTGATCAAAAATCTCTCTCTCTCTCTCTCTCTCTCTCTCTCTCTCTCTCTCTCTCTTGTTATTTTGCCTACACTTGCTTGGTTTCTCTACACTTTTGCACATCAACCCTTAACCAAACACTCTCACCTTTGAGCTGAGGTCCCTTGGAGTTTTGTTTAAGCCTTGAAAGGGGATTTGAGCTTGAGTTTGTGGTTGAATTACATTTTGCTTCAAAGGTATTGCACTTACCTCACTTAAGCTTAATTTCCATACTTGTTTTGCAATCTTTTTACACTGTTTTTGAGCTGGTTTTGAACTCCAAAAAACTTTTTTTTTTTTTTTTTTTAATGGTGGTTTAAGGCCTTTTGGAGTTGGGGGGTGTTCCACCATTCTTGTCTTTTTGCTTGTTAAGCTTTTGTGCTATCTTTCATCACCTCTAAATCAAACTTTTTGGGCCTTTTAACCACTAAAATTCAGAGTTATTTCAGTGGCAAAAACCTTGTTTTGAAGTCCAAAATTAGAGGGGTTAGCCTCCCCTCCTTGTGTCTTGTTTGCATGCCTAAATAGCTTAACATGTGAGCATGTTTTTCTAGCATTTTGTACCTTAATCTCAGCATGTTTTTGCTACTATTTTGACTTGTTTTAGCTCTGTTTTGAGCTGGTTTGGTCCTTTGAGGCTTATATTGTGAGGTTGTAGTGCAATTTCCTTCACTAGTTTGTTGTTTCAATGCCTTGATCATCTTTCTTTTGAGTTAATGGCATGATTTAGTGTTTTTTTTCACTCCATTCTAGCACTTAACATCTCTGCAACCTCCATTTATTCTTCACTTTTCATTTGTTTTGAAAGTGGCTTTGAACCCCTTGTGGGCTTAAGTGTGAAATTGAGACATTTATGCTTAATGGTTTAATTCCTTCGGGAGTTCATTATCAATGGCATGAGGTCCCTTTCATGCTCAAGGCACTTGTGGTTTAAGCCCTCTTTCCATTAGAGGACACTCACCTTTTGGACTAATCAACTAAAGAATGGATTGGTAAACTAAAATGAGTAAATAAAAATCAACAAGTAAGAGAGGCAAGATTAAGCATCTTCGTGTTGCATTGCATGTGTTCGAATCGGACGTTAATTCGAACACGAGGAAAATAGGACATTTCATACTCAAAGTGATGAAACGTATCACTTTCCTTGGTCACCATCACCCTTGATCATGCATGATAAAGTAGTGGTTCTGAGTCTTGTTTTGCACTCATTAAGTCTGTACAAGCTTGGTTCCTTAGCCATTATGCATTGAAAATGCTTGGTTGATGGTTTAAGGGCCAAGAGCTACACTCTTTTGAGCTTGTGTAATGATAAGGAGAGTAACAGTGGACACAAGCCTTGAAAATACACTGTTTTGCCTCTGTTTGCTCTCTATTGTAACAAAAGAAGAAGTTCAGGGAAGGGGTGGCCGACCGACCGACCACCAGAAGTAGCCGATCGGCCACCAATGGTAGCCGACGGCCACCATTGGTAGCTGACTAGCCATCAATGAAAAATTGTATAAGTGTGCTCCTGAGTTGGACCAGGGGCATTCTGGGAGTTGGCAGCATTGTTGCTAATCAAAAATATGCAAACAGAGGCTGCAATGGCAAGGTGGTGGATTTTCAAGAGGAAACCAACCAAGCATGCATGCGTCCCTCGCCTTCGGGGCCATTTAATTGCTTTAGTTAGCTTTAAATAGCTAGTTAATTCATGTGTTATACTTAATTAGTTGGTGTAACTAATTCTTCAATTCCGTTTTGTAATATTTTAATTAGCTTAGAATAGGTTAATTAATTTGTTTCAATTGTTGTAATAATTAGCTTACAAATAGTTAATTAAGTAATTTTGTTTTTTAATGGTTAGCTTAATTAGCGTAGCTAGTTAGTTTATTCATTCAAGCCCTCCTTCGTGAGGGCGTTATGTTGTAATAAGGGTGTATGCATGTGTGTGTGCATGTTTTCCAACCTAACGTCTTTCTTCCTTTTATTTACTCTCTTTTGATGGTTAGATTAAGGGCATTTTCAATTAGCATACCATATGCTTGCATGTTTGTATCCATTCATTTGTCTTGCATGCACCGAGGCTCGGCACATCATTCAAACTGCATCATTATTTCAAAATCTTCTTTGAATACGTGTTTCAAAGTATGCTATCAAAGTGTTGCAAATACCATGATTAAGTAATCGAGCCTATTTAGTTACATCATTGCATGTGTTGCATTAGATATCTTGTATAGTTAGGATCATACATTTTTCTAACTAATTTTTGTTTTGGCTTGGAGTACTCGGTGAGTATTTTACGCTTTAGCATACTTGCATGAGTTTGATTACCATATTACCATGATAGCATGCTTGCCATGAGGTTATGTGCTTAAATGCTAAACTGCATGAATCCCTATGGATGAAGGCTTGTTGTTTGAATTGGAACGATTCAACAAATGTACGTTTTAAGCCCACTTTGTTGTGGCAAATCATGTTTTAAGCACACTATGTTTGGTGGCAAATTCACATCTTTAAGCCCACTTAAGGGTGGCAAATTCAAACCATTTTCGAAAACAAACATGAGTTGAGTTGATTCCAAATCTTGCGATTAGTCTATACTTGCTTGTGTGCATCACATAGTAAAGCTAGTTTAATAAACCGGAATAAGAATACATAATGTTTATAAAACATCATATCATGGTTAGTAGAGGTCGATCTTTGATCGGGCGAGCAGGGGTACTCAATTCATGACCTTCCCCCCTCGTACCCAAGTTCCCGAGCCGAGATAACTTTGGTGATGACGGACACGTGACCTTTGGCACGAGTCAGGGTTTTCTAAATTTCCCTAGAAACAAAATATTTAGGTAGCGACTCTGTAATCTGGCAAAGTAGTCCAATTTTGGCATTATTTGATTTAAAATTGATTTTCCAAAATGATTTGCCGAATTAGACTCTTTGGTGTTTATCAGTTTCACATTGCATTTGTGAGACTACATTCAGAACCGCGGGAGTCCGAACTATTAAGCCTTTTTTTCAAACCCTTTTTGAAAGGCAAGGGGGGCGGAAAAAGGCAAGTCCACAGCTGGCAATTCCCATAAGGTGCACACCTCACAACGAGATATATGAAATGCATATTCTAGGTCACAAAGTGAAGTGCATGTTCCATGCAACAACAAATAAGAAATGCATGTTCTATGCAAGATACTAAGCATAATTTGACAAAAACAAACTCAAAGGCAACTTCCGATTCACCTTTCGGAAGAATTACAATATGTTTTAAAGGATACACCTCGTTCACGTTGACAAGTGAAGAACATCACGCACCGAAAACATAGTTTCGAGCTTCTGCAGAGACATTCTGAACCAAATAGTGAACAATCCCTTTAATTCTTGGAAACCATAGATACAAAACAGCATCAAGAACCCAAGGAAAGCTGCCGGCCACCTGCCGGCCATGAGGGAAAGCCATCGGCTAGGTGCCGGCCAACAATAAGCCTTACCAGCCATTGATGAGCCTTGCTAGCCATCGATGGCAGATTGAGGTAAATTGGACAATTTGGTTCGGCTCTTTAAGTATTCACCTCCACACTTCATTTCCTCACTTCCTCATGCCTGAAAGTCATCTCCCTCTCTCTCTCTAAACACTTCTTCTCTCTAGATTTGCGCTTTTTACGTATTTTTCAACACCCTATGCGAAGTTGATTCTCTAAAACCTCTTTGTTCTCTTCACTTTGAACCGATTGAAATTTGATTTTGGTGCTTCTTTCCTTATTTCCACCATTCTAGGCTTGTTTCCCTCGAGTTTCTCTCGAGTTCAGTGCACTTTTCCCAGCTTTGACTTTTTCCTCCATTTCCTCTCTCCTAGGGTTGACCTTTTCCAAGTTTACCCTTTTTCTTCATTTTTCTTCACATTTCACCCATCTCATACCTATTTTCAGATGGCGGATGAGGTTCCTCATGATGGGGCTCCTTCGAAGATTTCCCCAGTAGTTCCATCTATGCCGGTGGTAGAGGAGTAGATAGCTAACCTTGAGGCCGACTTAGAGGCGGAGTTTGAGCCCGAGGCCAAGCCAGAGCTGTTACCACTGAGGGTACGGCCTTTCGATCTGATGAGATATCACCTACAGACACATATATTGCCCACTTCCAGAGGCATCAAACGCTTCACTGAGTTCGCCTGTGCCGCCCCGAAAGAGGACTCTCACTTGTCGGCAATTGCCATTGAGGTAAGCACCCTGTTTTCATGTATTTTACCTTCCACTAGTTGCAAT
This sequence comes from Camellia lanceoleosa, assembly GCA_025200525.1. Lineage (NCBI taxonomy): Eukaryota > Viridiplantae > Streptophyta > Magnoliopsida > Ericales > Theaceae > Camellia > Camellia lanceoleosa. The sequence continues at coordinate 35,886,704 of CM045758.1, forward strand.
TCCTACACTGTCTTGTATTGAATTCACTTGATTGCCTTTCATACACTGCCTTGTATCTAATGAAATTTCATGCACTGCCTTTATCTGATGCACTTCATACACTGCCTCTATCTGATGCATTTGTCTTCTACCACATGGCGAGTCTCGCGCATTCAGAGGCCATGGTGCTACGACCGCTAGAAACTGGTATGACGAGCTCCTGACTGGAGTTCGAGACATCATTAACGAGGCAGGCTTCGGTCTCTTTTGCTCTAGCTTGACTCGTGTCACTGCGAGCCGTCCCCTCTTGGGAGCACTGGTGGAGAGGTGATAGAATACCACTAACTCCTTCCATTTTTCCACCACAGGGGAGATGACGATGACTCCGTATGACTTCGCTATGATCACATGCTTAGGCATACCAAATGTGGAAGATTCAAGTATCTACAAAGAAGAGAACCAACCATGTAAGTTGAACAAAGAAATTGAACAACCTATTCTCTCACCTCAAGAAAAATGAGGAAACAATAATGATTTGCCAAGAGAATGAAAGTTTATTCATAATCACCCTAAGGATTTAATCCTAGGTGACCCTACAAAAGATATTGAAACTCGCTCTTTACTTAGAAACATTTGTAGTAACTTGGCTTTTCTCTCACAAATTGAGCCTAAAAACTTTCAAGAAACCAAATTCGATGAACATTGGATGATAGCTATGTATGAAGAGCTTAACCAATTTGAGAGAAACAAAGTGTGGGAACTTTTGCCAAAACCTAAAGATCATACCATTATCGGTACCAAATGAATCTTTCGAAAGAAGCTTGATAAATCCGGCACAATTATAAGAAACAAGGCTAGACTTGTTGCACAAGGATATAATCAAGAAGAAGGTATTGATTTCGATGAAACCTTTGCTTTGGTTGCTAGATAAGAAGCCATTCTTATGTTACTTGCATTTGCATGTTTTAGAGATTTCAAACTCTATCAAATAGATGTACAAAGTGCTTTTCTTAATGGTTTTATAAATGAGGAAGTTTATGTTAAACAACCCCTAGGTTTTGAAGATCATGCTTTTCCAAATCATGTTTTTAAACTATCAAAAGCTTTATACGATTTAAAACAAGCACCTCGTGCATGGTATGAACGATTAAGTAAATTTTTGATTGAAAATAATTTTTCTAGAGGAACGATTAACACAACATTTTTTGTTAAAACTAAAAATGATGATTTACTTATTGTGCAAATATATGTGGATAACATTATATTTGGTGCTACTAATGAAACCTTGTGTAAGGAATTTGCTTATGCAAGGTGAGTTTGAGATGAGCATGATGGGGGATCTAAATTATTTCCTTGGCCTTCAAATCAAACAATGTAAAAAAGGAATTTTTATCAACCAAGCTAAGTACACAAAAGAACTACTCAAAAAGTTTGGTATGTATGACTCAAAAATAGCTGTAACACTTATGAGTACATCCATTAAGCTAGACAAGGATGAAAAAGGTAAGTCCATTGATCAAACAAAATATTGAGGTATGATCAGTTCACTTCTTTATTTAACTGCAAGTAGACCTGATATTATGTTTAGTGTTTGTATGTGTGCTAGATATCAATCAAATCCTAAGGAATCACATCTTAATGCTGTTAAAAGAATTTTTAGCCCATGGATGCCTTCTCGAAATACTTCGAAATCTTGTCGTCCAACCATCGACTGCTGGACTTCCGGTGGAAAGATCTGTCAAGCGAACTCGACTGCTACACCTGGATCGTTAACGACGGAATCCGCCTCCCTCATCGGTTTATTCCCCACGAAAATCGCAAAACTCAACGGCCCTGGCGTCGCATCGGGCTCGTTTTTCGATTACAGTTGCGGGGAGCTTCCTCGTTGCTGTTTTTCTTTTCGGGGTGATCTGCTTCAACGACTTGGGGGCTGACATTTTTCCCATTCCTTGGACGTTCTTCCTCCCGTGTGTGTAGGCTCGCTGCTGCGATTCATTGCAGTGTCTAGCTCAGCCAATGTTCGTCCTTCTCCTCTGCTATTGAAGAACAGTCTGTTTGACACAATGTTTTCAAAATCGGACCGGTGAGCGAACCGGAAAAGGGACCGGGTGGACGGGTCACCGGTTCAACCGTCGGGTCAAAGCAGTCGAACCGTGACGTCATAATTAATATTATATAATTAAAAAATATAATTATAAATTATAAATAAATAAAAATATATATAAATAATCAAATAAAAATAAAAATTGTTGCATAGTATTTATTAATAATATTTAATAAAGTCATAATTGATATTGATAAAAAAAAAAAAAAAAGTCACTTATTTCAAAGAAATTAAATTTTTTAAACATTCCCTCCAAATAAATTGATTGAATGCTAGATTTAATTTTGGAGGGAAATGAAATTTTCAACTCTCCCTCCAATCAATATGTTTCAAATAATTTGATTGAATCCCACATAGAATTTTATAGGTTCTCTTTGAAAAATCTTTTCCTATAAATAGGAATAGACTTTCATAATCTTCTCAAGGTTTCAATGAGACTCTTTCTTATGAGAAAAGACTCTTGAAATAAAAAATTTTAGTCAAAATTTTGAAATATATTTATATATATATATATATAAATATATAAGAAAGAAAGAAAAGAAAGAAAGAAAATTAAAAAAAAAAAAGTAAAACCCAAAAAAAAAAAAAAGACAGGCCGGTTTTGGCCGGTTCGACCACTGGGTCACCGGTTTTTCCCGGTTTTGGCCCCAATCTGGGTTTAGGGGGTTGACCGGACCGGAACAAGGCCCAGTTCCCGGTTTAACCGGTCCGGTTCGGGTTTGAAAACAATGGTTTGGCATTCGCACTTATCTCAAGTTAGTTTAAATCAAGTCTGAATAAGAATAAGTGGAATCACTGGCGCGAACTCACCCTATTTATTCTTAATGTATGCAGCGCCCCCGAGGCAACGTCATTAATGCTAAACACCAAAAGCCAGAGGCCGATCGGATCATTTCATGAACTAGTCCTATTCGGCTTCTGAAACTCATGCACTGGCTGGGGCAATGACAGATTTGCTAATCTGATCGGCCAAGTATCTAAACCCAATGCTGATCGATTTATGCCACAGTCATTCCATGAACTAGTCCTATTTGGCTTCTGAAGCTCATGCACTGGCTGGGGCAAGGGCAGATTTGCTAATCTGATCGGCCAAGTATCTAAACTCAATGCTGATCAATTTATGCTACAGCCATTCCATGAACTAGTCCTATTTGGCTTCTAAAGCTCATGCACTGGCTGGGGCAAGGGCAGATTTATTAATCTGATCGGCCAAGTATCTAAACCCAATGCCAATCGATTTATGCCGCAGCCATTCCATGAACTAGTCCTATTCGGCTTCTGAAACTCATGCACTAGCTGGGGCAAGGGCAGATTTACTAATCTGATCGGCCAAGTATCTAAACCCAATGCCGATCGATTTATGCCGCAGCCATTCCATAAACTAGTCCTATTTAGATTCTGAAGCTCATGCACTGGCTGGGGCAAGTGCAGATTTATTAATCTGATAGGCCAACTATCTAAACCCAATGCCAATCGATTTATGCCGCGGCCATTCCCTGAACTAGTCTTATTCAGCTTCTGAAGCTCATGCACTGGCTGGGGCAAGTGCAGATTTATTAATCTGATTGGCCAAGTATCTAAACCCAATGCCGATCGATTTATGTCACAGCCATTCTATGAACTAGTCCTATTCGGCTTCTGAAACTCATGCACTGGCTGGGGCAAGAGCAGATTTATTAATCTGATCGGCCAAGTATCTAAACCCAATGCCGATCGATTTATGCCGCAGCCATTCCATGAACTAGTCCTATTCGGCTTCTGAAGCTCATGCACTGGCTGGGACAAGGGCAGATTTATTAATCTGATCGGCCAAGTATCTAAACCCAATGCCGATCGATTTATGCCACAGCCATTCCATGAACTAGTCCTATTCGGCCAAGTACCTAAACCGAATGCCGATCGATTTATGCCACGGCCATTCCATGAATTATGATACTTGGTATTAAAAACAAAATGTAGCCATTTTACAATTGAAAACAATACCATTCATCAATAACAAATTTAGCACAAATAATAGCAAAGTAAAGAGGAAATTTTCATTAGTAAATTGGGCACAAATTGTAGCCATTTTACATATGAAAACTACTAAACAAAAAGCTACAAGTTTGCATGAAAATGCCTAGCAAAAAACTATGACTGTATCAATACATGAAACTACTAAACGAAAAGCTGTAAAAATGCATTCGAAATCCTAAAACAAAAACAAGTGTCGCCCAAATTAGTCCTCAGAGTCAGACTCTAGCGGCTCAACATCCACTTGCTCATATGGAATTAGCATAGCCAATGTCACATCAGCAGTAGCAAGGGCTTTGAGCCAGCCGTGTTTGAATCCCCGATTTTCAAATTTGGGGACTTCTTCCACATAGTCGATGAAAGTAGCACTTTTCCCAGCCTCGAATGCCTTGGAAGCCTCCGAGTCGGCTGCTTCCTTCGCCTTCTTTATTTCTTCCAACTCAGCCTCCAGTTTGGAGATCACCTCTTCAGCCAACTTGAGCGCGTCTTCGCTCGCATCCGCCCTCTTCTCAGCGGCCGATCTCAGTTGATTCACGTTATGCGCCCTCTCCATCTTGGCCTCGGCCCTGGCGCTTTCCATTTTCGCCCTCGCCGCCTCGAAGTCGGCCCTGCTCCTTTGGCCCTCTACTTCTGTTTGTAAACGACCAAGTCGTTCGACGGCGTCATGCTGGCGACGACCTATCTCTGCTATTCTCCCGACCGTCTGCGAAATAGGAAATTAAAACCAGGAGAGGAAATTAAAACAATATTTGCATAAAAGGGAAAGACAAGGTCAAGGTATATACCAGGAGAGCCGATTGAGCGACTAGTGCTATCACCAGCAAATCCGGCTCCGCCCGAAAAACCGCCTTGTCAGCCGGCAATGAGACGTATGCTGCCATGCTGAGTGTGACGGCAGGGTCTTTAATTACCAAACCATCAGAGGAGATCGGCGTGTTCTTTATCTTCGATTGAATGACAAAAGGCACAATCACATCCGATTCCTCTAAACGAGGCCGTTTGTCGGCACGACTTTCTTCTGAACCGGCCTCGACCTCAGCAGGACGCTTGTCTGCTCTTTGCTCAGCCTCTCGATCGGATTGAACAACCACCTCGGACTCAGCCGATCGGTTTTGGCCCGTTTCCTCAATAACAGGCAAGGGGGGCTGAGATTCGGCGGCAAGTGGCACTTCAAATTGAATGGCCTCAGCTCTTCGCCGCGCGGCCAACCTTTCCGCGTTCCTCTTTTTTGCAAGTTGTGTGAGGCTTAAACCGTTAAAAACGTCGTCCAACAGGAGGTCCCCTTGGCCCGAAGTGGACGGAGGGTCGGCTGAATTGAGGCCGGCTTGCTCGAAGGCCAATTTCAAAGCTTCGTTTACTTCTGCTTCGGACTGGTTTGATTCGGCAATCTCAGCTACTTCCGCCCGCTCCGAATCGGACCCCTCGAAACCAACTTGCCACAGGTTTTTGAAGTCAGTCAAGATAAAAGCAGTAAGAAACTCTTCACCCTTCCGAATAGGGATGTTTTCTGCCGTCGACAAAGTCATATATGTCGGTTCGTAGCGAAGTAGAACGTGGGCCGCCCTCCCCTCTTTCTGAAGACTCAAATGGCCGAAGTATTTGAGCGCGACTTTGATTTCCGAAAAAACGGCGCCATCGGTTGAAGTCAGGACTTTCTTCAAATCGTTTCCTGCACAAGCAAAACCATGAGGTCTCAAAAATGAAGCTTTATAAATACAACAAAAAAATAAACACAAGAAGCTATACGGCCACCTGGTTCGCCCTTCCGTTTAGGAATATGATCAAGGCGATCCTCGCCTTCGCCGAATTCCCAATTGCCTCGGACAACAACCATAACGTCATCAACTCGCTTTCCAGAGTTGGAGAGCATAATCACTAGTTGATGGTCGGTGTCCTTAGCCCTAAGGAAATAGCATCCATGCCGACTAGAAGACTACACCAAGGCGTAACAGTGCTGAATAGCAGGTATGCCGAGGTTAATCCTAAGGCGACGGTTTAGCTCTATAATCCCCATTACGATTCTAAAAAAATTGACATTGGGTTGAGAGGGGATTAGACCACAATGGCGAAGGACAGCCCTAAGGAATGGATGAAGCGGGAAATGGATTCCAGCCTCTACAATCGATAAGAGAGGGAAAACGATTGTGCTTTCATCGTCCCTCTCCATATCGAGAGTGCCGTCTGTCACAAGTGACAAACGGACATCATCAGGGATATAAAAATGGCGTCGAAAACTAGAAATTCAATCCACAGAGAGGAAGTCTTTCAGATGCTTTGCCATTTCGATCAGCTTATAGGAGTGTGCTAAACTAAGGGCAAACCAGGAAAAATGACTCAAAGCAGAGAGGAATGAGACTTACAAGAGACGGAGAAGACAATGGAGGACGAATGGAAGTTGTAGAGACGAGTCGGAAGGCAATTCAAAAACTTTAAGCGTCCAAAATGTGCATGTTCGAAAAGACAACAAGATTTTCAATCATAATAAATGGAGGCATACGAAGGGGCGGAAAGTTGAAATGATAACCGAGAGGCATGTGCTCTGACGTCCGCGTTGAAATGAGGTTAGCCGCCGAATTTCAGCTCTGACCTTTCGAAGTTCAAAACCAAACACTCCAGCTAACTGTCGTAAGTGAAGTGCTTGGGGGGCAATTGTGGGTGCCGAATATTGGGAGTCATAAAGAGGCCGAATGGTTGGACTTGGGTCGAAACATATATATTTCATTCAACCCCGTCCCGCAATTTAAATCCTACCCTATTCGGCCAGATAGCCGATTGAGTAAGGGGCCGAGTAAGAAGCGGTTTGCTGCAAACAAAGCCGAATAAATAATTATACGGCAAATTGAAAGCGGGCCCAGTCCCAAGGCCCAAGAAAGAGGGCAATATAAATACAGGATCATCAGTCAAAAGAAGGTATGTGAGAATCATTATGCTTAACTTAAAATACAAGTAATCCAGAGAATAGAGACTGACTTACCCGTTAGAGTGCTAATTCCAGCACCCCCGACTGGAATGTTTATTCCTTTTCAGGTGACTAACTGAGGATCACGGGCGTCCTCCAAGATCAGAAGAGTATTTCCAAACCACTTTCCTACAAATTATGATATTACAGTTCAATTTCAATTGATTCAAATGGTTGAATTAATGACACTTGACTAAGTCCTTTTTTCTGATTTGCTTAACAATTCAAATTTGGAAACACAAAAATTATAAACAAGAGAATAAAAAATAAAACTTAAGTGTTTTTGAAATAAAATATTTTATATTATTTATCAATTGACATTTCTCATTAATAGCTATCGAGTTGGAGCACCACACAAATTTACCCAAAACCACTAAATAACTACCTCAAAATTCTTGTATAGACTTCAAAGTAAGAAGTCACTACCAGCAGAGTCAAGCCCAGAGCTCAAAGCCTACGTGGGCTTTTTCAGTTGGGCTTTTCATTATCTACTCGGGCTTAACAGATTCACTGTTTAACAATGGCCCGTCTGAATATGGAGCAAAATAAACCCCAATAACTTGGGCTTCTCTTGCCCCATGAAGTTTGAATGGCTTCTCTTGGCCCAATAACTTGGGCTTTTCATTATCTACTCGGGCTTAAAAGATTCACTGTTCAACAATGGCCCGTCTGAATGTGGAGCAAAATAAACCTCAATAACTTGGGCTTCTCTTGCCCCATGAAGTTTGTATCAAATACGGAAATAAAATAAAATAAGTCAACAAATCTGATGATAATTTGGTCATAATTAATTAGAAGATCAACAATTCCAAATATAATTTTTAGTGCTTTTTCCTTTTATGAAGTCAATTTTTTTTAATAGCACTCAGTTGTCGATCCATATTACTTAATCATATCTTGATTTTAATTGTCTCATTGTTTTTATTATATTTTATTTTTTTGGATGAGTCAGAACACGATAAGAGGAGAATGGGAAAGGGAGGTGGACTAATTTAAGATTTTTTTGTGAGTCCTAGCTGATATATTGATTAGTACTTGCATCATCATGAGAATTGAATCGTGAATGATGATGTCTATTACTAATATAAGAAAAAAAAATACACAATTTCACTTTTTAGATTTAATGTTGTGTAAATGATATAATTAGTTAATGATTAAAGAATATATAAGAGATAATGTTGTCTTTAATAATCTAATTGATTTTCACATCAATGAACTTAAAAATTGAGTCTAATTTTTTATCTTGAATAACAATACTCTTTTTTTTTCTTTTTTTTTTCTTCTTTTGAACGGGGTAAAATCCATTAAAGAAAAGCTAAATGACACGTACAACGGACTCTATGCCAACATGAATAGAGGTTGCTCTAAACAAAGGAAAAATGAGCAAAGAGGCACACAGGCAAAGCCAAAATAGTATTAAAGATATGATCATAGAAGATCCTAACCTATACTATAACGTAGAAGATCCTAACCTGTACAATAATTTATATTAAAAAATTAATTTTTTAATTTTTTAACTAAAAAATTCACTTGTCAAATGAGGCTTTCGTGTGATTTGGACTACCCTCAGCATAAATGTAGCCCACAAGCATCACTTTTATTTCTTTCTGTTTTTTTCTTCTTTTTTTTTTTTTTTTTGAAATGTTATAAACCTCAAAAAAACTATTAAAAAAACAAAAAATCAATATGAGATTCAGATTCGACATAGGACCAATCATACAAGAATCAAATAGCGGCCATTCCGTATCTGATATAATTCATGGATTATGTTCTGGGTTCTTGTATCATGGATAAGTTTAAGAATAGATCAAATTAAAAACATGGTCATTAATAGTATGATCTTTTTGTTGAATATACTAGTAATAAAAGGGGACAAAAAATCTACTTCAATCATAAAACTGATTCACCTCAATCATTCTCGATCGCCAAGTCAGTCAAAAAAGTGATTTTATAGATTGAACTCAATCATCTTATTACACTATTCAACGAATCAAGCCTGAGGTTCACATTTAGATTTAGACAACATAATCAACAACAATTACTTTGAAACAAAGATATGGGAAATGATGTTCATTGTCTCCCTAAAGATTCTCTCTCTCTCTCTCTCTCTCTCATCAAGGTTTGACTGTATGTTGATGCAGTTTTGGGGTCTGAAGAAACAATTCCCACTGCTGCAGCATGAAAGCAGCAGTTTGGAGGTTTAGAACATGAGCCTCACATGGGTACATGTGTATACTTGTAAGCGATGTAGAACATACACGGACATGTGACACAATACGAACATATTAATACTTCAATTTTTAAAAAATACAAGAAAGAATATATTTGAAACGAGTTTGTCCTACTTGGGCATGTGCCACTTGTAAGGATCTATAACTTTGTTTGATGTAATTTCTTGCAAACTAAAAAGTGATATTAAAAGCAGATTTTTAATTTGTGTAATTTATTTTTGTCTCATATATTGCAAAGGGAACGTACATCAAACCCTCTGTTACAAATTTTTTAAATTAAAATAAAATAAAATTTTAAGCTAATAGAAAACAATGGAGTCTAGTATGGACATGTTTGCTAGATTAGGCTTATTAACAAACCAGCTACAAGTCTTTGACTATGAAGTAAACTAGTACTTGCTTTGGAGCAAAAGTTTGGAACCATGTGGTTGAAAAATCACTGGTGGGGTGATAGCATAATACAGGCATTTGATTCATTTTTATGAATATTATAACAGTAAAGTTAGGTGCATAAAAAAATTACATTAATGTGTACAAAAAAGGGGGAAAAAAAAGAAAAAAGAAATGTGTGGCCTAAATTCAGTTTGGCTATTACAAATCTAGGTCACACATTTTATTTTTTGTGCACATGTATATGGTTAATTCCTTATTTTCTGTTGACTTTGTTAGCTCTTGGACACAAGATTTGGGAGGGCAAATTAAGGAGTTTGGAGCTGAAATTTTTACTCAGGTGAATTTCAGGGATGAGGATTCTCATTCCCAAGTTTAGTGAATTTTTCATAAGTGATTTTTTTTTTTTTTTAATTCATTATGACTCCTCGAAGAAAATCATGTTTCCTTCTAATGGATTTTAGATGACTCAAGAATATTATCCTAGACTAAAATGCGGCCGAACTAGGCATCCCAAGGGGGTTTAGCTCTAAGAATAGGAAGAAATGTTTTTGTTGTGGATGTGCAATCATTAACCCAACATTACATACAAAATTAATGACTAACAAAAAGATAATTTGTTAATCATTGAAAAGGAACATTAACATGGAGCCTATGCCATATGCCTACTTCAAAAGCATTGTTATTTATTTATTTTTTGGATCAACAAATTCAAAAGGCATTGTTATAATGGGCCCCGTAACTTTCAAAATTAAACTAAAGATAGAAACCGAAAAGGGTACACGACACGACCGAGTACGACAAATTACGCTAAACGATGCAAAATCTTAGTGAAACTAACTTAATTATGATTATGTATTAATCCACCCCATGTTCCTAGATTCCATCTCTTCATTTCTTCAATTGTCTTTTCTTTTTCTTTTTTTTTCTTTTTTTTTTATATTTGTTGTTGATTATCTGCAATATGATGTGATTGGGCAGTTTGTAATCATAGTTTTAAATTGTTATTAGAAAATTTGACTGGTAAAATGTCTACTAACCACTAGCAAAGATACCATCATAAAGTTTAAAAAGAATTCAGAGAAAAGAAAAAAAAAATGAGAAATGAATAATAGTTTTTAGAGTTCATGCACCCCATTTCATGAACATTGCAAACTTTAAGGGAGGCTGTTCCTCACAGTGCAATTCGATTTTATAAAACAATTCTGTTTCACAAAACAAGAAAACAAAATATATATATATATATATATATGCGTTGCTTGTTGTTGCAAATTCATAGCTAATGATTGATTCATTGCTTTCAAATTTTATTTTATTTTTTTTCCCCGAGTTTTGGTTCATCCATAGAAGTGTATTGAGTGTCACTAGCAGTAATCTGCCCATTTTTCTTGGAAAATCTAGAAATGTGAGAAAATTGTCCATCTGAGTAGAGATGTAGGTATATGCTAGGGAGAGAATCACTGATTTGGGGTTTTTAGTGAGCAAGAAAATCTTTTGTTTGATCATTGAAGGTTGTCTTGGGATTTGTAATGAGCAAGAAAATCTTGTGTTTGTTCATGGAAGTGATTTTTTGGATTAATTACATTATAAGAAAATAAAAATAAAAATAAAAAAGAAAGCAATTTTGGTTTTTGTTAGAATGCATAGAGTGAGTGTTTGGGAAGTAGATTTTTTTGTAAGTTTTTTTTAGTTATAGGATATTATTAGAGAAATTTTTTTTTGTATTTGAGAAGATAATTATGTTTTTTTGTGGTTAGATGTGATGTTTGTGAGAGAAAAAATAAAATAATTATGAAATTTGATGTGATATTTTGTTTGGATTTATTTTTATTTTTTGAGTTTTATAACCAATTTATCTTTTAATGAAAAAAATCAAAAAAAAATCCTTCTCAAACATAGTCATAACCAAACCTACAAGCCAATTATTCTTAAGTTTTGCAACATTTAACTCAACACACTAATATGATTCTCATGGATCGGGTGAAGTTGACCTGATCCACTTTGGTCAACTAAGTTATAGATGAGATTGGCTTCATCTTTTTATTTTTGTGTGTAGATTCATGGGTTGGAAGCTCATTTTATTTTTTTATATTTCCAAACTATTGATACGGAAATATGTTTCAAGTGAGAAAATTAACAAATTTAAAATGGGCTATGCTTGAGACTCCCAGTCTCCAAACACCCCCACCACCCCACACACACGTGGAGCTTGGTCATTAGATAAAAAAGAAAACAAAAACAAAAACAGACCAATCACACCCTACTGGGGCCCGAGGGTCACCCCAGTGGGGGTGTGAGGCATTAACCATTTAAAACATGCCCAAATGTACTGATTGAAGATTTGTTGTAAGGAAGGAAATCTTTTATTTGTGAATACACAAGTTAGTTATCTAAATTTGAAGTCAAAAAGAAAATCTCGTGCGTTCATATTTATAGAAAGTTTTGTTCATATTGTAAAAGTAAGTTTACGTGCACATAATTAAATTAAAAAATTGATCAAAGTTGTGCATGTAAGCACGATAAGACTCACCTCCAATAAAGATATTACAAATGAGAATATCTCTGACGGGTCTCACTCTACCGACATATATATTCTTTATATTTTTTTGTAATTTAATTATGTGTATGTTGATTTATTCTTGCCGCAATTGATCAATAATTTGAGTGGGTATAAATTATTTTTCCTAGGATTTTGTTTTGTCTCTGAGCACATAACAAAAACCTGCAATCTAGTATTCGTTCATGTACTGAGACATGCAGTTTGAACAAGGTGAGGCATGAAGCACAAGTTCAGGCATTTACACTCTTCATTAAAAGTCTTGAATTCTTTAATGATTACCTTTTAATTTTATCTTGCAAGTTAAGTTAGCAATGTTCCTAGTGCATGTGATGATTGTCTCCATAAATTTATCAGAGATCCGATTTCTCTATCATGATTTTTTTTTATCACGGCCTAGCAAAACAAGTAAGTACGTATCCCCTTCGACTCATTTTATTAGTCCGTTATCTTATTTTTATTTTTTTAAAATTATTCCTTATAAATAAATTTAAAAATAAAAATAAAAGAGTAATTTTGGAATTATACTTTAAAATTTGAATTCAAGTATAATCTAACAATTTGACTTAAAATTAAGTCGACTGACATTAAAGTCATACATCTTAAAAAAACATAATTTTATTTTAACTTTAAATAAATACAGTTAAATTACTACAACGAAACTATTGCTGAGATTATGATCCTAGACCACCCATTTGCCTCACAAATAATTTGAAGTCATGGCACCATTACAAAGGACCAGACATCTTTCGTTTGGTTTAAGGGAATCAAATAATTTTCTAATTTCTTTTTTAATGCACGAATACCAAAGCCAGACTTGATTATTAAAAAAAATTGTTAACAAGTGTCTTATTAAATAATAAAATTTTAAATGCTTGTATGTATGCATAATGTATGTATATTATTCAATTATCTACTAGACAATCGAATACAAGACACCTTTACAAAGATTTTTTTTTATTTTTTTTTTTAAATATTAGAAAATAATTTGTTATACAATTTCTCTTTTTTACAACAAAATCAAATTTACCATGATCAAGCACAAGCATTGCAAGAAAAAATGAAATTTGAAAATTAAAAGTCATACATTAATAAGTGGCTAGGAAGGGAATAACTGTAATAATAATTTATAATAAAATTTCGTATTATTATAATAATCTGTATTATTTAATAATTAATTTACCATTCTCTCTCAAGTTCCAAAAAAACAAAAATGATAATGATAATTTATTAGAGAGAGAGCGCGGGTAAGACTCTTGGTCGCAACGACCGGAGACAACAACACTTACAAAGTGCCGACCGACACGTGTGCAAACAACGGAAAGCAAACCATTTTTATTATTTATATATTTTTTTAAAAAACGTAGTTGAGATTTTTAGGCCTTGTTTGGGAAGACTAAATAAGTGCACTTTTTGTCTTTTTTGACAAAAAAAGTGAGGTTGAAAATATGGATGTTTGGGTTAACTTTTGACTTTTTATGGAAAGATGTGTAATAAAAAATTGTAAAAATTAATTTTTAGAGGAAAATTTGAATTGGGAGTTGTGCAGCCGTAATTGTTGACTTTTGGTGAATAGTATTAACTTTTTAACTTTTTGAGTAACTTTTTGGCTTTTTGGATTATTTGGGATATCCCAAACTTAGCCTTATTTTAATTTTGAATATTTTTTAAACTTCTTATATCCTTCTAGATTAGAAGCCTTTGAAAAGTGAAAAAGGTTGACACAAACTTTTTAAAAAGGAATTTTTAATTTAAGATTTCCGATATTAGAATTTTATAAGATAAATAAAATACACAATTTTTATAGAAGTTAAAATTTCTTAACATTTTCACAGAAAAATTCCTTTTTATTGAGAAATTTATAACTCTTTCTAGTGAAACTTTTTTTTTTAGAAAAATTGTAGCTCTTCAAAGAGAAATTTCTCTATGACGAGTTAAAACTTTTCTAATAATATTATTGAGAGACTTTAGTTAAATTAGTTATTGAAAAAATATATCAAATCTCTCTTACTACTCAAAATTTAAAAAGGATGTTTCACTATTTTTTTATTCTAAAAAGTCACTAAAAAATGAAAGAAAAAATATCTATTTTTTAACTCTTTTTAGCAGTTGTCAAACAGATTCTAAAATTATTGCTGAAAAAACGGATACGTTTGTATAAATTCTAAAAAAAATTGAGTGAATTTTTAAAATTTTATTCACAATTAGTTAAAAAAAAAAAAAAAAAAATTTTGTGAAGGCCCATAAATAAACTTACTTTTCTTTTTTTGAAAAAATTGAAAATGATTGGTTCTTTCATTAAATATTTACAAATTTATTAAAATTTTATAAATTTAATTATTAAAATTGATAACATTTTCCATTGATTTGATTTTTTTTTAAACATAAGAAAATTAACTAAAAAAACTAAAACCAAAACATAGTCTGAAGTAATATGGGCCCTCACAAAATAAATAATATGGGCCCCGCTTCACCAGACTGGTACCATGTGTGTGGGTCATGTGATAGACACTACCCCACCTTATAATGTTCCGTCTCTATCCTCTCCTACTTCATTCTTCTTTCAAAATTTTATTTTTAGTTTTATTTTTGTTTTTTCTATAGAAAAATAAAAGCAATTATGAAAAATGGACAAACACAGTGAGAATAGCTGTTTTCAATTACATAATGTCATTACACTTTATATTTATTTTGATATTTTACTTTTAACTTTTAGCCTTTTCAATATAGGTCAATGTAAGCCTTCTTTTTATATAGTGTCATTTTGGGAACATGGTAAAAAGTCACATTTTTTGACATGGCTGCCAAAAACGCCAAAAAAATCATTTGGCAAGTGCTAAAAACGCAGTCCTAAAATTACAAATTAGGGCCTATGAAAAACAAATAAAAAAATAACTCTCTTATGTTGGGTAAGAGTATTTTGGTCATTTTAATTTGATTTGATACCATAAATAAATATTAAACTAAAAAGTAAAAAGTCAGTTTTTTACCAACTTCCCAAATCACTTTAAAAAAAACCAAAAAACTTGGTAAAAAGTCAAAAGTCAACTTTTTACCAACTTCCCAAAACAACCCATAAAAGATACTAGCCTATCACCCGTGCTATGTACGATATAATTATAGATATTTATATTTATTTTAAATTTTTGTAATATATGAATTATGTTTTTAAGATTTTTATAAAAATAATTTAACAATCTTATCACTAACCATAGTATATGAGAGAAGTTAAAAAGGATATTGCAGTAACTATACACAGATTGTATCTATAATTATTTGTATGAGAGGATTTTAAATACTGATCAAGGGATTTTGATCAAATCAATAAATGCATATATGTGGAAAGACATGTGGATTGAAAAAAGTTAATAAATGCTGATCAGAGGATTTTAACCAAATTAATAAATGCTGAGTTTTTTTTTTACTAAAAAATTTAGAAAATTCAGATTGGGATATTGAAACTCTCACAGACCTTATGGGTTAAAAACCCATTTTTACTTAATATATAGTATAGAAGTTATAAAGAAGTGAAGGGTTTGTTTGAATCCGTGAGACTCATCATATGTATGTTTTAATTATTGGAACTATTTATTTTGTCAAACATATCATATATTATATTTTGCTTACTATTTATATATCATTAATATATTGATTTATCGAGTTTTACTTGTTATATAAACACAATATAATAAAAAATATGATGTTTAATACTCTCTCCGTCTTAAAAATATTATTCCTTTATTTTATTTTTCATTATTTTAAAATATTAGTCATTTTTTGAAAATAAATGACTAAAATAATATAAATTTTTTATTTTGTCATTCTTTTAATTTCATACACAAAAAGTATAATTTTGACCATTGATATTCTAAAGAAAATGTCAAAGGGTAGTTTTGAAAAGTTATTATTTTTAAAGTGTAATAATTATACTATCAAAAAAATATTAAATTCCTTAAAAGAGATTAATATTTTAAAGTAGAAGGAGTAATATTTTTTTATATCAATTTTTCATTTCACATTGAATTTTCATAGTGGTTAAAATTCTCAACATAGGTATTGGGTGTGGAGTTTTATTCCATAGAGATTGGCAAATAACAATTTTTAAAAGATACAACAGATCTAGCACAAATTTTGAGAAGGGAATACTCGTGCAAATATTTTTGACTTAACCACAAGAGCTTTCAGCGTTTTGATTTAAATACTTTTTATTCAAAGAAAATGTGATTTGTTAATTTCAAAGTATTTGTGAGTACCCTATCTTGATTTAAATTTAATAACATATTATCACTTGCTAAAGAAAAAAATAAGAGATAGTTTTAATCGCTATACAACTCCAAAAAGAAAAAAATAATTCCACTCCAAATGAATTGGATGGTCTAGTTCGGGTTGCAGGGTTACAAGTCCTATTTTGATGATTTATTCTATCATTTTTTAAATGGTGAATTATATTAACAGTCCCTATAATTTGAAATTTATATCGCTTTGTGATACGTTTGACCTTAATTTTTGAATTTTGTTTCAAATAAGGATAATTGAAAATATTGTTACTCCATTTGAAAGGCAAAGTCATTATATAACTTATTTTGTATTGGTTAACTTATATGTTGTTTAAAATATAATGGGTTTTTTCTTAATGAATAATATTGAAACTTTTTTGGTTATAAAATTCTATTTGGTTTGGTTTTCAGAATCTATTTTAAGAAATTTTTTTCTAAGAAATTAAAAATTAAATTGGTGAAAAAAATTAAAAATACATTATTTTTATATAATTTTATCTTTTAGGAGGGTAGAAATAATTTTTTTAATATTTATTTTCATTAAATTAATTTTTATTTTTTCAAAAGTCAAACATAGAGAAAATTTTGATTTCATTATTAAATCAATCCATTATATCAAAAAAATTCAGAACTAAATACGTTTCATGTATTAAACATATCAATTATAGATTAAAAGTCTAATAACCATCCATTACATGATAATCATTCAAAAATATCTGTTAACAACAAACACAACCATCTAGTACATGACAATTATTCAAAAATATCAACAAAAATATCATCATGCAAACATATACTAAAAATTAATTTGCTAAAAAATAAAAAAATAAAAAATTATCATTTTTATATAACTTTATATTTGGTGAGTAGAAATGATTTTTAAAATTTTAGAAATATTTTTTGACATTTATTTTTGTCAAACTAATTTATATTTTATAAAATAAATAACTTTGTCCTTGAAATAAGGTAACAATATCTCCAATTATCTTTATTTGGAACTAGATTCAAAATTTAAAGTCAAATGTATCACAATTAAAAAGTCAGAGACCAAAGTGACAAACCCCAAATTACAAGGACCGTTAATATAATTCTCCATTTTTAAAATTTCACGATGTGTTTGAAATTAACTTTTTTTAGTAACTTTTTTATTGATTTTTTTTTTTTTTCATTCTTAGTGAATTTTATTTTTTAAAAAGTTATCAAAAAACTTTATGCTTTTAGGTTCTACCCTTAACAGACCAAAAAAAATTTTTTAAAAATTTAAAAATATATTTTTTGGATTTTTTTTAAAAAATTTTTAAAATCCTTTTACACTAGATAAACTTAAAATTAAAAAATTAAAAAAAAAATTGACATAATTTTTTTTTTAAAAAAAAAAGATCACTAAAAACAAAAAATATATATATAATTTTTTAGCTGGATTCCAAACTCACCCTCAGTGTAGATCATGCATAAAATTATAATTTTATTAATTTTGTCTATAAAAAAAATAAAGTTTACTTTCAAAATAATACTTACAGTCTATTTTTGTTAATGAAAAAGTAGAAACAAAGAAATGAAGTATGAGCCTTTTTTTTCTCTCGTTTTTTTTAACCCTTTGAAAAATTCAACATCCAATAACACAACCAAAAATAAGAGAGTGAAAAATAAGAATAAATTACAAATACACAGTTGAAGTTTGCTTAAAGTATAAATTATCTTTTATGATTTAAAAAATTACAAATACCTCCTTGTTAGTATTTTTTTTATTTAACAGAATTAACTAAAAAAATAAAATTCATAATTGCTCTCCTATACAATAATAAAATTACCTAAATTCGTAATTGAAACATATTTCTAACATCATTAAAAACTGTCACTTGACTTAATAATTTATTAATAAAATGAGCAATTTGTTATGAAATTAGAAACCTCAAGGGATGAAATATAATTTTTAAAACTACAAGAGGTGATTCATATTTTAATCAAATTTTAAGATGTGTATTTATAATTTATCCTAAAAATAAATAAAATTTGATAGAGTTTGAAATTAAAAGTCCAAACACGACCTAAAGCAAAAGAGGTTGTCATCATATGCAGCCAATTTTAGGACATGGAATTGATCAGAACAGAAACGCGCATGGGGCATCTCCCCCGGATTGGCAATCTTTCATTGCAAGACAAATGCTTTAATATTATATTTCTTAAATATATATATATATATATTTTGTTTCTGTTTATAATTTATTTAGCACAAATAACTTAAACGGATTAATTAAAAAAATTAATTATCTACAAATTTGAGAGAGGATTGCTTTTAATTTGTACATTTTAATTATCAATTTTTAACTTAAAATAAATTACACTAAACAAGCTTAATATACATTTTTATGAACTGCACACAATTTTAGATCAATAAAAAATTATAATTTATATGCACACTTCTGTTAGGGGAACCTCTAATTTGTTGTCGGGAACCTCTAACTTGTTATCGGTTCATTGGATTGGTGGATTAAAAAAATCAATCATCATCCATCTACTGGATTGGCCGATGCTGATTGAGTGGATTGGGAAATTGACAAATAGATGCAAATCGGTTTAGCAGCTTAAATTTTTATAAATTTTGAACATAATACAACAATTTATCAACATTTTTTTTATTTTATTTATAATAATCCAACTTAACATAACCAAAACATTATCAAATAAATTGTCAAATACCAATAATAAATACATATAAGAAGACCATGCATTATCAAAACTATTTATTACTTTTTGTTATTCAAAAACTATTTAATTTAATTTTTTAAAAAATGACAAAATTAAGTCTTATATTTTTCATACAAAAATATCAAATATCAAAACTTGCCATTTAATAAAAGGATTTTCAAATTGAAAATAAATTAAAAATATAACAGAATATCTAAATTATTTTTCAATTGAAAATACAAACAAAATATCTAAACAAATTGAAAATACAAAATCTTACAAATTACTAAGCGTACTCGCGATTTGACTGTTTGATTGCAGCTAAAAGAATCTCAAATCCGTCATCCGTCTAAAACTAGGCAGATTGAAAAAAAATCAATACATAACTGTCCACTCATCATCACATATCAATTCAAAATGAGACAAATCAATTCAGTTCAGTCAGTTTAAACGGATCGAAATATCTACTTAAACACCCCTAATTTCTATAAATATAATACTAATCGATTTCAGTGTAACTTTTTGGTGAAGAAATTGATTTTCACCCTTCATTAACGCACTTACTACCATTTCCATAAACTATGACACAGAATGAAGGGTCCACTCACAATACATTACCAAAGAGCTCAAAATAGCAACCATTAAAAGTATGGGTATTCTGATCTGTCACACACTACTCCTACTCCTCTCTGGACTGGTGGGTCATTCTTTACATTGGTGGATTGATCAAAATGGGCTTTTAAAACGTAAAGAGAAATTGTTAGGGGTCACATCCATTTTTACCCCCCACAATTGTATACAAAAATAGACCCAATGACACAAATTTTACTGGCAGTGGGTGGGGTTGGGAGGGTGAATTTATTAGAGAGGATAAGCAAACAAAAGAGTAACACACAGGTACTCCTTGCTTTTTAGCTCAAACCTTATCCATGCAAAACTCTCCCACCAAAAGCTGTGTACTACTACTGCACCCACCCAGAGAGAGAGAGAGAGAGAGAGAGATGTGTGTAGTGTCAGTTCAGTGGCAAATCTATGGTGAGTAGCCTCTCTAGGGCAGGTGAAACTTTTTACCCCTGAACAGAGCTTGGTAACTTGAAATTGGCCCTCTTAATTCTCTTAATGTCTAAAATGACGTTATTTTGGGTATTTTTTTTTTTTTTTTTTTTTTTTTTCTTTTTCGTTCGACCTGTGCAGGGGAGGGGGAGGAGAGGAAGAGGGAGAGAAAGAGGTCGTCGTCGCCGTCGTCTCCGATCCGTCGCAGATCCGTCGCCGTCGTCTCCGATCCGTCGCAGATCTGTCGCCGATCGCCGCGCCTCCGCCTCTGTCGCCGATCGCCCCCCGCCTCCGCCTCCAGCCCATTTTTTAGGCCCCCTCCAGTCCCCCTCCCCTTTCCCCTTTCCCCTTTCCCCTTTCCCCTCCCCTCCCCCCTCCGTCTTCTTCTTCCTTCTGCTGAAAAAAATAAAAATAAAAATAAATAAAATAAAATAAAAAATAGGGAGATTCGAGAGAGCTCGTTTTCGAGCTCCCTAGCACGGTCCTTTTACCCCCTCTTTAAATTAAGGGTGAATTACAAATAGAGTTGTTTTTATGGAGATTCTAAAATTATTAAAAAATATTATTTTAATTTTTTGAATTATAAAAATTTATAAATAAATTTTTAAATTATTGAGAAGCATTATTTTGTTATCTAAATTATAAAAGTGTATATATGAATCTCCTAGACTATTGATGTGTTTTACTTTGACTCATTCTATTAGGGAGTCTAATTGTAATATTTTTATGCACGATTAAGTCTACTTTGCAGTGCCAACGTAGTTGGGATCGCTTAGTCATACTATGATACTCTTTGCACTCACATAATCTTTTGATGTATATCTCATGTCTTGTAGTTTGATGTTCATCAACAAAGTTCTTTTTGCTGATCAAAATAAAAAGAAGAAAAAAAATTATTTGTACGTTTTTTATAAGTTAAGAGGTAAAGTAATATTTCTCAATAGTTTATGGGATTAAGGTTTTGAAAACCGGACTGGACATTGAACTGGTCAACCCGGAGCCGGTTTGCCGAGTCAATGAAATTGAAAATTTTGTTTTTTTAAAAAATTTCTTCTAACCTTTGTTTTTTTCTTTCCTTCTTTCTTATTATATATATATATATAAGAATATAAAAAAAAATTAATTGGAAACTCTCTTTCAAGGGTCTTCTCTTATGAGGAATCCCATTAAGAGTTTGAAATTATTGTAAAAGTCTCTACCTATTTATAAGAAAAAAATTCTTTAAAAAAAACTCAAGAAATTCATGTGAGATTCAATCAAATGTATTTGAAGAAATATTGAAATTTTTATAGCCCTCCAAAATTTTTGTCATTCTTGCAATCAAATTATTTGAATTAAAATCATATAGAAAGAATATTGAATATTTGATTTCCTTTTTCAAAATTAAAATTAATAATATTTTAAAATATTTTATTATATTTTCACTAAGGAGAAATATTTAAGATAATTTAATATTTTAAATTTATAATTTTATTAAATATATTTTTATTTAAATATAATTTTAATATATTTATTACGTCACTGTTCGATTCTGGTTGAACCGGTGACCTGTCTACCTGATCACTTTTTCAGTTCGTTTACCGGTCTGATTTTTAAAACATGGTATGGGATCTTCATATAAATAACTCTTATAAATACACTCTTTGATTTACTTAGGTTATGTTTGACATAGGTTATTTGGGCTAAAATAGTTACAAAAAGATAAAATAAACTAAAAAGTCAATAAAATAAAATGTCACATCAAAACCATAATCATCTCTCAAAAAAGTCAAAAAAACTTATTTCAAGCGAAGTTTTTTAGTCACAGGCTAAAATAGCCAAACGAAGGCATGACATACTTTATACTTGTACTTTTAACAATTATAAATATCTCATTGTGAGAATTTATTATTTAATAAAATTAATAAAAAATTTAACTACTTTCTTATACAATAATAAAAATATTTGAATTGTTGATTGAAATATCTTTCTGATATCATTAAAAATAATTAATTGATTTGATAACAATTGGATCATTTGTCATGAAATTAGAAAATTAAACAGGCGAGATATAACATCTAAGATCACAAGAAACAATCTATACCTCAAGCAAACTCAGTCGATGTATTTAGAATTTACCTTTAAATTAACCAGCTAACACTACTAGAAAAGTGGTTTTTTGCGTCACTTCTTTTGCGACGGTCTAATAAGCGGTCACAAAAAAAAAAAGAAGATAAATTATAAGGGATAACACGGCTTTCTTTAATTAATTTTCCCCAATTTCAATTTCATAACTTTCTCTCTCTCTATGATGGAAGCTCTCAATGTGCCTTGGCTCTCTCTCGCACTCACCCATGGTCGTCATAGGTATGGCTCTCTCTCTTTCTCTCTCTCTCTCTCTCTCTCTCATTCGATTTCTCAATCTCTCTTCTCTCTTCTCTCTCTCTCTCTCTCTCTCTCTCTCTCTCTCTTAAATTGTTTCTGAATTCAGAATCTTGTAATGTACCTGTCAATTTGTTGAATTTTCAGGTGATTTCATTGCAAATTAGGGGATTTCATCGGTGTCTTGTGAGAATACAAGTAATTTTGCAATCCTCAACCTCCTCTATCACCTCTGCTTCTCTCTCTATCTGACTTAGGAAATCTAGGTTTTCAATTATTTGCAATTCTTTTTTTTCTCATCTGAAATGTTTCTATCTATTTTCAATTCTTCTCACATATACATGCATATTTATATACACACATCTGAATTCGATTATTTTTTGTTCTGCGATTCATAGCCAATTTCGCAAATTTCATAGAATTTAGGAGAGATACTGTGAGAGAGCAAAAGTTAGGGTTTGATTCATTTACTTTTTATTCTCCTCTCTCTCTCTCTTTCTCCTCTCCAACAGTTCTAGGGCTTCTTCGATCCACCCACCTGCGTGTCTGAATCGTGTCCTCGCGTGTCCAACCTCGTGTCCGACTCTGAAAAATTCTGAAAAAAGGGGGACACGCAGGGGAGAGTGTTGGACACGTGTCAACAGCGTGTCGTACGCGTGTCCGTGTTCGACACGTGTCCGACACTGATACGCAAGCCTCAGGGACGTGTCCGTGCTTCATAGCATAATCCTTATATGAGAAGGAACTGACCTAGTTAGATGATGAAAGGTTTGTTACCTTACATGACACACTATATAAACATTACACCCACTAGGATTTGAGGTACGTGATACCAGTTATATGAATCAGTGCATTCTTTTGTTACTTGTCATTGCATATTTAAGCATCGAAGTGTCTTTCGGTTGAACTCACCGGCCAGATACTTTTTATTCATGGAACCAATTAATGTGCTACATTAGTTGTTCTGTTACATTGTGTATTTTGTTGAATGAGATGAGGACATTTTTATTAGTGCTTGAAGCAATTCATGTCTTTGTATTGGCCAAATAAGATTCTCCAAGTTTTTGCTAGTTCTATATGGATTCTTGATCATGGCAAGTATGTTTGCAGACTAAGTGGAATTGAATTATCTTTCAATATTGATCATAGTTAAGAAGAAAAGCCGGTATTAGGTCTCATTTTGTCTTTCCACAACTTGGACATTTTAAGTTTAATTCCAAATTATCATCAAGGAAATTCTGATTTTCATCGGAAAAGCAAATCTATCTTGTCATAGAAAATTTAATGGTCATAACCAAGAGTTAGTCGTCTTTGGTGGAAAACAAGCACCAATTCCCCAACAACAGATGAATACTTGTTTTTGAGGTGTTTTGGTAAGTTGCTTTTGTGTCGGTTTCGAGCGAGCTTGATACTTTCAATGCGGCTTGACTTGTCCAATATGGTTAGAGAATAGTCATTGTTTAAGGTTAGTCGACAGTCTCCATTCGATCATTAAGGTGCCTTGTTTTGAAAAGAAGGTAGCTGGTGGTGGTTGTGAAGGTGGTTGTTGCCACTTGCCGATCCTTGGAGATAGTGATCGGAGGTAGTGTTTAGAGGAGGTTCTTTGGCGTGATGGCCAAAAAGATGAGGAGTGACGGATGTGGTGGTTGGTGGTGGTTAGAAGGTGAGGAAGGAATGAAAATTTATTTCCAAAACAAATTAAAACAAATTTATTTTGGTTATAAGTATTTAGAAATGTTGTAAACTGTTTACTATTTTTTTTCCCTTCTTGTCCTCCCTTTGTTCTCTTTTTTTAATTAATAATTTATTTTTATTTTTTGTTGCTATTCAAAAAGAAAAGAAAATGTTTACAATTTCTTAGAAAAATAAAAACAAATACCAAACAAGTTTTTGTTTAAAATTTTTATAAAAATAAATTGAAAACTGTAAATATAAAGATTATCAAACGGTTTCAGTTTTGATCATCGAACTTTCCAAGTCTTGTCAAGGAGGCTCTGGGTGAGGCAGCTCTGTCGGAATGGTTTATGCAGAAGGAGAGGAGCAAGCACATCCCAACACCACATCTCCAACACATCTCCAATTAGGTTTGTGCATAACATGGGTTACTGCTGGTATATACATATTGATAAGTTTTAGTTTATGTTTCTAATGATTCCTTGCATTTCCATTGTTTTTTTTTTGCACCATATCCCTTTTGTTTTTGAAATGCTTTTAAATCAGTTCAATTTTTGAATGATGAAAGCAAAAGTCTTGCTATCTAGATGAAGATGCATTTTTAGCTGATGATGAGCAGTCTTTGTAGGAAGACACTGCACTGTGTCGGTAGTATACTCTACTTCTAAATTTGCTCTAATTGGGTACTTTCACACTCTGCGTTACGAGGTATGATTACAATTTACGTAGTAATTCTTGTGGTGCAAAATGCAAATTGCACATTGTACATTCTGCAAATTTAATATAAATTGCTAATCATGTTTTTTCTTTTATTTTTGATAATTGAATGTTCATATGAAAACAACAAAAGAAGGGACATGACTATTTACACATCTTTGTATACAAAATGTTACAATTCCTACACAATCACAAGACATCCATATTATAGCTAAAACATGGATTAACATTTCAATGAATGGATAAACTCTTTGTGTTTGAGGTTCAAATGTTTGACATTGACTTTCAACTAAGATGAAAGAATTAATTGGTAGATAGTCGAGCATTGATTGGTCGTACTTGGTGGATTCTTGCTTAGCATGAAATGAAGCTAGGAATCTAATTGTTAACATATTCGATGTCTATCAACGTAATAGAAGAATCGATCAACTTGTTTGATTTGAGAATTCTAAGCATTGAAAATAGTTTATGGCATTTTCAAATGTTGTGGACAGTGCATGGAGGCATTGGTGAAGATGGTACACTCCAGTCTTTGCTACAGGCTGAAGGTGTTCCTTATACAGGTATTTCTTAGTGACATTTGGTATTGATTTCATAACTTGTGTCCATGATATGTAACTACTCATGTTTTGTTTCTTTTAAATTGAAGGTCCTGGCATAATGGCTTCTAAGACATGTATGGGCAAAGTTGCTACATCTCTTGCCGTAAACCATGTACGTACAAATATGTATGATGTCCTTGAAGACAAGTGGACTTCCTATTGTTGTTTTTTTTACTTCTCATTATGCCCATACATATCGCTTCTATTGGTTCATAATATTTATTATTGGTTCATAACAAATATTCAAATGCACGAGGACACATATAAACATTATATATCTTTGAAATCTTGGCCTCAAAAGAAAGGAAAGTTGCAATCGATCTTGGTGTGTGACTTAGAGAATATATTTTTGCTTTTTTCCTAAATGCAAATATTACTTAAATCTGCCAATATTTTTCAAAGCTGCGTTAGTAATTATTAGACAATCTTGAAATTTATTATATTTCTTCAAATTGCGTTAGTAATTACAGTCATGGGAGAATTAATTCAATGGTTCTTTTTCTATGGGCGTTGCAACTTCATGTATCTAATGGAGGCCCATCTAGATGTCCCCTTTTTTAATGTTTATACATTTCTCGTGTTCAATTGACCCATTTGATGGGACTTAAGGCTTGGCTTGGTTTGGTTTATACATTTCTCGTGTCTGAGAACTTGAGTTACCTAACATGTTGATAACTACAAGCATTTATTTGTGTGATGTACAAAAGTAGAGATTCTCTGTGGGTGCATTAATTTCATCATAAGCTTCGTGTTTTTGTTCAAAGAAGAAAAACTAGGATGTCTGCAGATATGTTTCTTTGTTTACATTTTCATTTGTGCATTGATAATGTTATGTAGTTGCTAATCTGATTGTCTTATACAATGTCTTTGGCAAGATGGTTCAGATTCTGTTTGTCATAGGCTTATTGCTTTGTTTTGCTTCCATTATGTTTTCATTTGATCTGATATATCTTCGTTCTAAGCATCAAATCTCTGTGAATGTAGCTTGCAGACTTGGGAGTTCTCACCATAACCAAGGATGTGCGGCCAAAAGGGGATCTCGAATTTGCCCATAATTGATACTTGGCGGTGACCTCAAAGCTTGATGTGATACATTATGTGTTAAGCGGCGAGATGGATGCTCTACTGGTGTTGCAAGATTATGGTAGGTTTATGTCATTCATTTGTTGTTAGTATGTGTCTTCTAGTAAATGCCCAGAACTTCATTAGCATTGTTCTGTACTACGCTTGTGATGGAAATAGTGGTGTTGTTCTATTGTCAACAAGCTTTTCTGTTTATGCAGCTGTTTAGAGGACCTTGTGGGTACAAGTGATGAATATGATTTTGATAAAAGTTATGCCAGTTCATTGATAGAGTGGAGAAACACCCGAGCAAGAAAATTGATGAGAAGATTGGCCAGTTCTGGATTGTATTTTTTTCATAAAAGAACTTTTTTCAAGTTTTTAGTTGTAATGACTTTTACATGTAGCTCAAATTTTGAGACTCAAATAGAATGTTCAATAAAACTATAATGCTATACTGTCTGAATTCTTGTCATTGTTATTCCTAGAGTGCTTAACGCTACACTTTTATTTATTTATTTATTTATTTATTTATTTATTTATTTTTATTTTTATTTTTAATTTTTTGCGACGGTAACAAGATGGTCGCCAAATATCATGTTAGTGTTTTTCTTTTTTTTTGCGACGGCAAAATAGCGGTCGCCATAAGTAGTTTAGGTGGTATAAATAATTTGCGACCGTTGTTTTGCCGTCGCAAAAAGTATTTGCCACCCCCATATTCGCGACCCCCATTTGCCGTCGCATGGGCCGTTGCAAAAAGTCTTTTGCGACTGTTTTTTATTATTTGCGACGGTTTATAGCGGTCGCAAAAAGTGTTTTTTTTAGTAGTGTAATCTGTTGAGTTCTTTTATTCTTATTATAAGGTGTGAGTTGGTAATTTGTTTATTCTAAAGTTTTTATATGTAAAATTAACAAATTTGATAATTATAAAAGAAAATCATAGTTTATTTTCAATTTTTTTTTTTTCTTTTGAAAATGAGTGTGTTAAAATCGTATTCCTATGATTATCAAACTAATCTTTTTTTCTTTTTTTTTTTCAGAAATTTAGCCTAACATCCCTCTCCAACTTTTAGTAATAAAAAAGGTCCATAATATTTCTTTTTGTAGTCTAAGGTCCCTCAGTCAAATCCTCTCTCTCCAAAACTCTTGCTCTTTCTCTCTCTACGGAGATTGTGTCATTGATCCCCAACTATAAGATTGCTCGTTGCATAGTATTGTTTCGACGCATCCAATCGAGAACACGTCTGGATCAGCTCCAACTGTAGGAAAATCACCCATCTTGTAGGAATTGTCAGCCGAGAAAACTTCCGGCCAAAAATTCTCGTCCACCTCGGAGAAGTTGTTGAACAAATCATTGTCCATAGAGGAGGTGGTGGTGGTGTTGTCAACACTGGTGGTGGTGATGGAAGAGATTTCACTGGTTGAATTTTCCGAGCTTTGAAGCCTCATTACTAGAGTTGGATAAGTCATTGTGGGTTTTTTTTTTTTTTTTTTGTGATTGATCATATTTCTGGATTTTGATGGAGTGTGGTGATTTGATTCCAACTGGATGGGCTGCTTTTGAGTCTCTTTTTCAAGTGGGTATGCCACATTTTTTATTTCATTGTCGATTTGTCCCGGTAATCTTACTGCAATGGCTGACCATTTGCAATTGAAAGATTATATAAATATTTGAATTAGTTGAATTAATATGTTAAATATTGTTATTCATAGTATTAAAAATCTATTCTCTATAAGAGCATTGAACTCTATGTCTCCAAATTTTTTATCTTAATATCTTATCACACTTTTAATCATTAAATTATACCTTAAAATCCCCGTAAATATAAATTGAGTTACAAATATGCAAACTAGAGGATTTCTCTGGACAGTAAGAAGTTCAGAGTAATTTGGAGAGAATTTTTCTAGAGAGTAAGAAGTCTAGAGAAATTTGAAATGATGGAGAAATTTGAAAGGAAGTCTAGAGAAATTTGAAAAGAAGTCCAGAGAAATTTGGAGAAAATTTTTCTAGAGAATGGGAAGTCCAGAGAAATTTGAAGGAAAGTCCAGAGAAATTTGGAAAGAATTTCTCTGGAGAGTGGGAAGTTCAGAGAAATTTGAAAGAAAGTCCAGAGAAATTTGGAAGAATTTCTCTGGAGAATAGAAAATCCAGAGAAATTTGGAGAGAAGTCCAGAGAAATTTAGAGAGAATTTCTCTGGAGAGTAGGAAGTTCAGAGAAATTCTGAAATTTCTCTGGAGATTGAAATTTCTCTAGATTGATGTGTGAGGGACCCTAGGCATTATAAAAATATTTAATGTCCTTTATGCTATAAAATCTTAATATCAGAGACCCTAAAAAAAATTCTCTTTTTTTTTGGGATCATTATAAAAGTTTAAAAATTAAATTGATTAAATCATTAAAATGAATTTCGTGATGGGCTCACAAAATCAAACAATACAGTCCAATCTTCCCTCTAAATGGCTAAATCCATTTTATTTTGTTCACTTAAATTATCTTTTTATGGTCTGTGATTCTACTTTCTTAAATTTCTTTATCCTTATTCTAATACATTCTTAATAATTATTAAATTATGTTTTAAAATTTATGTATCTTAAAATTTTTGTAAGATCTAATAATTAAAAGGGTAAATTTCACTTTATCATCTGTTTGTTTGTCTGTTTTTTTTTTTTTTTTTTTTTTGAGATCAGCAAAGAAAATTTTATTGAAAATAGAAAAGGGTACAAGAGTTGGTAAAAATTGTATAATAGCTAAAAAATATCAACAATGTTACAGACCTAAAAAAAAAACAACTCCCACAGCCTCTACTCACCTATGATTGGTCCAGAAATGAAAGAAAAAAAAAAAATACATGATTGGTCCACATTATTTTAAAGGTCATGAGGGTTCCCAACTTTGGAAGTCCCAAACATTTTTGAAAAAATATATCACAACTAAATTGACACATATTTTAGAGCCCAATCAATTGCACACCGAGATCAAAGAAAAAACTTGAAGTTGATTAGAGTCCCAGTAGAACAAAAACAAAATAACCACTTTACCACTTTGGCTAAGCTCATATTACCTCATCAATAATGATTGGTGGCCCGAAAAATCATGGCTCGAATGGCTTAAAACATCCAAAACGATGTCGTTTTGAGTATAAAACAACGTCATTTTGACACATTTGAGCCATTTGAGCCACAAAAATTCAGTCCACCAAACATTTTCCTTACCTCATTCTCATTTTGAAATAACTGCATAATTTCTTTATAATTTTATGGACTAAAATATACTATTAGACCTATTAATAATGTAATGGAAAAGATTAAAGTACCCTTATATATAAATAATTTAAGTGTGTGAGCTACATATATTTTTGTCATTTTTTGTAGGCAAAATATATTTTAACACCCTATGTTTTATTCTATATCTGATTTACTCCATTGAAATTTAAAAATGAGTATACAACTCCTTTATATTTGGTACATGTTTTACACATATTATTAAGTTGGATGAAATATTTGTTAGACAATCTTCACTGTATTTAAATAGATTAAATTCTGTTGTGTACTAAACAACAACTAGAATAAAAAGATATAAAGGAAATGAGAGAAAAATGTTTGATTACAAAAAATCAAACTAGAAATATAATTAAATAAATAAAAACAGATTTTATGTTGTTATCAAAACAAAATTAAAATCTGATTTAAATAAATAATAATAAAACAGAAAATAAATAAATAACTTACCTGATTAATATGTTGAATATTATTCTAATCAAGTCCAGTGTTTGACAATGTGTCCTTAAGACAGATTCGTCCTCTCCACGGTGCTTTCAGAATATGGACGTCTATCTCCCAGAATGAAATGATCAACTATAAACAATAGTAGCACTACAAATTTTTTGCCTAACGAACACACTAAGTGTTTATACTGTCTCATAGAATAAAATAATGCAGCAATATAAAGAGAATGTTTGCAAAATTATGAAGAACGAAAATTAGAGTTACAAAATCCAAATGAAGGTTGTCCTATTTATAGATAGATTGGTGGCTGCAGGTTTTGAATTAAACAGGTGCAAACCTATTTGAACAGGTATGAAACCCGTTTGGTTTTGAATTTCAACAGATTTGAATCTGTTGGGTTCACAATTCAAACAGATAACAAAAACGGGAAGGGCCCTGTTTGGGTGTACATCAAAAAACTGGACCAGTTTATTTCCGGTTTAATTTGAATTCTGGATTTTATTTTATCAAAAAATAAAATTAAATTCAAATATTTTTTGCCCAAAAAGATAGGTATTGGGCCGAACAAGCCCAACCCAACCACACAGGACGCACGCGTGTGTGGTGATTTTTAGGTCCAATGGGTCTAGCTTATTTTGCCCATAACCTCCATTTCTAAAACACTTGGGTACCACTTGGGGCACACCCCAAGTTCTAATCCCATGCCTTATAAACTCATTGAAAACTTCCCACCAAATTAATATGGTACAAGCCTTATTCAATCTTTTAAGGATTTTCCACCAAAACTCCATTTCCATGGAGCATACTTTGGCTTCAATTTCCCATTCACTTGGTGATGGTTTTGAGCAACCAAATATACCACGTGAATCACAACGCAGCATAGAACGCGTTATCACTTTGACCCGTGAAAATCGACGCACGGATCCCACCCAAATAATAAACCAAACTTAGAAAAAAATTCTGGTTTTACCCACATGAATGGAATTTGATGACAACGAAAATACAACAATATGCAGACTTTATCGAAAGAGTATAAGTCGAAAATATCTTGCATCAGGATAGGTAGCTTTCGGCCTTGAACCTTCCCTAGTGATAACCTATCGGACTTACTAGCTAACCAATAGACGCGATGCTTTGAATTGTTCAGTCGTTTGTATAAGCCAAGACAATAGATTTCACACAAAATATCTTCTAACACATCGTAGTTCTCACTGTTGTGTTCATTTTGGCCTTGAACGCTCCTGGTTTTCATGAGTATTTCTAGAAAATTTAGTTTATTTCATTCTCATAGAACCGGCCCCAGTTCGACACTCATATAGGTGATTCTTATTGTGAGTGTCTTCTTATACTCGTCTTGATTTTATGCCTTAATCAAGATATAAGTAATCATTAAAAGCAAAGCTTATCTTTATGCCCCTGCAGACAACATATGTTATAGATATCACTCTCACCATAGGAATGGATAGAGAAGTTTAATATCTTGGTGATTTCTGGCGAGCCATACATAACTTAGTTGTCCCTTTGAACTTAGTTCTTGGGATCTCCAGTCATATAAGTATGGTTACTATTATGACGACTCTTATGTAATAGACTTTAATTCCATCCCCTTCGATGAACTATACACTAGCTCTTTTATCAAACTTTTTGTTAACAGATCCGCAATATTCTCTTTAGATTTTATATAATCTATTGAGATTATTTCATTTGACAACAACTGCTTAACAGTATTATGTCGACGACGAATATGTCGTAACTTACCGTTATATATATGATTCTATACCCTGCCTATTGCAGATTGACTATCACAATGAATGCAAATAGCTGGCACAGGTTTTGGCCACATTGGAATGTCTTCTAAGAAGCGACAAAACCATTCTGCTTCTTTTCTTGCTTTGTCTAAAGCAATGAACTCAAATTTTATTGTGGATCGTGCAATGCAAGTTTGTTTCGTGGACTTTCAAGAAACAGCAGCGCCTCCCAGAATAAAGACATATCCACTAGTGGATTTTGAATCTTTAGTATCCGATATCCAATTGGCATCACAATAACCTTCAAGTACTGCTGGATATCGAGTAAAGTTCAAACCATGATCACGGGTGAATCTTAGATATCTAAGAACCCAAATGATCGCCTTCCAATGGTCTTCTCCGGGATTACTAGTGTACCTACTCAATTTACTGATAACATAAGCTATATCAGGACGAGTACAATTCATTAGATATATTAGGCTTCCAATGATATAGGAGTATTTTAACTGAGACACCGCATCACCTTTATTTTTCGATAAATAAAGACTAATGTCTATAGGTGTCCTAACTACATTCAAATCATCCTTGATAAATTTACCAAGAATTTTCTTAATATAATGAGATTGAGATAATGCATATCCGTCAGATATTTTAGTAATTTTCATTCCTAATATAACATCTGCGACCTCCATATCTTTCATATCAAATCTTTTATTAAGCATTTGCTTAGTTGATTTGATCATATTTTGACTGCTTCTAATAATAAGTATGTCATCCACATAAAGACAAACTATGACATATCATTGGTCAGTGTTTTTAACATAGACGCATTTGTCACATTCGTTTATCTTAAACCCATTAGTAAGCATTGCATGATCAAATTTTTCATGCCATTGCTTAGGTGCTTGTTTTAATCCATAAAGAGACTTTACAAGCTGACAAACTTTCTTTTCTTGCCCCGACACTACAAACCTTTTGGGTTGCTCCATATAAATCTCTTCATATAGATCACCATTTAAGAAAGTTGTCTTAACATCCACTTGATGTATTTCTAAATTAAATAACGCTGCTATAGAAATAAGCATGCGAATAAATATTATTCTTGTCATAGAGGAATATGTGTCAAAATAATCCAGACTTTCCTTTTGTCTGTAACCTTTAACTGCAAGTCTGCTTTATACTTGTCAATTGAACCATCTGCTTTCATTTTTCTCTTGAATATCCATTTATATCCAAGAGGTTTAGAACCTGGTGGAAGATCCACCAATTCCCACGTATGATTTTGCATAATGGATTCAATTTCATTATTAACAACCTCTTTCCACAAAGATGCTTCAGGACCTGTCATTGCTGCCTTAAAGCTTTGAGGTTCATTTTCTAACAGGTATGTCAGAAAATCTAGACCAAAGGATTTTGATGTTCTCGCTCTCTTACTTTTTCTTGGTTCATCATCAGATAAATCCTGTTGGTTTAGACCATTACTAGTCTCTTGTGTTTGATTGTCATTAGTCTCTTGACTTCGTGTACAATCATAAGTTCTTTTCTGTGAACTTAATTCCTGTCATTTTTTGTAAGGAAAGACATATTCAAAAAACATAGTATTCCTTGACTCTATAATAGTATTCACATTTATATCAGGTATTTCTGATTTATAAGTCAGAAACCGATATGCACTACTATTCTGAGCATAACCAATAAACACACAATCTATTATTTTTTGGTCCAATCTTAGTTTTTTTAGGAATAGGAACTTCAACTTTTGCCAAACACCCCCACACTTTTAAGTATTTATAGAAAGGCGGTCGACCTTTCCACAATTCATAAGAAGTACTGTTGGTTTTCTTGTAGGGTATTGTGTTAAGAACATAATTAGCAGACAATATTGCTTTCCCCCACAAGTTCAGTGGTAAGCCTGAAACTTAGTAACACGGCATTCATCATTTCTTTTAGGATTCTATTCTTCCTTTCAGCAATTCCATTTTGCTATGGAGAATAAGGTGCTGTAGTTTGGTGAATAATGCCATGTTGTGCACAAAACTCATTTAATGGTGCATCATATTCACCACCCCTATCACTTCTTATATAAATCAAAATATAGCATCCATCACTTGTTGTCTATGATGTGTTTGATTCATAAATTTCAAATCATGATTCATTAATTTCAAATGAAAAATCCAAAATAATTATGACTACACAAATCACAAATCAGAATTAATGTTTTGACAAATTCATATCCTAACAAAAATTTTGCCTAAGAATCAAACAATTCAAAAAAAAAAGCCATTTGATTGTAAGAGATACAATCAAATATTTGTGACAAAAGAAAATTACATTATCTCATCTAATGCAAGAGATACACTCCCATATTAATATAATGGTTTATGATTTAACAAATTCTACTACGCAAGTAAAATAATAATTAACATCTCATGTCACAAATTCAAAACAAACTAATAATCAATATAAAAGATTTCTTAAATTTACTTCCAATTAAATGGAACGATATAACTACATACATCTTTATGATTAAATTTCTCTAATGTTTAAACACCCATTCAAAATTGATTAGAAATACTCAAATTAATCTGCTTATGTACAAAGTCAACATATTAATTTATCATTCCAAATTACATGAAATTATTTTTTAAGAAATAACTTGAGTTGATATCAATACATGCATATCAAACGCATCGATTAAAAATAATGAATTAACAAAATAGATTAATCATGCATGATCCCATAACTTGCATCATGAAATAAAAAGATTCTCAACCTATAAATAAATTTCAACGCGTTCTGAATTTTAAACTCCAAAAATGACAAAACATACCTTCATTTAATCAATTTGATTTGTACATAAATAAACTAATTATATACACATTAAAATGTTCTTGTGAATATACATATATATATATATATTTTCCGACTCATGTGCAGAAACTATTCACGACTACGGATCCATACACAGAAATTAAAGAATGAATTAGTAAACCAATAAAGAAATAAACTTGGCACAAAGGTTTCTTTGTAATAAAAATGAAATTAGTTTGTAAAACTAATATTTAACTCCAGAATCAAATACTTCCATGTATACTCACGATGCTCTATGATAAATTAACAAAATTAATTTTCTAGTTATTAAAATCAGAAAATAAAATATCGAAATAATATCTGATTATAAAAATCAGAAAAACAAACCACAAATTAATTTTCTAGTTACTTAAACCAGAAAATAAATTATAACACAAAATAATTTTATTTTCCTTATTACTAAAATTAGAAAAATAAAATACCAAAATAATTTTCTGTAACACCAAATAATTTTCTGCAATTGTTAATGACACCAGTATATTGCTACTAGTTGTCAAAGAAAATAAACAGTATATTACTACTATCCGTCAAATAGTTTATAAATACTATTTGTATTTTCCAACCAGAATATTACTTTGAAAACACAGAAAATTAAATACAATGAAGACATCAAAAATAAATCTGTCTTAAGATTGTTAGACAATCTTCACTGTATTTAAATAGATTAAATTCTGTTGCGTACTAAACAACAAGTAGAATAAAAAAAATATAAAGGAAAGGAGAGAAAAATGTTTGATTACAAAAAATCAAACTAGAAATAGAATTAAATAAATAAAAACAAATTTTATTTTGTTACCAAAACAAAATTAAAATCTGATTTAAATAAATAATAATAAAATAGAAAATAAATAAATAACTTACTTGATTAATATGTTGAATATTATTCTGATCAAGTCTGGTGTTGGACACTGTGTCCTTAAGACAGATTCGTCTTCTCCACGGTACTTTCAGAATGTAGATGTCTACCTCTCAGGATGAAATGATCAACTACAAACAATAGCAGCACTACAAATTGTTTGCCTAATGAACACACTAAGTGTTTATACTCTCTTACAGAAGAAAATAATGCAGTAATATGAAGAGAATGTTTGTAGAGTTATGAATGACGAAAATTAGAGTTACAAAATCTAAATGAGGGTTGTCCTATTTATAGATGGATTGGTGGCTGCAGGTTTTGAATTAAACAAGTGCAAACCTGTTTGGTTTTGAATTTAAACAGATTTGAATCTGTTGGATTCACAATTCAAATAGATAACAAAAACGGGAAGGGCTCTGTTTGGGTGTACAGCGAAAAACTGGACCAGTTTATTTCCGGTTTAATTTGAATTTTGGATTTTATTTTATTAAAAAATTAAATTAAATTTAAATGTTTTTTGCCCAAAAAGATAGGTATTGAGCCGAACAAGCCCAACCCAACCACACACCACGTACGCGTATGTGGTGATTTTTAGGTCCAATGGGTCTAGCCTATTTTGTTCATAACCTCCCTCTCTAAAACACTTGAGTACTCCTTGGGGCACACCTCAAGTTCCAATCCCATGTCTTATAAACTCATTCAAAACTTACCATCAAATCAATGTGGGGCAAGCCTTATTCAATCATTTAAGGATTTTTCACTAAAACTCCATTTCTATGGAGCATACTTTGGCTTCAATTTTCCATTCACTCGGTAATGGTTTTGAGCAACCAAATATACTATGTGAATCACAACGCGGCATAGAACGCGTTACCACTTTGACCCGCGAAAATTGATGCACGAGTCCTACCTAAATAATAAACTAAACTTAAGAAAAAATTCTGATTTTATCCAGAATTTTATAACCATTTCTAATAATATTTAACGGTGTATTTCGGTTCACAATTCATAAGAGACTATATAATTACTTCCAAATAAGAATAGGATAATCCAAACATAGACCAAATAACAATGGACTAAAGTGAAATTTATCCTTACTAAAAATTGTACAGAAAGTATGAACATTTCGAAATAAATATATCTTTCACCCTTCTCACTAA
Source organism: Camellia lanceoleosa (assembly GCA_025200525.1). Classification (NCBI taxonomy): domain Eukaryota; kingdom Viridiplantae; phylum Streptophyta; class Magnoliopsida; order Ericales; family Theaceae; genus Camellia; species Camellia lanceoleosa. Next base: position 35,923,733 of record CM045758.1, read on the forward strand.
CAAAAATATTACGTATTCAAAAAAATATCCAAAAATGTATTAGGATAGTAGATCAATGGACCAAATTAAAGGGTTGGTTTGGGTTGTTTTAAAAAAGTACACTTTTTGTCTTATTGTGGGTTTGAATTGGGTTTGGGTTGGATTTGATGTGATGTATTAGAGAGGTAATGTAATTTAAATAAGATAATACGACTTAAATAAGATAGTGACTTTTTGACTTATTTAATACATGCCAAAAGTGACTGACGTTTCATAAATTTTAAATCTCTACCATCCACATAATTTTCAAATTAACCTTTGGAGTAAACTTTCATAATTTCTAGAATTTTTAAATAAGGCCTTATTTGTCATGTACTAAAAAAAGTTAAAAAATTACTATCTTAATTAAGTCACATCATCTCTTTACCACATCACTTCAAACTCAATTTAAACCCAACTCACATTTCATAAAAAGTCAAAATGTACATTTATTTAAAATATCCCAAACCACCCCTAAGTAAACAAAATAATTGAGGTAAATTACAAACACCCTCTAAGGTTGGCTTATAATTTAAATTGTCCTCTATGATTTTAAAAGTTATAAATATCTCATCATTAGAATTTTTTATTTAATAGAATTAATAAAATAAAATAAAATTCTTAATTATTTTTTTATATAATAATAAAATTATCTAAATTATTAATTAAAATATATTTCTGATATCATTAAAAATTAATTTAATAATTTATTAATAAAATAAATAATTTATTATATAGTGATCTTTTCACAACCTAAATAAAAGCTGCATTTTTGCAGCCAAAATAGCAGGCTGAGGTGGCTACAAAAGTTGGAATACTATTTGGGTAATGCTATAGTGTGCAACTTACACCTTATACCTTTTTGTGTTCACTTACACTTTACACTTACACCTTTTTTACCTTGCACTTACACCTTTTGTGTAAGTGGCACATGGTGTGCAACTTATACATTTCATTTATACCTTCCACTTACACTTACACCTTACACTTACATCTTACACTTACACCTTTTGTGTTAGTGGCATATGGTGTGCAACCCACTTACACCTTTTGTGGGTTGCACACCTAAGAAAACTCCATACTATTTAGGAAGTTTGCAAAACGCAAAATGTGAATTTACATGACTGTCCTCCTTATTTCAACAAGTAGTTAAATGAGCCACATAAGTCAAAAAGTAAGTGAGATGAGATATTTTGATCATTTTATTATGACGTGATATTATAAATAAATATTAATTTAAAATATAAAAAATTAATTTTTTTACCAATTTTTTAAATTACTTTTTAAAAAAGTCTAAAAATTTAGTTAAAAGTTAAAAATCAAAAGTTAATTTTTAACTATCTCCCTACAATATCTCATAATTAAAATTTTAAAGAGATAAAATATAATTTTTAAAATTATAAGCAACAATTATATAATTTATCCAAATGATTTTGATTGTGGGTGTCCTCAACAGATGGCAGGTACGTGTCAAACAAGAAATAAATAGCCCTACCCGTACAATGACACAAAAGAGTTGAAACTTCAATTGCTGTTAAAAAAACAAATAAACAAATAAACAAAAATAATAATAATAATAATAAAGCTTCGTTTGGAAAGAATTAAAGTGGACTTTTTTGGTTATTTTAGTCATAAAAAATAAAATAAGTTATTTTAGCCAAAAAAACAAAACAACACATTCAACCCATAATCATTACACTCTTCTCTCATAAAAAAAATCAAAAAAGCCAAAAAGTCAAAAAGTTCTTCCCAAACCAAACTTTTCAGGTTAAAATAGTCAAAAAAGTCAAAAAGTCAAAAAATCAACCCACTACCCAAACGGAAGCTAAATAAATAAATAAACAAACAAATAAACTTTTCACAACCTCTCATTTGCACCGCTTCAGGGGGTGTCTGGAACTTGATTTTTGAGTTTTTTTATTTTTTATTTTTTTATGACAAGATAAATATTTTATAAAATTTAAAAAAATAAATTTAAATAAAATATTATATCAAATCTCATAATTATTTTATTTTTTTTCTCACAAACATCACATCTAACCACAAAGAAACACAATTATCTTTTCTAACACAAAAAAAAATTTCTCCAATAATATCCTACAACTAAAAAAACTTACAAAAAAAATACACTTTCCAAATACCCACGATTAAATTTTATTGTATTTTAAAAATAATTGAATTCATTATTATTTTCTAAATATTTATTTTATATTTATATTATTAGAAAAATTCTACTATACAAAACCCTATCATATGGACCCAATGTTATATCACTTTTCTTTAATTATGATCAATTTTTTTCTTTACTTATGATTTTATTTTAATTATAACTCATGAAATCTTTAGTTATATTTCATGTGTTATTTGGTTATGACTTTTTTTTTTTTTTAACTTATGACTCATAAAATAAAAAATTATATATATATATATATATATATTTAATTATAAGATGTATATGGTATAACCCTTTAAGGCATGGTTTGGGAAGTTGGGTTAGATGTTTTTTTTAGTTAAAATAGTTATAAAAAAATAAAATAAACTTTTTAGACTAAAAAAACAAAAATCACATTCAACCCATAATCATTACATGCTTTCTTTTACAAAAAAGTCAAAAAATTTTCCAAACTAAACTTTTTAACCACAAACTAAAATAATTAAAAAAATCAAAAAATCAAAAAATGAACCCACTTCCCAAACCATTCCTTAGTCTTTCCCTATATTATTATATGAAGGTCATAATTGAGCTGGTTTAGATTGTCACGTTTTTCACTTTTTTTTTTCTTAATTACCAAAATATATAAACTACTTCAATTGTCTCATAAACTACCTCTAGTATATTCAATAAAGCACAAACTTAAATTGGTGGTGGGAACGTTATTATGAGTTTGGAAAGTGGGTTGGTTTTTTAATTTTTTAATTTTTTGATTATTTAATTTTGTTTAAAAAGTCTCGTTTGGAAAGGATTTTTTGATTTTTTATGAGAGAAAAATATAATGATTATGAATTAAATGTGATATTTTATTTTATTAAACTAAAATAACTTATTTTATCTTATATAACTATTTTAGCCCAAACTTTCTTTCTCAAACGGAAGCTATGTTTTTTTACTTTTCTAATACTATCTTTCCCACCCAATAAATATCACATCCCAAAACTATTAGAATAATTTTTTCCTCTGTCTCTCTTCGGAGACCTCGCGCTGTACTCCGATCGAAACTTGTCCGTGGTTAGGGGCGGCTGATGAGCTCCACTGGTGCCTCAGTGGTGGGTCCCCCACATGGTAGGGGTTAATTCTGGTGACAGGCTGTGTGACACCAGAGCCCTTTTTTTATAGTTCAAAAAAAAAAAAAAAAAACAATCTAAAAATATTAATCAATTTTAGCAACATTTAAAAAAAAAAATCAATTTATTAGTTTATTAGTTTATTTAGATTATATTACTTCTTCACTTCTTTTAGCAACATTTAAAAAAAATCAATTTATTAGTTTATTAGTTTATTTAGATTATATCACTTCTTTACTTTTTTGTACATCTTTTCAAAATAAGTAAAAAAAATTAACTTATAAACTATACCCAAAACAACATTATAAAAAAAATTTAATATTATAATCATTTACACCCACCGCTAATATTGAATCTTATGTATACATATTATATTTCTTGTTTGAATCTGAGAAATTAAAAATATATATATAATTAATTAATTTAATTTTTATGGGTGATTTAAAACAAGTTTATGAACCGTCTATTGCACCTGATTGGTTGTTGTCTTAGCAAATTATAATTAATTTAATGCAATAATGTAAAGATGTATTGCAACATCCAAATATGTCCTGCCAATAAGGCCAACCAAACTTTATTTTGTCCAAATTAGAAAAAAAATTTAATTGTTGGATTTGAAAAAAGAAAAGCAGATGCAGATGACCTTTTAATATTCTTGAATTTATAATTTTTTACTCGATTTTTGTTAAATTATTATTTTCTGATGTCATCTATAAATTTTGCTCATCTTTAATTGATTGATTTTTTTGTTAGTTACTATTAAAAATATATATAATGAAGTTATTGTTTTTTTTTTTTAAATGTCAAATTTTTAAATGAGTTAACAATTAAATATTACTACATATCGCAAAGAATATATGTGTCATCAATATGTATAGCAAAAAATTCAATTCGAAGCATAAAAATAAGAATGGTGCGAAAGGAATACACCATCCAATAAAAAGTGATTGTGAGACCATGATCTCACTCTTCTCTTATAAAATAAAGTTGTAATTCATAAACTTAGAGAATTAAAAAAAAAAGTAAAATTTTTTTACGAAGCTGTTGTTAAATAGATGATGATACATGATAATTAAATTATTTTCCAACTTTAATCATCAAAAATTTGTAGAAGTTACAATATGAGCAAATATAACACTCATCACTATTAAATACAATAATATTGATAGGAGAAACAAAGATAGATTAGTGATGTACACCAAACATTTTTCCATATTAGAGAGAAAAACAAAATCTATCCATCTATATATATAATCTATAATATTGTACCAATAATGTGACTTAAATTAGAGGCCCATTTTGGAAAGTGGCTTTTAACTCTCTCTCTCTCTCTCACACAAAAAAAAGTCAAAAAAAAAAAGAAAAATAAAAAAATCAACTTTTAATCATCTTTTCAAAACACTCCAGAATCGTATAACCCATAATGGAGTTTCTACATACCAATTGGTTGGTGGTCAAGTGGCGATTGGAGCTTGACTTGGTAGGAAGGACCACGGTTCGATTCCCCGCATCGCCAATTGGGAGGGGATTTGAGTCTAACCATCCAAAACTACTCCCCGAATCCGGATTAGTCGGCCTAAGGGTCGGATACCGGGTGGTGAACCAAAAAAAAAAAAAAAAATAATGGAGTTTCTACATAAGACAAATATTATACTAGTTTAAAAAGACCCACGTAAGGGCTATTATTACAATATGTTTAAATTTTATATTTTGATAATTTTTTAAAAATTACAATATTATTCTTTGAAATTGAATAAAATAAATTATTAGAAATATGATGTAATTATTTAATATGATATGTATCATTTTTTGATTTATTATACACTTAATGATATATTCCTTCCGAATTTATAAATATATATATATATATATGTTGGATAATTTTGCTCAACCGATAAATATAAAACAAATACTAAGATAATTCTCCCATCTAAAAAAAAAAAATTACTAAGATAATTTACTGAATTAATAAAGAAGCAAAAGAAAATACATATATATGCAAAAAACTAATTTTATTAATACATAAATCATATTTGCATAACAAATGACCAAGTTTATTAATAAATAAATTATTAAGTAAATTAACAATTTTGTTAATAAATAAATCATTAAGTCAATTAACGGTTTTTAATGATATGAGAAATATTTTTCAATAAATAATTTTGATAATTTATTATTGCATAAGAGAATTGGTTTTTTTTTTTTTTTCTCCCTATTGTGTTAAATTAAAATTTATAACGAACGATAGTTGTAATTTATAGTATTATAGGATTGATTCATATTTTAAACAAACCTCATGGGTGCATTTGTAATTTGTTAAAAAACAAAAGATTTATGTTTTATGATTGACCAAAAATATTTGCGTAATTACAAAAAATTTTTTTTGCATAATTGATTAAGAATGTTTACATAATTACAAAAAAAATCTTCCCTCAACATATAGATTACCATTAGTAAATTACTCAAAATAAGAAAAAAAGAAAAACAAAAACAAAAACAAAAAGAAAAAAAGACAAAGCTCAAGCAGTTCAGTTATTATTACATGTAGGGATGTAAGAAAAATTAAAAAAATTGACCAAATCGATTGAACCGGACCAAACCGGCTATATTTGGTCTGTTTTTTAACAAGAATTGGTCTGTGCAGTTTTTAAATTTGAATTTTTTTGGTTTTCGGTTCGGTATCAATTTAAGCACCTTGTGTACCGATCTAAATCGAAACCGACCGCTTCAACATATATTGTATTTATGATATATATATATATAATCTAGTAATCTAATAATATTAACAAATATAATAAATTATTAACCTTAATTAATTAATCTTATCATCTTTATAACCTAAGTTTATAAACTCTTATTATGTATAATTTTAACTCTAATTCATTATTCTTGAAATCTTAGTATTTTTAAAAAAAAATTTGTTTTTATTTTTGTTAATATAGGAATTAAAAAGTATGTATTAAATGGATGAATTGGATATGTTTGAAATGATAGACAAATAATTAATTTAATATTTTTATATAGATTAATTATTATATTTAAAAATGGCTCAAATTTAAAAAATTCTAAACCGATTAAACCGCACCAAACCGAACTGTTTCAATTGGTTCGGTTCGGTGCGGTTTGATGTGAGAAATGGTCTGTATCGATGTTCAAAATAATAAAACTAACATTATCGGTTCGGTGTAATTTTTTACCTAAATACCGACCGTACCAAACCGATTACATCCCTAATTATATATATATAGATATAGATATATATTACTAAAATCTATATATTTATTTATTTATTTCAATCTGACCAAGTGTTCTTATTGAAATATAAGAAATGATAATTTAAAATGAGAAAAAATAAAAACGAACCAAAAACGCAGTGCTTTAAAACACTTTTTATATATATTTTTTTACTAATTTCAAAACACTTTTTATTATTTTAAAACTTTTAAAATCTTTCACCACATTCTAAAACTTTTTAACATAACTTCTTATTAAACAATGCTTTAAAACCATTTGATAATAGAATCCTGGTAATGCTTTAAAACCATTTGATAATAGAATCCTGGTAATGACAACCCTAAGGCTATATTTGATTCACAAAATTAATAGTGAAAGTATTAATAATCTCATTAAATTAATATAATATTTACTATCTAATTGGATTAGTAAGACAAATTATCTACTTATCTATTATTTGATTTGTATTGGATAAGAAAATATATAAATGTAAGATTACAATCACATTTATCTTCTTTTTTAATCTTACTCTTCATTAATGTTTCTTCACAATCTTTTCTTTATCAAAATTTCTTCATAAACGTGGTTTTGAAAAAAAATTATAAATAAATAAATAAAAACAAAATAAAAATACAAAATACAAAGGCCATGTTTGGTTTGTTTTTTAATTTTTTTTAAATATAAACTAATTTGATAAAATAAATATCAAAAAATATTTTTAAATTTTTAAATATTATTTTTAGCCTTCTAAAATATAAAATTATATAAAAACAATAAGTGTTTAAATTTTTAGTCAAGGGTAAAAAAGTCTTTTTATTTTATTTCCCAACTCGAGATATATAATCTCACATTTACTCCATTACTAATAATCTTATAAATTTGTTAGATTAATTATCCATTGAATTAATAATCCTGAAACAAAATTTCAAAACAAACACAGGATTCTTGGGTCCACAGATTAATAATATCAATCACATGTTCTAATTTTGTCAATCAAATATCTCCAAATGGTTTGTCATTGGAGCTGCCAAAGCCATGTTATAGCAAATATGAGACAAATTTTGGCAACTGCCAAAGCTGCCAAGTCACCAAAACCAACTGTTTCTTCCCTCCGTTTTTCATCATCCTTCTTAGCAAAAATTTCCAAAACATAAAAAAAATTCATCCAAAAATAAATAAATTCTGAGTCTAAAAATTTCAGAATCAATAAATCAATCTGAAGCAAAAAAAAAAAAAAAAAAAAAAAAAAAAATTGAGTTTCAGGAATTTCAAACAATATGACTCAATCAATTTCAGTAATATGAATTAGTCAATTTTAGGAATTTCAAACAATATGAAGCAAAATAAAAATTGAATTTCAACAACTTTATACTAAAAAATACCTACAATTTGAAGATTCTTTGGCTTCATCCTCGTGTTTGGATTATCTTCGTAGGGCTTCAAGTTGATCTTCTTATCTTCTTTGGATGGTTTTCATTGGAGTTTTGGGTTGGATCATTTTTTAAATAGAGGGATTGTTGGCGAAGAGGTTTATAATAGAGGGAGAGAGAGAGAGATCGAAAAGGGAGAAAGAGGATCATTTTCATTAGGGTTAGGGTTTGGATCGTTGGAAAAGAGGGTTTAGAACGGAGGGAGAGAGAGATCGAAGAGGAAGACAGTGAGAAGAAGGTAAAAGACAGGCGTTGTGGTAGAGAAGAAGGTTGGAGAAGGAAATTTGGGGTTTGAGGATTGGAGATTGGTGGTAGTTATGGTGGTGCTTCTACTAGTTCTTGGGGTTGTGGTGATGAAGAAGGTGAGAGATAGGGGGAAAGAGTAAAACGGAAAGAATGGAGACAGTAAAAGAGAATGAGAGAGATAAAGACGGTAAGAGAGAGGGAGAAAGAGGCAACAGAGATTCCAGAGGGTTGATCTGGAATGGGGAGAGAGAGAGAAAGAGAGAGAGTGAAGTTGGGAGATGGGTTTAGATGATTCCAGAAGGTTGATCTGAACCATTGGATTACTCTTTTTGTCATTGGAATGCACAAATTGAGCAACGACTCTTCCTTCTTCCTTCATCAAAAGTTTGAAACGACTCTTTTTAATGGCCATAAATTAAACTGACAAAACAAAAGAAAAGAAAAAAAAAGAAACGGTCATATTTTTACTCCCTATAAATCTAAACAATCAATCTTAATTTGAATTCACAATTTTCAATCTACATAATATTTTTCTTGTTTGTTTTTTTTACACAACCAGTGTGAAAGGTTCATCAAAAACAAAGAGAGGAAAATCATTCACCACTCAAGAAGATGTGGCAATTTGTAGAGTATGATGTCACATTACTGAAGACCTAATTGTTGGCAATTCGCAATCGTATGCTAATTTTTAGGCAAGAATTTATGAAAATTATTGCTCGTTTCAGAGTGATCAGTCAAGAACACAAGTGTCTATCTCATTTTAATGGGTGTAATCATGAATATTACAACAAATTTCGTGGGTGTTTAGCGCAAGTCAAAAATCTACACCCAAATGGGATGTCTCAAGTTGATATAATAAGATTTCATTTTCATTTATTATGTTAGTTTTTTTTTTTTTTTTTTTTTTTTTGTCTTATATAAAAATTTCACTCATTAATTAATTTAATATTTTGTTTATACAGATGCTTCAAGCAAAACTTTTATACTATCAAGATAAAAACAAACATTTTGCTTTTGAACATTATTGGCTAGTCTTGCAAAACAACATCACGTGGCAAGATGGAGCTCTTATGAACACAGTGAAGTCAGTGATACATACACTGTTTTTCCCTAATTCAACCCTCGAATCCTCTATGGATAATTGCATTTCTGTTGAAGAAGACAATAGATCAAGTGTTGTTAACAATCCAACTGTTGCTAATAATCTAATCGGTGAAGGTAATGTCTCTACAAGGATAAAAGGCCTATAGGTTGGAAATCTGCAAAAAAAATTATTTTAGAAAAGTCAAATCGTTGATGCTAAAGTCCACAAATTTAATAATTTGTTGGAGACGTTTAACCAACATCTTGTTGAGAATGAAATGAAAAAAACTGAAAGAGAAGAAACAATGGCTCAAGCATTGCAGAAGATGAAAGAACATGAGATAAAAAAGGAAGAACATTTGATAATGATATCGGACATTTGTCATTTCGACCCTCAGACGAAAACTTGTTACATAATGTGCAAAAATGAGATTTTCGTAAAGTAGTCTACACATGTGAGCAACCCAAATTACTATTTTTCCCTGCCCCTGATGAATAATTACAGGAGAATGCACTTTTTCATTTTGCAATATCATTTATTTTTTAATGTAATTTTTATTATTATTTTCTTTGTAATTTTTATTTTGTAATGAAACGTAATGGTCCATTTAATTTTATCTTTTGTAATGTAATGTTGACTATTTTTTAGTATAATTTTAATTTTTCAATGTTATTATAAAAAAATACATATATTATTGAAATGAAGGCAACATATGAAAAAATACATACATATTTTTCAATTAATTTTTTTTTTCAATTTTTTTTATCTTTTATATTTGTCTAGTAAGGTAGAATGTAAATATTTATTTTATTTTATTTTTAGAAACAGTTTGAAAAAGGTCACAAAAGACAAAAAAAAAAAACAAAAAAAATCACTAAAAAACGTATATCCAAACACCACCTACAAAATTAGAAGGAAAGTTGGTTAAGATTTGTCAAAATAGAATGTAGCCATTGGAGTACCATTATTATAATTTGATAATTAGTGGTAACCCATTCTATGCACGACATGTAAAAAAATTAATAATATATTTTTGTACAAAATAATATAAATTAAATTTTTGTATGTAAATTATGAAAACAAAGAAGATTGAAATTTACTATTTAAGTCCCACAATTTTATCACAATTTATTTATTATTTTTTAATTTATCACAAATTTAATCATATAACTTTTAACCCACTCTTAGAATTGCAAACTTAGGTGAGCTCAACCCAAGCAACTCGAGTCGAGCTTAAAATTTTTTAAAGATTGAACAACATATTTTTAATTAAGTGATGACCTATGCAGAATTTAAAAATTCAAATTAAATTTGAATGGACTTGGGCAAAAACATTAAATAACCTGAGCAACCAAAACAAAATTATATATATATATATATAAATCATTTGCTAATTTATTTTTTAAAATAATAAATAAAATTAATTAAAAATTTAATATTAATGAACAAAAGAAAAAGCAATATACTTAAGATTTTCAATAGAATTTTTCTTAAAAATATTTTTAAAATACAACTTTAGAAAGGGATCATCAAATAAATAATTGTTTGGGAAGTGTCATATTGGCTCATCTTTTTATCTTTTTATTTTTTTGGGTTACATCACATCTCTACTTTTCTACATATCTTTTTGTAAAAACTAAAAAACTATACTTAATTATCTTTTTTGAGTCACATCACATCTCTATTGTTCGGTATATATTTTCGTAAAATGTAAAAAAGTTTACTTATTTAGCACTTTTCAAACTACCACTAAGTTGATATGAAAAAAATTTACTTTTTATAATGGCATAAATAATTTAAACATGATTTTTTAGAAATTTACATCTCTCACAAGCTTGTGGGAGTTCCAATATCCCAATCTTAATTTTTTAATTTTTTTATTTAAAAAAAAAATCAGCATTTATTGACTTCTCCCAAGTCACAAGTTTTTTTGACTTCTCTCATACCTACTGTTACACTATTTTCAACTTCTCCCATACACTATAGTTATTGATGGGATTGTTGAATTATTTTTATAAAAAAATCTAAAAAAAATAATTTTTATATTAAAAAAATCTAAAACAAATATAAATTTTTATTAAATCTATTTATCTATCTATATATTATATAAGTAAAAAAAGCTTTCTAACTACAAGTTTTATGGGAGTTCCAATATCTCAAACTATAATTTTTATTTTTTTGATTTTAAATGATTAAAAAAAATCCTCTATAGCTTTTATTCAAGCAAAAAAAATAAAAAATAAAAAAATTAATATCTCCTAATTTATGACTTTCAAATGAAAGTGTATATCAAATATATAAAATAAAAAATAAAAAGTATACTAATCAATTTCAAAATTCAAATTTGAAGGGCATTAAATATGGAAAGTATTTCATTAATTTAAATTTAAAATTATAATGATTTATCTCATAATATATAAGTTTTAAATAATGATATATTCCATAATTTATCTATATATCTATATATTATTATAATCGTAGAATTTTATCATTTCATTAAGATTGAAAGTTGTAATTCTTTACTTATATAATATATATATATATATAGATTTAATAAGAATTTATATTTGTTTTAGATATTTTCTTACTATACAAATTATTTTTTTTAGATTTTTTATAAAAATAATTTAATAATCTCATCACTAACTATAGTGTATGAGAGAAATTGAAAATAGTGTAGCAGTAGGTATGTAAGAAATAAAAAAGGCTTGTAATTTGAGAAAAATCAATAAATGCAGAGGTTTATTTTTTAAAAAAATATTAAAAAATTAAGCCTCCGTTTGGCAGAGCTTTCAAAATCTGATTCAACACTCACTTTTGAGTGTTGTGTTTGTTTAGAGTTTTCAAATCACAATTCTACACTCATTTCTCAAAACTCATTTCAAAACATAATCATTACTTTTCAAAACTCATAACCAAACACATAATTCAAAACTCTTTTCAAAACTCCATTCAAATCAATATTCTAAAAATATTTTAATTTTGTTAAGATTTACAATTTTTTTAATTTTTAAATTTTTTTAATTTTTTGCATATTTTTAAATATTACAATTTTAATTTTTTAAATTTTAAAATATTTTATAAAAATAAATTCAAACTCTATTTTATAAAAATATTTTTAAATATTTTAATTTTGTTAAGATTTACGATTTTTTTAATTTTTTAAATTTTTTGAATATTTTTAAATATTTTAATTTTTAAATATTACAATTTCAATTTTTTAAATTTTAAAATATTTTATAAAAATAAATTCAAACTCTATTTTATAAAAATATTTTTAAATATTTTAATTTTTTTAAGATTTATGATTTTTTAATTTTTTAATTTTTTAAATTTTTTTGAAGATTTTTAAATATTTTAATTTTTAAATATTACAATTTTAATTTTTTAAATTTTAAAATATTTTATAAAAATAAATTCAAACTCTATTTTATAAAAATATTTTTAAATATTTTAATTTTTTGTTGTGTATTTGGTTACGATTTGAGTGTAGAGTTGTGAAAGTAGTATGGAATTTCGAGTTATGTGTTTAGTTATGAGTTTTAAAAATAATTTTTTAATTGAGTTTTGTTTTATGTGTTTGGATTTGATTTGAGTGTCTGATTGTTTTAAATTTAAAATATTAAACTTTTAAATTATTTTAATTTTTTGAATATTTAAATTAATTTTTTACTTATTAAATTTTTTTGATTATTTAAATTATTTAAATATTTATGATTTAAATTTTTTGAATATTTATTTTGAAAAAAATTATTTCCTTTGTAGTATTTTCAATTAAAAAATTAATTAATGTTATTTTTTGTTAATAATAAATTTTTTTAATTGAATTTTAAAAAGAGTTTGGTTATGAGTGTTGATCAAAATTTTCAATAATGTGAAAGTAATGTGTTTTGTTATGAGTTATAACAATTTGAATTAAGTTTTGAAAACTCTTTTCAAAACTCATAACCAAACAAATTTTCTTACTTCACATGTCAAATCAAACTTTCAAAACTCAATTCTACACTCAATTCAAAACTCAATTCCACATTCAATTCAACACTTTATTCAAAAACCATAACCAAACAAATTTTCTACACTCAAATCATAATTCTAAAACACACAAACTCAAAATACAACTCATATTCTCAAATCATAATTACAAAGCTCTACCAAACGGAGCCTAAGATTTGGAGGCAAAATCTGTGAGTTAAAAACTCTATTTTTCTTATATAATATATAGATATATAGATTTATTACTATTCATTATTAAATTATAGGGCAAATTACATATACCTCTCTCGAGATTTAGCTAAATTACAGATACCCCCTGAGATTTATATTTTCATAACAAATTACTCCATGAGATTTATATTTTCATAACAATTTGTCCCTTAATTTGTTATGCAAATAGTACCTTCAAGAGAGTATCTGTAATTTTTCAAACCTCGTGAGAATATCTGCAATTTTACTAAATCTCGAAGGGGTATATATAATTTGCCTTAAATTATAATAATAATAATAATAATATTATTATTATTATTATTATTATAACAAATACCATTGAGATGCTCTAATAATTGTTAATAATCACTATACAATATTGTTAAAATATTTATAATTATATTGCATATTTCACATATTTTTATAACTTTTTACATTTTTAATATAATTTTATGCTTTTCCACTCCTAACAACAATCAAATAAAATTTATTTTTAGCATTTCCTTTGATAATAATGTACCGTTTTTTTTTTTTTTTTTTTGACAACATTCCCAATAATTTTTTTGAGAAAAATATATAAACGACAAATAATAAATGAATAATATTTCCACTGTCACACACAAGCTAAAAATTAAGCAGCTCATGACGTGTGTATTGGGAACCCACTTCAATTTTTTATAATATCATTTTAATATTTTAATCATATTAAAATAAAAATAAAAAAAATAAAAAAAATTGGTGGGCCTCTCGAGGCAAAGAAGCCCCAGGTGATGCCCACTGCCATACCCATCTGCAACCCTTTTCTTCTCCAAACTCTCTCCCCTTATAAATAGTAACCCTAGCAACTCACCCTCAGCTTCCTCACTGACTCCTCTCTCTCTCTCTCTCTCTCTCACTCACTCACTCACTCACTCACTCATCATCACCACCATCATAATCACACCATTTTCAATCTCCAAAACCGTCTTTGCCTCACTGCGCACTTTCTCTTCTCTCTCCTCTTGCTGTTTCCAAAAAGCAAAACCCCAAAGAAGAAAAAGAGAAAAGAAAAGAAAAGAAAAGAAACCCATATCTTGATTTTCTTGAAATAGTCTTCCATGGCTTCTTCTGCTACTACAACAGCACCACCACCACCTCCGCCGCAGCAACAACCACCGTTGTATTTCGATGAGAAGTGGCGGTTGTCGAAGAAAGAGCTCTCAAGGAGTACTCGCTCCTCTTCTTCTTCTTCTTCAAATACTCATCTAATGAAGAATTCATCACAGAGAAGGTGTTCTTTCACAAGAAAATGTGCTAGGCTTGTCAAAGAACAGAGAGCTAGGTTCTACATCATGAGGCGCTGTGTCACCATGCTCATCTGCTGGCGCGAGTATGGTGATTCTTGAAATCAAGAAAAACAAGAAAGGGTTTAGAGAGAAAGAGAGGGTTTTCCCTTTCTCTTTTGCTTTCACCATTTTTTTCTCTTTCTTGTAACAAAAACATGTACAGATTTTGTTTTTGTTTTTGTTTTTGTATTTGTTGGGTCCGAATCTCCATTGATGGAGACTAGGGTTCTTGTTAGTGTTACTGTCACTGTTCATTTGATAGAGAATGAAAGGGGGGGGGGGGGGGGAGAGAGAGAGAGAGAGAGATATTGATATGACAGATTTTCCACTATTTCACACACTGTATTGATATCAATGACTTGTCTCTAAGTTCTTATTATTATTGATAATCTCTGTTTTGTGGGTTTTGTTGTTGATGATTGAGGTGATGGGTCTCTCTCTCTCTCTCCATAGTTTTCCAGAGAGATGAGAGAGACAGAGAGAGAGAGAGAGATTCCATTCAACCATTGCAGGTGCAGCACACTGTGGATCCGGTGTGCTTGGCTGACACAGATGGTTTATTTCATTATTCAATTTTTAAATTCATTCGAAAAAAGTGGTAAAAAGAAATAAAAATTGTATTAACAAAATTTATTACGGTATAATTTACGTTACAATCAGTTTGAATATATATTTCATTTTGTCAACATATTTTACAAAATTTTCATTTTTTTTCGTTTTAATTATATTTTATTCTCTATGGACTGTTTGGCTAAGATAAGATATTTTTAGATAACGGTGCCTACATTTTATGCCTCTTAAATTTCGCTTTAACCCTGGTATAAAAATTTGAATTAATTTCACTTTTATCTCTTATATTATCACTATTTATTTATTTTGTTTTTAAATGATCAATTTTTCTTTATTTAATTTCTAATTTTTTTACTTTAGTTAATGTAACTTTTAGTTGGAGATGATTGCATAAATTGGCAACCATACAACCAGGGGCTCTTGCCTAGTCGGAGTTCTAGTCTAGTTGATTAGTTTTTTTGGCCATTAAATATTTTTTAGTCTGTGTTTGATTTAAAAATTGAGAGAGGGATTTGAAAAAGAAAAAAAAAAGTGTCTAAAATTATTAAAAATGTAAGCATATTTTATTCACATTATATCGTATTTTTTCTTTTTTCTTTTCAATTTCTTCTTTAAATTCTTAAACTAAACACCGCGTAAGGGGAGGTTTTGAGTTTCACTTTTATAGATCTGAGTTTCAACTCTCTCGAAATACTAATTTAACAATCAATTATTAATTTTTGCCAATTAAAAAAAATAAAATAAATTGGTAACCATACATTCAAACAAATTATTTTCGGTAACCAATTTGATGGGTGTTTGATTCTACGCTTAAATTATTCTTATTTTTAAATGATTTTTTTATCATTAAATTAAGTTTTAATAGTTGTTAATTTATATAATTATTTTTAATTAGACTATATGAATTAAAATTAAAAAAAATAGGAGATGAAATATATAAAATCGATAATTTAATAATAATATAAGAAAAATGGTGATAGTTTGAGAAATAAAAATAAAGGGCAAGCTTCTCTTCGGATTGAAGCATATTGTTGGGCCCGTAGGGATTTATCACGGATCATGTTTCGATAATCCGAACCGTTAATGTGTAGAACTCGTCGAGTACTTTGTTCTTGTAAAAAATCGCATTGATCCGATATCGATAGCTACTTGATTAGATTAAGTTTCTCTTAGCTGTAAATATAATTTTTAAAATAAATTGTTGACAAAAATTTGATCCGATCAAGTAGTTATCAATACCCGATTAACATAATGTTTTACAAAGATAAAATACTCAACAAACTTTATACATTGAATGGTTTAGATTATCGAAATAGGATTACTGATGGACTCTACGAAGCTAACAACACTATCCAATTTACTTAATGGACCGCAGATAAGCTGACCCTAAAAATAAAATTAACACCAAATTTTTTTTATGTAGAGTGATGCTGATGTTGGGAAGTGAATAGCACATGAAAGTCGGGTAATGTTAGAAATCATTAAAAATTGTGTTCTAAAATAATCATTAATGATATGACACTTATTGTTTCAAAAAAAAAAAAATAGACACAATAACATTGTAACAATAGATAAAGTCTACTATCACATCATTAATGATGTCACTAATTAATACTCCCACTCATTTTTTCAATAAAGTCTCGCTTGATGGATCAACGTGGGAGAGAGAGTCTTTGGAGGCCTAGAGGACCACAGAGATACCGTTATGTTTTTCTTGAATCAATAAACAAATTACAATGAAAAATAATAGGATAGATTACACTAAACCTTTCTATGGTTTGGAAAAAATATAATTATATTATATTTTTAATATAATTATATTAATTTTTTTAAAATTTTAATTTATATATTAGTTACATTATTTTTTATTAATAATTTATTAATCATGAAAAAAAAAATCATGCTACCATCTTTATTGTACTAAAATGTTATTATTATTATTTATCTCAATGTATACTTATCATCTGTATCAGTTTCAGTCGGTTTAACCTTGTTTAAAAAAATCAATCATATTTATATAAAAAAAGTAAAAGTAATAATATATTTTTTAATTTAAAAAAAGATGAGTGTAATTTATGCAAAATAAATATTAGAGTAATACTAAAGACCCACGTTTAAGATCCCCAAATACACATACAATGACATGGCAATGAAGTAGAGCTTCACATGATTTAGTATGTGACAAATTAAAATTTGACACATATTATTACATATTATTATGGGTGAAATTGTGAGATCTTTATTAAGGGTTTTAAACATTTTTTTAAATTTTAATATGTAATTTGTTTTTGAAAATATCGAAAAAATAAAAACTAGAAAAAGTAATTACATGTTTATGAAACTACAACACTTGTTTGCACAATTTAGTGCATACATATTTGTATTTTTATGAATTTATAATTATTTTTCTAACTTTTCATTTTATTTTATTTTTTTTTTGTTTTGATATTTCTTCATTTTTTTCAATATATTTGTATGTGAATGTGTAAAGTAAGCTGCCAGTTCTTTGCTGGCACTCACTCCTTCCTCCCTCTGCTAATGTCCTCAGATGAGGCCGTGGAAGTAATTGGGCTCGCCTTGCCATGTGAATGTTAGATTCCTTTGAAATGTCGATTTTGTCCTCATTCCTTCCTGCATTTGACCATGTGAAGGACCACTTTGACCTCTTTTCTCCTCTAGGGGGCTTTTTGGTCATTTTACCTCTTATAATCCATTTTATTATGAGTGATTCTAGGGAAATTCTATTTTCACACACCAAATTATCTCTATGTATATATTTTCTCAATTTACATATTTAGTAATTTGATTTTTACTTCTTTATCTCAGTCCACATACTTCACATCCCAAATATACCCCTCTCTGTGCACATCATCTCCTTCCATCATTTCTCACTCCAAAATCTTTATCCCTAACTACACCAGCTACCGGCGATGAAGGCAGCGATGACATCAACTATCATCCCTTTCCAGCCTCTCAGTCATTCTCACACAACCCCTTATGCTGTTGTCACCTTCATCGCGATCATTGCCAGTCGCCGTCACCTCTATCGTGATCATTACCGGTCGCCGTCACCTCTGCGATCCACCTCCCCATTCCTTCCCTAGTCCTCTCCACCCCTTCTTCAATCCTCTCTGCCCTTTCTATTGCAACGCAACCTCCCTTATTCACCACGATTGATCGATCAACAAAGAAAGAAAAAGAGGCAGAGAGAGATTCGATGGTTGATGCTCGAACAAACCCTATAGATTCGATAGTTGATATCTGTACATACTCCATTGGTTCGGCGATTGATATCCGAATGGTAGCAATCTGTTCGGCACTGGTTGTCTGAACGGTCCCGATTTCTCCAGCAATCTATAGAGAAAGAAAAAAGATGAAATGAGAATGTTAGGGATTAAAAGGAGTTGGGAAAGTAAAAGGAAATGTTGTGTATAGTTGAGGTTTGGGCATGTGAGGCGATGGCCGACAGTGGCGGGCAGTGAAGTGGTTGGTGAGATAGTGGTGGGTGAGATGTGTATGAAGAAATTGTGAGATGTATGGGTGAGATGGTGGTGAATGAGATGGTAATTTTGTTAAAGGATAAAATTGTGATTTTAAAAAAATTCATTAAGTGTGTAGAGTAAGGAAATTTGATGGGTAGAAATAAAATTTCCTGTGATTCTACTTACATCACCAAATAAACTCCTTACATCCATTTTCCTTTTACACCACACCCAAAAAATTCCTCTCTCTCTCTCTCTCTCTCTCTCTCTCTCTCTCTCTCTTTCTACACTTCTCATAATGCTAAACTTACCTTTATCTCTTTTATCCCGACATTCCAAACCCTAAGTCTTCCAACCATTACTTCCAGCAGTTACTCTATCTCCAGTAGCCATTGTCACCACCTTTACAGTCCTTCAACCACCACGATCACCACTGTCTCAACCACCACCATCGCAACCCTCACCACTGCATCCACTACTTCTTTCATTGCTTCACTGTCGTGACCATCACCACCGCCTCAACCACCCAATTCTGTAACACTTTTAGATATACTTTTCCACTACCATAATCAACTTCTAGAGCAGGAGAGATAGTGAGAGATGAAACCTAGGATTAAGTTTTCGGATGAGAGAAAAAGATAAAAAAAGAAGAAGAAGGAAGCAACAGGAAAAGATAGGGTGACAGAGAACTGCCGCAACCACCCATTTCCACCACTATTGCGACTGCCCCATTTCTACGAGAATAAAAGAGAGAGGCAAATAGAGGAAAACCTAGGGTTAGGTTTTCATATCTGGAATAAGAAGAAGAAGGAGGATGACGGTGGCAGGGTGAGGCGATGAGGGACTAGGAGACGGTGGTTGGCGATGAAGGGCTGATAGAGGTGGTGGTGATAAGGTGTAATGAAAAATTAGGATTTTTCAAAGTTTAAGGTGAAAGGATATTTTGGTAATTTCATACAAGGATTGAAATGTAATAAAAAAATTGAAATTGAAGGGTACAAGAAGTCTATTTGGTGGTGTAAGTAGAATCACTCTTTTATTATTTTGGCATATGGGATGCCCATTTTTTCAGACTTGAATTTTATTGATAGCAATGTTATGATGATTATTAACACTACAAGAAAAAGCACCTTTGGCGAATAGTCGCCAAAAGTCTGTTTTTAGTCGCCGAAATTCGAGTTTTTACTTTCAGCGACTAATATTTTTAGTCGCTCGTTTTGTCGCGTATATATGGTCGCCGGAGGTATTAGCGACAAAAATTTTTTTAGTTGGCAAAAAATAGCTCTGTAGCGACCAACGATTTAGTCGCCAATAGTGATTTACACTTTTTAAAATCACACATTAGCAACTAATCTTTTAGTCGCCAATAGTCCATGAATCGCTAACTAAACCGTTTAGTCGCCCAAAATAAACACTTTTGGCGACTAAAATTTTAGTCACCAAAGGTGCTTCCGTGAAAAAAAAAAAAAAAAAACGAACTTCTTTGCTTTTTCTGAGATTCAAACCGCCAACCTCTCCCACATTCTAAACCTTTATCAATACACTCTCTCCACTATGCCACTACAACATCACATGAATATATATGCAACATATATTATTTATATACTATATTGACTCGTATTAATATCTAGCTATATATATAGAAATAATTATTTTTATTCAATATAATTTATGTAAAAAATAAATTATTTACTAAAAAAAAAAATAGATCACTTTTGGCGACTAAATCTATTTTTTAGGCGCCAATTGTATAGTTTTGGCTACTAATTATATTTTAGTCGCTAAAAAAATTCATTCCCACCGAAAAACCTCCACTTTTGGCGACTAAATTGAAATTTAGTTGCCAAAACCTCTATTTTGGGCGACTAAACTGCATTTTAGTCGGTAATTCTTGACTTTTAGCTACTAAATTTTTTTTAGTAGCCAAAAAGCTTCACTTTTGGTTACGAAATTGATTTTTGTCGGTAAAACACGTATAATCGGCGACCAAACTATTTTTTAGTTGCCAAAATCTATACTTTTGGCTACTAAATGTTTTTCGTCGCCAAAAACCTTATCTTTTGGCTACTAAAATTTTTTTAGTCGCTAAAACCCCTATATTCGGCCACTAAACTGACTTTTAGTCGCTAAATCCCCTACATTTGGCTACTAAACTGTTTTAGTCCCCAATTTTGCTACTTTCAACGACGAAAAATTCATTTTTAATTGCGAAATCTACTTTTCTTGTAGTGTAATTATATTTTGAATATCTGAATACTCCTTAGTAAAGCATACCCAGAAAAAAAGAAAAAAGAAATTAATATCTTTTTATTATTGAGGGTGATTTCGTCCGATAAGAATTACTGCTGGTTTTCTGTGGCTAATCTGTGGGTATGGTGAGTATCATGGATCTGACTTTTTGTTTTTAAAAATTGGAAGGCTTTGGAAATCATAAATCGTCAATACTATAAGATAATTTATCATGAGTTATATTTTCATTATTTTTTGTTATTCAAACTGTTTCTATTTTATTTATTTATTTTTTTCAAAAGGGTTGGTGTACATAGTGGACCCCAATATTTTAATTATGAGAATGGCTTTCTTTTAGCTCAATCACAGACTAGAGGGTATTGTTGAACCTATAAGGGTTCGTCACGTGTCTCGTTTTGATAATTCGAACCGTTCAACGTGTAAAATTCGTCGAGTATTATAAACTTATAATAAATCACGTTAATTGGATATCGATAGTTATGTGATCAAATCAATTTTGTATAAAAAAAAATGGACATGAAAAATAAACGACTTACAAAAATCTGATTTAATTACATAACTATCGATATCCGATCAATGTGATATTTAAAAACATATAGTACTCGACAAGTTGTACATATTAAATAATTTGGATTATAAAAATGAGATCCATAATGAATTCTACGGGCCCAATAATATTCTCTCATCCGTGATCAGACTTGAAGGAAGCAATACCCTTCAATTATCTCACTTTGGTTGCAAGAGTTTGAGATCTGTTAGACTAAAGTACCTGACATTAGCACCGTTTAGAATCAATAATGCGAGGAGAGGAGTATTTTGAAGTTTTACAGAACCATTAGGTAAAATTTTACAAGACATATTGCAAGAATATATATTTATATCTTGTAATACAAATGCGATTTGAATATATAATTATTGATGTTTGATAATCTTAATTTTTGTATAAATATTTTACTCAATATATTTTAAAATATAAATGGTTTGGATTTGAAACTTGTCCCAAAATGAGCCCACTAATCCAAACTGTTCTCTCAAATTGAATGACTAATTTGAGAAAATCTAAACTTTGATTGTATTAAAAAAAAAAAATGTTGTTGGGTTTAAAAAAGATAAAATTGGCACCATTTATAACATCATTGCGAGGTAAATTAGAGCAACTTTTTTAGAGATTTTAAACAATTTCCTTTTGACAAATATATAAATTAAATACTGAAAACATATGAATAGATAAAATCTTATCAGATTTGTTGATTAAGCTCATTATTATTCAAAAACAACACATGAACATACAGTGAAAAATATGGGGTCACATCTCTATTCAATTTTTATGCTGGTTGTGGCTGACAAGGCCTCGCAAGAACAACACATGGGGTCACACACACTCAAAACAACGAGACTACTCAAAGACACTTCACACTTTCAAAACTGCTTTAATCTTGGATTTGCATACTGTGAAAAATAGTTTTATAACACATTTCAGTCAAACTCCGACTTATCAACTCAAATGGAAATGATTTGAATCCATGTAGTTTTCAATGAACTAATAAAATTAATATATTATATTTAAATATTTGAATATATATTAATGACAGATGACACAATTATCCTCTTTTTTACCTAATAAATTTACTTATAATTTTATAATGACGGGTGAAAAATAGTTGTTTTATTCTAAAAATGATGACATTATTATTTCCCATCCATTTAATTAGCAGATGACTAACAATATAAACCAAATTATTCTAAAATTTATTATAATTATTTCATTATTCATAGGAGGTTAGAGTAATTCGTTTTCTTTCTTTTTCTTTTTATATAAAATTTATGACAATGGGTCCCATTAATAAATATTTTCATTCAATTAATTATTATTTTATTTATTTATTTTTTTATGTGTGGAAGAGATAAACTACAATAAATATTTCTCTCTTA
Source organism: Camellia lanceoleosa (assembly GCA_025200525.1). Lineage (NCBI taxonomy): Eukaryota > Viridiplantae > Streptophyta > Magnoliopsida > Ericales > Theaceae > Camellia > Camellia lanceoleosa. Next base: position 35,946,789 of record CM045758.1, read on the forward strand.
GATGGGACGGGATTGCTGGTGAGAGTTGAAACCCAAATCAATTGTCTGCTAATGGAACGGGTTTACCCTTTTGTCTCAAATTAGCACTTTTGCAGCTAATTATTTCTTTACCATGTGTCAGCATATTTTGTTTTTATTATTCATAGCATTGTTGACATAAGAGTATTTCGAACCAAACCTTCTAATTTAGGTTTGGTTTGGGAAGGGGGTTAGTTTTTTGATTTTGTTTGATTATTTTAGTCTGGGTTAAAATGTTTGGTTTGAAAATGATTTTTTGACTTTTTGGTTTTTTTACTTTTTTGTGAGAAAAGAGTGTAATGATTATGGATTGGATGTAATATTTTATTTGTTGTGGCTAAAATAGTCTATTTTATTTTTTGTGGCTAAAATAGCCAAAAAAATTCTCAAATCTTGCTTCCCAAATGGTGCAATCTCAAATATATTTGAAAATTTGACATTTCTAAAAATTAGAATTTACTTGAATTTAACATGGCAATCCATTTCAATTGAAGTGGTCTATTACTTCAAAATTGCTTCTTTGTTTTTTATTGTCAAGTAATTGAATTATAGGATGAATTTGTTTTTTTATTTTTTTTATTTTACCATAATGGATATTTTCAGTTTATTTATTTATTTATTTTTTCAATGCTATTTGAAAATTTTATAGTCTCAGCTCCTTTGTTCCCTTCTCTCTTTGTTTTGTTGTGCAAGCCATCTTTTTTTCTCAATAATTATACACTTTTTCAGGCCTTTCTCAGCAATTCTTTTATCTTCTTCACTTTGTCTTGCATATTACAGACTCATCACAAGAGCTATAATTTATGAAACCCCACATCATGCATGGAGTTTATAGATCAACCAAGCATTATTCGTACTTTTTCTTGACAGCCCAAAGAGAGACCAAAGTCTAGGATGTGGTCCTATTATCTTTGTGTTTGACCAAAAAATATATATATATATATATATTTCACATATATATATAGATTTTTTTTAATTGCTGGCTCTTGAAATATTCAGTTGATTTTTTTAATTGTTGTTGTTTCGCAAAAAAAAAAAAAAATTTAGTTGATTTTTTAGAGTCGAGATTTTTTTTTAATTTTGAACTAAAAAGTTTGTTTGGAAATAATTTTTTAACTTTAAAATTTTTGTAAAAAAAAGAGTAGAGTAATTATGATTTGATATAATATTTTATCTATTTTATCTTTTATATTTTTTTAGTCCCAATTGAAATAGCCAAAAGAAACCTGTGTATATAATTGTTTTATACTTGTCCACACATGATTCTCTTTAACCCTACCACCATGACGCTGGCCGCTCATTTTTATTATATATTTTCTTTCAAATTTGATCGCTTTGCATTTAATTTGTGAAATATAATTTTAAACAAAATTATGCATTCAATTAATTTGTGGGCTGTCATTTTGAATGCATTTAATTTTTTAATTATTTATAAAAAAATTAACATATTTAAGCTATGTTTAGTTTTGTCTTTTTGGTTAAAAAAACACAAAAGATAAAATTAGTTATATAAGCTAATAAGACAAAATGTTATATCCAAATCATAATTATTATATTTTTTCTTTCATAAATATAAAAAAAAAAACCAAAAATAAAAACCAAACGAGACGAAAATAGTCAAAAAAACCAAACTGTTTTAACTCTTCCCAAACAAAGACTCAAGATTTCATTATTTTTTTACGCTGTATTTAGTTGAGAGATTTGAAAAGAAATTTAGAAAGAAAAAAAGTAAATGAAATGTCAATAAAATATACTTACATCCCACCTAATTACACATATATTTATCATTTTTCTTTCTAAATCTTTCAACAAAATACAGACCTAAGGTTTCATTTTATATTTTTCAACCCGCTCAATTCACTCATTTCACTGATTAAAACTATCAAAATATCTTACTAGCCTCTTTGGTTTTGAGGATTGGTATGTTAGCGGCTGGTTGAAAAATTTTCAATTAACTAAAAGTGGTTCAATTAATAATTTTCTTCCAAAATTGACTCAAATCCATTTGCACACACCTCCACCATGGCCTCCAATGTCCAAAAGAAAATAATTAAATCAAAAGAGTATTGTTATACTTACTATTTTTTTATATCATTTTCAATGTATCACTTTATATGTTAATACATCATTAAAGATAAACACGAGTACTGAAACTCATTATACTAATGGTGTATAAACACATAAAATAATATATTAAGGGCTAGTTTGACATCATCTAAAAAATCTAAAAAGTCAAAAAAAAAAGAGTTCATGTTATTTACTTCTTTTTTGGCGAGAATTCTGTCAATTGAAAAAAAAACAAAAAAAAGAAAAACAATACTGCTTGTGCAGTCACAAATTCCCAAGTCAAAAAAGAAAACTTGGTACACTTGTAGCCACACATTCTAATAAAAAAAAAAATTTTGAAAAGTCTTTAGTGTCTGTGCAACGCAGTATTGTTGCTTGTGTTAGTGGGGGTAATTTCATAATTTTGTAATTTTATATAATATTTTAATACATATTTTTTCGTAAAAAATTTAAAAATTGTTCCAAATCATCATTTTTTTCCCTCTACTTTTTAATCCAAAAAATTAAAAAATATACTTATTTAATACATTCCAAACAACCCCTAAAAGTGATAAAAAGTGTTAAGGCCTCGTTTGGGAACAGGCTAATTTAGTAACTTTTTGACTATTTTGTTAAAATATGAGCTAAAAAAAATTAGTATGTTTGAGATGACTTTTTAACTTTTTACGAAAAGATGTGCAAAAAGTAGAGAGAAAAGAGAATCTTTGACTTTTTGATATGAGTTGTTGACTTTTTAACTAATTTAACAACTTTTTAACTAAAAAAAAAATTCCCAAAAGTGGCCTAAGTGTAGTATTACTGAAAGCAAAATACAACAGAATAGTTTCATATTGCAACGTGAGTACTTTCTTTGGGAGATACTGTTGACACCTCAACATGTGAAGTTGACTTGTAACATCAAATGTACAGTAAATGTACCCTCAGATTTCATTTTTGTTTTTTGTTTTTTGTTTTTACTTTTTGTTTTTTTTTTTTAATGAAAACGCACCTTCAAATTCATATTTGGGAAATATCAAATCCGTAAGAATTTGAAATTATAATTATAAATTAGTGAATTTTTTTTTTATAAATATTGATTATTAAAATTGTAATTTTTTCTATGCATTTATAATTTTCTTTTCCTGATTACACTGGGCTGCAATTACCCCTTCATATTTCATGAAAGTGGCAAATGCACTCCTACACTAGGTTTTTGATAACAGCTTTTAAGTGTAATTTTGGTTTTCTTAAGCTTTTTCTTTTTAATTTTTTATAAAATTTTAGACTAAAATCTCATATAAAGTATAAAAATAAAAATAAAACAAATTGAAGTCATCTTTAAAAATAAATAAATAAGCCGCGCATGAAGACACCAAATAGAATTTACAACACAATCTAAAGAGTGTTCTATTTTTTCCCCTAAATTTTCATTGCAATAAAATTGAATCTTTAAAGACAAAATAATTTTGTCACCTAAACCAATAATTCCCATTGCTAAAGAATTTGATGACGAAATTATTTTGTCGCACAAGTCGTCACAAGAAGGCTTGTTGCGACAAAAAAAAAAATGTTTGTCACCTAAATTAGAGGCCACATCGTTGCCAATTTAAAACAAATTTGTTGCCATATTGATAATTTCATCAATAATCATAGCCAAGAATCCAAACCTTCTGTGACCAATTTATATTTCATAGCAAAAAAATATATTTTATTGCAGTTTTATTTTTTGGTTGAGGGGAGAGGAGAGGGGTTGTTATAAAGCTAACTCTAGTGTGTATATTTTTTTTTTTGATGGATAAACAGTAAGAAATAATCTATATATTAAGGAAAAGGGTCTTTTAAAACTCAAGACTTGTGGAAGCTCCAACATATCAATCCTAATTTCCTGATTTTTTAATATTTTTTTAAAAAAAAATTGACTTGGTGATTGGTGATTGGTTCAAGGATTGCAATAATTATACTATTGATTACAATAAATACTTAATTTATAATAATTACACTTATTAAATGAATAACGCAATAAATGAAATCCTAATTTCCTTACGTTTTTGCATCCCCAAGAGACCTATGTAATTATTGTGTAAATGCCTCTTAAATAAATAAATAAACACTTATTAAATTTTTTCAAAATCCTCGGTCAAACCCCATGTATTTAATTTATATATTATGTAATTATTGTGTAAATGCCTCTTAAATAAATAAATAAACACTTATTAAATTCTTTCAAACTCCTCGATCAAACCCCATGTATTTAATTTATATATTAAAAAAAATAAAAATAAATATAAATATATATAATTATCTCGTGCATAACACGAGTGATGAGCTAGTACATCAATAAAGAAAAGATAAGTACATAGGTTATCATAACGAAACTACACAATTTCAATTAGGTTGACATTAAAAAAACTCACACAATCATAACAGCACCAAACCAGCAGTTGACGAGAAACCAATAGCAAGACAGCAGGAAAACAGTCACAAAGGGAATCGAATACAAAGCCTAACCTGTCTTAGATTCAAAACAATAACAAGAACAAATTAGGGGAGCTCTTTGAAGTTGGATTTTGCCCATAAAGCTATTCTCAACTTTGAGATGTGTAAAATTCAAATACATAAAAGAAAAATAAATTATTTATTATATGTTAATGTGTTAGTTAAGTAGGGTTCGTATGGGATGTGAGTTGATTTTTTTAACTTTTTAGTTTTTTGATTATTTTAGTTTGGAATTAAAAAGTCTCGTTTGAGATAGGCTTTTTTGACTTTTGTGAAAGAAAAAATGAAATGATTATGGATTAGATGTGATATTTTGCCTTATTAAACTAAAAAACTTATTTTGTCTTTTTATAGCTAAAATAACTAAAAAATATAAAAACTTAACATGCCAAACGAATGCGTGATAAGAGTTTTTTTCATTAGATATTATATCTAAGGTTTAAGTCTCACTTTCTTTTTTTATTTACTTTTTTGTTTTAAATAGAAAAAATAAAAACTAGATAAAATGAAATAAGAAGATTCAGAACACTAAGTGACTTGTTCACATCATATATAGCATAAACTACATAAAGAAAAAGAAAATTAAAAGACATGTTTTGAATTCAAATTTTGTTGTGGGGTTGAAACAAGGTCACAAGGGTGAACCAAGCTTTGTGTGGCCTAATGTCTTCTTGTTAGCCCACAGTTGATAAAAGAAAAACAAGTTGAAGATTAGCTTCCAACCCACCCTTATCCCCCTAATCACTTTTGGGTCCAGCCCTAAAACCAAGCAATCATTTTTGGGGAAGGAAAGTCCTCTCAAATGCTTAGCACCAAACGAAAAACAAAAAAAAAAAAACAAGACAAACAAACAAACAAGCGTGAGAGCCACAGGGTCCTCATTTGGTCACTGGTCACATCATTGACAACCCTATGCTATTCTGCTCACTGGCCTGCCTCACTCACTCTGTTGTCTGTTTGATAAAAATATCAAAAATAGTTTGGTGCTTCTCTTCTAGGCCTTTGCTCACATGGCTTAATGTTCAATGGCCCCCTCTTCACATGGATATGCCTGTTTAATTGGCCCACTAGTGCCTTTATAAAAAAAAATTTAAAAATCCGAATATAATTATATATCTAATATATTCTTAAAGATAAAATAAAATGAAGTGTAGTTAAAAAGCATGGAATAGTGAACTTGTTGGAAATAATGGTTTTATATAGGCATATTTTTTAACCCAATATTGGGTGGACCCCAAACGTCTTTTGGGGTGGGTCTGAAGAGGTGAAGTGGTGAAGACGGAACGTCAAAACCATTTATGAGTGAATGGGAAGATGACGTCGTTTTCGAGTTTAACATTAATTTTTTAGATAAAATTCTTTTGAATTTTTTCAATAAAAATTATTGTGGGAATTTAATTTAATTCTAAATTCAAATTTTGGGTTCTTAAGTGGTTTCTTAAAGTTTGTAATTTTAGAATTTAATTTAATTCTAAATTTAAATTTTAGGTTCCTTAAATGTTTCCTAAAGTTTGTATCTCTTTATTTATTTATTTATTTATTTAACTATTTCAATAGTTTAATATATATATATATTTAATTAGTTTATATATATATATATATATATTTGAAATAGTTTAATTAATAAATAAACCTTCTGTTCCTTTGTTTTGATCAACGGAAACTTTCAAATTTTGTTTTCAAAGTGCTATGGTCAAAACCACTTTTTCAAATTTAAATAGTAGAGGTGCACCTTTTCACTATTTATTTGAACCTGTTCGGGGCAGTGGTTGGTTGCCTATATATACTGCTTAAATCCAGTAATTAAGAGATCTGAAATTGAGTCTTTGTGATCCAATTCTTACCCGGAAAGTTCAATCCGTATATTCTGATATTGCTGTCCAAATTTCCTTTTACTGCATTATTTCTACATTTTAGATTTAGGAATAAATATTCAGAGAGTTTAGAACACAGGTTTGGTTCACCGTACAAATTGTTTGGAGTGCTACTACAATTTGTGAAGATCATTGTATCCTAGGAGATAGACGCCACTTAACCGTAAGTACCATAGCGGGGCGAATCTGTCTTAAGGACAGAGTGTCACACACTCGACTTGATCTTGTAATTTTATTTGGTTCGACAAAATAAATCCGGTATGTTATTTATTTATTTTGTTTGATTTTATTTCAAGTTATTTTATTTACACAGAAGATTGTTCCAACAATCTTAAGACAGATCTGAATTATTCTGTTTACAGAATTTTTCGTTTGTTTCTTTTTTCCATTCTTCGTAAATAATTTCGAAAGAAAATTATTTTCTGTGGATTTACAAAATAATATTCTGGTTGGAAAAACAAATAGTGATTATATGCTATTTGACAGATAGTAGTAATATACTGTCTCTTTTCTTTGACAACAACTAGTAGTACGATACTGGTGTCATTAACAATTCAGAATATATTTTTGTGGAATTTTTTCAGAAATTAATTTTGGGTTTTAGAAATTATTTTCTGAGTTTTCATTAATTAAAATTCTGTTTTCCGTATTTTAATTATTGGAGTGTAACAAGAGATTTAAATTTCTGTGTGAAATTAATTTGGTTAAATAAAATTTTATTTTATTTCCAAATTAATTACAAAATAAAAGTTATATTTTTATTTCTTTTATTTTACAGAATTTAATTTCTTGTGTGGAATTAATTTGGTTAAATAAAATTTTATTTTATTTCCAAATTAATTGAAAAATAAAAGTTATATTCTTATTTCTTTTATTTTACAGAATTTAATTTTCTGTGTGGAATTATTTTGGTTAAATAAAATTTTATTTTATTTCCAAATTAATTGAAAAATAAAAGTTATAGTTTTTATTTCTTTTATTTTCTGTGTGGAATTAATTTATTTAAATAAAATTTTATTTTATTTTCAAATTAATTAGAAAATAAAAGTTACATTCTTGTTTCTTTTATTTTTACAGAATTTAATTATGTGCATTTGGTTTAATTTTCTGTATAGTGTAAATTCTAATTATAATTTTGTTTTATAAATTAGAATTGATGGCTACTGAAACAAATGCCCAAACAAGTACTACTGTGGTGGCTGCGATTGCACCAATTCCCTCTCCTGTGATGACAGTACCGGTAAATCACGGTGAAAAGCTAGAGAAGTTCTCAGGAACTGACTTTAAAAGATGGCAACAGAAAATGTTGTTCTATTTTACAACTCTGAACCTGGCTCGTTTCCTCCGTGAAGATGCTCCTATCCTGAAAGAGGATGAAATCGACCGGCAAGTGGTTGCTGCGGTTGATGCTTGGAAACATGCCGATTTCCTTTGCCGGAATTACGTCTTGAACGGACTTGACAACACATTATACAGCGTCTACAGTCCAATCAAGACAGCAAAGGAACTTTGGGAATTGTTGGAGAAAAAGTACAAAACAGAAGATGCCGGTTCAAAGAAATTTGTGGTTGGCAGATTCCTGGATTTTGTAATGGTTGATTCAAAAACTGTGATCAGCCAAGCTCAAGATTTCCAACTCATTCTGCATGACATTCACACAGAAGGCATGTCTCTTAGTGAATCCTTCCAAGTTGCAGCCTTAATTTAAAAATTACCCAAAGGCTGGAAGGAATTCAAGAACTACCTTAAACACAAGCGCAAAGAAATTTCTATGGATGAGTTAATTGTGCGTTTAAGGATTGAGGAGGACAACCGCAATTCTGAAAAGCGGGCTGGTAAGAATCCTATGGAGTCTAAGGCAAATATGGTAGAACATGCTTCAAAAACCAAGAAACGTAAGTCTTCTAGAGAAAGTTCATCACAAGGCTCTAAAGGGGGAAATAATAAAAAGTACAAGTTTAATGGCAAATGTTACATCTGTGACAAAGAGGGACATCGGGCCAAAGATTGCCGTAGCAAAGGCAAAAGTAAGAAAAGAACAAGCAAGAAGCCTGCTCAAGCCCATATAACCGAAGTGGACAAGATTTCCAATGGTGTAGATGACATCAATCTTTCTGCAGTTGTTTCTGAGGCAAATCTTGTCGGAAATCCTAAAGAATGGTGGGTGGACACTAGTGCTACTCGCTATATTTGTGCCGACAAAAAGATGTTCACATCTTACTCTACAGTGGACAATGGTGAACAACTTTTTATGGGCAACTCCTCAATTTCCAAAGTTGAAGGACAAGGAAAGATTGTTCTCAAGATGACATTAGAAAAGGAACTCACTCTCAACAATGTGCTGCATGTACCAGACATTCGCAAGAATCTTGTTTCCGGATCTTTGTTGAGTAAGAATGGGTTTAGGCTAGTATTTGAAAGTGATAAATTTGTACTTACTAAGAATGAGATGTATGTAGGAAAATGTTACATGTCTGATGGCCTTTTCAAGTTAAATCTAATGACCATTGTACCTTCAGTTATTAATAATACAACATCTTCTTCTTACTTGCTTGAGTTTTCAAATTTATGGCATGGTAGACTAGGACATGTTAATTATGGATCTTTGCGTAGATTAATTAATATGGAATGTTTACCTAAATTTAACATTGATTCAAATCATAAATGTGAAATTTGCGTTGAGGCAAAATTATCTAAAACTTCTTTTTATTCAATTGAAAGAAGTACGGAACCATTTGAATTAATTCATAGTGACGTTTGTGATTTTAAATCAATTCAAACTAGAGGTGGAAAAAAGTATTTTATCACTTTTATAGATGACTATACTAGATATAGTTATGTTTACTTAATTCGAACCAAGGATGAAGCTTTGGAAACTTTCATTCAATATAAGAATGAAGTTGAAAATCAATTTGGTAAGAAAATCAAGAAACTTAGAAGTGATAAAGGTGGTGAGTATGAATCACCTTTTGGTGAATTTTGTAAAGAACATGGAATAATTCATCAAACCACCGCTCCTTACTCACCTCAGCAAAATAGAATTGCTGAAAGGAAAAATAGGACTTTAAAAGAAATGATGAATGCCATGTTGATCAGTTCTGGATTACCTCAGAACTTGTGGGGGGAAGCAATACTTTCTGCTAATTATATTTTAAATAAAATACCCCGAAAGAAAGTGATTCAAACACCTTATGAATTGTGGCATGGAAGAGTACCATCCTACAAATACTTAAAAGTGTGGGGGTGTTTGGCTAAAGTGGCTATTCCTAGTCCTAAAAAGACTAAGATAGGTCCTAAGACCATTGATTGCATTTTCATTGGTTATGCCAAGAATAGTAGTGCATATCGATTTTTGATTTATAAATCAGAACATACCGAAATGCATGTAAATACTATTATTAAGTCAAGGAATGCATCATTCTTTGAACATGTATTTCCAAAGAAGACTGGACAAGAGACTAGTAACAATAAAAGATCTCATGATGCCATTACTAGTCAGGATCAAGAACATGATCGAGAACAAGATTTAGATCAAAATGAGGAAGAAGAACCTTGGCGTAGTAAACGTGCTAGAACCTCAAAATCTTTTGGTCCAGATTTTCTAACATATTTGTTAGAAAATGAGCCTTTAACTTTTAAAGAGGCTATGTCCAGTCCTGAAGCTCCTTTATGGAAAAAAGCTATCAACAGTGAAGTTGAATCCATCTTGCAAAATCACACTTGGGAATTGGTGGATTTGCCACCAGGTTGTAAACCTCTTGGGTACAAGTGGATTTTCAAAAGAAAATTGAAAGCAAATAGATCAATCGACAAATACAAGGCAAGACTTGTAGTCAAAGGTTTTAGACAGAAAGAAGGTCTAGATTACTTTGACACATACTCACCGGTTACTAGAATAACATCCATTAGAATGCTAATTGCCATAGCATCTTTATACAATTTAGATATTCATCAAATGGATGTTAAAACTGCTTTCTTAAATGGTGAGTTAAATGAAGAAATTTACATGGAACAACCAAAAGGGTTTTCTGTTCCAGGGAAAGAAAAGAAAGTGTGTAAATTGGTTAAATCATTATATGGTTTAAAACAAGCTCCAAAGCAATGGCATGAGAAATTTGACAAGGCAATGATGTCAAATGGTTTTAAAATTAATGAGTGTGACAAATGTGTTTATATTAAAAATACAGACAAAGATTATGTCATTGTATGTCTTTATGTAGATGATATGCTCATCATAGGTAGTAATAATGACATGATTAAAACTACCAAGAAAATATTGAATAAACATTTTGACATGAAGGACATGGGCATTGCTGATGTAATTCTTGGTATGAAAATTACCAAAACATCAGAAGGTTATACTTTGTCACAATTTCATTACATTGAGAAAATACTTGACAAATTCAGCAAAGATGATGATCATCTTGCTAGAACTCTTGTAGATGTTAATTTGTATCTTTCTAAGAATATACAGGAAAATATTTCTCAATTAGAGTATGCCCAAATTATTGGAAGCTTAATGTACTTGATGAACTGCACTCGCCCAGATATAGCTTATGCAGTAAGTAAATTAAGTAGATATATGAGTAATCCAGGAGTAGAACACTGGAAAGCAATTATAAGGGTTCTTAGATATCTCCGATTTACTCGTAACATTGGGTTGAATTATACTAGATATCCAGTAGTACTTGAAGGATACTGTGATGCAAATTGGATATCAGATACTAGAGACTCAAAGTCCACCAGTGGGTATGTTTTTACTCTTGGTGGGGCGGCTGTATCTTAGAAATCTTCCAAATAGACTTGTATTGCTAGGTCTACTATGGAATATGAATTCATAGCGTTAGACAAAGCTGGGGAAGAGGCAGAATGGCTTCGCCACTTCCTTGAAGGTATTCTAATTTGGCCAAAACCGGTGCCTGCTATATACATACATTGTGATAGTCAATCAGCAATTGGTAGAGCACAGAGTCATATGTATAACGGTAAGTCACGACACAATCGTCGTCGACATAACACCGTAAGACAACTATTCTCTAATGGAATTATTTCCATAGAATATGTTAAGTCTAAAGACAACATAGCGGATCCACTAACCAAAGGGTTAACAAGAGAGTTAGTTGAGAATTCATCGAGGGGAATGAGACTTAAGCCTATTAAATAAGAGTTACCACAACGGCAACCCAACCTAGTTGACTGGAGATCCCAAGATCTAGGTTCAACGGGACAACTGAGTTGTGAATGACTCAGAAGGATCACTGGGGAGTCTAACTCCTACCCATTTCTATGATGAAATAGTGATGTCTGCAGCGTTTTAGGTTAAGTAATACTTTTAATGATTTTTATATCTAGGTATACCTAGTGGAGTATGGCAGGATACTCTTCATAAGAATTACCTATGTGAGCGTGAGTTGGGCCGGTTCTGTGAGATTTGTGAAGGGCTACAATTCTCTAGAGCACTCATGAAGACCAGGTTGTTCAGGGCCAAAATGAACACAATAGTGAGAACTAAACTGTATTTGGGAATATACTGTGTGAGTTCTATTGTCTTGGTTTACACAAACGGCTGAACAGTTCAAGACATCATGTTCACTGATTAGCTAGTAAATCCGATAGTGTCTCACAAGGGAAGGTTCAAAGCCAAAAGCTACCTATCCTTTGCAGAATATTTTCAATTTCTGTACTCTCTGATTAGATCATGTTATTGCATTTTCTCTCCGTCAAATTCCGTTCATGTGGGGGATTGTTGGAAATAATGGTTTTATATAGGCATATTTTTTAACCCAATATTGGGTGGACCCCAAACGTCTTTTGGGGTGGGTCTGAAGAGGTGAAGTGGTGAAGACGGAACGTCAAAACCATTTATGAGTGAATGGGAAGATGACGTCGTTTTCGAGTTTAACATTAATTTTTTAGATAAAATTCTTTTGAATTTTTTCAATAAAAATTATTGTGGGAATTTAATTTAATTCTAAATTCAAATTTTGGGTTCCTAAGTGGTTTCTTAAAGTTTGTAATTTTAGAATTTAATTTAATTCTAAATTTAAATTTTAGGTTCCTTAAATGTTTCTTAAAGTTTGTATCTCTTTATTTATTTATTTATTTAACTATTTCAATAGTTTAATATATATATATATATTTAATTAGTTTATATATATATATATATTTGAAATAGTTTAATTAATAAATAAACCTTCTGTTCCTTTGTTTTGATCAACGGAAACTTTCAAATTTTGTTTTCAAAGTGCTATGGTCAAAACCACTTTTTCAAATTTAAATAGTAGAGGTGCACCTTTTCACTATTTATTTGAACCTGTTCGGGGCAGTGGTTGGTTGCCTATATATACTGCTTAAATCCAGTAATTAAGAGATCTGAAATTGAGTCTTTGTGATCCAATTCTTACCAGGAAAGTTCAGTCCGTATATTCTGATATTGCTGTCCAAATTTCCTTTTATTGCATTATTTCTAGATTTTAGATTTAGGAATAAATATTCAGAGAGTTTAGAACACAGGTTTGGTTCGCCGTACAAATTGTTTGGAGTGCTACTACAATTTGTGAAGATCACTGTATCCTGGGAGATAGACGTCACTCAACCGTAAGTACCGTAGCGGGGCGAATCTGTCTTAAGGACAGAGTGTCACACACTTCGACTTGATCTTGTAATTTTATTTGGTTCGACAAAATAAATCCGGTATGTTATTTATTTATTTTGTTTGATTTTATTTCAAGTTATTTTATTTACACAGAAGATTGTTCCAACAGAACTTGTAATAGCTCACTAATGGAACAAATAGGGACTAATGTAGCTATCACATCCAACCTCACCCCTCACATTTAGTGAGGTTTTAACTGTAAGTTTTCTCGAACGAAACTGTATATTAAATTGAATTAATTGAATAAATATTACATCACTTATATAGAACACCAAATTCTAATCCTAAACTAATACAACACTGAATATAATTTTAATAGATATAGAACACCAAGTCCTAATTCTAAAAGGAAAAAGAGAACACTGAATATAGGCGTGTGAATATAGGCATATTCTCACACCCCCGCTCAAACTTAAGGTGTTTTAGTAGAAAACACAGGGAGTTTGTTAAGAAAAAACCGAAACCGAGTAGTGGCGTGAATCTTGGTGAAGAAGTTGGCAAGTTGCAAAGTCGAAGAGACAAAAAGAAGCGAGATAAAGCAAGACTGCAGATGCTGACGGATAAAGTGACAATCAATCTTAATGTGTTTTGTCCATTTATGGAAGACAGTGTTATGAGCAATTTGAATAGTACTTCGGTTGTCACAATAGAGAGGGGTCGGAGAAGACTGAGGGATGTCCAAGTCAGACTAGAGACCACGAAGCCAAATAATTTCAGCAATAGCATGAGCCATAGCACGATACTCAGCTTCGGCAGTAGAACGGGCAACAACAATTTGCTTCTTGCTTTTCCAAGAAATCAAGGAATCACCAAGAAACATACAGAAACTAGAAGTAGATTTATGATTATTAACATCACTAGCCCAATCAGCATCAGTAGAGGCCACTGTAACATGTCAGGGGGGTACCCCGGCGTTAAACAGTTCGGACTCCTGAGATCTCTTTGATTTAGTCTCACGAGTGCAATGTGAAACATAGATGAAAGTCCAGATTTGGAACTTTTAGAAAATCCATTTTATTGCAAAACCTTTTGTTAGAAATGGACTGCGTCATCAGATCTCAGAGTCACTACCTAATATTTATTTTGGAAAAATTAGGAAACTCATGACTCGTGCCAAGGCCACTGTTCATCGTAACCAAAGATGCTTGGCTCGGAACCTTAGGTATGAGAAGGGAAGGTCAATAATGAGCCACTTTACTCACCCGATCAAAGATCGGCCTCTGCTAAACCATGATATGAATTTTATTTACTTTATATGTTCATATTTCAATTATTTAATAAATCCTAAAATTTACTATGTGAAGTATACAAGTATAGACTATGTCATTTATTTTGGAATAATTTGATTTCATGTAGTTTTGAAAGAGTTTTGGAGATGTACAATCTAAATAAATTGAGTTTACAACCATGAAAATCAACACTATTCCAAATTAAGCGACACAACCTCCATCCACTGGCATTCATATAGCTATATTAAGTAAGCAAGTAGCCACATGGTAGGATGCTTAAACATAATAAGAAAAACGCACACAAACGGGATGCTAAAGCATAAAAACTTACATATTTATTGACATTCCTCGAATAGCTACAAAACAAAGTTAATAAAACATGCATAATCTTATATACAAAATCCTAATGCAATTCACTCATGCGATACAACTAAAGATTCGGCTTCTAGGATATGACATGTGAATCATCTCAAAACATGAAGTAGCGCACATAATCACATAAGAATTGATTAAATCCACAAATGCAAACTTAGTCGAATCAAGATGCATGAAATATGGATGCAAAGCATGGATAAAGAAAGCCAAAATATGATGCGTATTCACACATAAAGAAATCAAGTAAAAGAACGGGATAGAAAGAAGTGGGGCGGGAGAATTATTATAACATTTTAAATATTACAAATCCGAGGGAGATGAATAAATATTACAACATAATATAAAAAAATCCTCACAAACACTCAAAATGAAATAAACAAGATAAAATAGCAGCTTCAAGTGCCTCAAAGACCATCAGAGGTTGTCGGAAGGCTGCCTGATTTTGCCTAGAGATTGCAGGCACGGTCATGAAGGTTGCAGGCACGATAGTGTATTTTTTGGTGGCTACCCTGCCAACTAACGAGTTGGGTAGCTCGATAGGCTCGGCCAAATTCTGTTTTCTTAGATTTCAACAATAATATCTATGGGAGTCTCAATTCACCACTTTTAGTTAGATCACAACAATATGTAATATGACAAGAAATCAAAGCAAAAGAGCAAAATAAATTGAAATAAAAAGACAATGGGTTCAATATGAGGTCTGATTGAACCCAACTCAATTTTATTATCTTGTGCCTCTTTTAGTCCAATTTTATTAGCCCTTTTAATTACCTTGCCATTCTTTAGTCATTTTAGTCCAAAAATGAGAGTTATGTCCACAAAAATAAGAGAAGCGTCACACAAGGAGTTGTTCTTGGCATAAGAGAGAGGTAATGCCCTAGTAATGAACCTTCGAAGAGATTAAACCATTCAACATGGAAGGTCTCTTTCTCGTGCTAAAAACAACATATATGGGAATTCAATTCACCACTTTCAATTAGATTAAGATAGTATAAAATATAACAATAAATCAAAGTAAAAGAGCAAAATAGATAAAAAAAAAATGCAAGAAAATGAAAGGTTTGTGAAATTCACTTTCCAAGGAAAAGATGAACTTCTTAGTTCTCAAATTTCCTTTTGATCACCATCAAGTATAGGAAGTGTGTTATCAAATCTTCAATTCGAAATTATGGAGTTTATGGTATGAAAAGTGGCTAACTCTCTAGTTTTTCTCACTTTCAATTACTAAACACTCTTATAATCAAGGCAATTGATCTTTGGCTATATCGGAATTTTTGGAGTGGTTTTGGTGTAAGGAAATGAGGAATTTCAGTAGCTATGGAAGCTTGAAAGTGTTTTGGCTCAAGATTGAAATGGTTAATGGTTTTTCTCTTTTCTCTTTGACTCTTTCTAACTCTCTCTTCAATCAAATTTGTTTTGTTTTGTTTTTTTGCCCCCTGAAATCTCTCCATTTGGTTGTTTTATATAGGCAACAAATAGATAATATAATAATATAAATCTATATAATATATGGAAGAAGGAGAAGAAGGAACCGAGAAGAAGGTATCAGCAACAACTGGTTTTATTACGGGACAGCTCATGATGTTCATATCGATCTATTATGCGCCAATGCATCTAGCATTGGGTAGACCTCATACAATAACTGTCCTAGCTCTACCCTATCTTTTGTTTCATTTCTTCTGGAACAATCACAAACACTTTTTTGATTATGGATCTACTACCAGAAATTCAATGCGTAATCTCAGCATTCAATGTGGATTCCTGAATAATCTCATTTTTCAATTATTCAACCATTTCATTTTACCAAGTTCAATGTTAGCCAGATTAGTCAACATTTATATGTTTCGATGCAACAACAAGATGTTATTTGTAACAAGTAGTTTTGTTGGTTGGTTAATTGGTCACATTTTATTCATGAAATGGCTTGGATTGGTATTAGTCTGGATACGGCAAAATATAAAGTATATAAAGATTATATATATTTATATATGTTTGCTGAGGTTGATGTCAGCAGCCGAGGCTGACCGACATCAATATATTTTTTATTATTTTTCTTTTATTATATAATATAATATATAAAATATCTAAAATATGTAATTTATATAAAATGCTAAAATATAATATAATAATATTAAACACATATTTTAATATTATAATTTTTTTATTGTTTTCTTTAATATATATATATATATAAAATATAATTTATATAAAAACACCAAAAATATGAACAAACATATAAAATTATGCAAAATTACAAAAATACTAAACTAATGAAATATTTAGTATTTTAAAACAATTTGGCATAATGGTGAAGGTTGGGATTAAAGTTCAAATTCCATCTCTCTTACTGAGGATTCTGTGAAGAACACATTCTAATTGTCATCATCGGGTAATCAAAAGAAAGCGCCCAAGTCTTAAGGCCGGTCAAAATGGGATGTCTACAGTTGCCCCTCTTTGATAGAGCTCAAAGTCATTTCATGACATGAGTGAATGTCCAAGCCCGAAGACGACCCTTTTGACAAGACAATAAGACTTGGGCGAACAAACAAATGTGCAAATGCAAGTGGTTGAACCAGAAGGTTGCCTACGTATTCCATTGCAAGGAATCAAACCAGTGTAGTTCAAGGGCAAGATGCTGATGATATGCAGGAAGATTTTGAGAACTGGACTTATATGCTACGCGAAGCCGATTATTTTTGAAAACTTATGATCATGCAACGAACAATGTGATAACGTGAATGAAAAGCTTAAATCAAAACAAAAAGCAAGTCATGTCTCACACGGAAAGAAGTAAGAATAACAAGACGGTGCAACCAATCAGAAACATCTTCTCATGTTGCATATGGAAAAAGAGGGAAGACCTCAACTAAGAGAAATCAACAACCTAACGCATTTCACGCGAAAGGAGGAAAGATGGTGTAAATATCAGGGGTGCACCTGATGTTTTTAACCGAGTAAATCAACAACCTAGTGCGTTTCACACAAAAGGAGGAATGATGATGTAAACACCAGGCGCACATGATGTTTTTAACCGAGTAGAACAACAACCTAATGTGTTTTACATGAAAGGAAGAAGGATGGTGTAAACATCAGGCCCATCGGATGTTTTTAACCAAGTAAAACAACCTAACGCGTCTCACGCAAAAGGAGGAAGGAGGGTGTAAACATCAGGCACACCTGATGTTTTTAACCTAGTAAATCAACAACCTAACGCGTCTCACACGAAAGGAAGAAAATGTGAACAAATCCAAACGCGTTTCACGCGAGTGAAGAAATAGTGAACGAATCCAAATGCATCTCACGCGAGAAGAGAAATGGTGAACAAATCCAAACGCGTCTCACGCGAGAGGAGAAATAGTGAACAAATCCAAACGTGTCTCACGCGAGAGGAGAAATAGTGGTGTAACCTACAGATGTTCCTAGCCGTATTTCATAAGAAAAGAGAGAAGGTTTCACGTTTCATGTAAAACGAGCAAATGTGGTGTAACCAACAAGCGTACCTAACCGTATCTCTTACGGAAAGCGGAAAGGTTTTAACCGAGGGGAAAAACAATGGTGAAACCAACAAGCGTTTCTCAACGTATTTCATACGGAGAGAGGGAAGGTTTTAACCAAGGAGAACAATAATGGTGTAACCAATAGGCGTATCTCAACATATTTCATATGGAGAGAGGAAAGGTTTTAACCAGGTAAACTTCTCATCCTAACACATTTCACCTGAAAGGAGCAAAGGTAAATTCGAAGTCCAAACGCATCTCACGCGAGTGGAAGAAGGTATGGTAGAATGACAAAGGGTAACCTCTACATGTAGAAGCCACTGATGCCGCTTTTCTTCCTGATCATATTCATAACTTTCCCTATTCTCCAACGGGGTGACAGACTTGGTTGATTTAGTATCCAGAATTGAGGCGTATACACGCTACCTCAACCTATAGGGCTACTATATAGATTTCAAGCTGGGAATACACCCTTGGGTATTTAAACCAGACTTTAATCTCGGAAATTTCAAACCTTTGCATTCTAGGTATCGCCATTCGAACTCTAGTTTCCACTGTCGTAGTTGGTCTCCTAGGAACTTATTACAAACACAGGCAGGTGGCTATACCAGACCACCACCTGAAGTCATTCGGGCACGACAAACACCAAAGGAATTGCATCTCTAGAGGATTTAAGGTCTCCTAGACCCTAGGAGTGCACAAGATAATGTGATGCACAAGATAGCACGGTTGAATTGGACTGCACAAGATAGTGCGATGCGCAAAATAGTGGGATTGACTTGGAGTGCACAAGATAGTGCGATGTGCAAGATAACGTGATTGAATTGGAGTTGTGTGGTAGATGCTCGAAGTGAGATTATTGTGCGATAGATGCACAAAATAAAAGGAAAAATTGTAAGTTCGAACCAAATACCGCATGCATATACCATATATAGACAAAATACATACAGATATGTACATATAGTATACATATATTTATATACAGACAAAATACACACAAATATGTATGGACATATACACAAACATATACGGATATCTACACAGATATATACGGTATATGACAATGTGCGTACGCAAAACATACAAAAAGAAAAAAAAAACACAAAATGCAAGGACACGGGGGTTCGACCCTTTGATCTTAAGTCCTTAACTACTGAGCCAAACCACTGAACTAAGCCACCTTTATGACAAAAAAATGCAAAAAAATGTATATAATATGTAGGTATATGAGACATATATACATAAAACCAAATCAAAACAAAAGAAACCCTCGTTGCTATGGGAGGTCGAACCTCTGACCTCAAGCTCAGGCTTTCAATCCTTAGCCACTGAGCCGAACCACTGAGCCCAAGTCACTCTTGTGACCAAATATTCAAACAAATATATATAACAGATAGATGTACAATACATATACACACACACATATATATACAACTCTCCCGCCTCTCCCTGTGTTTTTGTCTTACTCTCTCTTCCTTCATCTTCTTTGAGTATCGTGTCTGGAGCGCGATTTCAACAATCGCGGCACTTGACTAACAGGCTATCCAATCCTGCCCTGATTGTCAATGATCGTCTCGGCCTTTCTCCCTCTTTGTCTTCTTATTCGCTCTCTTCTTAAGTTGAAGCTTGCGAGAGAGAGAGGCAAAGCAAAAGCCTGCAAACTTTCTCTGCCACTACTTTGAAACCTCTTTCTTTTGCATTAGTCTTCTCTACCATGGCTTTTTCACATGGTTCTCTCACTCTTTTTTCAGACCTGAATGAGTCCACAATAGAGATGGCCGATTCTGACTCCTCTGAACCTCAACCGCAGGCTCCTCATCCTTCCCCTGTTTTCGGCTTTCCAGCGATGTCATTTGAGCAAATAATGGCAGCACAATCTGATATCGAAGCAAACTCGTATACGCTGAGGTCATGTGTGGAGACCGTGACTACAGTCTCCAACTTGTCCCGTCGACTGCAGAACAGGACGTGCGAGGTACATCAGTTAAATGCATAACTCTTCCTCCTCCAACGTATGTACAAAGACGCTCGAGTAGAAATTAGTGCGTTGAAAAAGCAGAGCAAAGAGCTGAAACGACAAGCCACATTTGTGTTTCGATTTGGAGTTTCTTCGTACAACCAATTTGATGGTCGGCAAGGAATAATCTCCTTCGGAAGCTCTGCCAAGGTTGAGGCAAAGTCTTCAAGAGCTTCGAAGGAGTAAAGACGAAGCGAGGAAGTTAATGGTTAAGTCAGGCAATGAAGCTGTGTGCAAATGAAGCTAGTTGTAATCTTCGTCGCCGGGCTGCTGCCGGAGAAAAAAGAAGAAAAATATCCCTTTTTTTTTCTCCTGTTTTTCTAGGCTTGTTTTTTGTGTTTTGTACAACTTTGATCAGGGTTGATCCCTGGCATTGATAAAAAAGTTTGTTCTGCAAATCTGGATGGCATGAATGGCACAATACTGAACATAAAAATTATTTTATTTTGAATTTTGTACTTGAAAATGGCTGCATTTTAGTGAATTCTGAATTGAATATTGAGCCTATCACTGACCAAAACACAAAACACAATTTAATGAAATGAAAATGAAGCAAAAACCATCCTGAAACACACCCCTTTGTGCTTGTCGGAGCAAAATGAATGCAAAACAAAGCAACACCGATCGACCGCCCGACGGAAAAGCATCACCAGCGACAACTATTGTGCATTTTCCGGTGATTGTTTGATTAAGGTGATAGTGTGGGTAGAGGACAGAAAACCTGACTCAATGTGCCTCTAGTTCATCACTTTGCCCTTTTTTGTTTTTCTTTTCTGCTAAAGTGATTTTGATCAACATGAGAGGTACATTAGCACACTTGTTCCATTTTCTATCTTGAAATCATATGAGCCAAATTATGAGTACTAAAAATTTTCTCTTTTCGGTCCAAAGAATGGTCTGAGTTTTGGAAAAATGGAATAATTTTTGAGAAAATCAGTCAACTTCATTAAAAGTCCTCAAAATTTATTTTCGCAAATGACCACTACTCAATCAACATGAAATCAACCCTTGAGATGTGCAACTGAATTCGTCGTGCGATTGAACCCGTCATGAAGGAGAAATAGAACAACTGAATCAAATGGGGACGAGCCAATCAAATATGGATAGTCAAGTCAAATAAAGATACACCAATCAAATATGGACGAGATGAGTGAGTTGAAAAATGATTAAAGCCGAACTTCAAGATGAAGCTGCCTACGTATCCCAAAGATAAGAATCAGGCCATACATAGTTCCGGTTAAGGTTCACTCGGGTATTGACACTATCCTTTTGTGCTCTAACTTTTGCTAAAGCCGCCCTTTCGGGTTTTCAACCTTGCGAGCTTTTCATTTTTTATTTTTTATTTTTATTTATTTTTATTTATTTTATTTTATGTTTTTCTACTCTAATTTTTGCCTAGGTCGCCCTTTCGGGTGTTCAGCCCAATGAGCCTCTCAAGGGTAGTACTTTTTCAACTTGTCCATGTTGATTGGTTGTGAGAACTCCAAACCATCCAAATCCATGAGAATGACTACTCCTCCTGACCAAATTGATTTAATGATGTAGGGACCCGTCCAATTGGGTCTAAACTTGCCCCTAAGGTCGTAAATAGGAGCTCGGTTGTCTTTTAACACTAAGTCTCATTCCCTCAAATTCCTAGATCTAACCTTTTTGTTGAATGCTCTGGCAATCCTGCGTTGATACCCTTGAATGTGGTATAACGCCTTTAATCTTTGCTCATCAAATAGTATTAGTTCCTTAAATCGGTTTTGTTGCCAATCAACTTCTGTTATTTGACATTCAGCCATAATCCTTAATGAAGGCACTTCCAACTCAATCAGCAAAATAGCCTCTATTCCATATACTAAAGAGTAAGGTGTTGCCCTTGTAGACGTTCGGATTGATGTCCTGTATCCCCAAAGTGCAAAAGGCAACTTATCTGGCCAATCTTTATAAGTTTCTACCGTCTTACATAGAATGGTCTTGATGTTCTTATTTGCAGCTTCAACGGCTCCATTGGTTTGTGGCCTGTAAGTTGATGACATGTGAAAAGCCACATTATACTTCTCAAGTAGAACTGCTATTTCTCCTTTGAAATGTGAGCTGTTGTCTGAAATTAATTCGTTTGGCACCCCGTACCTGTAGATAATGTTGTTCCTGATAAATTTGGCCATGTGCGATGCTTTCAACACTGAATACGACTGTGCTTCAACCCACTTGGTAAAATAGTCAATGGCAACCAAGATGAACTGATGCCTATTTGAACCTTTTGGTGTGACTGCCCCGATGATATCTATGCCCTAAACTGAGAAAGGCTAAGGCGAAGTCATATTGTAGAGTTTTGATGGAGGGATGTTCATGCAATTGGCGTGGATTTGACATTTGTGGCATCGCCTAACAAAGTTGATACAATCAATCTCCATGGTTAACCAGTAGTATCATTGTCTAAGAATTTTTCTGGCTAGCATTATACCATTCATATGGGCTCCACACTCTCCTCTATGGATGGCTTCCATGATATGCTTTGCCTCTTCTTCTTCTACACACAGCTTGTGCATTTCCAAATGCCATCTCTTGTATAACTTATCTCCACAAATGACGAACTGAGTGGCTAGACGCTGTGTCCCCCTTTTGTCTTTGGTGTTTGCCCCTTGTGGGTATGTACCACTTTCTAGAAAATTCCAAATATCAAAGTACCAAGGGTTTTCATCTTGAACTTCTTCCGTTGCAGTTATCATTTCATACGCGGGGGCGTACCTTTGTTCTATAAGGACCGGGCGCATCTTGATCCCGACCAGTATATCTATCATTGATGCCAGGGTTGCCAACGCATCAGCAAATCAGTTGTTCTCTCTTACCAGGTGTGTAAAAGTTAGTTTTTCGAACCTCGGGATCAACATGTCCAAGGTTTGATAGTAGACTTTCATTTTTTCCTTTTTAACTTTCCAATCTCCGTTGGCTTGAGAGATGACCAAGTTCGAGTCCCCAATCACATCCAACCTTATTGCCCCTAGTTCCAGGGCTGGTTCCAATCCGGCAATGCATGCCTCATACTCTGCTTGGTTGTTGGATACCCTGAATCAGAGTTTGAAAGCTAAGGGAATATGGGAATCATCTGGCGCTATGAGCAACATGCTTATCCCATAGCCAAATCGATTGGACGCTCCATCAAAGTACAACTTCCAAGTATCTTCTTCCATCTGCATGACCTCTTCATCTAGGAATGAGTACTGCACATCTTTTTCTCCTTCAATTGGGTGATCAACCAAAAATTCTGCCACGACCCTTCCTTTGACAGATTTGCGAGTGACATACTTAAGGTCAAATTCGGAAAGCAAAAGCAACCAACGAGCTAGCCTACCGGTAAGTGTTGGTTTCTCAAAAAGATATTTAATTGGGTCTAATCTTGAAACCAAAATTACCGAGTGAGCTAACAGGTAGTGTCTCAACTTCCTGGTGGCCCATACCAAAGCTAAGCAAGCTTTTTCCAAAGGAGTATAGCGGGTCTCATATTCAAGCATCTTTTTACTTAAATAGTAGATGGCCTTCTCCACTTTCTCATCCGACTTTTGTGCCAGCATACATCCCATGGTTGATTCAGTCACTGATAAATACAAAATCAGCAGTTTCCTTGGCTTAGGTGGCGATAACACAGACGGATTCTACAAATATTGCTTAACTTGCTCGAAGGCAAACTGACACCGATCATCCTATTGAAACTTCTTCCCTTTCTTCAACAGACCAAATAGCGGTTCACAAGTTAAAGTTAATTTTGAAATAAACCTCCTTATGAATTGCAACTTTCCCAAAAGGCCCCGCACCTCCTTTTTGGTCATTAGTGGCAGCATTTCTAAGATGGTCTTAATTTTAGATGGATCAACTTCGATTCTTCACTGTGTGATCAAAAATCCCAACATCTTGCCCGCAGTTACCCTAAAGGTGCATTTCTGCAGATTCAGCCTTAGCCTGTATTCCCTAATTCTCTCAAAGAATTTCTTTAATGCAGTGTAATGGCTTTCCCGATCTTTGGACTTGACAATCATATCATCTACATGTACCTCAACTTCCTTGTGGATCATATCATGCAAAAGAGTGGTAGCAGCTCTCTGATAAGTGGCCCTAGCATTCTTCAAACTGAATGGCATAACCCTACAACAGTATGTCCCTTATGGTGTGGTAAATGCTGTCTTTTCTCTGTCCCTTGAAGCCATAAGGATCTGGTTATACCCTAAAAAACCATCCATGAATGACAGTAAGGCATGCCCTACAGTGAAGTCTACCAATTCGTCAATATGTGGTAATGAGAAATCATCATTCGGACTAGCCTTATTCAAATCCCGAAAGTCAACACAAACTAGGATTCTGCCATCTTTCTTTGAAATTGGCACAATATTGGCTAACCAAGTAGGATATTCTGATACGAACAAAAACCCAGCATTGATTTGCTTGGTAACCTCTTCTTTAATTTTCAAGGCCTAATCTGGACGAATTCTGCGAAGCTTCTGTTTGACAGGTTGGGTCTCAAGGTCGAGAGGGATCCTATGTTGTACAATCTCAGGGTCAATTCCTGGTATGTCTTCGTAGGACCATGCAAAGACATCTTTGAATTCTGTTAATAAAGCAACTAATTGTTCACGTTTCTCTGAAGACAATGTAGAAACAATTTGGATCAAGCGAGGATTTTTTTCAGTGCCCATATTTATAGAAACAATTTCATCCACTAATGGCTTAGCACGCCTTTTTTCCTCCCAGTCGATTAAAGTTGTCAAAGCCCGAGGAATTTCTTCCTTTTTGTTTTTATCAAGATCTTGAAACTTTTGGCCAATGTTATGAACTAGGGCACAGAAAAGTAAGCAGAAATCACATCTTCATTCAAAACCTCGGGCTCACAAGTTACAACAGACTCAAAAGAGAAAGAAAAAGAAGACTTAGGCATTTTAGACAAATTTAAATCTGCCTCCAACCCCGCAGGCCCACCGGACTCAGACTCAACAGCCAATTCAGAATTCCCAATATAACTCCTTTCAAAATGCCAATTTATTTGTGAGCCATTCATTACATCCATGATGAAGCTTGAATAGTCAGCAGGTTTCTCTTCCCCGATCACGGCAATGGTCAGATCCTCTAAATTCATCGGTTCAGCGCTAGTATGCGATTCTGTTAGTAAATCAGCCAGTGTTAGACTCAAGACTTCCTCTGTGCTGCTTTCTGAGCTGACTTCTCTATCTTGTCTAATGTCGTTACTAGGATCTACCCATTCCTCGCCACTGTCAGAAAACTGATGATCGAAGAAGATCTCAAACCCAAGGTATCTCTTTTTCTTCACTTGATCAAACCAGGGCTTAGGAAAACCACAGAAAGGGAAGTCTTCTCCTTGGCGGACAAAGCGTCCGTTCAAGGTCCCATGAATTGGCTTATGAACCAACTCAAACTGCTGCCCGGTTCTCTTGGCCTTGATCCTCTCCCTGATCTCTTCAGTTTTCCTTTTCCAGTCATCAGCCGTGGGTGCATATCCTAGTCTGAATGCATGTGGGTTATGAGGTACTTCACTGGCAGTAGTAATACCTTTCTTGCCACTTCGTCCCAATCCCATCCCTGGAATGTGACCTAGTTTACTCATGAAATAGATTGATTCGGCATTGACGTATACACCTTCGTCTTCTGCCATGAGCGTTTGAACTAACTGGGCCTCTGCCAATGTAAAACCTAATAGGAACACATCCTCTTCCCCATGCTGTATTTCTAGCAGTGGTGTTGTGACTTCTGGAGGAGGATGAATGGATGAATTTCCTAAGACAGTGGCAATTCTTCTGCCGTATGGGTACTTTACCAATTGATGTAATGTGGAGGATACAAGTTTCATCTGATGAAGCCAGGGCCTTCCTAATAGCAAGTTGAATGTTGCGGGAACATCCATGACATGAAATTCAACTTCGTGCTCAGATGGGTCCACTGTTATTTGTACTTTGATTATCCCCATCACTTCCTGACTAGTATTATCATAGGCCCGGATCAATTGAGTAGTGGGCATGAAATTTGTCGGCTTTAGCCCGATTGCATAAGCAGTGTGTGTAGGGCAAACATTGATGGCTGATTCGGTGTCAATCAGAACAATCGGGATACATTTCTTTCTGCATTCCAGTGATATGTACAGAGTCTTATTATGTCCTGATCCTTCTTGTAGCAGCTCTTTGTCAGCAAAAGTTATTGCTGGAATGGTTTCTCTCGGGGTGATTAATGATACTAAATGCTCAGGAGTGGTGTCAATTGACAGCTTAGCCTTGTTTAACATTGACAACATTGCTTGTCGATGTTCTTGGGAAGCCATGAGAAGACCCCAAATGGAAATGTTTGCTTGGATCTTTTTCAGTTGTTTTAGAACCAGGCCTTCTTCTACCTCTTTCTCTTTTTCTTTCTCTTTCTTTTTCTCTACCTCTTTGTCTTTGCCAGAAGGCTCTCCTTGGTCTAGATGTGGAGGCTTGAAGTAGCGCCCACTCCTGGTCAAATGATCAATTTCGTCTGCATACCAAGTCTCATCTGGTACATGGTTTACCCATTCATCATTAGTGTGGGCGAGCTATAGGTCATTATCATCCCACCATTTGCTTTTGTTGACTGAAAGGCAATTATCTAGCGCTTCTTGAATCATTCCAATAGTATGCTTTGAATGGCTTTCTGGTTCTTCTTCTTTTCCTCTAGAACTCTTTCCTTTACCACATTCAACAGGGTTTTTGAAATCAAGTCTTAGTTCATCCCCTTTTCTTTTAGTTTTCTCATCAGAAGCTTTGTCACCGCTTCACCAACCGTGACTGTAATTCTTCGATTCCCACCATTCCATTTGCACATTCCCAAGATCTAATTCTTCAAAGAAATGAAGATTAGCCAAGTCCTCCTCTAGGTCGGCCAAATCATCCAACCCCTGCTCAAGTAAATCCTCTCTAACAACATTGATAGAAAATGAGTCAGGCAGATCAACCTCAAGCTTTAGTTAACCACTGGGAGCAATATACCGGCTAGGATCATACTTTTTCTCTGATAGTTTGCCATCCTTAAGCATAGGTACCACCACCATAGGGTTTTTGGGTTTTGGCTGGGTTAGAGGTGCATCTATCATGTATAACTCAATGCCTTCAGGAATATATACCTCAGGTTTTGGTAAATGGATAGGTGTGATGTAGATATTGGGGTTAAAGGTGAATGAAAGTGTATAGATGAGGTTAAGATGAGGAGGTGGTGGAATTTTGTCATGAGATGGCAACGGGTTGGTGGTGACGTTGGGTTTTGGTGATTATGGGGGAGTTATGACTTTATTGTCTATGAGATCTTGGATCTCATGACGGAGACGAAAGCAACGGTCTGTGTCATGTCCTGGTTGTTGGTAGAAAACACAATGTTTGGTAGGGTCATGTTTGGCTGGGAGAGGTTCGGGAAGAGGTCGGGCGTCCAAAGGCTTTGCATACCCTCATTTTGTCAAGATGTTTATTGCTTTAGAGAGTGACATATGTAGAGGGGTGAATGTTCTGCTTAGGGCTTGGGTTGTGTTTTGCAGGCCAGTATAAGCAAAGGGGTCGGCTATTTTAGTGGTGGTGGCAACCAAGTTAAGTTCAGAGGGCTTCACAGTTGCGCTACCATTGGTGGTAGCATTGGAACTACGACCAAAAGGCTTCCGAACAGGTTCCTTATCCTCCATAATGATTCCCTGTTTGATGGCATCCTCTATCTGGACCATACGGATTTGGTCTTTTCAAGTGGCCTGTTGGTCATCATTGTTGCTTTTGCCCTCTATCTGGTGATAAAGGCCACGAAACTTTCATTGGGCTCTTGACGGGTGGCCTCTAATTCTGGAGTAGTCACTTCAATCTGGGTGTTATAAGCATACTGGGTGATAAAGGCCCCAGCCAACTTTTCCCAACTTTGTTTTACTGAGTCCTCTAACTTGGCATACCAAATGGTAGACACTCCTGACAAAGTTCGTTCGAATAAAGAGAGCTTTTGCGGATGAGTCAGACCCATAGGCTTTAAGACATCAGAGAACAGGCGAATGTGCACCATTGGGTCGCCAGAGCCATCAAACCTATCAATGTGTGGCATTTTGAACCGTTCTGGCAACTTCACAGCTGTCTTAGTGTACCTGTCTTCGATGTCCGAGATTGAATTGATTCTTTGAGCCTTTTTGAAAAGTTTTTCCAACTTGGCCAGCTTCAACCTAGTTGAGTCAAACTCAGGTGCTTCAGGGGGATGGAGCGCTCCCACTGGTTGTGGAAGAGGAAATGATCCTCCTAAAGTTTGTGCAGGAACCCTCAGATCTTCTAGTGAGTTAAGTTCGGGAAACTCATCAGCTGGTAGAGGTGGAGGTGGAACTGGATGAGTCACCGGAGCTGGTTGAGTAATGGACGCCCCAGATGAGCGTTGCAGTTCAGCAAGAGTATTGCCTTGAGTGGCAAGAGTAATGCTTTGGGCAACAACTGTAGTGGCAACGGTATCCATGCTCCGTTGAAGGGCCAATGGCATGTCTGCTATATTTTTTGAAATCTAAGCCATCACTGATTCTAGTGAGTTGAGTGGTGATGATCTAGTAGATGAAGAAGGGGTATTCTGGACAGTTGATGAAGTTTTTGCTTTTCTTCGGGTAACCGGTGGCAAAGAAACTAACACTGGCTGACCCTGAACCAAATCTGCACTTTTGCAAAGTCTACCAACGCGAGTCCACCAAACTTGGGGGATATCAGACCTTTCGGAAGCTGTAGTGCTTAACTACCTTGTTGAAACAAAACGGGACCCCCAATCAGAATTTCATTAGCATCCCAGCTTAACTAATTACTACTAACTCATGTTGAAAACTGAACTCAACCCCACAAACTGAAATGACTGAACCACTTATCTGAATTTGAGAATTCCCATACATTGCACATAACACATAGCAGGAAAGAGAACAAACACCCCTATGAGGGCTAGGGTTACCTTATCCTCATTTTGAAATGATCTAGGGTTTCACTATTCAAACAAGCGGCATTATACATCCTAAAATGGGAGAGCATCCTGTCCTAATTTTGGAAGGTACTATAGCTCATTATATGTACAAGGTTAGCTCTACTCTAGGGGTTGAAGTCAAGGTGACGTTACCAAAGAGTCCTTTGGGTCATAACCAATAAAGATCCCAGGAAATCAGAAGAGTCAAATAGTCTCTCTTCGGAGTCTGAGAAGCTTAAATTGCAGAGCTACTTTTTTGACAGATCTCAAAAGGTTACAACACGAGGCCTCTAAGGTATCATAAAGATAGGTGTAGTGTCACAAAAAGCTTGCCTGTGCTCCCACCAGTCTTTGGGCAACACAAAAACTTTAAGTGCACCAATGTATGCCATGCAATAAACATATAATTGAAAATAAAAGTCATATCATGGAGTTCAAGTCAAGTTTTCATAAAATCCCCAGCAGAGTCGCCAGAAACTGTAACATGCCCAGGGGTACCCGCACGCGTTAAATAGTTCGGACTCCCGAGATCTCTTTGATCTAGTTTCACGAGTGCAACGTGAAACATAGATGAAAGTTCAGATTTGGGAACTTTTAGAAAATCCATTTTATTACAAAACCTTTTGTCAGAAATGGACTGCGTCATCAGATCTCAGAGTCGTCACCTAATATTTATTTTGGAAAAATTAGGAAACCCATGACTCGTGCTAAGGCCACTGTTCGTCGTAACCAAAGATGCTTGGCTCGTAACCTTAGGTATGAGAGGGGAAGGTCAATAATGAGCACCCCCGCTCACCCGATCAAAGATCGGCCTCTACTAAACCATGATATGAATTTTATTTACTTTATATGTTCATATTTCAATTATTTAATAAATCTTAAAATTTACTATGTGAAGCATACAAGTATAGACTATGTCATTTATTTTGAAATAATTTGATTTCATGTAGTTTTGAAAGAGTTTTGGAGATGTACAACCCAAATAAATTGAGTTTACAAGCATGAAAATCAACACTATTCCAAATTAAGTGACACAACCTCCATCCACTGTCATTCATATAGTTATATCAAGTAAGTAAGTAGCTACATGGTAGGATGCTTAAACATAATAAGAAAAACGCATACAAATGAAATGCTAAAGTATAAAAACTTACATATTTATCGACGTCCCTTGAACAGCTACAAAACAAAGTTAATAAAACATGCATGATCTTATATACAAAATCCTAAAGTAATTCACTCATGAGATGCAACTAAAGATTCAGCTTCTAAAATATGACATGTGAATCATCTCAAAACATGAGGTAGTGCACATAATCACATAAGAATTAATTAAATCTACAAATGCAAACTTAGCCAAATCAAGATGCATGAAACATGGATGCAAAGCATAGATAAAGAAAGCCAAAATATGATGCATATTCACACATAAAGAAATCAAGTAAAAGAACGGAATAGAAAGAAGCGGGGCGGGGGAATTATTACAATATTTTAAATATTGCAAATCTGAGAGAGATTAATAAATATTACAACATAATATAAAAACAATCCTCACAAGCACTCAAAATGAAATAAACATGATAAAATAGCAGCTTCAGGTGCCTCAAAGACCATCGGAGGTTGTTGGAAGGCTACTCGATTTTGCCTAGAGGTTGCAGGTACGATCATGAAGGTTGCAAGCGTGATGGTGTATTTTTAGGTGGCTACCTCGCCAACTAACAGGCTGGGTAGCTCGATAGGCTCGGCCAAATTTTGTTTTCTTAGATTTCAAGAGTAATATCAATGGGAGTCTCAACTCACTACTTTTAGTTAGATTACAACAATATGTAATATGACAAGAAATCAAAGCAAAAGAGCAAAATAAGTTGAAATAAAAAGACAATGGGTTCAATATGAGGTCTGATTGAACCCAACTCAATTTTATTATCTTGTGCCTCTTTTAGTCCAATTTTATTAGTCCTTTTAATTTCCTTGCCATTCTTTAGTCATTTTAGTCCAAAAATGAGAGTTATGTCCACTAAAATAAGAGAAGCGTAAAACAAGGAGTTGTTCTTGGCATGAAAGAGAGGTAATGCCTTGGTAATGAACCTCCAAAGAGATTAAACCATTCAGCATGAAAGGTCTCTTTCTCGTGCTAAAAACAACATATATGGGACTTCAATTCACCACTTTCAATTAGATTACGACAGTATAAAATATAACAATAAATCAAAGCAAAAGAGCAAAATAGATAAGAAATGCAAGAAAATGAAAGGTTTGTGAAATTCACTTTCCAAGGAAAAGATGAACTTCTTAGTTCTCAAACTTCCTTTTGATCACTGTAGGAAGTGTGTTCTCAAATCCTCAATTCGAAATTATGGAGTTTATGGTATGAAAAGTGGCTAACTCTCTAGTTTTTCTCACTTTCAATTACTAAACACTCTTCCTTGTGATCAAGGCAATTGATCTTTGGCTATATCAGAATTTTTGGAGTGGTTTTGGTCTATGGAAATGAGGAATTTCAGTAGCTATGGAAGTTTGAAAGTGTTTTGGCTCAAGATTGAAATGGTTAATGGTTTCTCTCTTTTCTCTCTAACTCTTTCTAACTCTCTCTTCAATCAATTTTTTTTTTTTTTTTGCCTCCTGAAATCTCTCCATTTGGTTGCTTTATATAGGCAACAAATAGATAATATAATTATATAAATCTATATAATATATATCTATATATAATATAATAATATAAAGTATATAAAGATTATATATATATATATGTTTGCTGAGGTTGATGTCGGCAACCGAGGGCTGACCGACATCAATATATTTTTTTATTATTTTTCTTTTATTATATAATATAATATAATATAATATATATAAAATATCAAAAATATATAATTTATATAAAATACTAAACATATAATATAATAATATTAAACACATATTTTAATATTATAATTTTTTTATTATTTTCTTTTATATATAGAATATATAATTTATACCAATTTATATAAAAATACCAAAAATATGAACAAATGCATAAAATTATGCAAAATTACAAAAATACTAAACCAATGAAATATTTAGTATTTTAAAATAATTTGGCCATAATGGTGAAGGTTGGGATTAAAGTTCAAATTCCATCTCTCTTATTGAAGATTTTGTGAGAAACACATTCTAATTGTCATCATCGAGTAATCAAAAGAAAGCGCCCAAGTCTTAGGGCCGGTCAAAATGGGGTGTCTATAGCCACCAAATCTAAGGATGGAGTAGTAGAGAAGAGCAAGTCCTGAAAGATAGTACTACGAAGATAGTGAAGGATCTGAAGTAAAGTAGCCTAATATAGAGCGAGGAGCAGAAACAAACTGACTAACCACATGGACATCATAGGCAAGATCAAGGCGAGTAACTGTCAGATAGACTAAGCAACCCACAAGCTCGCGATATAACATAGGATCATCTAGAGGAACACCATTAGTAGTGTTGAGCTTCACATTAAGCTCAATGGGGGTATCAGAAAGCTTAGTGTCAGTATGTCCAGCTCGATGGATAACTACGTTGGCATACTTAGTCTGGGACAAAAAGTAACCCTTGGGAGAAGAAGCCACCTCAATACCTAGAAAATACCGCAATGGTCCTAAATCCTTCATTTCGAAGGTGCGAAAGAGATGCTGCTTGACCTCAGAGATAGCAGAAGCATCAGAGCCAGTGATGATTACATCATCCACATATAGTAAAAAAGTAACAAAACCAGCCGAGGTATGTCTTAGAAATAAAACAGAGTCGAAAGTAGGAGGATGAAACCCAAGCTCGATAACAGCAATCTAAAAGCGATCATACCAAGCACGAGGAGACTGCTTCAGACCATACAGAGCACGCTGAAGACGACAAACCTGGCCAAAAGAATGGTGAATACCAAGGGGAGGACGCATGTAAACCTCATCGGTGAGATGGACATTAAGAAAAACATTCTTAACATCCATCTGATAAAGAGGCCAAGAACGAATAGCAGCGACAAAGATCAAAGTACGGACAGTAGTCATTTTGGCAATAGGAGCAAATGTCTCCTCATAATCAATGCCATACTCTTAGGAGAAACTTTTGGCAACTAGACGAGCTTTGTAGCGCTCAAGAGAACTATCAGAATGAGTCTTGACTTTAAAGACCCATTTACAACCAACCAAATTCTTACCAGTAGGCAAAGGAACCAACTCCCAAGTACTAGTTTTCTGTAGAGCAAACAACTCATTCTCCATGGCGTGAACCCAATAAAGAGAGGTGAGAGCGGAGGCAAATGGCAATGGCTAAAAAGTGGAGAGGATATACTGAAGTTGTGCAACCTGAGCACTCAAGGAAGCCAAGTCAGGATCGGGAGCCAAGTAGATGCAATGTTAGCGGCAAGAGGGCGAAAAGTACCCGAAGTAGGACTACAGAACTGTGTCTGGGAAGATGGAGTAGGCTGACGTCCTTTCTTGGGACAGTTGTTCTTCCAATGAGCCCTCTGATGGCAAAAAGCACACTCATCTAGCCCTAATGGTCATTTCTTGGGTTTCGTAGTGGCCTGAAGCTGATGAGGAGGTGGGGTCAATAACAAGGGAGGCTTAGTAGGAGCCAAGAAGACAGAAGGAGGAAGAGTTTAAGGAGCTCACGAACAATAGCATCCACAGAAGGAAGAGGAGATCGGTGAATGATGCTTTCTCAGATAGTCTCATACTGAGGGGAGAAAGCTGTTAAGAACTGCACTAAATGACCCTGCTCCCGAAACTCAATATAAGCGTCTAGTATCTTGAGATTAGGTGGTTCCATAAGAGCCAACTGATCCCAGAGACCGGTCATCTCAATATAGAAGTCCTGAATAGTTTGATCCCGCTGACAAGCACTCTGAATAGTTGTTTCTAACTCATATCACTTGCCAAAGTTAGACTGTTGATAAACACCGAGTAAATAATCTCACACTTCCTTGGTAGTACTGTACTTGAAAAACATCATTCCAATACGGTTATCCATAGAATTATGAAACCAAGTCAGAACTTGGGCATTATCACAATCTCAAGTGTCACAAGAAGGCATATACCCTTCCACTTTTGGGTCCGATGGATGAGAAACAGAACCAGAAACACAGCCCAAATTTTTTTTACCAAAAAGAAAATTCTTCATGACATTAGCCTAATACACATAATTGCCACCAGTGAGTTTACATTTGATGGCTTGGATTTTAGTATCCGACATTGTAATAAAACAAAGTTTGTAATAAACAGACAAGTATGGGGCTTTAGTTCAATAATCCTGAAATAGGGTTTTAAATAGAAATACCCAAGTTGAAGCAGAGAGAGAGAGAGAGAGAGAGAGAGAGACTGAAGCTGAGAATCAAATCAGATAGAGATCGTGAGGAAGAGAGAGGCAGACGAACCAGATGAACCAGAGAACTGAAGTAGATAGCTATGAATCGAATCAGACAGAGATCGCGAGAAAGAGAGAGGCCTTCATGAGACGAACCAGACAAACCAGAGAGGGCTAGAGTTTCGAACATTCGCAAGTCTAGAGAGAGAAAAGTCGTGACTCCGATGGTGACAAACCAGTCGAACCAGAGAGGGCTGATGGTGATGACCCAAACAAACCAGAATGTCACCACTTAGGGCTGATCACGAGCCAGAAGAACCAAGTAGGGGTCAAGATTGATGACCCTTCGACCAGCGAACCACGATGGCGACAAACGAAGCAGTTAGGGTTTCGAACCTAGCTTTGATACCATGTAAATTTTCTTGAACGAAACTGTATATTAGATTGAATTAATTGAACAAAGATTATGTCACTTATATAGAACACCAAGTCCTAATCCTAAATTAATACAACACTGAATATAATTCTAATAGATATAGAACACAACAGGAAAAACTTGACTCAAATGAGCGAAATACTTGTGTTAGGCATCTCCAACATACTCAAAATTTTACTTAAAAAAAAAAAAAAGAATTTATTCGCTAAATAGAGAATAAGAGAAAGTGAAACCAAGGGCCAACCATTTTCAAAAGGCTCACATAGAGTAAATGGAATTAAATAGGAATGCAAATAAGAAGAAAAATCTACCAAAATAAGAAGGAGAAAGGGAAAATCTACCAAAATTTGTATAAAAAAAAAAAAAATAGCAGAACTCACCGAGTTGTTATCAGAACTTCAGCAAACGGAGAAGATGCGATGGCGATCAGCAAGGCTACTAGCGGCGGTGCCGACTGGCAAGACTACTAGAGGTGATAGCGATGGCGATTGGCGTAGTGGAAGAACAAGAGATGAGTGTGGCGTAGTGGAGGAGCAAGAGATGAGTATGAGACAAATGTTGAATACGATGAGATGAGGGGTGGGTGTGTTAGGGTTTAATTTGGGAATTGATTGTGTGTGTGTGAGAGAGTAGTAAAATAAATATATATAATCACACTTATTTAAAATGTGTGATTAAAAAAAATATTATCTCACTCATTAAATTAAGTGTGATTAAAAATCATTTTAGTTTTTTTAATCACACTTCTAATAAAATTGATATATTTTTAATTCTTTTTATGTAATCTTTAATCACATGTTAATTAGAAGGTGTGATTCAAATATATATATATATATATAATCACACTTAATTGAAAAGTGACATAAAAAATAAATATTATCACACTTAATCAAATCAAGTGTGATTAAAATATCAATCTAATTCTTTTTTATCACACTTCCAATAAAAGTGAGATATTTTCATTTGTCAAAGTGTGATTTTTAACTGTTTTTGTAGTAGTGCACCAAGTCCTAATCCTAAGAAGAAAAAGAGAACACTAAATATAGGCATGTGAATGTAGGCATACTCTCACATTTTAACATGCTTAGGTCATGTTTGTTTCGGAAATAAGATTGAAGGATGAGAAATGTTGCCGCATTTTTTTCTCTCTCTCTATATTAAGACATGAGATTATCGTGCTATCTTTTAATTAGAATGTGATAAAAAGGATGTTATAAAATTTTGAGGTTCGATGGAGGAAGAAAAATAATACAAAGAGTGGATTAATTATCCCAAAGGTGGGATAAGTTATCCTACGGTTTCGGATGATTATTAGTCCATTGGGACAACTAATTCCCTTACAAGGTGTTTGTTTGGTGGGATATAGTCGTGGGGTTAGATTCCATGTGCTATGGAATAATTAGTCGAACGTTTGGATAGAAAAATAAAAGTCGAACTAATAGTCTGGTCGAACTAATAATCTACCATATGTAAGATAACTCTATCTTATGGGGGTGTGGAATAGAAATGGACAGATTGAGTCAACATCTGGATTACCTAATTAAATGACGAAATTGACCCTTCAACTATATAACATTTCTTTCTTTTATTTTTTTAAACATGTTGAATTTTTTTTAAGCATGTATAAATTAGTCCCATGATATATAATTGTTTTCTTTTATTTTTTTGGTATTAGCAAAATAATAAAAGGAAATATACTTTCAATATTTAAAAGGTAAAGAATATATAACATATTTTTTCTTTATTTTTAAATTTTTTTTTTAAATGTTGATTTTTTTTAAACATGTATATAAATTAATCTCGTGATATATAATAGTCTTCTCTTTTCTTTCTTTTTTTGCATTAACAAAATTATAAATGAAAATATACTTCTAATGTCACATTTAAATAAAATTAATAGTGGTCTTACTAAAATAAAATAAAATATACTTTAAATTTAGCATTGTCATTGTAAACAATTCAAAAAGACAAAATGATATTTTCAAAAGTTGTCATTTTTTATAATTTTCTAATTAAACATGAAATTCGATAAAATAGTCATTTTTAGACATTTAATCTCATGACAAAACAAACATAAGATATACATCATTTTCAACTAAATAGTCCTGGGACTATTTATCCAAGACTAATAATCTGTTGGATTCTAATTTTTCCTTATTCAGTCCGTTCAAACAAGTAAGGCTTTAGTGGCCAAACAAATTTGGGATATCAAAAAATTAAGAAATAAGTTTAGAAAAAGTACATTTAAATGAAAAAAAAAAAAAAAAAAAAAAAATTCAAAACAATTGTACTTTTTATGGATATGTAAGTGAAGATTGTGGCATGAAGCATAACTTTCACTTGTTTTGATTTGCACTTTGATGAAAAGTATATTTATTTTAAATCGTTTTCACTGAAATACAGTTTTGTCTATAAATTTCGGACATGTGAGCCTTTATCAATTTGAATCCAATTCTCCTAATCCCCTCAAACAAACATTGCCTTGGGGTTTAAGCGTCTGTCTCAAAGTTGTTGAGGGAGTTGAAGTGTGACTAAGAACTTCAGTGTATTTACTGGGGAGGGAATTATGTGAGACTCTTAAAATCATATATGTATGCTTAGCTAGGCTTGGGAACTTTTTGTCTATTGCAAACTTTTTATTTTAAAAATTGGAATTGAGGCTCCAAAATGCATTGGATTTGGACCAAGTTACATGTGGTTATGTCCAAATGTTTGACATTATTTTAACCATATCTTTGATTTGGATTAAGTTGGAATATGAGAGGATTGTGTGTTGGGATTCTTAAGGTTTGCTTTGGCTCTACTCGGTGCCCAGTTTAACCTAAATAGGTTTGGTCCCACTGAAGTTCACATGTTTATGTACTTGCATGTTGCTAAGTTTTACAATATTCTGGAGTTTTTGAATTAAAAAGGAAAAAAAATAAGGAAAAAAAAAAATATTAACAGAGTTAGCATTAAATTTTAGTACCTCAGTCGGAGATAGGATTTCAAATTTCTCCACTTGTGTTTGAACCTTATTCTCTGTTTATTTATTTGTTAGTACCTCAGTCAAATGGCAAAAATCAATTTTCATTAAACTATGATTTCAAAATTTGTCAAGTTTCTATGATCAATTTGGCCAATTTTCCTGTACCTTTAATTTCATGTTTTTAATGAAATTTTTCTTTACTGATCAAAAAAAAAAAAAAATTTGGCCAATTTTCCAGAAAAAGATATAAGACTTCTATATGTAAATCTCATAATATAATAGTTGAATTTAAATCATAAACTATTTTTTGGGGGTAAAATTCTTCATACTTTTTCTAGTATCTAGACTTGTTGTTTCGACTTTTATTATTCAAGAGGAAAAAGTTTTCCCAAAATTAATTTAATGAAATGTTGATATAAAATTTATAAGATTTGTGTGCAGCAATAATGTTTCAAAATTCAAAGTAGCAAAGTCCACATAAGAGTTCATAAATAAAGTTTAAATGGATAAATTTTGTTTCTCCTTAGTCTAATCATAAAGTTGAGCGGTAAGTTTTGTTTTTTTTTTCAGATTTGAATTGAATGGTGAAGTTGAACTATAATATTATCACGTAATATTATTATTATAAATTGAATAATATTATATGTACCAATTAATAAATTAATTAATATATCAATTGATAATATGACATAATTTAAGAGGTTTTTAGTATTTGTGATGTGATTAATGAGTGAAATCAATAATAATATCATAACTAATATTGATATACTAATTAGTAAATTAATTTATGCATGTAACACCGTCGTTATAAATTTAAGTGATAACAATGTGACGTGCTTAGGTGTCCGCATGGTGATGATGTGCCATGAGAATGTTGGGAGTGGGTGAGCACACATACCTAATGATGAATGTTGGAAAGTAATTTGTTAGTTGTACCATAGACCTTAATTTTATAAAAGGTGTTTGATTCAAAAGTCTAAATTTGAAATTTTATTGCTTAAAGATTTAGGCGCGAAAGTAGTATGTCTATAAAGACATACTTTTTCATAATGACTAAACTACCATTATATATGTCAATCATTTACACAGAGCAATAGAGAGAGAATCATTTCACGCGGAGAGAGAGAGACAGACAGAGACAGAGACAAACGTGCGAGAGAGAGTCTCAAAACCCTAGATTACTCAGTCGCTGTCACATACATAAGCATCATCATTGGTATCGACACTGCCCTTCGCCATTCTAACTCTAACTTTTTCGCCGTGGGCTCAGTTACTCTCTGTCGCTCACCGCCGTCTGAGAGCTGTGAGTCATGAACAGATCATCACTGTAGTGGCTCGTCGCACTAGAGCTCCTCAACTCCGTCGCCAATCGAGCTCTAGATCGTCGTCGAACTCCCTCGATTTTAGATCCAAAACCACCGTAGCCTTCGTGTGGAGCTCATTCGGTTCCAAATCCAGCTCAGATTTTGGATTGCCATAGCTTTCACATGGAGCTCCTTCTCCAGCATTTTTAGGTACACTTTCCCCCCATCTCTCTCTATATATATATAACCACTACTACAAAAATAGTTAAAGATCACACTTTGACAAAAAAAAGATCTCACTTTTATTAGAAGTGTGATAAAAAAAATTAGATTGATGTTTTAATCACACTTAATTTGATTAAGTGTGATAATATTTATTTTTTATGTCACTTTTCAATTAAGTGTGATTATATATATAGATTTTTAATCACACCTTCTAATTAAAGTGTGATTATATACTTTTTAATCACACTTTTTAAGCAAGTGTGATTGTATATATATTTTTTAATCACACATTCTAATTAAAGTGTGATTATTTATATATTTTTTAATCACACCTTCTAATTAAAGTGTGATTATATATACACTACTACTTTTTAATCACACTTTTTAAATAAGTGTGATTGTATATATATTTTTTAATCACACATTCTAATTAAAGTGTGATTATTTATATGTTTTTTAATCACACATTCTAATTAAAGTGTGATTATATCTACTTTTTAATCACACTTTTTAAACAAGTGTGATTGTATATATATATTTTTAATCACACATTCTAATTAAAGTGTGATTATTTATATATTTTTTAATCACACTTTCTAATTAAAGTGTGATTATATATACACTACTACTTTTTAATCACACTTTTTAAATAAGTGTGATTATATATATATTTTTTTATCACACATTCTAATTAAAGTGTGATTATTTATATATATTTTTTAATCACACATTCTAATTAAAGTGTGATTATATATACACTATTGCTTTTTAATCACACTTTTTAAATAAGTGTGATTATTTATATATTTTTTAAGGTAATTAAAATGTGATTACATATACATTACTACTTTTTAATCACACTTTTTAAATAAGTGTGATTGTATAAAATATTTCAAATTGATTTTTATATAAAATATACAATTCCCAAAATTTTAATCACACTTAATCTAATTGAGTGTGATATTATTTATTTTTTATGTCACTTTCTAATTAAGTGCGATTATATATATATATATATATATAGGGTAAATTACACGAATAATGCTTGGGATCCCCTTGTGAGGGTCACCCCTCACCCCTTTGCCACGTGGCCAGTGGTGATTGGAGGAGCATGAAAAGAAAGAAAAAGAAAAAGAAAAAAAAAATGTAACCAATGAAAGAGAGAGAGAGAGGGGGTCAAAGGGGGTGGGGGGAAAATGGGGGATGAATCATTGCTCAAATTACACTGACACCTCCTAAGGTTTATGTTTATTACAGTTCCCTCTTCACGTTTTGGAAATTACATCTCCCTCCCTGAGGTTTAAAGTTTCATTACAGATTCCCCCTTAGCAATTTAATTTTTTTAAATGCTAATTTTTCCCTTACTGGGTAAATTACATTGACACCACTTACATTTTAGAAATTACAATCCCCTTCCTAAGGTTTAAAGTAGCATTACCAATTGCCCCCTCGGTTAGTATTAGTTGGAAAAAAAATTCATTGAAAAAAAATTAATTGAAAAAAAATTAATTGAAAAAAAATTGTTAGTAAAATTTTTAAATTTCTGTTTAAAAACCAACATAAACTTATTTTTTGAATTTACGTTTTTTCCTCAAATTTACAAACTAAGACAACCATTTATAAATCAAAAAAAAATATCAAATAAATTTTTATGACAATTTTTAAAATTTTTGTAAATATAAATTGAAAACTGAAAACGAAATGGTTACCAAACAGGGCTTCAGATGGTAAAAATGTCGTAAAATTAATAAATAATTAAATAAGTTACCAACATAAGAAATGACTTATCAAAAGATTATTAGGCTATGTATGGTTTGATTTTTAGAAAAAAAATTAAAAATTAATTTGGTTAAGAAATAAAAAATAAAAATAATTATCATTTTTATATAATTTTTATCTTTCGAGTGGTTAGAAATAATTTTTACAAATTAAATTGAAGCGACCATATGTATGTATATAACTTGACTCAAAAATTAAAATTATAATTATTTTTTACCCTTAAATGATAATTATTTTTAGTTTTTATTTCTTAACCAAATTAATTTTTAATTTTTAAATTTTTTTCTAAAAATCAATCCATATATGGCCTAAGAATCTTTTGATAAATCATTTCTTACATTGGTAACTTATTTAATTATTTGTCAATTTTACAATATTTTTACCATATAAAACCTGTTTGCTAAGGTGCTATTTGGTAACACTTACGCTTTCAGTTTATATTTACAAAATTTTAAAAACTCAAATAAAAACTTATTTGGTAAATTTTTGATTTATAAATCAGTGATCTTAGTTTATAATTTTGGCCAAAAAATGTAACCTCAAAAAATGTGTTTCCGTTTGGACTTTTTAGTTTTTTTTTTTTTTTTTACCACCCAACACTAGCCACCACCTGCCACCATTTTTCACCACGGTCTTCCCCCACCACCACCCACCACCTCCTCTCCACCACCACCGCCACTCACCACTCACCACCCACCTATCACCACCACCCACCACCTCCACGAACACCCACCGCTTCTACCATCACCCCACCGCCACCCACTCACCACCACCACCCACTACCCGCCGCCACCACCATCCACACCGCCACCTACTCGCTACCACCACTCAGCACCCATCTACCACCACCATCCACCAACCGCCACTACCCACCAACCACCTATCATCCACCCGCTACCACCACCCACCACCCACCACCACTACCCACTCGCTACCACACCGCCACCATCCGCTCGCCACCATCCACCCACCCACCCACTCGCCATCGCCCACCACCCGCCACCACCACCACCCACTTTCCACCACCATCTTCCGCTTGCCACCACTTGTCATTTCTCACTCTTTTTATATTTTTTAATTTTTTAAACATTTTGTCAATTACCAAAGCGTTTGTAGTTTATGTTTTTCTAAAATAATAAACAAAAACCGCTTTATAAAATTTTTGTAAATATAAAGCTAAACGTAAACGTTACCAAAGACACCATTTCATTTTCAGTTTTCAATTTATATTTACAAAAATTTTAAAAACTGTTATAAAAACTTGTTTGATAATTTTTTTGGTTTATAAATGGTTGTCTTAGTTTGTAAATTTGAGAAAAAAATGTAAATTCAAAAAATAAGTTTTTTCTCTCTCTCTCTGTCTCTCTCTTTGTCTATATCTTTTCACCAATTTTTTCATCTTTTTCTCTATATTTTCTTTCTCTCTCTGCTCATCACTCTTCTCTCTGCATACATTTGTCTCTCTCTCTCTCTCTGTGTCTCTCATTCATCTATCTCTTCTCTCATCTCTTTTTTTTTCTCTCTCTCTCTATGCCTCTCACTCATCTCTCTCTCACACCACTCATCTCCTCTACCACCTTCACCACTACTGCAAACGCCATTTCACTACCACCACTACTACCACGGTCGCCATTTCACCTCTACGACTACCATTACTACTACCATCGCCACCACTCCACTACCACCACTACCACTATTGCCACTACTACTACTACTACAATTACCTCTCTTTCACCCCTGCTACTCCATCTACTCTACTACTACCACAACTTCACCACTAATCTCCTTCGCCACCACCATCACCACCACCACCACCATCATCTCTTATCCACCACATTCACCACTACTGTCGGTTCCTCTTCTTTACCACAAAATATTACATCTCTTCTCTCTCTCTCACTTATCACTCTTCTCTGTCTGTCAGTCTTTGTCTTTGTCTCTTTCTCTTTCTCTTTGTCTCTTTGTCTCTCGCTCATCTCTCTTCTCTCTATCTCTCTCATCCCTCTATCTCTCTTCTCTCTTGCTCATTTATCTTCTTTCTATTTCTCTCTCCGTCTCTCTCGTTCATCTTTCTTCTCTCTTCGTCTCTCTCGC
The DNA here is from genome assembly GCA_025200525.1 of Camellia lanceoleosa. Lineage (NCBI taxonomy): Eukaryota > Viridiplantae > Streptophyta > Magnoliopsida > Ericales > Theaceae > Camellia > Camellia lanceoleosa. The sequence goes on from CM045758.1 coordinate 35,990,064, forward strand.
TCATCTTTCTTCTCTCTTCGTCTCTCTCTTTTTCTATGTCTTTCTCTCGATCATCTCTTTTCGCTCTCTTTCTCTCTTTCTTTGTCTATCTCTCGCTCATCTCTTGTTTCTCTCTATTTTTCTATATGTCTCTCTCTCTATCTGTTTCTCTCTCTGTCTCTCTGTCTCTCTCTATATCTCTTTCTCTCTTTGTCTCACTCTCACTTATCACTATTCTCTCTCTCTATCTGTTTTCTCTATCTGTCTCTCATTCATCTCTCTCTCACCACCCATCTTCTCTACCACATTCACCACTACTGTAAATGCCATTCTATTATTACCACTACCACCACCACCCACCATCCACTTTGCCACCACCACTACTATCCACCCGCTTCCACCATTTGCCACCCACCCGCCACCACCACCCACCTGCCACCACCACCTACCACCCACCACTACCACCACCACCCACTCGCTACCATTCAACACCCATCACCATCACCCACCACCACCCGCCATCCGCCACCACCACCTTTGCCATCACCACCACTCACTCACCCACCATCCACCTGCCACCACCCGCTACCCATTTGCCACCACCACCCACCACTCTCCACCACCACTACCACCACCCACTCGCTACCACCTGCCACCTACCCACCACCACCACCACCACCCGCCACCTACCCGCTACCACAACCAAAAAAAAAAATTATTTTAACAAAAAATAACTTTTTTTAGCTACGACAATCCCGTCACAAAAAAAATAATAATAAATTAAAATTAATTTTTTTTTTATCCAACCCCCCATCTCCCCCTCCCCTCCCTCTTTTTTTTTTTTTTTTTTTTTTTCCATTCCCCCTCAAAATCCCGCGCCCCCCAAAATCCCCAATCGCTTTAGAACAAAAAAAAAAAACCCTAAATCTAATCGTCTCCCTCACATCACTCTCTCAGTCGCCTCTCTCTCTCTCTCTCTCACCCTCTCGTTCATCTCTGCACCGATCACTCTCTCACTCTCTCGTTGTTCATCTCATCGATTCGCACCGATCATCGCACCGCCGATCTACTCACAGGTAAACTCTCTCTCTCAATCTCTGTCTCTCTCTCTCTCGGCCCGATGGTTGTTTTAGTTAGGTTTCGAGTTCAAATTCTTAGAGGTGACTTCCCACCCGAATTGCTGGCGAGAGTCCACAATGGTCAGACTTCAAATACTGCTATTGTCATTGAGTGAGTCGGATTATAGGATCACCCATATGTTTTGTTACATTACATTTTTGATTTATGGGTTAATTTTTAGTTGTACATTTTAGGATTGAACTTGATATCATATAAGTCAAGATGTTATTTTTTTTTAAAAATTATTATTAAGGGAGATTTGAAATATAACCATGAATTTTCATATTTTTGTTATTGAACTTTCTAATGTAAGTATGACTCTGAATAAGATGGACAACTATGCTTACATGACCCTCTTTAAGTCATTTTAATTCAAATGTTGCTTGTCCATCATGGGGGAAGGGAGGGGGGCCAAGGGCGTAATTGGGCCTCTCAAGAAGTTTGAAAACCTTGTTTATATCTATCTATACTGAACCAAACACTTCTTTTGGTGTAAATGTCACATAATTTGTTTTTAAATGCTCCAAAACATGATAATTGCTATAAAGGAATTCAATACTTTTCAACTACTTCAAATAACTGCATAGTTATCAGATCCAATTACAAAATGTACATATGTAATATGTGTACCTCTCAGTATGGACTATATGGAGCATGTTTCAATTGGCATATTATTTCTTAGAAGTGGGAGCGCAAGGCGGTGGTTACAAGTTATCATTATTGATGTCGAGATTGTATTGGAAAAGACTTTTGAAGAGGACTCATTCTCTTTACAGTGTACTTCATACTTGTAGTGTTGTTCTCTATATATAATGTTATTAGATCTGAAACCCATCGTCGAAGACCTTCAATCCATCTCCATTTGCGGTTACGTCTTCCACGAGCTCTGGTCAGTCATCACTCATTCATATTTCATATATATATACACACACACTCGGTTGTCGGAGGGTCCGAAGATGTTTCGGCTCTGTCTCCTGATGTGATAATTCTTGATGTTGGGGTAAACTTTCTCTTGATCTTCGTTGCATTTCGATTTTAGAGACTCATTAGGTCAAAATGTTCTATGAAATGTAGGTTTTAGAGACTCACTGGTATATAATATGTAGCTATTTATGAAATGGGATGTATGTTTTATGTCTTCAACCAATCTGAGAGAAGACTGTAAGTACTATAAAATAATTTACCTGTTTCTAATGCAAATTATCATGGAAATTGGCTAAGGATGAGATGAAGTATTTTGATATCTGAACTCTTATCTAACATTTATGTGGTTTCTTACATTCTACAAGAATCATGGGAAAACTAAGTACAATACATACATAACATTTTTAAATTAATATATTTGTATTTAGTGTTACATACTTTTCATATGTCACAAATCTTGTTTTTCAATAGTGAATTAGACTTTGGCCTGGTGCACCAACGTAAGTGTTGTATATATGTTTTGAATTGATATGCACAAAATATGTTCATACGTGTATTTTTTATTTCACCTGACAGATGCAAGTAATTCACCAACTAATTAATCAATGTGCTATAATTGCAGCAAAATCTGGTGTTGATCCATCAGGTTGTGTGGAGCTTGTAAAGCATGTTAAGCTTGGTTGCCCAAACCTTGAATTCTCTGGCTTAATGACAATAGGAATGCCTGACTATTCATCAACTCTGGAGAACTTCAGGGAATAACTTTACACTTGTTCTTGAAGTTTTCAGACACCACATATTTCATTTTTCTCTCAGCAGTAGAAAAAGGTCTAATTTTGTTTCTTACAGCACACAACAGAATGTGTATCCATTGACTACCCTGAAATTATAATACTCTGTGTGTGTGTGTGTGTGTGTGTGTGTGTGTGTGTGTCTGTGTCTGTTCAATGAGTTACATAACCTTCTGTGGATCATACTATATGTGTTGTGATGCAACAGTTGTCAAACTGTAGAATTGAGGTCTGCAAGGCCATTGGAATGGCAGAGAACCAATGTGAACTCTCAATGGGCATGTCTGGTGACTTTGAGCAAGCGGTAAGGAGTATTACCAAATTTAGTTTGAATTTTTTTTTTTAAAATAATGGCCATGAAATTCCATCTTCTTGATGATTTGAATATCATGGTAAAAATGTATTCTACCTTTCTCCGTGGCCATGAAACCTTAATTTAACATACTCAGTATACCACGAAACCTTTGCTGGATCGACCCTTTGTACAATTTATTGGAAACTGTCTAACATGTTTCTTCACATAACTAAACTTACTTATTGGTTAATAAAACAGAAATGGTGACAAAAAATGGAAACAAGTGTTGAAAAATAAGATAAAGAAACCAGATTTTGTTACAATCGACATAACTTTAATCATTTTATAGTAATTTGGCTTAGTTGAAGCTTGAGGGTTTTATGATTTCGAGATCAAATCAAGATACAGATTCATCTACTCTTTGTTTGTTCTTAAATCACGAATAGATGGTAAGGACGTCTTCTGTTTAGTTTACTTTGTTTCCCATATCATATGACAAAAGTTTACGACATGTTGACACCTCTTTAAATTTCTAACATATTGACAAATATATCAATTTATTGGGAGATTGTAATTTTTGTGAAGCTTGAATTCCCATGTTTAGTACTACGAGTTATGAATGAAATCTTTGTAAATTGTAACTAAGGGTGAAATCTTTGTAACTAAGGATTATGCCCTTTAAATATTTCATTGTGATTTATGGAAGAAGCTTTCATTCTTAGGTAAAATCCACAGTTCACTATGTATATTTTTTTTTTGTCTGACAGCCACAAGTGTCTTCTGCTAGTGTCAATCTCACAACAGAGACAGCAATTGTATGGCATGTGTCTGATGCCAAGGTTATACCGAATTGGCAAAAGCAATTAGGAGATACCCTTGCGAAGCATTTGACAAGTTGTGGGTTCAAGTCTAATCTTTGAGGTGAGGTGACATATTCTAGGTGTAATACTTTTGAATGCTCAAGCTTCTTGCCACATCATCATAGCTAAAATGATATGCTTAATTTGAGTGCTTGCCTCTGTGGTTTTGCTTTATACTCATTAATAATGAAAGCGAAGACTGAAATTTTTTGAATGTTGGTAATGTGTCATGAATATGTCAAGGAAGAGTATAGAACTGGTTTGTTGATGTAACTATTATATGTTTTTGGGACACAATTCACTTAACTACGAGGAAAGAGTGGTGGTTGTTCTTAGTGGGGAAATGTTTATATGATGATAAGATTCTATGACTTATATTATTCATTCTTGCAGTGAGAGTCCATAAGTAGGGGATTGATTCTAAGGTTCTTTGATGACTATCATTTAGCATTTGATCTATAAATAGTTGACTTACAAGAATATATACATAATGTGCTCTCCTGGATTTGTCAATGTCAATTCGCTTTGACTGTAGAATTCCTAAATATTGGGAATTAGACTTCTAAAAAACAACTTCTAAGCCAATTATGCTTCATAATATAACCGCTGGGCACTAAGAAACAATGTGTTAAATTAATTGTAGTTGCAATAAGAAGTGATGGGCGAGTGGCAATGCAAAAAGGATAGATTAGTGCATTCTTTGGAAACTAGTGATTGCACCAATTATTAATGAATAAATGATTAGATGTTATTTAAGATGATTTTATCCTGTCCAATGAGAACCAGCTGTTGCATCCACAAGAAGTGGAGATTTGATTCCCAGAACAAATTGAAGGCTAAAACTTGTGTTCAGGCAGGAAGAGAGAAATGTGGTGGCATGATAAATTAGAATGTGCGACTCTAACTAGGGCTCCCAATTAAAAAGAGAGAGAAGAAGATATGTGTAGTAAGCCTAAGCAACATGGGACTTTGCTTCACACATGTAGAAATCTCTAACCTATTTTGTCTTTTGTTGTGTGGCAGGATCCCTTTCTGTTCAAATACAAAGTCGCTAGTAACTCTTTGGTTGGTCATACCATACTTCATGGTCTTTGCATATGTTTATGAGCATTATTTGAGGCCTTTCTTTCTTAACCCACAGCAGACTGTTAACGTCTGGTATGTCCCAAGGAAGAAGGACATCTTCAGTAAGCCAGATGACATTCTAACTGCTGCTGAGAAATACATAGAAGAACATGGCCCAGAAGCATTTGAGAAGCTCGTTAGCAAGGTCTGTCTAATTGACATTCTATCTTATCCCCAACAACAATGTCTTTCAGTTGGAGTATTCATATAAAAACCGAAAAACATGAAGAAATTATTACGATTTTTTGTTGCATTTTCACTCTTTTCTTTTCATTTTTCATCCCGAAGTTGAGTTACAACTATCTTTTTTCAGAATAATGAGCAATAGATATCCCAATTATTATAATTTTGCTGAGGTGAGTTATAATGACGCTTATTTTATTTTTAGAACACTAATTGATTTGTATACTCCAGGCATCCAACTCAACACCATCTTGATGCAGGGAAGCAGTTTTACTGTTTTAATTCTGTTTCTCTGAAGTCAAAAAAATTCAATTGAATGCCATGGAGTTATAGTGACAGACATCTCCCTACGTCTTTTACATTTATAGGGAATGAAATAGCTGTTAGTGCACAACCTATGACCAATCCTGATCTAGAAACCTAGAATGAAAAAAAAATCTGACCTTACTTGAGGAGGAAGCCTTTTTCATTGATTTATCTCAGACTAGGGCTGTTAATTGAGTAGTTTTCTTAGCCCACCAATGGTTTTTTCTTGTACCAGGTTATGGGAACAAATATCAGAGCAAATTGCTTGAAGTAATTGAAGCCAGGTAACTATTTTGTTGATTGGTTTGACATTGAATTGATTGTGATTTGTCAATAGGCCTTACAGTTTATGACAACAATCAGTGAGCTTCTTGAATAACATTATTTGCTAATTGTAACAAAACATGACATTGCCTTCTAAAATTTCGGTATGGTCCTCACTGCAACATTTTCTTCCCTGAGCTGTATCAGTGAGCTACCAGACTTTTTGGGTGGTACATGTACTTGTGCATACAAAGGTGGATGCATGCTTTTTGATAAAGGCCCATGGAATGATCCTGATATATTGAAGGTGTCACCTCTTCTTTCGTTGTAAATTTTTTTGTTCAAGTTGGCACTTCATGGTTAAACCATTTTTTATCAAAGCTGCCTAAGTTTAATTGTTAATTTTTTGAACTAGATGGTTTACAATGGTGAAGCCAAATGCTCAACTAAAATTTTGATTCTAGTCATTGAGGAGAAGACAATTTCTGAGGATGAGAATGCAAACCTAAAGGTATCCCGTCCTAATTCGGATATAAATCTGTCAATTCCTTTTTCATTGATTTTTAGTCTTCTTATTAATTGCCCCTCATTAGTGACCTCCTAATTACAATGTCATTGACACTGAGCTGCTATGGCATCTAATTGTTAACAGGGAAGTTACTTCCAAAATGATTAAGATCAAGCAGAAATGATTAATGTTCCTATTTTAGTTTGCTGAATTAACTTTTTAGTTTATTCATATGCATCAGCGGTTTCTGGATTAATTTGTGTTTTTATTTTTCAGGTCAGAAATTTTTTGGAGAGATGCAAAATATGGTCCAAGAATTAAAGAATTTAGTTTTTTTTAAGTTTTTTCATTTTTTAATATATGTAAGCACAGTTAATTTTTTTATTTATTTAATTCTTTTGTATGTACTTTTGAATATTTAATTTTCATTTATGAAATTCTATTCAATATGTGGTTATGATTCAAAATATAGTATATAGTGTGTATTACATTCTTCAAATGTGCATATAAAATAATATTAATTATTTTTCAAATATGTCGAATCCTTTTTTTAGTTATTAATCACATTTAAAAGGTGTGATCTAAATGTTATTAATCACACTTAAAAAGTGTGATTAAAAATGACTCCTTTTTAATCACACTTTCAAAGATCACACTTAAAAGGTGTGATCTAAATATTATTAATCACACTTAAAAAGTGTGATTAAAAATGATTTTTTTTAATCACACTTCCAAAGATCACACTTAAAAGGTGTGATCTAAATATTTTTAATCACACTTAAAAGGTGTGATTTTTAATCACACTTAAAAAGTGTGATTAAAAATGACTCTTTTTAATCACACTTCCAAAGATCACACTTAAAAGGTGTGATCTAAATATTTTTAATCACACTTAAAAGGTGTGATCTAAATGTTTTTAATCACACTTAAAAAGTGTGATTAAAAATGACCATTTTTAATCACACTCCCAAAGATCACACTTTAATAAAACTTAAAAGGTGTGATTAAATAACATACATCACACCAAAAAAGTGTGATCTTTATCTGTTTTTGTAGTAGTGAACTCTCGTCTATATATGGCCCTGTTTGGTAGAGCTGTGGGAAAGTGCTTATAGCTTATGCCTAAACAGCTTATAGCTTATAACTTTCAGCTTAAGTTGATTTCTAGCTTATTCTTAAAACATCTCCTGCCCCGCTCAAAGAATAAGCTAATTTCTGACTTCCATAAAGCTATAAGCTATAAGATATAAGCTAAACCAAACACATCAAAATAACTTAAATTAAGCTGAAAGCTGAAATAAGCTGTAAATAATTTCTGCCAAACAGGCACTATGTATGTATTGTTATTATTAGGGTTGGATTGTCCTGAAGCTCCTTCGTTTTTTGTCTCTAAAACTTCAATGTAATAACATTCTTACCCTCCCCCACCACTGTCGCATGCTTCACCGGCGATTGTGGCAAAGGAGATGGAGCGACAAGTTTGAGACTAGTGGAAGCAATAGAAACAAGAGGTTGTCTAAGAGGGCCATTGGATTGGAAGAAGCGAATAGAAGGGCAGAGGGCTTAAATCTGAAAATGGAGGAAGATAGGGATGGAAATGAGGAAGAATAAGGTGGTGAAGATGATGAAGTTAAGAATTTGACTTATGGGATTGAAGACGATGACACTGACATTTTTTTTTCTATCTTTTGTGTTCTATGTTTATCAACTTTTTCTCAATGGATGTAGATGATGTTAGTGGGTTGGATTGTTGTTCTGAAAATTTGTTGTTTGTTGAACAAATTTGTTCAAAAATTTGAATAGATAATTAAAAAATGATAGAATTTCAACAGATAATTTGAACATATAGAATTTTGAGGAGATAAATTTCAACAAATAGCTTTTATTTGCACATATTATATATGTATATATACCATGTATGTATGTATGTATGTATGTATGTACTTGAGAGTGTATATTTGCATATATATGATGTTGTATTGGTCAATTCAGAATGTTAAATGATTTTTTGATTAGTAAATTCGAGATGATCATGCAAAATTATGGTTTCATTATTGTCTTGATTGATTCGAGGAAATTGAACTTGCTTGAGTTGATTGAAATTATGATCCTAGTTTTGTATTTGCTTTTATTTTGACAGTTTCTTGAGTTTGTTTTTCTGTATATGGAAGTTGTAATTCATTAGTTTCTTTATTTTAAAAATATATATGTATATATATTTTGTATGAGTATTGAAATTTCAATAGCACGTTTCTAAAACTTGGACTGTGAACATGAGGGTTTGAAAGAATACATGTGATTATGAGATTGTTAAGGGAAGTGAAGCTTTGATTGGAAGGAGTTGGCTAAGAAAGATGTATCGGCCTGTGGTTGCCACCACTACTTGGGGTGGATTACCAACCAATAATGGGAATTTTGTAGTGACACTCAACCAAGTTCTACGTTGGAGTGATGTTGAATAAAACTACAAATAGAAACTTGTTTCGTTTTTGTTTTCAAAAAGTAAAATTGATTTCAAAATTTTAAAATTTTAAAAAGTCAGTGTGTTTGGTTTGAGTTTTTTAGATTAAATTTTTTGAAAGCTGAGTTTTTTAGTTTTCGTGTTTTTTTGTTTTTAGTGAATATTTTTTAAATTTTAAACATTTTTTTTTTAGTTTTTAGATGCACCTTACTCCAATGTATCTAAAAAGTAAAAAATTTGTGAAAAAATATTTTAAAGAATTAATAAATACATAAAAATATTTAAAAAATGTACTGAACTCTCGTATTTTTTTTTATTTATATTTTTGGTATTTAGTGAATTTTTAAAAGGTTTTTTTCACAATTTTTTTTTACTTTTCAGGTACATTTATGTTAGCTATGTCTAAAAATTGCTTAAAATATTAAAAAAATTCAATAAAAACAAAAAAAAAAAATACAGAAAACAAGAAAGTAGAATTTTCTAAAAAGTGTTTTTGGAAAACTCTAACCAAACAAATATGTTTCCAAAATAAGTTTTCACTATCTCCTTCCTTCCTTACCATCACTAACGACCTCGGGCACAGCCAGTGAAAAAAGTATTTCAAAATGGGCTTATAAAATTACTAAATTAAAGTATTTTAAAAAAAATTTAGAGGCCCAAGATCAAAAACTTTGTTTTGGAATGTAAAAATCTTAAAAATAGAGAAGAAAATACAAAATGATACATACCGAGGCACCAACAGCTGGACCGACTGTTGGATAAATAAAAAATTTGCACAGATAAAATTTGAACAAATAGAAAATTTCACCGAGAAAAATTGAACAGATAGACAAATAGAAAATAATTTGAACAGATAAATGAAAATAATTTGAACAATTGAACAAATAGAAAATAATTTGAACATATAAATGAAAATTTTGAACAAATAGAAAACAATTTGAACAAATAGTCAAAAAAAGTCAACAGATAAATCAAAGAGTAAAATTGAAAACATTGAAAACAAAAAGTCCTTCAAAACAAGTAAAAGGACATCTCCAACTATTTTACAAATGATGGATCTCTCACCAATAAAAAAAATATACTGAACCAAATATCTTAAACATCCTTTAAATTGGATTTATCACCAATTTTCTCTTTTAAAAATTCAACATATCTATAAAAATTATTTATAATTTTATCTAAATATGAAATATATAGATAAGTTTCATTCGCTTCACTTTTATGAAATTTTTGTTGATCAAATTTTCATACTTGGAAATATTGTAATTTGAAACTATTAAATGTAATCAACAATGTTTGGTAGCTCGAATTTTCATGGCAAGAATGGCTCGAATGTATCAAAACGACGTCATTTTAAGACATTCAAACCATTTGGACCATAGAAATTCAAACTACCAAACATTTTTCATATGTAATATGGAACTAATCTATTATACAGTGCTCAAGTCAAAAAGTAGCAATACCAAATTTGGAATTGATTTTGACAACAGAAAAAATGTTAGAGATACCAATAAGGCCTCATTTGAGAATAGGCTATTTTAGTAATTTTTTGGCTTTTTGACTAAAATATGAGGTAAAAAAAACTAAGGCTGTGTTTGGTTAATGTAATGACCCTGGCTTCCGATTAATGCTAATTCATGATTAATTATGCTTAGCAGTAATTTAGGAAGGATTTGGGATTTGTCTGCATGTGTATTGCATTATTTATGTGTTTCTATCTGTTTGCCATAAAATGATCTGTTCATGTCTTTGACTTTAAACTGCGAATTGAAAGCCTTATCGGCGTTCGAATCAGAAATTGACTTGATTTATGTGCTAGTTAGAATTTATAGAATTTTATGGTAAGTTTAATTAACATTCGGCTCAAAGCGATTAAATTAGATTAAATAACGTTGAATTACATTAGTTGGACTTATCTACCATTATGCCACTTAGTGGCTTGACTTGGAGATCAACCTTATTACACTTTGAAACATATTTCCTCAGCCATTTCCTTGTTATAACCGACTAGAGAGAGAGGGAGAGGTAGGAGGTTGAATTCGTCTAGAGATTAGGCTTGGAGCATAGGAGAATTGAAGAGGCTTGGCAATTTGAGCTCCTAGACTTGGAATTCAAGGTTTAAGGTAGGAGATTTCCCTTTCAATTGTGCATTTAAGTTTAATTCTTGCATGGTTCATGGAAGTTTAGAGTTTAAAGACAAGAATTGGATTAAAGTGTTGAATTGAGTAGAAATTCATGCATGCATGTACCTATTTTGCATTTTGAGGTTGTTCTTCATGAAATTCTTTCATGCATGTGTATAATTTAAATGTAGTCCATGAATTCATCTTCTCCTTGAGCTGAAACTTGCATTTGGTCATGTTTTGTAGCATTAGAGTTCAAGAGAACTCATGCATGTGTGAGTTTTGCATTAATCTTCAAGTTCTTGAGTTTGGTTGGGAATTGTGTTTAATTGACTCACCTTTGGGCCTTGATTTTACAAATTGAGCTTTGAATCACGTTATACTATGAATTGACAAGTGTTTTCCAGAAAATTGGCCCAAAAGGATCGAATTTGATGCATTAAAAGTTGAATTTTGTGCTTGGTGTTCAATTTGGAAATTCCAGATTTTGAACTCACGCTCGAGCGGGAAAATGACGCTCGAGCGTGGAATTCGAGTTTCCAGCACTTTGCATTGTTTTACAGTCCGCTCGAGCGGGGACCTAAGTCACACCCTTGAGCGAGGGTCGAGTGCCCGTCGAGCGTGAATTTTATGCATCCAGTACTTTTGCCATGTTTTACAGTCGCTTGAGCGGGGAAAGTGACGCTCGAGTGGGAAACCTTTGTCTGCATGTCCGCTCGAGCGTAGAAAGCCACGCTTGAGCGGGACCCCTGTTTTCAACAAGTTTTGAAAAATATTTTCCAAGGCATTTTTGCATCCTCATTCCATCCTAGGCATTCCTAGGCCATGTTTAAGACCCTATAGTGAGGATTAAAGGGTAGAAACACACTAAGAACTAACGACGTAAGTTTTGTATAATTAGAACGTGTGTATCAAGGGTGTGTCTGTTATGTGCTTTGTAGGTCACGTGTCGCGTCCTATTTGACCTATCTGCTTCGTCTGTCTGATTCAAGATCAACTGTGAGTAATAACTTAGTAAAGTTATGTTCAAACTGTATCTACTTTCTGTGTGATTAAACAAGATATGTTTTCCGAAATGATATGTTCTGTACAATGAATGATTGTTCAATTTCTGATATATATTTCGTGACATCCTTAGCAACATGTGATATCTGTTAGCTGTTACCCAGTATCGGAGGTTCCTTCATGGAACTTATTTCTATCTACACTCTGTTACCCATACCGGAGGCCTTGTCACGAGGGCTTAGCTTCTGTTCTATTCTGTTACTCGGATCCAAAGGTTCCTTTATGGAACTGGTTATTCGTAACCTCACGCATATGCGTTCTGTTCTATTCTGTTCTGTTAATGCTAATGGATGTATCACGTAAATTAATCATGACTTATGATTTCTGTCTGTATATGATCTGGTCAAACAAATGAATTTGATACAATCTGACTTATGATTTCTAAATCTGTATGAACTCATTCATTGAAAACCTTTACTCTGTTATTATTCGCTGGGCTTTCACTCACAGTTTATATTATGTATGTAGGTGGGACGGCACCTGACCAGAGCCAGAGTTGACGGCCTTCTGTTCTGTTTTGTCAGCCAACTATCGTGCCTCCCGAGGAGGTTCCGAACTAAGCCTAACGCCATGGCTATTTTTGTACTCATGCTAGTCATTGTATAAGTTTCGTATAGACAGATCTTGGGATGTACAGTTTTGTACATATTGTTTATCTTGACTGGCATGTTACGCATATATATATATATATATAAGTTTTGAAATGTTCCGTCCCATGTACGTTATCACAGCTCGTTGGACCTTGTTTATTTTGTATAATTGCTTCCGCAGCCCCTTACTATTTGCTAATCTGTTCAGAGGCCTTTGGTAATCCACGGATTACTGGCCGGTTACGGTGCTAAACCTATAAGGGCGGGTTTGGGTCGTGACAGTTAAGCTTTCCAATCATAATTTCACACATTCACGTGAATGAAGTGTTTGGATGGGGTTTTCAAAAATTAATTTCACCACACATTTCTGTTTCACGTTTGGCAGAGTTCCTTCCAAAACAAACTTCCAAGCCAAAGCTCTCACCTTTTCGTACAGTTTTTGAATTTTTGAGTCTACCCAATCGTCCCCCCGGACATCAAGAAAGAAATTGGTAACTTTTTCATGCATAGATACATACATACATACATACATACATACATATATACATACATACATGTGTTTGTGCTATTGTAGACAAATTTTCTGTTGAAAACGAAGAATATAAGACATCAATAAAGAAATTGGTAACTCTTTCCTCCATATATACATGTGTTTGTGCTATTGTAAACTAATTTTCTGTTAATTTTTCTTTCATAATTCATAAATTTATTGGGTTTAGATTGTTGGGTTTCTTTTTAGTGTTCGATTTTTGTCTGTTGTGTTCTTCTTTATGACATTCGTAAATTTCTCTCAAAATATATATAGGTTCTATATACAACTCACTGATTTTCTGTAAAACTGAATTGAGGCTTGCTGTTAAACTGAGGCTTCTTGTTAAACTGGATGGCTAGGTGGATCCGATTGACCGATGGGAAGATCCCCCGGTTGACCTACCGGTCGACCGATGTGGAGCAGTTGGGAAAGGCTTCAGCTTCTACTCCTAAGCTTTGACCCATATCAAAACAGTTCTATTTGGTCTTCTTGTTTTACACTAATATCATCTGCCAATATATAGAGTGAATTTGTAAATCACTACAACAAAAAACACATTTGGCGACCCACAAATTTTGTCGCCAAAATTACAAATTTCGTCGCCAAAAGAATCGGCGACAAAATATACAACTTGTTGCCAAAGCCCTGTCACTAAAAGTATTGGCGACGAAATCAGAAATTGTCACCATATGTAGACATTTAGTGACAAGCAAAATTGGTCGCCAAAAATCATATATTTTGTCGCTATAAAATTACAATTTGTTGCTAAAATGTTAAAATTTGGATAGGCTATGTATTTTTAGCGACAAATAAATGCATCGCCAAAAGTACTATTTAACGACAAAATTAATTTGGTTGCTAAAATTCACGTTTTTAGCGACGAGTAAGTTTTGGTTGCTAAAAGTTCCTAGAATAACCACTAACTTTTAGCGACAAAAATAATATGTTGTCACCAAATATATTAACAGCGACAAAAACACCACCTGTTACTAAAAATTCACTACACAAATTTTGATTTTAATAATTTTCTTATTCAAAATAATCCAAAACATCTATTTTCCTGTGCACAATATATACACAAATGTAATGGAAATAATAATACACTTGTGCAAGACATTCATACTAATTTAAAATTAATAGTTATGAAAAATCCCAATAAACATAATTACAATTCTCTGACAATCTAAAACATGCATACAAAAGTACTTACAAACTACTAATATCAAACCCATAAATACATTACCAAATCCTATGTCAAAATATTTTCAAAATTACAACCAAATATTTTGATATTAAACATCTAACCAACAAGTCATTTACTAAAATCCTATGTCAAAATATTTACAAAAACACAACACCAAATATTTTGATACTAAACATTTAATCCATAAATCATTTACCAAAATCCTATGTCAAAATATTTCCAAAAACACAAAATCAAAATTTATTAAAACTATAACATAAATTTTATGTATAAGACCAATATCAACAGCTAGAAACTTTGAAATCTTACACTTATCACAAAAACTCTTAAAACAACACTTGCTTGTCAACACTGCATCTTTCATAACTTGTTTGCACAAAGAGCAGTGAAATTCAGGTGGAAGATCACCAACATAACGAGTGGAAGGCAGCCCATCCATCTCTTTTTCAAAAGCAGTCCTGTACAAAATCCAATTAACCAATAAATATTCTCAAATACGAGGTAGTCCTTAAACAACACAAAGCCACAAGATTCCTAGCAAAAAGAAACAGTTCAGACACAAGGTTGCTTAAAAAAAGAACGAGACCAGCTTACTCATTTGGCTTTAAGACAGCAACACCACCACTTGGTAATGCATATGAGCCATCTGGGGTTGCCATTAACATGGACTTTGGAATACCAGTAGGAGGTTTCACTCTTTTGATGTCAAAGTTAGAATCTCCATTGATAGGGCAGTGCTGAATAAAATGCCCTGACAAAAACAATTAGACAATTCCATATATTTTAACCATTATGTGATTACATATTACAACCAAAAAAGAACTTTGCTTTTCTCTCTATATTTTTTCCTCTTTCTTATTAAAAGTCAAAACCAGACATAACATATACATACCAGCCACCTTACACCTATGACATATATAGCCCTGTGGAGGTGTTTTCCGCTCTAACCCACCTTGACCTCAAAAAATAAAAAGCAAATTTTAGTCTTAAAAACATAAAAAATTATTTTAATGTCATTTTAGGGATTTTTATGTACATGCAGGACAAGTGCAGGTTGAACTCTTAAAGAGAGAAAGCAAAATTGATTTTGGTGTAATGAGAAATTAAGTTTAAGGAGATAAAATAGTAGTGTAAGTAGAATTTCTCCCAATTCAAGCATGTGCTATAATAGAATAAATATAGGGTAAATTACACTAATGTCTTTTGAGATTTTAAGAAAATATAGTAAACTCCTACAAGTTTGGCCTATTTACATTGGTTCCCTTAAAGTTTTAATTCACATAATATTTCGCCCATTTTTATTAATAATTCGTTAGTGATATAGATGGGAAAAATGATAATCTTATTTCTTTTACACTATCTCTTTTACACAAAAATGTATATTAATTTTGGTTCCTTTAACTTTACTAAAAAGGAGATTGATGTAATTATGCTAAAATTATGAAAATTGCTATAGTTTTTCCAAACTTGAAGAGAGGTTAGTATAATTTACCCATATGTAGTGGTGGACCATGAATACTAATTTATTTTTGGAACTAAAGTAAATTGAAATAATTAAAATTATATAAACTACATAAAATTTTTGGGACTAAAATATTAATTAATTAATTATTATTTTTAGATAGGGGAAAAACATAAAAAACTAAGTACTACTCAGCAGAACATTCAAGTAAACAAGAGCTGAACATCTTCTATCCATACTCTCGCATCTTCAAATACTAATTTATTTTAAAATCATTCAAAAGTGCATGAAAATAATGAGATTTTTCAAAGGTTTGGAGTTCCTAAAATACTAGTTGATTTTATAATTATTAAAAAATGTATCAAAATAATGAAAAGAATTCAAAATTTTGGAAAGTAAAGGTAAAATTATTTAGATTTTATAAGGATTAGAACAAAAATATACAAAATTTAAAGGGTCAAAATACAATTTTGTTTTTTTATAATTAATATTCAAAATTACAAGATAGACATAAGATTTTCAACCCCTCCTTCCACCACTATATGAGTCTGTTGGACTAAAATGTTTTCCATGGAAACAAACCAGACAAAATATTAATCTACCTTTCTATCATTGACAAGAAGAATAAAAAACATACCCACTCATAGTAGCCAAGAAGATCTTGCAGAGTAAGTTGAATGACAAACAAGCTGAGTTCTTTCTGCAGATGTTAAAAGGCAAAAAAAAAAAAAAAAATCAATTAATACAGCGAGGAGGAGGCAGTGTGAAAGAGTGAAAGGGAAGAGAGATGAAGACGAAAAAGAAGAGGAGGAGGCGATGTGAGAGAGTGAGAGGAGAAGGAGACATACCTCTATTTTGCTATGCGCCGCTTGAGGCTGTGGATTGAGAGAGAATGAGATGAACAATGGTTAGGGCTTATTTGTTTATTCAGTAAAAGGGTTAGTCCAGTCCTAAAATATAAAAAAAATTGAAAAATGCAAAACAACGTAGTTTCGTTTGCTAGTTTATTGGCGACAAAAATCCTTCCGTCGCCATAAGTACCGTTCATTTTTTCCGCAACTATTTCATTTCTGTTGCCAAAACTTTACAATCGGCGACCAAAATTTTCGTCGCTATATGTTAATTTGGTCACGAAAATATTTTTGGCGCTCCCGCCCAAAAAATTAAGTTGGCGCCAAACCTTTTGGCGACTAAAAATCTTAACTTGTCGCCAATAGTGTAATTTTTTGTGACGAACAATTATATTGTCGCCGATTATATTAAATTGGCGACTAATTTCAGTTTGGTTGCTAAAAAACGTCGGCAAAAATGTTTTTTGTTGTAGTGAATTATGAAATTAATTATGAAGATGGTGAAGTTGTTGGTTGTTTTGCCTCTGATATAAAAGTTAGTGGTTGAATAGATGATATAAACGACAAAATACATGAATGATGCATTTCCCACGGAATTGATGAAAATCAGCACACAAAAAAAAAAAAAAAAACCGAATAAAATTGAATTGTATGTAGTAAACTGTGTAGATGCTAACAAAATGATATTCTAATTTTTTTTGACTCCTACATAGATAATACCTGATAAATTTTTTGGCCATTTATTTGAAAATAACAATACAACAAATAGCAAATAGTTTGTGACAGTAATTATTAAAAATATAAAAATATTTTAACTGAAAAATATTTAAAAAAAATTCGAACCAAATATACAATCAAAAGTTATTTTAAATCAGTAATTGAATATTTATTTTAAAAAAAAAATATTTCCTTTATAATATTTTCAATTAAAAAAATTGATTAATATTATTTTCTGTTCATAATTATTTTTTTAATTGAATTTTAACAAGAGTTTGCTTATGAGTGTTGATCAAAATTTTCAATGAAGTTTTGAGTAGTGTGTTTGGTTATGAATTATAACAATTTGAATTAAGTTTTGAAAACTCTTTCCAAAACTCATAATCAAACAAATTTTCTTATTTCACATGTCACATCAAATATTAAAAACTCAACTCAATACAACTCAAAACTCAATTCAAAACTCTTAACTAAACAAATTTTCTACACTCAAATCATAATTCTAAAACTCACAAACTCAAAATACAACTCTATTTTTAAATCATATTTAGAAAATTCTACCAAACTCTACCTAATATGTTTGGAATGACTTTTTATTTTTTATGAAAAAATATGCAAAAAATATAGAGAAAATGGAATCTCTAACTTTTTGGTATAGGTTATTGTAACTTGCTTTTCGTGCTTCTTTTGGATACGACTAGCCCTACAGTTCGAACTCATGTGATCTTGAATCTAGTTCCATAAGTGCAATGTGAAATAGATAAACACAAATGAGTCCAAATCCGGCAATTCTTTTGGAAAATTGATTTTGAATCAAAATACCAAAAATGGATTGTTTTGCCAGATACAGAGTCACCACCTAAATATTTTTGAGAAATTTAGGAAACCTGTGACTCGTGCCAAAGGCCATGTGTCTGTCATCACTAAAGTGTCTCGGCTCAGGAACTTCGGTACGAGAGGGGAAGGTCATGAATTGAGCACCACACTCGCCCGATCAAAGATCAGCCTCTACTAATCATGATGTGATTCTTATTTACATTATATGCTCTTGTTTCGATTATTAAGCTAATTTTACTATGTGACGCATACAAATATAGACTAATTTGCAAAAGTTAGAACACTTTGATTTATGTTTGTTTGAAAATTGTTTTGAATCGCGTCACTTGAAAACGTGAGTTCGTATGTACATTAATCAATTTATTTCAATTCAAGCAATTAGCCTCCATCCACCGACATTTAAATAGATATATCACTTAAGCACTTAGCCTCATGGAACAAGGGGCAAAGTGTACCTCGATCTCATGGGTGGCTAGAGTAGTCTGCCTCCTCTGCATCATTAGAAGTAGTCTGTCAACTGTCCGGAGGAGGTCATCCATATACCCTGTAGGTACCTGCAAAAAAGAAAAAAATTGAGAATATAAAAAAAAGATAATGGTGCACAGTGGGTAGAAAGTAGGCACAATGGATAGCAAGTAATAGAGCACAGTGGACAGCAAGTAATAAAGCATTGTGGGCAGAAAGTGACAAAGTACAGTAGGCAGACATATGGAGAGATATGTACCTACTCAACGCCGGGAGCGATCATTAATCTGCGATCCTTCTCCTTAATGTGCTCAAGGGGGATCTGCTCAATCACCCTATCTGGTCGCATGTGTACAACCTTAGTAGGAATCACCGAAAGCCTAAGGATGGGAGCTGCAGCAGGAACCCCTCCAGCAGCAGCGGCAACAGTAGCAATATCAAGAATGACGCGAATCACACCTTAGGTAAGAGGCGCCATCACCTAAGTCTGTAAGAAGGTAGTGAAGTCGCCGGGCTCATGGTACCGGTCACCGTCCTCCCCCAATATCAGGAAGTCAATCTGGGGTCTGTTGTGGAGATCATCAACTACCCTCATGCTTGGAGGAGGAGGACGTGGAATGTCAGGATCAGCTACACCTCGCGTCTGACGGATAAACCTCTCTTCTAGGTAATATGCCCTGCCAAAGGGACCCTCAAACAAAATTTGCATGGTAGAGGCATGCCATACAGTAACATGGGTCATCCTCACTACCTGAGGAATGCCTGTCCAGGGGTGCCAATCAACTTGTGAATAGAGGATGCAAGCTAAGTGTCAGATATCAAGGGTTGAGTAGTATGAAAACAATAGTATAGAAACAGTAAAATATAAGACTATTATTTTGTTACCTGATCCGCGGTGATGGTGTCAAAGAATTGACGGAAGGAAGGGAAGTCTCGATCTACGTGGCGGCACTGCTTGAATAGGGAGTTGTAGTACTGGGTGCGGGGTACTGACAACTCAATCAGCCTCACTAGGACTGGAGCCAGAGAAGTGAAGTACGTGTAAACCCATAGCTGCAAACAAAGAAGGATGAATGAAGTACATGGGTAGAGATAAACAGAAAATGCAAAGTTGAACAGAATGCAAAGCTGAACAGAAAAATAAGTGTGAGGTGTACCTCCTAGACACTCCAGTAGTCACCAAGTGAATCCGCCTTGTGGAGGGATACGGAGCTCATGTAGCAGTGCATGGTGGCTAGACCGGCACCACCCCAGTCATACTCTACCACTTGTGGTAGGTGCACCAGTGCTCCCAAGAGATATAGCCCCACGGTATTTTCCATGTTTGCAAATAGGGTAGTACCGAAAAGATACATGAGAAAGCTACGGGCGTACTGGGCGACCTTATCTGGAGTAGCTGGTTGAAGGTCGGTGAAGTGCTTTAGGAACCAATTGTATCTCACAATCCCGTGGCTGGTAGTGTCTGGGATCGCCCCGAGAAGTTGACGCTGTGTAACTTTTCACTGCGTTATATTAGGATCAAATAGGATCGAGCTGCCAACCCTACCCACAGGCTGGTGAGCATCGAGAAATCGTACGGGGTCAAAGTCAACTCACTGATTGACGAGAAGTGGAATGAGTCTGTGGTGTCCCACTATCTCTCCACCAAGGCCTCATAGAGTAGTGGCTCAGCCCTCATCTGTATGAGCCTTAAACAGAAAGGCCCGAAGCTAGCAGCATCGACTAGTGTGCAGACCTCCACAAAAAGCCTTTCATACTAATGCCAGGGGCAGGTTATGGATCCATAGCTGCCAATCCTCCTGGCTATCACCTGTAGGTTGGGGAGTGTTATTAGTATGTGCATAGCATTAACGGATAGTTTGCTTACAAGATTCAACATATGTGCAATACAAATGAATGATTACTTACCTTGGAGGCATCGGCAGACAAGTGCTCCTCAGGCTCTCGTAGCAAGACATCCTCGTCTATCCCTAGGATGAGGCCCTTCGAATCTCAAAATACCGCCTAGGGTCGGAGCGTGCGTACATGGCTAGTAAGTGGTCGCATCAAATGGTCTATCAGCAAGAGGTGGTAATGTGGGCTCAGGAACGCCCTTGACCTCTATATTCGCACCTAGGATGGCGCCAATACCCATAGTCGGGTCAGGAATAGGAACTTCATCACTAGCCATGGAGAAATATATGAGAAATATAAGGGAAAATGAGAAAATGTGAAAAAAAAAAAAAAAAAAGTAAGTGGGTGAATGAAATTGAGTGAAAATTTAAAAAAAAAAACCCAAAAAAACCAAAACCCTAGGAGAGAGGAAATAAAGAGAGTGAAAATCAAAGAAGAAATAAGGAAAAATGTAAGTATGTATGAAAATCTAAGAGCAAGAAAAACCCCAAAACTCAACCAAATTCAAGTTTTGTTTGGTTCAAAATGTAGAGGAGTGAGTGAGTTTTACGAAAAATTCGTGAGGGTTTGTGGGTTTTGTTAAAAGAGGAAGAATCTAGAGAAAGGGGAAGGTTAGAGAGAAACGAGAGGGAGTTTCGGATAGGTGTGTGTGTAGAAATGAAGGTTGGGTTTGTTTAAAACAACTTTAGCTTATGGAAAAACCGATTTGCCCCGCTACCGCCATCGCGACCCAGCTGGCTTCATTGGGGCCCCGCCGTGTTTCATTTGGGCCCAGCCGGCCCCAAGTGTTTCACAGTGCAGAAGCACAACAAAAATAGAGAAAACAGAAGAGAAGCAGAAACAAAATATAGAAAGGAATGAAAAAGAAAAATGAGGAAAGACAAAAAAAAGAGGCAGAGAGGGAAAATAGAGAGGAAGAAAAAAGAAGAAGAAGAAGAAGAAAAAGAAAAAGAAAAGGAAAAGAAAGCTAGAAAGAGAGAGAAAGAATTTGTTGTTTTTGTTTTGTTGTTGTTTTTATATGATTGAGCCCATTTTCAAAAAATCGGCAAAATTGATTTTCAAATGGTTAATTCGAGCATCGTTTTGTTTGTTTTGATTCTACCTTGGTTCAGTTTGGTAAAATTTATATTGGAAGCTTCGTTAATTTGCGTGTACATTTTGTACCTTGACTTGGGGTTAGCTTCGCAGGCTTTACTCTTCGTTGATTCCACCTTTCCTCCTTTCGTGTGAAACACATTAGGTTGTTGTTTCTTTGATTAAAAACATCAGGTGCGCCTGGTGTGCACACCGCATTTTCTCTTTTCGTGTGAGACACGTTATGTTGTTGTTTCTTCGGTTAAAAACAACAGATGTTCCTGTTGTTCACACCACCATTCCCTCATTTCGTGTGAGACACATTAGGTTGTTGTTTCCCCGATTAAAAACAAAAGGTGTTCTTGTTGTTCACACCACCCTTTCGTCCTTTCGTGTGAGACATGTTAGGTTGTTGTTTTCCTGGTTAAAAACAACAGGTGTTCCTGTTGTTCACACCACCTTTCCTCTTTGGTTAAAAATATTAGGTGTGCCTGGTGTTTACACCATCCTCCACCCCCTTTGCGTGAGACATAGTTTGGCATGGAGCTGTTCACCCTTCCTATATGAGAAGTAGTTAGGCCTGCATTTTCTTACATCCTTTCTATGTGGGACGTAGTTTGGTTTGTACTTTCTTCGTCCTTTATGAGACGCGTTTATTTGACTCACTTCTTTTCGTGTGAGACATGGCTGGATTTGTTTTTTTTTTTTTTTTCCTGATTTATGCTTTCATTTCGCATTCTTGTTTTGATTGCATTGTTTCATTGCTTGTTATGTGCATTCATTGCATGATCATAAGTTATGTTCCGCATATCCTCTTGCATTTTGCCCCCGAACTACGCAAGCTTGATTCCTTACAAAAGGATACGTAAGCAACCATTGGGTTCAACCAATTGTATTTTGATATATTTTCTTGCCCAAGTCTTACGGCCTTGTCAAATGGGTTGTCTTTGGGCTTTGATATTCACTCACGTCATTTTATGACTTTGAGCTCTGTCAAAGAGAGGCAACTGTAAACACCTCATTTTTGACTGCCCGTTAGACTCAAGCGCTTTGTCTTGTGCATTCAATGATAAAAGTTACATTGTGTGTGATTCGAATGCTCAATGAAGGAATCCAGTTTCGAGCTCTAAACACATCACAACCTTCCATACCAAGTTGTTTCTATGCCTCTAGACCACAAAATCCATCTTATAGCATTGCGTTACCCTACACTAAGCCTGAAACAGAGAAACAGGGCAACACATTAGGGCCCGGTCAGGCCGTGCCTTGGTAGCGATAAACATTGTTCTGGGCGGGAGCCCGCCAGCAGTCTATTTTTGAAGATATTTTTAGCCTATTTTGTTCAAATTCTATAAATACGAGATTATATCTCTGTTTTGAGGGTTGAACAATTTTTAAAGAGCTTATATATACACTTGAGAGCCCCTTTCTTCTTGTACAAGCCACCTTTGAGCAAACCTATCACCCTTGAAACATCTCTATACACCACATACAACCTTACAGCAAAGCCTTCAAGCCTTGGTTGAGCCTTGAGCATCACAATTCAGGCTTGAGAGTGTGCTTGGACCAAGTTTGATTCACAACAGGAGCTTGTCCTCTTTAAGAGGTATAAGCTTACCACCTTTTCTATTGCTTTCATTTCTATCTCTTACCCTTAATTTCTAGTGTCTTTGTATTGTTTTGGATCGATTTCAAGTGTTGGAACTTGGGTTTGAATAGCTACCAAAGGTAGAAAGGTTGAATACCCTTTCTTGCACCTTACTTCATAGCTCACACCCTTGTTTTTATACTCTTTTTTTTAGTCTTCAAACTGAGTTTTTAGAGTTCAAAATAGGTTAAAAAATATAGTTTGAGGTTTCAAAAATTGAGGGGTTAGCCACCTCTCCTTGCTCTTGTTTACTAGCATTGTGATTTCTTGTTTTTCTTATCTTTTTCGTACTATTTTAGTCACTGGTTTTTTTTACATATTAGGGGCTGTTTAGACTTGTTTTAATTCATTTAATTGGTTTATGCTTTGAATACTTTGCCTATCATGTTGTAAGTCCTCATGGCTTTGCTTGCTTAGGCCTTAGACATCAAGCCATTTGAGTTAATAGCTTTTTTTTGCTTGGTTTTCATATTAGATGTCTCTTTCTTCAAATCAATCTCGCAATCATGTCTGCAACCTCCCTTTTTTCTTCTTTTCTTTTGTTTGAGAGTTGTCTCAAAGGATTGATGGTTATTCAAGGCATGAGAAAGAGACCTATGCTCAATGACTTAAGCTCTACGGGGTTCATCGTCAAGGCATAGTCTCTCTTTCATGCTTTGGATCACTTCTCGTTTGATGTTCCTTCTCATTTAGTGGATTTAACCATCATTTTGGGACAAATTGATTAAAGAATAGAAATGACTAATAAAATGAGCTTAAAATCAATGAAACCGACGTAAAGAAAATGAGTAAGGTTGTTTGAATTCGGCCAGACATTATGCTGGGTCCATAGTGTCAAGAGTCGTCACACACTAGTTCATGATGCGTTGATGAAATTTGAAGCGTCTCTACCTCTCTCTTTGAGCTCACTTCATGATAGGAGGGAGGAGTGACTGTTCATTGTATTTATTGATTTTTGTCCAATTGTCTCCGAAATCAATCAGGCGATAAATTTGCTTATTGATGGTTTTGGAACCGACTTTGTTCTTCTCTTGAGCCTCTCCATGACAGAGAAGAGCAGAAGGACAAACAGAGCTCAAAAAAGCTCTGTCTGCACTGTTTTTCACCTCAGAGCACAAAAACAAGCTTTTGCATGAAATTAGGGCACGACCGACCTTGTTTGGGCCCGATTGGGCCTCATTGGGGGCCAGTCGGGCTCTAATGCTTGGTCAACAGTGTGTTTTGCAAAAACAAAGGGCAGTGGCTAAAGATGAAATATGATAGATTCCCAGGGAGGCAAATAGAATTGCTTCTGAAAAGAGTAACGTGCATACAAACCTTGTACATCTTTGCTTATATCAATGTTGTAAACTAATGTTCCCATTATTGTTGTAATTAATTAATTATCATCATAGTCAGCATTGTTGTAATTATTATGAATGGCCATTGTTAATTAACTTAGATAGTTAGTTTTATTGTTCATCCTTGTTGTAATAAATTAGATAACTAGTTAGTTATTTAGTATTCATTAGCTTAAATCCTTCATTTGGTTTTGTAATAGTTAGTTTATTCCGTACACTTGGACATTCATTTAGAAAAGCATGAGGGCAAAGCCATGTAATAAGTGTGTATGTCTTTCAACCCTACGTCTTTCTCCTTTTTTTTTTACTGGCTTATGATAGTAGCATAGAGCATCATGTTTCCTTAGTATTTTCCATGATTTGCATCCACTCGTCTTGCATGCATAAAAGCTCAATTCATCATTCTAACCAAGCATTGTTATTGTTTAAATTCTTTGAATACATACTTAGACCGCATGCTATTAAATTGATTCAAATACCATGTTAATAGCTGTAGACCGCCCAAAACTCTCTCCGCGCGGCCCCCCTTTCTGAGAGGGCGCGAATTGGGTTCTAGCTACTATAGTTCGGACTCCTATCACGATTTTGAATCTAATCTCACAAAGTGTAATGTAAGACTGATAAATCACCAAAGAGTCCAAATCAGGCAAATCGTTTTGGAAAATCGATGTTAATCAAAAAGTGCCAAACATGGACTGCTTTGCCAGATTTCAGAGTTGCCATCTAAATATTTTATTTTGGGGAAATTTATTAAACCCTGACTCGTGCCAAAGGCCACGTGTCCGTCATCACCAAAGTTGCCTCGGCTCGAGAACTTGGGTACGAGAGGGGAAAGTCCTGAAATGAGCACCCCCGCTCGCCCAATCAAAGGATCGGCCTCTACTAAGCATGATATGTTGTTTTATAAACACATGTGTTTTTGTTCCGGTTATTAATTTAACTTACTATGTGATGCGCACAACATACAAGTATAGACTCAATTACGAGAATTGGAACAAAACAACCCATGTTTCTTTTTGAAAATGGTTTGAAAGTGCTACTCGCAAGTAGGCTAAAGCGCGGATTTGCCACCCTCAAGTGGGCTTAAAACATGATTTTGCCACTTCGCAAAGTGGGCTTAAAACTCACATTTGATGAATTGTCCCAATTCAAGCAATCAAGCCTTCATCTTCAGGCATTCATATAGTTAATCACTTAAGCAAATAGCCTCATGGCAAGCATGCTATCATGGCAATCACTTACACACATGCAAGGATGCTAAAGCGTAAACACTTACAGTGTACTCCGAGCCAAAACATAAGCTAATTAGAAATCAATGCATGATCCTAACTATGTTCAAGATGCCTTATGCAACACATGCAAAATGCAACTAAATAGGCTCAGGTATTTAAGATGGCATATGAATGCAACACTTGATAACATGTATTCAAGTAGGTATTGAAATAGGATGCAGTTTGAATGATGCGTCGAGCCCGGTGCATACAAAATAAATGAATGATGCACACATGCAAAGCATACGGTATGCTAATTGAAATATGCCCTAAACTAACTATCAAAAGCGGTTAAGTAAAAGGGAGAAAGAAGTGGGGGTTGGAAGACATGCACACACACACGCACCCTTATTACAACATTTGCCCTCTCGGCGGAGGGTCTGAATAAACTAAGCTAAGCAAGCTACGCTAAGCTTCTTTAACTAATCTAATAATCTAATTAGACTAATTATTACATAACCAAATCAAATAATAAGCAATCTATTTACTAATTATTACATCATTTAACTAATTAACAATTAATTAATTAATTACAAATTCAATGCTAACTAACAAGTAAGCATAAAACTAAGCTACTCCAGCTCTGGTCGAAGAAGAAAATGATGCATGCTCGGTTCCCACACCGAAAAGCTCTCATGTTGCTCTCTTGAAACTCTGTTTGCAGGGTGTCCTTGAGAATTTTCTACTGAAACTTACCAAACTATAGCTGGGGAGTGCACCAATGGCTTGCCGGCCATCAAGGCTTGCTGCTGGCCACCTGCTGGCCAAGAGTGGTCCTCTACTGGCCAACAATGGAAGGGTGCCAGCCATCTATGTGGCATTGTCGGCCACTGGTGTGCTGTGACACCATTTTGCAACAGAGCACAAAAACAGAGGAAATGGAGAGTCTCCCTAGGGCATGTGTGTACTATGCCACCCCATATCACTTCAAAACATCAATGGAGAGGCATTATTGGATCCAAGACCATCAATCAAGCATCTTAATGCTTGATGGCCAAAAATCCAACTTGGACAAATTCGATAAATGCACAACAAACAAGACACTAAGACCACGACCTTATCATGAGAGGTCAAAGACATTGGAGGCAAAGGGGATTAGCTCACTTTCATCACTTTGAGTATGAAGTGGGCCAATCCACCTTGTGTTTAACATAACGTCTGGTTGAACACGATGCAATGCAAAAATGCAACATGCTCATCTATCAATGCTAAGGTGGCATGCACAAGACTCTACCATGGAAACAATGCATGCAAGACATGTTATGGAGCTAAGAGCACTAAAGCAAGTGAAGAGCATCATACAAGAGGCATGCAACACTAATCTCAAATGGTCAAACCAGCTATGGACAGACCTAAGATACTCCAAAATAGTGGCCGAAACACATTGAAACTTAAGCACAAAAAGCAAGGAATGCACGCTTAACTCATGTCTCGCAAATAAGGCACAAAGCTCAACTCTCAAACACATTGAAAGAGTGATACATATGAAAGCATGACAGGGCTATATGCTCTGAAATAACATGTTAAATGACACCAAGGCATGCAAACAACTCAAGCTTAGCATGCAAGAGGCCCTAAAACTCAAAACTAGTTTAGGCATTCAACAAGAGGCATGCAATATATAGCCTAAACCATCAAACCAGATCTGGACAAAGCTCAAACATGTCAAAACAAAGGCCAAAACATGCTGAAAAGGGAGCCCAAAAGCTTAGGCAAGCATGCATACGTATTGGCTCACAAACAAGACATAAGGCACATCTCTCAAAAGCTATGAAAGAGTAGAATATGTGAGAGTGTGACTATGCTATATACACTGAAATCATGTAAGAAATGAGATTAAGGCATGCAATCATCACATTCAAAGCATGCTAGGGACCTCAAACACAAAGCTAGTGAAACCCAACTACACTATAGCTATACAAAGCTAAGAATATATGACCAAGACCACTTAAAAAAGAGTTTAAGCATGCTAAAAAAATGCCAAAAACATGCTGGAGTGGAGCCGAAACATGCTAGAATTATAAGCTAAGACATGAAGCATGTTAAGCTAGTGAGCAAGATTTAGACTACAAGTGTAAGAAGCATGCAAGAAGTGGCCAAGCCAGCCACAAACAGAGCTAAAAAATGTTAAAAAATTCATGAAAACATGCTTAGATCAAGAGATGGTAGAAAAAACATGCTCAAGTATGAGGCCATCAACATAAGCAAACAAGACACAAGGAGAGGGGACCACCCCCTTCTATTTTGGACCTCAAAACCACCTTTCCACCACTGAAATTCCTCTGGAATTCAGTGGTTAAAAGGCCAAAACAAGATGGTTTGAAAGGCTTTAAAAAGGAGCACAAAGCAAAGCAAAACAAGCCACAAAGGGGGTAGACCACCCCTAACCCAAACAAGGCCTCAAACAACCATCTTAAAGACTTAAAAACAAAGATTTTCGCAGTTAAGAGTAAGGCCTAAAAGAGCATGCAAGGATGACCAAACAAGCAATTAAAATAAAGCTTTAAAGAGGATATAGGCCTCACCCTTGAAGCACAGCAATAACAGCAAGTTCTTCAGCCCAAAAACAACTTTTGAAACCCAAATATGACCTTCAAGAACCTCAGCTCAATGATGGTAACGTTTGATCAAGAGTCCCTTTGCAAATGCACCAAGAATTCCCACTTTCAAGCACAAAAATATAGAGAGAGAGAGAGAGAGAATTCTCGAGAGATAGTAGATTTTTTGTTTCTAAAAAATCTGAATCTCTGGAGAAGGAGAGGGGCCTCCCCTTATATAAGCAATGCAAGCAAAAGCTTACTTGACAAGCTTGAAACTTGCCTCCATCCCTCCATACACGTGTATGGAGGATGGCTCAGTGAGCCACAGCTAGCTCAAAATATCTAAAATAATATTTGTTGAAACATGGTGTCTTGCCGACCATCAGTGGTGGCTGGTAGTGCCTCATTGATGGCCGGTAGGCCTCATCAATGGCCGGCAGGGCAGATACCATGGCTAGTAGCCCTTGATCATGGCCAGCAGTGCACTAAAACAAGCACTAGGGAGGGACCAAAGCATGGTCCAAAAATGGGGTAGAAATGAAATAGGGTTTGGAAAGCTCAAACCTGTGGCGTTTCGCTGCAAAGTTCGAGTGCTCGGCGAACAACCAAACGTGTTGCTGGGAGTACCTGCAAGCACAACCAAGTCTTGAGGACGGTCAAAAATGGGGTGTCTACAGTAGCCGAACCCATTAATTGCATAATTGTATGTGTTGCATTATTCATATTGCATTAGTTAGGATCACGCATTTTTTTTTTCTAACTCTTTTTTCTTTTTTGGCTTG
The DNA here is from genome assembly GCA_025200525.1 of Camellia lanceoleosa. Taxonomy (NCBI): domain Eukaryota; kingdom Viridiplantae; phylum Streptophyta; class Magnoliopsida; order Ericales; family Theaceae; genus Camellia; species Camellia lanceoleosa. Next base: position 36,019,273 of record CM045758.1, read on the forward strand.
CCTCGAAGTACTAGGTGAGCATTTAATTGCTTTAGCATACCGCATGTGTGTGATTGTTGCCATGACACGCCTTGTTTTCGTTTATGGATGGGTTTTCTAGGTACAATCAAATTCGGATGGCACCGAAGGATAGGGAAAAGCCTGCTTTCACTACACCGTGGGGTATGTTCTACTACCAGGTTATGCCTTTTGGGTTGAAGAATGCTAGGGCTACCTATCAAAGAGCTACAACCACGATCCTGCACGACATGATCCACAACGAGGTTGAGGTGTACGTGGACGATATGATTGTCAAGTCCGAAGAGCGAGAAGGCCACTACACCGCATTGGAAAAAATCTTTCAACGGATCAGCGAATACAGGTTAAGGTTAAACTCACAAAAATGCACCTTCGGTGTAATGACAGGGAAAATGCTGGGATTTTTATCACTCAGAGGGAAATTGAAGTAAATCCTTTGTCACACCCTCAAAATAATAACATTAAAACCCATCAATTTATGCATGAATTGATACAAGGAATAAATATCATTCTATTTATCAGAGTATTCCATTACAAAAGTATTACATGTTAACAATAAAAGCAAATGCCCTACGGGCTTACAGCTTTCCAAGTTAACACTTGGTTACAAAAAGAGAGTGCTAACTCTATTACACATTAAGCCCTTGGCTTGAATCTACATGTAATACATCAAAAGAAAATAGACACAAAAGTCTGTCCGCCTCTAGCCTCCCAAGCTATGTCCTTGGAGGTGGCATGTTACCTGTACCTGAAAATGATGTTCCCATATAGGGTGAGCCACAGCCCAGTAGAAATACACTAAACCAACTATAAACAATGACTAAAAGATTAGCAGTTTGATAGATGGTCAACACTTTTACATTCTTTCATAACACTTTACCGTTTCATGACATTCAAATCCATGTTACCTTTCATTTTCCATTTCCTTTCAATTCTCAATTCATAACTATGGCTCAGAATCTGACCAAAACAATCTATATGAGACAGTAACTCATATTAAACATTTTCCCATTTCACAATAGATAAGCATACTAGCTATATCAACACATCAACGGATAAGCATATAAGCTATATCAACACATCAACAGATAAGTATAAGAACTATATCACACCACCAAAGATAAGCATATGAGCTGTATCTACACTTCTCTAGACAAGCATAAAAGCTGTATCTACACTTCTCAAAGATAAGCATATGAGCCGTATCTACGGAGTCCATCCCCTATCTCCTCCCAAACAATATCTGGTTTAGAGGTCCATCCCCTATCTTCCCCTAAACCGTGGAGTACATCCCCTATCTCCTCCAACACAACACAATGCATATAAACAATTATTATACACATCAATCAATACATAAAATTAATGTATTCTATCAACCATCATACTCTATGACACATTCCATTGATTAGTTTTCGTTTGCCTAATCATCATGCATTGTCTACAACAATCAAGACTATCCTCCACCGATAGCCCAAAGCAGTTATTTCTAAACAGGAAATAAATACACAAAATAGATAATATATCAACATTTCAATTAGGTGAGCGATAAATAATCCAACTACACCCTTTAATCCCATACATTCTCAATCTCAACATTTCCAATTCAATTCCTCATTTCTCACAATTAATTATACAAATTAATTAATCAATGTAATTAGGGCATTTTCCATAATTAACATTTCAACCCTAAGGTTCCATTTTCATCAATGTTTCAAGATTAATTCCATTTCTCCATGCCAAACATGCATATAGGTTTAATATATTTAAAACCTCAATTTTTGTAAAATTACACAAAGGCCCAAACTTTCTCAAAATTACCCAACAACCCCCAATATATCAAAATGTTAAAATTTAAAGACAAAGCTCATAAAGAGGAGTAGGATATCCCTACCTCAAGCCAAGAAGACGAAGTAAGCCAAAAATCCATATTTTCGATTTTCACCGGTCAAAATGTTACTACTGCCAAGAGACCCAACAGATAATTGTAATATTTTGATCTGAGTTGGTACCTCTGGACTTTAAGATCATTTCTAAATAGTCAAATTCGGTAGAAGCACAGCCTCATTAATCCTATTCTCTTTGCACAACCCATCCAAAGCAATTGATCTCAGAACCAACACCGGATGTACGGAAAAGTTTTTATCTAATGGGCCACCATGCAGATATCTTAGAGAGATTACCATTACACAAATTCCACGTGTAGCAAGTGCTATTGGCAAAGAACCACAAACATCAACTAGAATTCAATCCATCTGCCTAACTTTCGACTTCTCTTCTCTCATTTGAAAATAAATATGAGAGAGGCGAAACCAACTCATCCCAAGGATCTTATACAGTTGTAACAACCCTCGTACTGATTACCGATAAACTACTGAATTAGCTATTGGTTACTGCTAAACAGAACTGATAATGACTGATAATTGGATTAACCTAAGTACTGAATGGACTGATTGAAATCGAAACCGAAATTGAATAAGTTTATCTATTGAATTGCATATTGCATCTGTTTGATTGATTGATTATCTGTTTGAATTCATATGTTTAAACTGTTAATTGGAGGCCTTATCGGCGGCCGAATTAGGAACCGTTTAGTGTTTTGGAATCAGTAGAATATTTGTGATTTAATGGTATATTTATCTGAAAATTGATTAGGAATGATTAAATTAGATTTAAACGAGTTAATTGTCAAGATTGACTTATCTACCAAATTGCCACCTATAGTGGACCTTTGTTTACTATTATAATAGAGCCTTATCACCTAATCAAAACATTTGATCAGCCATTCCTTACATTCTAGCCGACCATAGTAGAGAGAGAGGGTGAGAGTTGAGTTCACTTTGTGAATTGCTAGAAGACTTGAAGAATTTGTAGAAATTGCTAGAGAATTGGCATAATTGGACTCTTGAACCTTGAAATTGAGACTTAGGTAAGAAATTATCTTCTTATTGTTGTCCTTGAGCTCCATCTTGCATGTTCTAGGCTCCATTGTAGAATCAAACCATGTTTTAGAGCCAATAGGTTGGATTATGCTTGAATTGTTGCATGCATGGCCATTTTGGTGCATTTTGGAAGTTGAATTCATGGTAGATTGTACATGCATGCTCATGTTTCCAACAAAGTCCATGTTTTCATTTTATTTTCCAACTATTGAGCTCATTAGAGCAAGATTTGAAGTTTGATTTTGGTTTAAAGTTCATACATTGCATATTTTGAAAGTGTTCTTGAAATGGGTTTGAATTTTGGATTTAATTGACTCACCTTTGGGGCTTGAATTCATAAATTGGCTTTTGAAACATGTTATTCATTGTTTTAGAATGTATTTTCCAGAATTTGGGCCCAAGAGGTCGAGAAATGAGTTGAGAATGCTTGGTTTGAGCTTGGGAGGCAAATCTGGAAATTCCATATTTGGCTTCTTCGCTCGAGCGAAGGATTCCTCGCTCGAGCGACCAACGTTTCCTCTAAGCCACGCTCGAGCGAAGGATTGGTGGCTCGAGCGTAAAAATCGAGCATCCAGTACTTTTACTGTTTCATCAGACCGCTCGAGCGAAGGAAGGCTCGCTCGAGCGAGACCCCTGTTTTCAGCAACTTTTGAAAAATGCCTTCCAACTGTATTTTTGCATCCTCATCCCATCCTAGGCATTCTTAGGCCTAGTTTAAGGCATCTTAATGAGGATTTAGACATAGAACCACACCGAGAAAATTTAGGGATTTAATTATCATCCTTCCCGACTGTGAAACTTAGTGTGTGTTCTATTTGTTAACTGTTTAGGGTTGGCTCGGGGACGCGCTTCTCGCTATTAGCCCAATCTCGTGAGTAACAATTGTGTAAAGATATGTTCAAAATGGTTATCTTTTGAATCTTGAGCAGGCTTTATTGAACTGATATTGTTTCTTGAATGAATGTATGTCTGTATTAATCTGTATTGTGGCATCCTTAGCATTGACTATTCTTTATTCTGAGCTCTGTCGGTTCCTTGTGGAACCATATTTCTTGAATGATTGGCCATCATTCTTGTTGGTTCTGTTAAGACTCGGTCCTTTTGGACCTCTTGTTTATAGGCTAATGGATGTACCACATATGGTGATTGATCGAAATCTTGAAAAGATGAAATCTTGTTTAATGAAGATTTCATTATCAGAAGGACATTCATTCATAACCTCTTTACGCATTATGTTATTCACTGGACTTTAGCTCCTTTGTTTATATATATATGTAGGTTCTCGTGACGGACCGAAGCTAGGAGCGTGGATTTGGTCCCCGCTTTTGTCAAGCCTGACCTATGTGCCTCACGCGAGGTTCCGAGTTGCCATGCTATGGCTTGGGGTGTTTTGTGTCCCTATTGGTCTCCTTCTTGTTTTGTACTCTTTGTATAGATGGTCTCTTGTTTTCTTGTCAGATTGTATCGAGGGATTAGGTCCCCGTACTGAATGATTGTATATGATTGTATAGACTGTACTGTTCTGCACTGTATGAATGCATGAAAAATGTTTTTGGCATACAGATTTTCACAGCTCAATGGACACTAGTTATTTACTGTATTGGCTTCCGCCAGACTACTGTTTAATCAGTATTCTTCAAAGAGCTTTCGGATTCTTGGCGATTCTGATACTAAACCCATAGGGCCGGGTTTGGGTCGTGACAACAGTGGTATCATCAGTTGCAGAATTTATACTTAGCTTCAGTAACGCCATCTTTGCATAAACTGAGCATTCTCTACCACTCCTGGTTCTACATCACCTCCAATATACTTGCTCTTCTCAATGGATAACTGGTGGGCATCAGCAGCACAGGGATCCACAGTACCAGGAGGAGCCACAGCATGGAAAGAGCCCCAGTCAGTAGCTTTGTAATCTGGGTTCTACTCTTCCTATGTTCCTTGGCTCTACTTTCAAACGGTTCATGGACTCAGAAAATTTGGAGGTCCAAAACAATGAAGCACTACCAGTTTTCTCTTGTCCCTTCCATTGGAATCAGTATAAAACACCTTGACTGTAACCACATTTGCTGTTAACTACTACCATGCATACAAGGGAAATCCTCCTCCAACGAAGCTTCAGCCAACAAACCACTCAAATGGGAATCCAGCTTCTTCAGGATTGAGTTCTGGAATTTCAAGTTTCCATCTTTGACCGTGTCTTTCTCTGTAACACCAACTGCTAGTATATCTCCTTTCCATTCTACCAAATCAATCGATTTTGCAGAGAAAGAGATCTAGAAACAGAAGTCAATTATCTATGGATTTTAGCCCAAGAGAATGAACAAGATAGAGAGAGAAGAAACTCTAGAAGAATCACGGTTTGATGTATGTCAAGGAGCAGAAGGCATACAACTATGGCTGTCTCTTTCTTTCTCTCTACCATAATGCACAACACTTGAGCCCCCACCCCACGCCCCTCTTTTTTTATTAACTGTGTGCCTTCCCTTTTTTCTCAAGAAGCATCTCCCTCATATTAGAAAATAGTTGACAGCCCCATAGTCCACTAGTTCCTTCATTATCATCTACCAAAGAGATATACTTTACATTCTCTTTAATTATTCTCTTCCACCGAAAGCAAGCACTCAGATACATACTTATAGTGTATAAAAAAAAATAAAATATCATTTGCCACCTATCAAACACCAGAAAATATTCCTTTATTTTTATTTTTATTTTATTATATATATATATATATTTTGAATCATTACAACCTACCCTCCTTAAAGAAATTTCGTCCTCGAAATTAAACTCAAGTAATGTAATACATTCTACAGTCACCTACAAACTTCCTCCAGACAAAACGACTCCTCAGAATACCAAGACACCATATCTTATTGACGATAACCCAACTTCAACGAACTATCCCATCGCCTGATGCACAATGCATCCAAAGGCCAAAATAACTGTCACTATTCCAAGACCTTAACTAAACGGAATAATAACTCTTCAAAAGCACTAACCACCAACTCGAATAGTGACCGTCAACCGTCACATAACAGACACTACCTTACAAACACTATTCTACATCACACAAATATTATGATAACCCTCGAGATCAAACACAAATTAAGCATATGCCGTTACCACGACGGAATATTCCGTTAACTGACGTCATCGCGCGTAAGCAAAACACACAAAATGGAAAAAAAACACGAATGCAGGGATACGGGGTTTCGAACCCTTGACTTTAAGCTCAGACCACAGCCCAAACCACTAAGCTAAACCACTGAGCCAAGCTACCCTTGTGATCAGATATTCAAACAAATATATATATGTACGAGACACATATACATCAAAACAAAACAAAATAAAAGAAATACTCGTTGCGGTGTTCGAACCCTTAACCTCAGGCTCAACCTCTCCATCCTTAGACGCCGAACCAGACCACTCAACCAAGTCACTCTTGTGACACGATTAGTCGAATAAATGTATATAATACATAAATATACAATATATATATATATGTATACAACTTTCCCGCTTCTCTTTCTTCCTTCGAAAACTGCGTCTGACACGCGGTTTGCTTTTGCGTTGATTGGCCGACAAAAGTAGGCTTCATCGATTACCGCTCGCCTCGACTCTCTCTCCATCTTGTCTTCTTTTCTTCTGTATTATTCTGAATCAGAATTTTCCTTCTTCTACTTATTCCCTCATTTCCCTTTCTTCCTCATCACTCTCTTCCATTTCCCTCTTCATCACTCTCTTTTGTTTCCTCTTCCTCATCGAGAGAAAAGAGAGACTGAACGGAGGAGAAAAGTTGTCTCAAAACTCAATCTGTTCTCTGTTATTTTTCCGACTCTCCTTTCTTGCTCTTTACATCTCTCACCACACATGGCCTTATCTCGTCCCCTCACTCTCTTTCCGGACCTCCATGATCCGAGCTCCTCTGGACCAAGTGTCCCTACTCCTACCCTTCCTAACCCTTCTGGACCGAGTGTCCCTGTTCCTATTCTTCCTAACCTTCCTGGACCGAGTGCCCCTGTTCCCATTCTTCCTAGCTTTCCTATGATATCAGTTGAGCAAATCATGGCTGCTCAATCTGATATTGAGGCCAACCACTTCACACTAAGCTCTTGCATGGAAATCGTGACTGCGGTTACCAAATTATCTCACCAGTTACAGAATAGAACCATGAAGTACAAAAGCTAAATTCCCAACTTTCTCTGCTCCAGAGCATGTACAAAGATGCGCGAGCAGAGATTTGCGCCCTAAAGGCAGAGAACAAAGAGTTGAAGCGAAAGACCACCGTCATGACCCGACTCGGAGCACCTTCGTACTTCACCTTTGACAACCAACAGGGAGTCATATCCCTCGTCGGTCCTGCACATACTGAGGCAGAGCCTTCAAAGGTCAACCAGCAGGAAGTCAAATCCCCCGGCGGTCCTGCACGTACTGAGGTAGAGCCTTCAAAGGTCTACCGAAACGACAAAAAAAGGAAGGGCTCGGCGGGAGAGTCGAGTAAGTGAAGTCGGCATGTGGCTGTTATCCAAAACAAGATCCCCTTTTTTTTCTTTTTTTTGTTGTTGTTGTTGTTGTTGTTGTTGTTGCTTCTGTAATCGGGGATATCATCCCTTGACTTCAATAAAATCAACTTTGCTCTTTGCCCTTTTTTTTTTTTACACAACTATGGTATAGCAAGCATAATACTTTGAGCTCGAAAACAATTTCGTTCGACTAAATTTGAGAATGATTAAATCTTGAACTTCCATACAGACCCGAATCAAAATCATGGCTTAACGAAAGAAAAATGAAACAAAACAAACCAGCGCTTACGAGTAAGTTAGCTCGTTGGCTACTTCTTCTTTTCGAATTTAAGCTCAAATATGTTACACGTAAGTCAGTTAAAGGAAGAGTTGTAGTGGAATTCCTAGCAGACCACCCAGTAGAAAGAGATAAGGCAGTGGAATACTTGTTCCCGGATACAAACATTCTGCAAGTCAAAGAGGAAATTTGGACGATGCATTTTGACGAAGCGTCCAATCAGTACGGTTATAGGATAAGCGTGTTGTTGATAACACCCGATGATTCCCATATACCTTTAGCCTTCAAACTCCGGTTCAAGGTATCTAACAACGAAGAAAAATATGAAGCGTGCATTGTTGGTTTAGAAGCTACCCTAGAACTAGGGGCAATAAGATTGGATGTCATTGGAGACTCAAACCTGGTTTTTTTTCAAGCAAACGGAGATTGGAAAGTCCAAGAAGAGAAGATGAAGGTTTACTATTAGACCCTAGATATGCTGATTCTGAGGTTTGAAAAGTTGACATTTACGCGTCTATTGAGAGAGAATAACAGGTTCGCTGATGCTTTGGCAACTCTATCCTCTATGGTAGACATCCAATCATTATTGAACAAAAATACACGCCGGCTTATGAGACTATTGCCGCAATAGATGAAGTAAAAGACAAAACCCCTAGTATTACGAAATTTGAAACTTTCTAAAAAAGGAGACGTATCCACCAAAGGCAAATACCAAGGACAAACAGGGAATACAATGTTTGGCCATCCAATTTATCATCTGTGGGGGTAAGTTATATAAAAGAGGTCATCTGTGAATGCAAAAGCTGTGTATGGAGGAAGAGAAATCGAAGCGTCTTATGGAGGCTATCAACGGAGGAGAGTGCAAGGCGCACATGAATGGTGTGATGCTAGTCCGGAAGATCTTCAGACAAAGTTATTACTGGTCAACTATAGAGGAGGATTGTATTGGTTTTGTATGGCGATACCATAAATGCCAAATTCATGCCAATCGCATGAATATACCGCCTTCTAAGCTTTACAATATGACTTCATCGTGGCCTTTCTCAATTTGGGGAATCAACATTATCGGTGCAATCTTGCCAAAGGGGTCAAATGGGTACGAGTTTATCCTGGTAGCGATTGATTATTTCACAAAGTGGGTGGAAGCTTAGTCCTATGTCGTGTTGAAAGCGTCGCATGTAGCCAAATTCATTAGAAATAACATCATCTGCCGGTGGAGAGTTCCGAACGAAATCATATCAGATAACAGTTCATACTTCAAGAAAGAGATGGCGGATCTGCTTAAGAAATATAACGTGGCTTTTCACATGTCATCGACATATAGACCACAGACTAACGAGGCTGTTAAGGCTGCTAATAAGAACATCAAGAACATCTTTGCGGAATATGGTGGAAACATACATGGACTGGCTGGATAAACTGCCATTTGCGCTCTGGGGCTTCAGAACCTCAATCCGAACATCTACAGGGGCAACTCCTTATTCTTTTGTCTATGGGATGGATGTTGTTTTACCAATTGAAATTGAAATGTTGTCACTGCGAGTTATGGTTGAGTGTCAGATAGCGGAGGTGGATTGACAACAGAGTAGATTTGAGGAGTTAATGTTGTTTGATGAGAGAAAACTAAGGGCATTGTATCATGTCCAAGGCTACCAACGCCAAATTGCTAGGGCTATTAATAACAAAGTTAAATCCAGGAATCTCAAGGAGGGAGACATGGTATTGAAAGACAACTGGGCTCCCATCCATGACCCTAGGGGCAAGTTCAAACCTAATTGGACTGGTTCTTACATCATTAAATCTGTCTGGTCAGGAGGGGTGATTGTTCTCATGGACTTAGATGGCCTAAAGTTTTCATAGCCGATCAACATGGACGAATTGAAGAAATACTATCCCTGAGAGGCTCACTAGGCTAAAAACCCGAAAGGGCTATCTAGGCAAAAATTAGAGCATGAAAAATTAAAAGCGAAGAAAAATTGAGCTCGCAAGGTTGAAAACCCTAAAGGGCGACTTCGGCAAAAGTTAGAGTGCAAAAGGAAAGAGTTAATACTCGAGGGAACTTGAACCGAACTACGTAAGGCCTGATTCCCATCTTTGGGATATGTAGATAACTTCATTCCGAAGTTTGGCTGTAACCATCTCTCACTCAGCTATTCTGTCCATTTGTTTGATCAGGTCATCTTTGTCCATCATTATTTATCTCGGTTGTGTTACCCCTATTTTTGGTAAAAGGTCCAGTTGCAAGACAAGGCAATTATGATCTTCTGATTTGGGGTTGAACATCTTGAGGATTGATTCCGTGCGTGTCAGGCAATAATCATTCCCAAAAATTGTTTTGAAAAGTTTTAGTAAAAGTTGATTTTGTTCAAAATTTTACCTTTTACAACTTAGACTATTTTGGGACCAAAAAGAACATTTTTAGTGCTCACAACTTTAATTCCATTAATTCTAACATAAGTACATTCTCCAACTTTCTAATATAAATTAAAGTTGCATAAAAATTGAAAAGAAAGGTCAAAGCAATAAATTAGGGCCATAGATAAGTCAGGTGGTTGTTCATCCTCTACTCATGCTTGCAGAAGTCTCTGCAGCCAAAGTTGGCCCAACCTGTGCTTTGTCCTCAAGCCAAGCCAAGCCAAGCACTCGCTAGAAATGGGTGTAACTGAAGCTAGGGGCTGGGGCCAAAAGCTGTCTCATCTTCTAAGTAGTAAGATATCGACGCAAGTGTGAGCCACAAATGGGAAATGAAGCTAGGTATTCCACATCTTCTTCTGGACAAGTTTGATCATGTCCAAATTAGCTTCTGAACCGAAAAGAAAAACAGAACACGTAGTGCGTAAGGCCAATCAACTGTATACCCGTCTAATGAGACATGTTGTAGCTTATCTTAGTCAAATTAAGCCAGGGGCAATGCCAAGTTATGTCAGCTGCAGATCTACTGCACATCCAGTCGCACCACCATCCCTCTGAAGCGAAGTCCACTAGCCTTTGGCAGAAAAAGTAAGCTCTGGCCGAGTACTCAGGGCAAGGGTTCACTACTTTCAGTTTATCCATGATCCATACCTGGGAAGGGATGAAAAATAAGAGATATTAGACTTATTTTTTTGATGATTTATTTAATTATGTTTTAATTTATTTGAAAAAGAAAAATAGAATCCAAAATTTATTTTGATGATTTATTTAATTATATTTTAAATCCAAAATTTATTTTGATGATTTATTTAATTATGTTTTAATTTATTTGAAAGAGAAAAATAGAATCAAAATTTATTTTGTTCCATTATTTCCCACCTAAATCTTTATCCTAAATGTTGTTAGAATGTATTTAATATTTGATTAAATCAGGAGTTCAAATAGCACAAAACAAAGGTTCAAAGGATTCAAGTGGAAGATATTCAAATTTGTAATGATGGAGGGAAAGATATTCAAAATAGTAATGATGGAGTTATAACGGCTATAAATTCAAATGAATAGTTCAAAAGGTTCAAAAGATTCAAGTGGAAGATATTCAAATTAGTAATGATGATTACAACGGCTATAAATTCAAATGAATAGTCCAAAAGGTTCAAAAGATTTAAGTGGAAGATATTCAAATTTGTAATGATAGAGGGAAAGATATTCAAATTAGTAATGATGGAGTTACAACGGCTATAAATTCAAATGAATAGTTCAAAAGGTTCAAAAGGTTCAAGTGGAAGATATTCAAATTAGTAATGATGACTACAACGGCTATAAACAGCTATATTTTTCATTATATATACCAAAGCCTCTAATGTAAAACAAGTTACCAAAAAAAACTTGAAAATATTCTTTGATCTATAATCTCTCACATCTATTCTCTGAAAAATTCTCTGAGAAGTATTCTTCAATTTTTGTTTACATCCTCTCTCAGAAATTATACACTGAGCCTTATAACTTTAAGCCCTCCTTTCTTGTGTGTGGTTTACAAAAAAACCAAAGCTTCATTTTTATATCTATTTTTGAGAGATAATTCTTGTAGCTTTCTGTGAAAGCAAAAACACCTTCTTTTCAACCTTGTATGAGTGTAGTACACTCAGTGTTCTTGACTTAGAAAGTCTGTGTAAAATCCACGGAGGATTGCTCCATTTGTAAAGAGGTTGCTAGCACCCCCGTGAAGCTAGAGCATAGTGAAAAATCCTAAGTGAAGCTTGAGGAGTGGACGTAGGCTGAGTTGAAGCCGAACCACTATAGATTTGTTTGCCTCTCTCTCTCTTATCTCTTTATTTTATTTAAATTGTTGTAGCTATATTTTACATTTTCACTGTGCTAAAATCATTAACTGACATAGTTGTTAGAACACTTGTTTTAATTATTTTTATTTCATTAACTATATTTATCTATTGTGCTAGTCATAATTTTTATTAGGGTATTATTAATTTTTAATTGTAAAAACCTAATTCACCCCCCCTCGTAGGTTGTCTCTTGGATAACAAGAGAGATAAAAGAATAGAGATGAGAGAAAAGTAAGAAAAGGGGTTTAGAGATGAAAATAGAGAGTGAGTGTCGAGTGATGTGATGAATCATAAATAAGAAATAGTGGGAAACAATACTTGAAGAAGCAGCGGACTCCCTGCAAATCAGGTAGTCTTTCGCCGATGAAAGGCATCCAAACCCATCAGGGTCTCGACCAGTGCCAGACCAATGCAGTTCTTTCCTTCTTTCAGGCATTGAGTCACCTCAATCAACCTAATGCTAGCCCCGCCGCAAGTAGGGGCAAGAAAGAAGTGTGCGAGTAAGTATAAGCAGAGGGCATGTTGCCGATAACTTCGCCAAAAGAGGTCGCCTCTGTGTTCGGTGGTGGAAAATCAATTAATCAAACCTAGGATATCCAACTTCCCATCATGAGCCAAGGATCGCGCCTCGTGCAACGTGAGCCCGCACATCCATTCTAAAGCCTAGGTATGGCCAAAACGAGGCTGAGGCATAATTTCTTTGTCGCGCCGGGATTCCATTAATGCTTTTGAAATTCTTCAAGTGTCGAACACATTTCTTGTGATCCAAAGTGAAATACATGTGTGATTGGGTTCCGACATCGAGTAGTGGCATGGAGGAACAAAAAATAAAGCGAAGTACGACTTAAAGAACAAAGAGCGTTTAGGCCGAAACTGCGAAAGTTCACCTTTTCCAAGCCGTCCAGAGTCTCGGAGCCTATTATTGAGCATCATTTCCATCTTGAGAGTAAAATACCAAAGACTTGTTTCTGCCATAAAAACAACATGGGGAGCAACATTATAGAGTTTGAGAAGAGGTAGTGCATAACAGCTAGACTACACTCACCGACATCATTTTTGGGCCCGGCCGTACCTATTTGGATCAGGCCAGGTCTAAATGTTGGCCAGGCAGAGTAGATTGCAGAAAAATGGTAGGCTTTTGCCCTGGTGCACTACGGCTGTATTTTGAGTTTCGTTTGTTTGTATCGAGTGTTTTTTTTAGTATTTTCGAGTCGTTTTCATTATACTTTTTTGTTATCGAGTTGTAGTTTACATTTTGGCCGGTTGTGGGTTATTGTCCGATCCAAGAATGAATGCAAGAGCAGGTATTCGCAATTTTAAAGTCTTGTACAAAGTTACCACGCAAAGGTCACGTCATTCATCACATATTATGCAAGGAGATCATTGCAAAAATCTTTCGTTTTATAAACTGGTAGGTCCAACCCCGATCATTGTTTACAAAGACCAAAAACAAAAGAAAAGTCTTCAAAACAAAATACATAGGTCTATTTGAAGCTACATAGTTCCTAATCACAAAGTAAAAGAAAAGCAAAGCAAAGAAAATCAACAACCCGTCATCGCTCTCTTTCTCCTTGGCTACAGAGGAGGTGCATCGCTGTCATCACTAGGGCTTCTAGACTGCATGTCGACCTCCTTTCCCTCTTTCTCGAGGGTACTATACTCATCAAAGGACTTCTCGGATGGTGAGCGCTGTCTCACTCGGCCTCTCCCTCAATCAGCCCCTCATCTGTCTTTCACTGGGCCCCGTCTCCGTCTCCTAGTTGGAGGAGGTCTTGCAAGTGCAACTGGTGCTAGCTCAAGCTAAAAAAGAGTACAGATATCAGAAGAGACCAACAGAATTATAGACAAGATTGTAATTGTGGTCTAGAGACATAGCAACAACTTGGTATGGAAGGTTCTGATGTGTTTAGAACTCAAAATCGGATTCCTTCATTGAGCATTCGAATCACACACAATGTAACTTTCATCATTGAGTGTATAGGACAAAGTGCCCGAGTTTTATGGGCGGTCAAAAATGAAATGTCTACAATTATAGGCTTTTTGATTTTTTTTAATAATTTTTTAACTTTTAAACTAAAATCCTCGCATGCCAAACAAGACCTAAAATTATCAAAAAAATCTATCAAACACTGATATGAGTGATAATTTTTTTGATAAAAACTAGTGTCCCTAAAACTGTTGGACAACAAAACCACTTGTACTATGGTTGATAGTTTGAAGGTGGGGAACATCCAACAAACATAAATAAAAACAAACTACAATCACCTCTTTTGAAATTTAGAATATATATATATATAATTGGTTTTATATTTTTAACATAATTATATTGATCTCTTTTTGTAAAAGTAAATTTACTGAGTGTTTGAGAAGTTGTTATTTTAATAAACTATTTTAGATGTTAAATAAATAAATATCAAATGTATATTTTAATAAAAAAATTGATGACAACATGATTTTTTTATTCATACTTTAAAAAGATTTTATAATTATGCGAATTAAAATCTAAAAAAAAATTAATAATATAATTATGTTAAAAATATAAAATTAATTATATATATATTTTTTAATTTCAAAACATGTGAGTGTAATTTACTCAATAAGCAATGGTCAGAATGCGCCAAAAATAATATTTACATTAATGAAGTAACATTGACATGAAAAACTAATAACTTGGCATTGTTATTTCGACATTATAAGAAAAAAAATGAGAAAGCAAAAGAAAATTTTAATAGAAGTTAGGGGTGATGAGTGTAATTTATCATTTTAGGATGTCTAGGAAGATGGTTAGGTTAAAATAATTTACTTAAAAAATAAAATAAATTAAAATAATTAATAATACAAAATATCATAATTATTTTATTTTTTCTCTCATAATCATTAAATCAATTTAAAAAAATCAACCAACATTTCAAATATAATTATTTTAACCAAATTAAAATAACCAAAAAAAAATTAAGGTAACATTTGATAGAGTTTTCTAAATATAATTTAAGAATAGAGTTGTATTTTGACTTTGTGAGTTTTAGAATTATGATTTGAGTATGAAAAATTTATTTAATTATGAGTTTTGAATTGAGTTTTGGAAGGAATTTGAGTTTTTAAAATTAGAAAAGTCATTTGATTCAAAAACTTATAACTCATAACCAAACACACAATCTAAAATTCTATTTAAAACTCATATAAAAATTTAAAAAAATATGAAAATATTTTTTATTTACAATATAAAAATAACAGGTACAAAAAAAAAATTGAACACTGTTCCGGTCAACGAGCCTAATGTCTAGGAGACGTCTTGGAGGATGACCGAATTAGCCAAATTTTTTTATATAGATAAGAGTTTTAAAAAACAAATATAAAATTATAATTTAAAAATTCAAAACAAACAACACAATCATAAAAATAGGTGGAAATGTATTTGACAACCATGACCGAACACAGCCTAAATAATTACTTAAAATAGCCCAACTTTCCAAATAACAATTCATATATAATCGAAAGAATAACATTGAAGACCAAAGCAGTGAGACACGGAAAGGCTATGGCCGACGAACTCTACGGCATATATACATCAGCGTACCGAATCTTCTTCCTCCGAGATTTCATCGCCGATTCCTCTCTCCGATCGCCCTCTTTCTCTCTCTATCGCCTCTTCTTTCCAGGTTCTCCCTCTCCTTAGAACCAGGTATTCTCGTTTCGTTTCTTAAACCCTAGTTATACTTATACATACACACTATGTATATATCATCGAAATTGTATTCTTATTGATATTGATTGTTGATAATTTGTGATTTTCAAACTATTTAACTTAGTTTGAAGCTGTGAATTTGTTCTTAGTGGATTGAATTAACAATTCAAATTATATGCAACAATTTGTCAAACCCTAATTCTACGTGAAATTGATGTTATGGAACGATTTTATTGCCTCGATTGTTGTTTTTTTATTTTCCATTTTCGGTTGATTGCCCTGTGATTTAGTTTGCTTTCACAGTGTGTATAGTATAGTATGGTGTGCAAATCTCTCGAGTCTGATATGAGGGGCTACTTGGCAGACCATGATAAACTTTAACAAAAGCCTTCTTTCATTGACCTCTAATCCTCAAAGGATTAGGCATACCAGGGCACATGTATTGGTAATTTGCCTTCATGACCCTCAATAGCATAATTGAGTTAATTATTTTTCTGAAACATAAAATAAAATGGTTCAGTTTTACTTTGGTTGGGATTACAAGGGTGTAAGTGTAGGTTTTTAGATTTTAGGGGTGTATGAATGAATATTTCCCCAAAAATAAAATAGCCAAAAGGCTTCTCAGCTTTGTAAACATTTCTTATATTGCTGTACGATTCGCCTAGTAAGGCTCTCATAAACTTGTTGACGAGTCTTTTATTTTTTTTGTTATCATGTCATGGAGTTGGTAACTTAGTGAGTAAGACGTTGCTTCATCCATTATCATATCCTAAGTAGCTCAAACATGGTCATGCGACACAACACGGACACGTTGTGTAAGGTTATATGTGGAGCTGGTAAGTCAGTGAATCTTTTTGTGATTTCTTTTTCATGAATGGTAGAGGAAGGGAGCATTTCAGTGCATTTCACCCGTATAAGAAAGGTATATGTAGCAATCAACAATAGGCTACAACTAGATCCATTTGAAATCTGCAGATTTTACTATTTCCCCGTCCAATTAGCCAATCCATTTATTAATTATTTTGTTAATTTTTATAATTGTGCCTTTAAGTAATCGGCAGATCGTTATAGCTTTGTCTAGCGTGCATGTTTCCAGAAAAGTGTAGCAGTGGTGGACATTGTTCTATGTTTTAATTTGCTGAATTAATTTTCCATCTACACAATAATTTAATTTGCTTTAATGCTGTGTTTTGTTTTCCCAATTAGATTACTAAAAATTTGGAAATCATGGGTGATGCAATTGATTTAACTGGAGATGGAGGTGTCATCAAGACAATTGTAAGGCGTGCCAAACCTGATGCAATTGCTCCAACAGAGAATCTTCCTCTTGTTGATGGTATGCCTCATATTACTAGTATTCATGAATTTTTGTTATAGCTTGATGTGTACATGTTAATAGGTAAAGAGTTACTGTACATATAGCATTTGTATCTCCAGTTGGTTTGGGTGCATAATTCACCTTTTTAGTTTCATATTTTCTTTCTTTTTACCATTTTTTTCACTGCTCTTTTAAGATTTAGGTGTGAGCATGTCTCATTTATTTTATTAATAAATGCAATTAGTATGGTAGGAATTGGATGATACAAATACTATGACTGCTCATGTCACTGTTGCAATCACTGGCATGTAAAGATTCCATTGCAAAACTATAAAACATATGATTAGATATAAGGTGTTGAAGATCCTTAACTAGTAGGAGGTGACTTATAATGTTGTGTGATCACTAGAAATAGTTAGCTTGAGGTGAGAAGTGAGCATCTTGGGACTACAGTTGCATATTGAGTCATTTAAAGAGTCGTAGTATGTTCAAGGTGAATTGGCCAAATTTTAAATCTTTTCACATTATTAAATAACTCTAATGTAAATGATGGGTTCCAAATCTGATTTACTTCAACACTGGCGATCACCTGCTTCACCTTAGAGGGGGAGTTAAGGTGGGAATGGTGGTCCCTAGAGTGGTTAGGTTTGAGAGACATTACAACTACCAATTTGTGATATGCAAGATCTTATAATAGGTACTTTAAATACTTTGCAATCAGCCTACGAGGAAGAAGCTGCTGAGTAATGCAAACATTGTGGAGTCGTAGACTATCTGCAACTGGATTTGGGGCAGGTTGCAGGAGATTAATAAGTGCCTTGATGGGTTTGACATACATGCTGCCTTATCAAGTCTTTACTTCAATTATCTACCAAAGACCTTTGAGTTGTCACTTAGCTGACAGCAGTTTCAGTTTGACTAGCCGAATGCTTGCATATAGTCTCCCTGGGCAAGCTCTAGATGCCATGGAATTGTTGAAGCCTTTGTCCATGGCCTGTTAGAGGCCATGAGCATAAATTCTACAACAATTGGAAATTTGGAGTAGTGATTTTTTTATTTGGCCTTTAATGTGTATTTTGGAGCCTTATGATTTGAAGGTTGTCCACATCGTTGTCCACATCACTTAAGTGGTAACGTGCCAGTCACATTGACTACTTAAGTGGCAAGATAAGTGGGACTATGGTGTCATAATTTCTTCTTCAACTCATCTCTTAGATTGTTCCCTTTCTCTTTTCCTTGGTTGTAGCATGAATGGTTCCAAGGCTCCTCAGTAAGGCCTCTTGTTTTTGCATGACCGGTAGGACCTAACCCTATTTACTTGTCTTCTTTCCGCCCACCCGGGCCACCCTTTTTTCCTTACTTTTCCTTGACATCATTGGCTTAAGTTCAAACTACAAAACCTGCAACCTGCTCAGCTAAACTCTCCAAATAATATGTTTTGTGATTTTGTCTTTCATTAAATAAATTTCTAGCTATAAGTCTATTCTTTGTTTCCACTTTTGGTCACAGTCAAATAATAGATTTGTTTGTCATGTTTTATTACATTTGGTAGATGATTGAACTCTTTCAAGTCTTTGGCAGAATTAAGTTTGCTAGTGGAATATCCTGTGTTTCTTGCCTTTGCTGAATTGCTTTTCTGCTGCTCTTTTTTGTTTGGATATTTATGCTTGTTAACGATCGTTAGTGCTAACTCTCATATTAAGTTCCCTAAGGTTGTGTGTAACCCTAGGACTGCATCTCCAACTGATTTGCATTACTATGCACAAAATATAACTGCCTTCTGTTTGTAAATCTGATAGTTATTAGCAAGGTTGTTAAGATCAGGATCCAACACAAGATCGTTTTGGAGGTCCGCCGGATCGGATCGTAGGATCGTAAGATCCTACTAAAATCATAAAAAAAGGCAATAATTTTTATGACTGAGTAATACTATCAAAATGTATATAGAATGACCCCCCCAAGAAAAGACATATAGCAATTCATGGTAGCATTCAATCATTTTTTTCTCAAAAAAATAAGTAAAAAACATAATAAAAGAATTTTTTTTTCCCAGCAGCATTTTTCCTCTGCCTCCCTCTTCTTGAACTAGAGGTTGACATTGTGTTGTGATGCTACTATGCTAGTTGTGTGCTGCAAATTGTGAAAATTAAAAGAAATTTTTTTCAGCAAAGTTTAGGGAAAAAGAACCAAAGAAGAACTGCAACAGCAGCAAAAAAGAACCTCTCTCTTTCTCCTTTTTTTTATTATTAATAAATCAATCAATCACTTTTTCTCTCTCTTCTTACATTCTTTCACATTTTACAATATCAATTAATCAAATTTTCTCTCACACCCATCTATTCAACTAAAAAAAAATTACAAATCATTCCAAAACTATTTTCAAAATTTATAATCAAACAAATTTCACTTTCAAAACTCTTTTCAACAACTTATCTTTCAAAATATAACTCAAAACTCAAAAAATTCATTTCAAAAACTAAACCAAACGGAGCCTCAAGTGATTCGAAGTTCAAGTTTTCAGTCTCATGTTCACTTTGATCAGGACCACATAATCATGCATGCATATATATATATATAATATACACATATACAGAAACAGACAGTCGAACTACAAAGATGAGAGGAGGAGGAAAAAAAGAAGTCGGGAGAAGAAAAAATGGTGATTCAAACTACATACGAGGAAGATTTGAAGAATTGAACCATAATTGTCAAATCGGGATTCGTATCGCAAATCGAAATGGTCTTGTACCGAATCGCGAATCGAATCGAATCACGAATCGTAAAGATTCGGTCACTTTTTCTAAATTACATAAAAACATATATCTACACATTTAGACATTTAGATGTTAAATATATCTTATGAATATAAAATATTTGGACTTAAATCAATAAAAATGTTATTTTGAATAATAATCACGTAGTTTAATAGGTAAGAAGTTAACAAAGGTTCCTATGTAAGATCACCATATTACCTTTTTTCTTTTTTAGATATTTCTTATCAACCATTCTTAATAAATATGTAATATCACCATCTTGCCTTTTTTTCTTTTTTAGATATTTTTTATCAACCATTCTTAATAAAGATAGTAATCAAATAGACAAACTATCAATTTCCAAAGTAAAAATAATTAACGAAAATGTTGATATTTGGACAATAAGCATATACACTTTTCTAAGTAACAGTGAGCAAATAATAAGAACGAATTATTTATAATCTTTTATTTTAAAACCTAAAACATTTTAAAAAGTATAACTGATCTCACACATGTAATATTCAATTTAATAAAATAGTAATAGATAATTCATAGTGTAACTTTAATCTTAAACATCTTTAGAAGATATATTATGATTTTTTAAAAGGAAAAAAAATGAGAAGAAAAGTTAAAAATATGTTGGGTCTGATTGAATCTGATTGGATCCTATTAAAAATTTCATGATCACTAAAATAACAATAAATCATGTATATATGTTGGTTATTTTGGTATTAAACGCTATTAAAAGTTGTATTATGCCATTTTCACTAAAAAGATGGAGAAAAAAAAGAGTCGAAAATACGTCGTACACAACAATTTCAAAAATTGCATGAATCGTAAAAAGTGAATCGAATTTTGAATCGATTGTGAATCGTGCGATTCACTCCAGATTCACTTCCAAAATAGATTTACCCATAGATTCGTATCGATTTTGTAAAAATTGCGAATCGAATCGTGAATCAAATCGCGAATCGTAAGATTTTGATAACATCGAATTGAACAAATACAAGGAAGATTCGAAGAAGAGCAGCAAAGAAAAAGAAAAGCAGCGAAGATGAAGAGCAGGAGCGATGCAAAAGAAGAAATGAAGAAGACGGAAAAAGGCAAAAAAAAAAAAAACAAAGAAGGAAGATTCAAAGAAGATGCATACTTGGTTACACAAAATCTGAAGCTTTGATGTCCAATTTTTCTTTCCCCAATTTCTCTTGACCTAATCGTAGCTTAGATGGTTAATTTTTTTCCTTCTTTTATCCCGACAAAGGCTTGTTTGAAGTTGCCAAAAAAAACCCTATTAATCAGGATCGCATGGAATCACAGTCCTTCAACGATCCTGTCGATCCCAATGATCCTGTCATCTACTCACTCCAAAATACGAGTTGGATCGAATGGTATATATTAGATCTATGATATGGATCGTGATCTTAACAACCTTGTTTATTAGTGCACTTCATAACCAAATTACTTCAGGGCTCTGCTTATTTGTACTATTTTTGGCAGATTGAGAACCCCTCAGTGCAAAGACAAAGCAAGAATATTTTTTACATTGAAAGGCTGACTTCACTTTTCTGATTCATTCTCCAAGATGATGCGGAAGTTTGCCCATCGGCATCTTTTTCTTCATGATTCCATAACAAATATACTTGTTTGTGCTGAACAGTTCATTATGAAGGCCGCCTTGTGGAAACTGGTGAAGTTTTTGACACTACACATGAAGATAATACTATTTTCACCTTTGAACTTGGAAAAGGCAATGTAATCAAGGGTTGGGACATTGCATTGAGAACTATGAAGGTCAGTCAATGCAAACTTTCTTGACCAGTGAAGCTTTTTGTTCAGATATTCATTGAAAAATTCTGATATTTTTGTGTTAATAATTCTTGCAGGTTGGGGAAGTTGCAAAGCTCACTCTCAAGCCAGAATATGCCTATGGCAGCACAGGTTCTCTGCCAGATATACCCCCCGAGTAATGTTTTTCATCCTCTTATCTATTGCTATTAGTAGTGTTGTTTGACAAAATGTAAATTAATTAATCAATGATTAAAGATGAGGGTTTTTGTGTGTGTGTGTGTGTGTAACACAGTGCAACCCTAGTCTTTGAAATTGAGTTGGTGGCCTGCAGACCACGGAAGGGTTCGAGCCTAAGTAGTGCTTCAGATGAGAGGGCTAGGCTAGAGTAAGTAGTCATCTACACCTACCATTTTATCATTTTAGTTGCTTTTAGATTCAACCAATTTTCAGATTCTTTATTAATGATTTGCTTATGTTGTTGGATGTTGAACACTAAAATTATTCAGGGAGTTAAAGAAGCAAAGGGAAATTGCTGCTGCGATGAAAGAGGAGGAGAAGAAGAGGAGAGAAGAAGCTAAAGCAGCTGCCGCTGCTCGTATCCAAGCCAAGTTGGAATCCAAGAAAGGTCAAGGAAAGGGAAAAGGCAAAGCAAAATAGGCCCCCATCTAACATTTTCTCCTTCAAATTGAAATATTGAAGAGAAAAGCATATCCATATTAAGCTTTTCATTAGATAAAAAGCTTTACTATGACAGTCAACATTATAATATCTGACCAAAGAAACCTGGTGAGACCTTATATTATCTTGTAGAAATGGTAATCAACAAGGAAACATGGTGAGACCTTATATTATCTTTGTAGAAATGGTAATCAACAAGTACTTCTTTAAGTTTTAGTTGATTGTTAATTTTAAATAAAATTCATGATGTATCATATCAGTAGGATTTGAATGGTTTTAATGAATAGTGATTCACCCATTAAGCTCGCTACTTCATAGGCAGCACGTACTAGATCCAACCAATTGATACATATATTATCCAGAGTAGATTATAGTCTAAAGAATTCCCTTGTTTCTGAATCATTTCAAGGGTATATGGCTGTATATGTGATTTTATAAGCAGCTACAAATGTCTCTGTAAGTCTGTTAAACCATATAGGAAGCATCAATACCGCCTTGTCCATTGTTGTGCAATCCTGATCCGACTTTAAATTTACAGACAGGACAAGTTCCCTGCTGGCGCAGCCACGGATCAATGCAGATGGCATGGAACTGCAAAATAAGAACATTGTTACTACATTATGCCAATAGCACGGCTTCCACAAGCGGAGCCAGCCCATATGGCCTGGAACTGCAAAATAAGATACATGGTTGCAACATTATACCAATAGCACAGGTTCCACACCCACACCCACACCCACACCCAGAGCCAGCCTGAGATATTCCCGACCTCATATATTTAGATAGGAATTTAGAAATGAAAAAGGAAAAGATGAAAAAGAAATGTGAAATCTTTTTCCTTTCTCTTGCTAAATTACAATCCAAATCCATGATGCTTTTATACATAATTTTTTTTGGGAAACAAAATGACACTTTTTTTTTTATTTGCTAATATTCACACAAATTCTACTTGTATATATAATTACTAAAATTATATACTACATTATTTGAATAGATCAAGATATGAAGAAATCATTGTAATAATTAAAAAATATGATTTATTGCTTTATAATTTAACAAATCTAGATTACAACAAAAGAACAAAACATTAAATAAAATATAAAATAAAAATTAAACTAAATACAACAAAACATTAATTCAATTAAATTACTAATTAAGCATTCATAATTTAATAGGGTCCTTCCATTTAGATTGAGAGCTTAGATTAATTGAATTGAATCCTTATTTTTTAGCCTACCAATGTCAAAAGAGCCAGAATTAGATGGGGTTAAGATGAGAATTTTCGACACGATTCAAACCTTACATGAAATTAGCAAGTTTAGCATATACATCATTTCCGATACATAAAAAAATATTTTCAACAGGATGGGGTTAATGTTTGTTACCTATTTAGAATGCTATTTAAAAAAAATATAATAATAGGTTATTTTAATTTATTTTATTTTTGACATAGGGAAATGTAATTGAGCTGAAATCAAATAATTTATTTAGTAGATATTAATTTCATAAAATTTAACTTGTAAAAAAAGTTAATTTTGCCATACATATGTATTTTTAACTAAGAATGAAAATTTTGCCATTAAAACCAATATTTTGAAAACAAAACCGGACCAACCGGTTTGATTATTGACCGGTCTAGGGTCCGAATATACGCTCTTAACCGTTCCCACTTGAAAACGGATCATTTTAATCCAAACCAGTTCGTGGTCCAATATTGAAAAAGTTGGTACCACAAGGAGTTGAACAAAGCACCTCAGACTCCAAAGAACATAAATTTCCTTTATGTCACCAGGACTCCTTGTTAATATATAGAAGATATATACTCCCTCCGTCCCAATTTTTTGATTCCTTTTGGAGATTTCAACTTTTTAAGAGGACATGCAATCATTATACTTAAATTTAAATTTCAAAATATTTTTCCACCATTCCCCCCCCCCCCCCCCCCCCCATCTTTTCAAAATTTTAATATATTTATAATTACTCAAAAGGGGTAATTTTAGAAAATCAAATATTTTTTACTTCGACTTTTTAAATAGGACTATCATTTTGGGACATCCCAAAATGGAATAATGGACCAACAAAATGGAACAGAGTAATATTTACTATATTCAAACTAATTTCTCTCAAACATATGCATGATTAATATTTTACAAACAATATTAATATAAATATATATATCTTAAATTATAAAAATATTTTAAATCAAGGCACTTGGGCCATAAGTCCATTTTTGAATATTTTGAGTCGTTAGGCCCAAGCTCTAATCTCTTTGGGTCAAAAAAACACAATTTGTCCAAAAGGACAACTATCTATTGACATCAACATATCTATCTATCTATTAAAATTCATAAAACTATTTGTTGAAATGTGACACATGTCACTCATTCAACAATCTATCTATAGAATATCACACATTTCTCTACCTCAACACCACCACTTGCTGTCGCCAACGCCTTGTCCTTATCACCAAACAAGATTTTATCTTTGATCTACTGCCTTATAACCCTTTGGGATGGAATTTTCAACAGTTTTTCCTCAAATGAATATATTTTATTTATTTTCAAATTGTAAAAATAATTATGATGTCATGGCTCGATTCCGGTTTAACCTGACCAATTTGATTTTTAAAACATTGATTAAAACATTGATCGGACACAAATTGATAATGACATGATACAATAACATAAAAAATAAATAAATTAGATCAATATTGAGGTAATTTTGACTAAATCTAAAATAACATTCCATGATACCCAACCCCTAAATAGGGGCACTTAAATTTTGTTTAAATTTGGGGGCCCGAGGCGACGGCCTCACTTCAAGGCTGGCCCTGTCCACACCAATACACCCTATTTAATCTGAGTAATGCTATACAAATAGTAGTCAATATAATTTTCATACAAAATTATGTGACTTGTGATCCTCTTACTTCAAAACTAAAGACCCAACACACTGGATCTTCCGTAAATGCCATAATTAATTATTCTGGATGTATAACATTTCCCATTCTATCCACAGTTGAATTGTATGAATTTATCTAGGCTAACTTCATTTCAAGGGAAGACAAATCCGAAAAAGACAAGATGTACCGTTATGCTAATGATTGAATGATAATCAAATGTTAATTAAACTTTAACTTTTTTCCCCTTTGAAGCAGCTATTAGTAAAACATTGAAGTTTAATTCAGATCCATGCTTCATAAATTGAGATTAAAGAAAGGTATAAATTGGCTTTCCAAAAGGTGAGAAGTGATGAAAAGCTAAAAAACACTTCAAGAAAGAGAACGAACCTGATGCAAACATGGCAAGCTACGAACAAGTTCTCCCACATTGACTTGCTCCAAGCAAACACTGCAAGTCAGTTCATCTTCCGTGGCCTTTGTGGACCCAACTGCTGCATTGGCAATGTCTTGCTTCTTCTGCTTCATAAAAAAAAATGGCACTTTTGAATGAAGTAATAAAGCAAGAAGTAATTATGACAAATGCAAGAATAATTTTGTCAAGAACTTGAATGAAAATTGAATTAAAGAGTATGCATACAATATGTGCAAGAATGAGTGATGTGCTCAGCACTCCTAGATCTCATTTTGCTTGTGGAACCAACATTTTTTTTTTGTTGTTGATAAATCTTGTGGAACCAACATTTAACAAGTCAACGGCAAATAAACACAAAATCTATGCTTGGTATAAGGTTTCTTAGAGGATATAGTGCCTCTTTGGCAGAACTTTTTTTCAGCTTATTTCAGCTTTTAGCTTAATTTAAGCTATTTTGATGTGTTTGGTTTAGCTTATAGCTTATAGCTTTGTGGAAGTCAGAAATCAACTTATTCTTTGAGTGGGGCAGGAGATGCTTTAAGAATAAGCTGGAAATCAGCTTAAGCTGAAAGTTATAAGCTATAAGCTGTTTAGACATAAGCTATAAGCACTTTCTCACAGCTCTACCAAACAGGACCATAGTTACTAGACTAATTAAGCATTCTCCCATAGTTTGCAATTCAAAAGTGGCCTAATTGATACCCATCCAATACTGCCAACTTTATATATTTATACTAATGCAAAGTAACTTTGTCTAATGCCTATCTCAGCCTTTTGGCTAAAAGATCAGATGCAGTTTTGTCCTAGAGTCGCTTGGCTAGAAATGTGTACAATACTTCTCGGACACGTCCGAGTTTAAAAATGAAATTTCACAATTACAGAACTTGTAGGACATTTTCCAACATGACTGACCATGTCACAAATATCTTGATGTGGAGATCCAAGAATGATCCCCAAAATGTGTCTCAAAGCATTTCTGGAAGAAAGGTAACACAGACACTAAAAAAAGTCGGCAACTTACACTTAATATAAGAAAAGAACATGGTTAAAAAAATGGAGAAAGAAAGACAGTAATGCGGAAGTGTGTTAAAGGTGGCTAAAGATTTAAGAAACAAATTGTTCTCAATTTGTGCAGTTAGTTCTTGTTGGTGTTCTTTAAGCACTGCGAGTTGATTTCTAAGATTAGATATGGGTGAAGACAACAACAGGGCTTAGAACATGTAAGCAAGCAAGTAACAGTTATTAATGTCTAGGAAATTATATCTAAATATGGGCTCCTAAGTATAGAACTCTAATGAAGAACACCTTCCACAAGGCCTTTTAAGCTCAGATCTTGCCTTCAGCTTCAGTTTTCCCAAGTGGCTTCTTGCCTATAGGTAATCACTAATAGCCTCATTGCCTCACCTTACTCTCAATCTCTCAAAGTTAGTGTATCACTCAAGAATAGGATTATATTATGAAAGAACAATGGTTTTGAAAATGGACCTTTCTTCAGATACTACAAACATAAACATTACAACTGAAAGACTCTTACAAACACATCTTCCTTTTTTTGTAGATAAAAAGAAGTTATTACTCATGCTATCTCTAATACTCTCTATTTTTCAATGCCCTTGAACGGAAGAGTCTCCTTCCTTATATATCCTGAGGGCAGACTCCAAAGCTCAGATGTTAAACATATCCGAGTAAAAGATGAGATGCCAGCAGGTTGGCATTTGTACTTACTCAATAAAGTGAAAGTAAAGCCTTTTGTCTGTTTTTGCCGAAAGTAGACGCCTTCTGAAAAAAGATGCGAGGTACACTATTTGGGCCCAATCAACTAATGCTTCTGTCTCTGAAAGGAATCTCTAATTCGTTATTGCTTACGAATTCAAAAATAATGGAAAACAAATTTGTTATGCCTCCATCATATTCTCAAGATTGTGGCATTCCATATTATCCAGGTTGTCCCACCAGTTGTTTTCATCTTCTGGATAATTGTTGGTGTGTAGTGAATCCTCAACATCGCCTAGCTCTGAGAAGAAACTTTTACAATTGTTGGAGTTTAGAATGTAATCTGTCATTTTGTCTTGATAAAGTTCTTCCATTTGACCAGTATCAAAATGTTGGATTTGATAAACGAAACTCTCCAAGTCTCCTAAATGATGAAATTTTGGAATAGTTTGCTTGGAGTTTATTTTTGAGGCTAATTTGATTTTTGAATAAACCAATTGCCCTAATTGAGGCTATTAACTCTGATCTTTGCTTACGCTTCACTCACTGCCTAAGCCCTAGAAACTCTCCTCTAAACCCAGTGAAGGCGGCAACGACAAGGACTGGCTTACAGCAGTGGCGGTGGTCTCTATCACTTACTTCACTCATCAAACCCTCTTCCTCCACCGATCCCAATGAAGGCAACAGCGGTGGTTAACAATGCTACAGTTGTCATCACAGTAGGCGAAGAAGAAAAGGAGATGCACCGCCACCGTCACCGCCGCGGAGGATGAAATAGAGAGAGTTGGGTTGTCAACCAGAGAGAGTGAGAGCGTGGGTCCAAGCATTCGCCACGGCTTTTATGGTGGGGCAAAGGTTCACCGTCGCTTCTATGGTGGAGGGCCACAACTACCGCCGTCTGAGGAGTAGGCGGGAGTGAGTCTATGTGAGTGGACTGTCATCCCACATCGTTCCAAAAGGTGGCGTTATCCTCATCATTTTGCTCTCCACAATGTGGTGTGATTCAGACCATTGGATGGTCTTCCCGCCAAACTGCTGGACTGGGCTGGACCAAAAAATGCAGAAGAGGATCCTGATCCAGCAATCTAGTATGTCGTTTGACTAAAGTTCGAGTTACAGTATTGATCAAAATTTGTGCTCTTGAGATTTTCACACTGCTTGAGTACCCGCAAAGGCTCAAGCCCAGAAATAGAACGGTAAACTTCTTGAGAGCACATGGGCACACAATTGAAACATGATTTGATACACAATAATCAATGCATATAATTCATATCCCAACATAAAGGGACAATAAAATGTAATCGGCTTTAGTGAAACATAATTTGATTATAAAGTTATTTTTGAAGTATTAGAAGGGGAAGAAGTGTACCTCAGCAGAGGCTGAAGATGAAGCCACTTGCATTGATGAGCTACCACTGTTAACAGAACCAGAATTAAAATTCAAAGAATCAAATTACTTTATCTGTTTGACGGGGAAAAAAATAGTGTTTGGATTGAAAAACAGATTTAAAAGTTACATGAAATCTCTCTTGCAGTTTGCAAAGTCACTCTGAGTTTCACATTTTATTCGGTTGTCAATAGATAATAAAACTACCACATACCCATCAATGTCAAACAGACATTCGATTGTTCGAAAAAGATGAATGAAGAAAATTAAATCAAGTGCCTATTATACGATCATAATTTATTGAGTAATACACACTTCGTTTAAACTCATTGGGTCACTAGCAGCTGATCCTAATGTGGCTGATGACAAAACATTATTTCATTTGTCTTTTCTAGGTTTTTTTTTTAGATTTCCTAGTTTGGAATTTTTGAGTTAAAGGCTACCTTTTTTTTGTCTTTTTACACCCCAACCCAACCGTTCACCTTTTAACGATTCTCCCTTATATTATTTGATAGGACCCAAAAGTGTGTAGTTTGAAGCCTATGTGACAAATGCACTTATCCTGGCTTCACTCAGGGAAAAACACTTTCAAAGAAGGAAGTAATCCAGGGAAGGAGTTTCACATAGAAATCCACTCATTTTTGTTTTTAAAAAATAAAATTAATTTACAAAAATCCATATAGAGGTCACCAATCTATTCTGCCTGTGGACCAAGACAACAATAAATGGAGAGGCTGGTGAATCGAAAACAATTAAATTTTTAATTTTCCACAAACATAAAACATCCAACAATTTGCATTCTTTTTCTTTCATTTTTTTCTATTGCACTTCAGAAATGTGAGGTACAAATTCAATCCAACAAGAAAAAATTGACTTGATCCTGCTACTTGGACACTGCAAGCATGAAAAGGAGACTCTTGAAGCAGATATACTAAGAATTACTGTAACTGTAGTACTTGATAACTAACCTATGGGAGCCAGAAACTTTGTACTTATGAACAGGAAGAACATTTATCTCTTCCTCACTCATTGAAGGAACTGTGGGAACATTATCAGAATCCAGTGCTCTTAAAGTTTCATAATCTGCGTTTAGCAAACAAATACCTTTTAAAGACCTGATTTAGTTTACCTAAATGAAGCTTTTAAGCTTCCAGGAAGAGGAAAATAAAGAAGAACAAAAATTGTGTATATTGTAGAAAGTAATGCAGTAAAATTTAAGATGTCACAAGACTATGACTACCACACCTAGATCATCAAATTCACGGTCAATAAGTGCGAGCTGGAGTCTGAGACCTTGCAACCGCCCTCTGGTTGCAAGTGCTATTGATGGTGGCATATGCAAGCGTAATTCAGTATGACCAAGAAGCCCACTTGCTGCCAAAGCATGAGATTGGGCCTGAGCTTGAAGTTGCTGACAAGTTGCATACATCCTTAGACTTGTTGCCATAAAAAAGACGCCAAATACTAGCCAGAGCTGCAAAGACAGATATAAAGCAAACCATCAAATTGCTTGTCAAATAAAAGAAGCTTAAGTACTGTTAGCTAAAAAGACACTGCCATAATCTCATACTCAGTTCAGATAGTACCAGGAAGTTAGGTGACATCTGGTGTGAGTTTAGAATCATGAACAGCAATAGAACTGCAAACAAAGAATAGGGCATTATAATTTCCAGCTTATAAGTGAAAATAATTTAGAAAAATCACTGATAAAAACAAGGGCAAATTACCAACACCCCCCTTGAGGTTTGACTAAAATACGGATTCTCCCCTAAGGTTTGGGAAATTACAAATTGCCCCCTAAGGTTTATATTTGCATAACAAATGAGGAGGCAATTTGTTATGCAAATATAAACCTCAAGGGGCGGATGTAATTTCTCAAACCTCAGGAGAGAATCTGTATTTTAGTCAAATCTCAAGGGGGGGGGTGTTGGTAATTTGCCCTAAAAACAAAAGTATCCAAATGAATACAGTACCTGTAACAAGAAAAGCAAGTGAATTGGTATTGACTGGTCGAGCAGCATGAACACGCTGACAGACAGAAATATATTTCAGATTGTTTATACGAACTCATATAAATTCTCAAGCATAAAAAAGATATGGAGTCAATTGTAAAGAGTGCAAGAGATTTACCACTGCACGCCTTTCAGGAATAATTCCTGGAAGGCCAGTTTCTATATCTGCTCTAGTCCCACGGAAAACAAAACTCATGGTTGTGTTGTGAAGTTCTACGGAAACTTCACTCGATGAAAGAATCACTTATTTGCACACTGAAATATCAGTCCTACAAAGTAACTGCATAAGCAATATTAAAACAACAGAATTACTGAGACAAGCTAAATTTAAAGGCACCCAAATTTATGCCATGCACGCTTAAAACCTCAAATCAAGTGTATTCATGAAATTCTAAGTGAGAACTTATTTTAGCACATGTATGCAACCCTTTATTCCTTATCAGAGCTTCTTAAAAAGATTCATGTCATAATCCAATTATAGTAAATTCCAATGCTTCGATTACATTCCACGTTGACTCCCTGAGCAAAGTCCTGATTGCCCTACGCAAATGATAATTACAAATGCAGCTTAGACAGCCAAGGATTGATGGCAAACTCAAACAAACACAATTGCACATGAACCCAAGGAAATAAACTTCAAATTAAAGAAAATTAACAACGTTGATATCAGGTTTTAGTAGTATCTAGATGAAAATTGAAATCAGACAATATTTTTGCAATCTATGTTGCCAAGTCCAGTGTCCTGATATGAAATTTTCTGTGCACACTGCACAGACGGCACAAGGAACCGTATGTGCTGAACCAAAAAAAAAAAAAAAACATACTTGAGAATCCTCCAATTTTCATGAGCAACAAGCAGATGTAACTTGACAAATAAATAGTCATTTAAATCCAAACCACATTCATCAATCAATTAATAATAAGCCGCTAGGTCATTTCAAGAAACCAGAAATAGCATGAACTTTTGCTTCTCAAAGAAAATCACTTCTTCTTACTTACCAGCATAAATGCAGATAAACAAATACAAATACACACATACACACACATTGTCATGTCCTATATTTCACAACACAGTGTTCACCGCTAATAGAACATTGTCACGCACTGAAAGAATTTCTCAACCCTAGCTTCAAGGGGGTGAAGACTGACTGACAAAGAGAATCTCTCCAGTAGAATCTCCAAGAAATCAATATCACAAATGAAATCATAAACCCACCATTATTTGAAATTCAACACAAAATTCTTCATCAGAATGCAAAGTTATCTCAAAATGTAACCACTGTTCATTCAATAGACCATTATCAGGAGCTACAAAAAAAAGTACAAGGTTTTCTCTGTTCAACAAAACAAACACAATGCAATCACAAAAATCCTTCTTCTTCTTCTTTTTTTTTTTTTTCCCTTTCTCAATTCAATAAAATATTTGGAATGATTTTGTAATTTCACAGGAAAAACTAAAAATCATCTCAACATTTTGAGATAGATAGATGAGAATTATTCACAAATTATAGAATTCAACAACTTTGACCACAGTTTTTGATCTCATTCCCCAAAATAATCGACTCCAGCAGCCAAATTTCTCGGGAAACAAACAATTGAACACCTCGCACGCCAGACTGTTCCAATTTCACTAAACAAACCAATAAAAACCCTAATTCCATACCAGAACCCCCAAATTTCCTCAGATAGTGTTTGTGTGTGGGATTAGGAATGAGATAGAAGGATTACTTACAGAGTCAAATCGAAACAACAGATCAAAGTGTAATGTTCGCGATCATCGCTTCTAGATATATCGAAATTCGATCCAATGTCACTCAGTCTCTGAGAGAGAGAGAGAGAGAGAGAGAGAGAGAGAGAGTTCAAAGGGAAAGCTGAGAACAGAGTTGAACCGAACGCGTTTCGATTCTTTTCTTCTCTCGCTTTCGTCAGAACCCAACTCTCTCCGTCTCGGCAGTATTACCGCTTGCTTATTTTAATTTTCAATTTAATTTAGTTCGCTTTGATATTGCCAAGCAATTTTACGCTTATAAATTATAGATTTGTGGAAGCTGAAAACCAAATTATTCTGTGAAATTTGGATATGCTTTGAGAATAATTTGAAATCAACTTGTTCGAAAGTTATAGTTTATGTTCAAAGATGTTTATAAAGTTAGCTTCCCACAAATTCGCCAAACAGGGCCATTGTCAAAATTTTGCTTTATTTTTGAATATATATATATATATTTGGGGGTGAATAGTTGAGTATTTTAATTATTGACTATTTTAATACACTAAAATAAAATAATTATGTTTGAAAAGAATATTAATTTTTTTTTAATTAAATGTGAGGTTTGTGAAATAATTATTGATTTGATATGATATTTTATATTATTGATTATTCAAACATATTTTATTTTTTAATACTATTGCCCAACAAGCCAAAACTTTTTCTTTCCAAACACTCCAATTTATATATTTAAATAACTAGTTTGCTAGTATATTTTTTATTTAAAAAAAATTTCTAATAAATTTTTGAAATGATTAAAGTGAATTTTTTTTTTGTCAAATGAAATAAATCTTTTTAGTCAATAAATTGTCTCTTAATCCACAATCAACAAAGTTTAATGCTTCGCTTGTTCCTGTAAAAATATTTTCTAATGTTCCTGTCATAATCAAGATGTAAGATTTTTTTTTTATTGACAAATTTAAAAAAAATTATATACATTCATTTTTTTTTATCTTTATTAAAATTTAAAGAATTCAGAAAATTAATGAGAATTATTGAGGGCTAGATCACAATAATTTAAAGAATTCAGAAAATTAATGAGAATTATTGAGGGCTAGATCACAATACAACATGACTTTTAAGTGAACCAACTACCATGACGAGAAGAATTTATGTTGCCAAGAAGGAGAAATAACAGCATAGTGGTAAAAGTTATAAAAAAACAAAAAAACAAAAAAAAAAGGCGGATTATACTAATAATTTTTATAATTTGGAATTTATGTTATTTTAATTTTTGAATTTTTAATTGTGATACATTTAATTTTGAATTTTGAATCTCATTTCAAGTAATGACAATTAAAGATGTTTTCTTTATAAATAATTCATTTAAAAGGTAAAGTTATCATATAACTTATTTTATGTTTGTTAACTTATATGGTGTTTGAATTGTAATCCCCTTTTTTTTAATGAATAATGTTGACTTTTTCTTGGTTATAAAGTTCTTTTTGGTTTGATTTTCAAAATTCACTTTCAAATTTTTTTTCTAAGAAATTAAAAATTAAATTGGTAAAAAAATTAAAAACACTTCATTGTTATATAATTTTATTTTTTAGGAGGTTAGAAATAATTTTTTTATATTTATTTTCATTAAATTAGTTTTTATTTTTTTAAAAGCTAAACATGGTGATAACTTTGATTTCATTATGTGCTATTTTTTAGTAAATCATTTTTCTAAGTGTTTTATTCCATCTAACTCATATTCTTTTTAACTATTCCATTAAGTCTTGTTTAATGTAACATAACAAAATCATACTTTCTAATTTTTTTGTACATATTTCTGTTTTGAAACTAATACATAACAATAGTCTTCATTTTATAGAGAAAATCTTTCATTCATTCTAAAAATAAAATATTTTTCTTATTTCATGGAGAAAATATCTCCCACATTTTACGGAGAAAATTTCAAATTACGAATTTTGAAACTTTTTATAATTTGAAAATTTTAAAAATAATGTAACAAAAAATCTGAATGAAAATCAAAATATAATATGAATGTTCATAGTAAACAACAAACATACAACCAACTTATGAAAAAACAAAACACACACTAAATTACAATGTGAATATTCATAATAAACAACAAATATACAACTAACTTTTGAAAAAATAAAATTCATATTAAAATACAATGTGAATGTTCACAATTTATAATTAATACAAAACTAGCCTAAAAAAAAACAATTCATACCAATGTAAACATTTACACTATAACGTAAAAACAGAAAACAAAATTGAAAAAAATAAAAATCGACTATTTCAATTGTTCGATGGTAATAAAAATGATTGTTCAACTAACAAGTATAGTAACAAAAACAGCAAACATACAATTAACTTTCGAAAAAATAAAACTTATACAAAAATACAATGTGAATGTTCACAATTTACAATTAATATACAACTAGTTAAAAAAAAAAAAAAAAAAAAAAAATCATCTAATGTGAACATTCACATTGCAATAGGAAAACATAAAATAAAATTGAAAAAAATAAAAATTAACTATTTCAATTGTTTAATGGTAACAAAAATGATTGTTCAACCAATAAGTATGGTAAAAAAAAAATTAAAAATAGGATAAATTACAAATACTCCCCTTGAGATTTGATTAAAATACGAATCGCCCTTTATAGTTTTGAAAATTACATTCTACTCCTTAAGGTTTCTAATTTCACAACAAATTGCTCATTTTATTAATAAATTATCAAGTCGATTAACAATTTTTAATGATGTTAAAAATATGTTTCAATTAATAATTTAGGTAATTTTATTATTGTATAGAAGAGCAATTATGAATTTCATTTTTTTAGTTAATTATGTTAAATAAAAAATTCTAATAAGGGGGTGTTTGTAATTTTTCAAATCACATGGGGCAATCTGTATTTTAAGCAAATCTCAGGGGATGTATTTGTAATTTACCCAAAAAAATACAACTAACTTTCAAATTTTTTTTAAAAAAAAACTCATACCAAATGTAGACACCCCATTTTTAACCCTCCGCATGACTTGGACGCTTGTCCTCAGCACTTGATAATGAAGTTGTATTGATTGTGACTCGAATTCTTAATGAAGGAACGTAAGCTTGCGTTCCAAAACCAATTCCAAATCCTTGATATTCATATTATTCTTACCCCAGAAATTCATTTTTGACCATTGTGCCACCCTACACTGAGTTTAAAACAGTGGAATAGGGGAGAGCATCGGGAGCCAGCCAGCTCTCGATAGTGAGAAACACTGTTCTGGGCAGGAATGGGCTAGTTATCCATTTTTGAAGATATTTATGACCTATTTTGCTCAAATTCTATAAATACGAGCATATATCTCAGTGTTAGAGGTTGAAAAAATTTCAAAGAAGCAAAACAACCCTTGAGAGCTCCTTCTTCTTGTGCAAGCTAACTTTGAGATATTTGATCATCCTTATACTATATCTATATACCATACACAACCTTGGAACCATAACTTAGAATCATGGTT
Source organism: Camellia lanceoleosa (assembly GCA_025200525.1). Classification (NCBI taxonomy): domain Eukaryota; kingdom Viridiplantae; phylum Streptophyta; class Magnoliopsida; order Ericales; family Theaceae; genus Camellia; species Camellia lanceoleosa. The sequence goes on from CM045758.1 coordinate 36,055,164, forward strand.
GAGCTTTGTGAGTCACAATTCAAGCTTGAGTGTGTGCTTGGACCAAGTTTGGTTCACAAACAAGAGTTTACCTTCTTCAAGAGGTAGAAGCTTACCACATTTCCCTTGCTTTCATTTATGCCTTTCTCTATCTCTTTCTAGTGCTTTTGCATTGTTTTTATTCTATTTTAAGTGTTAGAACTTGGGTTTGAATAGCTATCAAAGGGTAAAGAGGGTTAACACCTTTTCTTGCTCTCTACTTCATAGCTCATACCCTTGTTTTACACTCTTTTCTTTGACTTTTAAATTGATTTTTAGAGTTTAAAAAATGCTAAAAAAGTATGGTTTGATGTCTCAAAAACGAAGAGGTTAGCCACCTCCCCTTATTCTTATTCACTAGCCTTGCATTGCCTTGTTCATTCCTTCTTTTTTATTTTAATTTATGCTCTTTAATATGATTTTTAGCCATTGTTTTTAGCATATTAAGGGTTGTTTTAGGGCAGTTGTAATTTATTTAATTAGTGTATCCTTTGAATATCTAGCTCGTCATGTTGTAAGTCTTCATATCTAGCTTGTTGTGTTGTGTTACCCATGCTTTGATAGCTTTTCTTTTGTTTAAATTTCATGTTAGAGAGTCTCATTCTAATAATTAATCTTGCAATCATTTCTGCAACCTCTCTCTTTTCTTCTTTGCTTTTGTTTGAGAGTCACTTCAACCGATCAATAGTTATTCAAAGCATGAGAAAGAAACTATGCTCAATGGTTTAATCTTTACGGAGGTTCATCGTCAAGGCATAGGCTCTCTTTCATGCTTAGGATTACTTCCCGTTTGATGTTTCTTCTCATTTAGTGGACTTAATCATCACTTTGGACAAATTGACTAAAGAATGACAAAGACTAATTAAATCGGCTCAAAATGAACTAAATCGACATAAAGAAAATGTTTAAAGTTGGTTGGATTTGGTCAGACATTATGACGAGTCCATCATTCCGGGAATTGTTACATATCAATCCATGATATGTTGATAAAACTTAGGGCGTGTCTACTCCCCTCTTTGAGCCTTCATGATAAGAGGGAGGGGTGGTTTTCCATTACATTTATTCAATTTTGTCCAAGTGTGTTCGAAATCATCAAGCCATCAAATTGTGCTTGTTCGTGGTTTCGAACTCGGAATTGTTCTTCTCTTAAGTTTCCCATGATAGAGAGGGGCAGAAGGGACAAACAGAGCCTTTAGGCTCTGTTTGCACTGTTCTCACCTTAGAGCACAAAATATTTTTTGGCATAAAATTTTGAGCCGGCCGGCATTGTTTTGGCCCGACCGGATCTCATTTGGAGTCGGCCGGCTCCCAATGTTTGGTAAGTAGTGAGCTTTTTGCAGAAACAGAGGGCAGTGGCTAAGGGTGAGACAGAGTAGCTTTTGGACATTGTGCATGCAATCATTATGCCTCATTGTTGTTTGTGTTAATATTATAATTATCATTGTTGTAATTATTCTTGTTGTAATTATTGTTGTTTATATTACATTGATGTAATTATTGTAGTACCTTTGTTGTACTAACTTAGAAAGCTGGTTGATAGTTAGTTCAATTAATTCATTTGTTTGATGTTGTAATAGTTAGTTTAATACGGACATTTGGACACTCATTCGGACCCTCTTGCACGAGGGCAAATATGTAGTAATGATGTATGTCTTCCAACCCCCATTTCTTTCTCCCTTTTATTTACCTGCTTATAATGATAGTGTAGAGTATCACGTTTACTTAGCATTCTCATGTTTGCATATACTTGTTTCACATACATTTGGGTTCGGCTCATTATACTAACCAATGTCAATTTCAACTTCATTGTTTGAATACATGATTTATCACATGTCTTAAATTGAATCATATACCATGCTCATAATTGAACCTATTAAAAATTACATAAATATGTGTGTTGCATTAGTCACATTGTATCATTTAGGAACATGCATATTTTCTAATCATTTTTCTTAATTTGGCTTGCCTTAGAGTACTAGATGAGCGTTTATTGCTTTGGCATACCGCATAAGTGTGATTGTTGCCATGCTAAGCATAATACCATGAGAGACTAATTACTTAAGTGATATAAATTCTTTGAATGCCTGTGGATGAAATCTAATTGCTAAAACTGGGATAAATTGATTAATGTACATACAAACTCACCTTTTTAAGTGACGAGTATCAAAAACAATTTTCAAACAAACACGAAATCAAAATGTTCCAACTTTTGCAAATTAGTCTATACTTGTGTGCATAGTTAATAATCAGAACAAGAGCATATAATGTAAATAAAAATCACATCATGATTAGTAGAGACTGATCTTTGATCGGGTGAGAGGAGTGCTCAATTCATGACCTTCCCCTCTCATACCTAAGTTCCCGAGCCGAGACACTTTGGTAATGACGGATAAGTGGCATTTGGCACGAGTCACGGGTTTCCTAAATTTTTAAAAATATTCAGATGGCGACTCTATAATCTGGCAAAGTAGTCTATTTTTGGCATTTGATTCAAATAATTGATTTTTCAAAAGGTTTGCTTGATTTGGACTCATTTGTGTTTATCTATTTCACATTGCACTTGTGGAATCAGATTCAGAACCACGCGAGTCCAAACTGTAGGGCTAGTCGTATCCGAAAGGAGCACGAAAAGCAAGCTACATTTTCTGGTGACTCTACTGGGGATTTAGAAAACTTGACTTGAAACTCATAATGTGAAATTTTATCTACATATATATGTTTTTTGCATTGCATTTGCATTGTTACTTTAAGTCACTGTATTTCCGTCTGCTATTCCTAGACAGCTTGTCGGACGCTTGCCTAAAAATCTTACCAAAAGGCTGGTTGGTCATGAGCTTTGCCACGTTGGAAACACAACCCTTGGATGTGAATTACCGCTGTATCGCTTGATCCTCCTTTCACTTTTCGGTATTAGGTGTGAGAGGTATATTAGGTAATATTGCCAAGGTACCCTTTTGACCATTTGGCTTAGTTTCATATAGTAAAGCCATAATGACTATCCCCAAATTAGGAGAGGATGCCACCCATATGCAGGATGTTGTAAAACTCATTGATTGAAGTAGTGCGGCCTAGATCATGTTAAAAATCTATGATAGGGTAACCCTACCCCCCTCATAGGGGTGTTTTGGTTCTTTTAGTATGTGCTTTTACAGTAATTATCATATGTACATTACACAAATTATCCCAATTCAAGTAATTAGCCTTCATCCATAGGCATTCAGACAATTTTATCACTTAAGCATTTAGCCTCATGGCAAACATGCTAGACATGGCAACAATCACACACATGCGATATGCTAAAGCAATAAATGCTTATCTTAATTCCCGAGACGAGCCAAAAGAAAAACTAGTTAGAAAAATCTATGGTCCTAACTAATGCAAAATATGCTTAATGCAACACATGCAAGATGTAATTAATAGGCCCGGCTACTAATGTGACGTTTGAAACAACTTGATAGCATACAATTTCAAGATGTTTTCAACGAAGTATGTAAACTAAACTACAATGCTTTGTTTAGAATGATGAGCCGAACCTCATGCATGCAAGACAAATGGATGCAAACATGGGAAATGCTAAAAGAAACATAATGTTCTAAATTACCCATCATAAGCAGATAAATAAAATGGAGAAAGACATGGGGTTGGAAGATATACACATTATTACAAGTTGGCCCTCGCACAAGAGGGTCTGAATGAATGAACTAGCTAATTACTATGTATGGAGAAGTGGTTTGGAAATACTCTTCAAATCCTGGGAGACGGTAGTGATCCTCAGCTAGTCACCTAAAAAGATACAAACACTCCGGTCGGGGGTGCCGAAATTAGCACTCCGACGAACAAGTCAGTTCAGATACTCAGGATAGCTTGTTTACTAAGTTAAGTGAAGTGATTCTTACATACCTTTCTCAATCCATTGTTCCTATATTTATACATGTTCCTTTTGATCCTCGGGGCCAGGGCCTACTTTTTAATCATTGTCCTTTCTCTTATTCGGCTCTAAGGATCTACACTTATTCGGCACATATATTATATTCGGCTTCCCATTCTCGTAGGATACAACCGATTAATATCAGTCTTCTAAGGTACGCACCTTCTGATTTTGCCATTATTCGGCTCCCACAATTGCCCCCCAAACTCCCCATTGACGGTAATTAATCGGCGTGTTTGGTCTTGAATTGGAAAAGTCAAAATAGGTTAGGCGACTTTGCGTACCCCAATACAGATGTCAGAATGCGCACACCTTTTCAGTCATCATTACACTTTCCCGCCTCATTCGTGCGTCTTGCATTTATTGCGATTTGAAATTTCAGTCCTTTCAAGTGCACATTTCGTCGAGTATTCGAGACTCTTGGACTGCCAGCGGGTATCCCTTCTCTGACTCGCATTCTCTGCAACTCTTCTCCATCTACCCTCATCCCCTTTGCTCCTCATAAGTCTTCTTCTCTTTTCTTTGCAATCCTACTTTCTGTTTGTTATTTTAATTTTGGCGAACCCTTGATTCCCCGCGAAAATGGCTAAATACTTGAAAGACCTCCTTTTTGAGGGTCGTGTTTCTGGATTCCGGCGACACTTTTCCATCCTCGACGATGTTCATCTATCTTTAGTGATGGACAATACTCTGGATATGGAGAGAGAGGATCGAAATTCAATCGTGTTTCCTTTCCTATCCATTGCAGAGGGCAGGGTCCGTTTTCCCTTATATCCATTCCTTAGGGCCGTCCTCCGCCATTGGGGTCTGATTCATTCTCTGCCCAACGTGAACTTTTTTCGAATCGTAATGGGGATCGTAGAGTTGAACCGACGCCTCAAGATCGATCTTGGCATTTTGGCCATTCGGCACTGCTATGCTTTAGCCAAATCTTCTGGTTGGCTTGGGCAGTACTTTCTTAGGGCCAAGGATATTGACCATCATTTGGTAACCATGCTTGGTAGTTTTGGTAAGCGTGTGGATGACGTAATGGTCAATGTCTGAGGGAACTGGGAATTTGGCGAAAGCGAGGGTCGCCTAGACCCTATTCCCAGACAAAGGGGTGAACCAGGTTGCCGTGTGTCTCCTTGCGTTTGTTGAACTTTTCTTTCACTCGGCCTTCTCTCCATGTCTAACCCTTTGTCTCTGCAGGTAGTAAATTGAAGAAGATTCTGGTTTCTACTGACGATGCAGTCCTTGCGCAGATTACATGATCACTCGGATACTTCCGCCCAAACGCATGTATAAAGCGGAGAGCGGCCCACATACTTCTTCGATACGAGCCTACTTATACTACTTTTTCAGCCGCTGACAATATTCCGATTCCATCCGGCGATCAACACCTTGCGGCCCTTATCTTCCCTAGTGTGGATGCGCCCCGAGGGACTTGTGCTACCATAGTTCGGACTCGTTTTTTTTGTTGTCGGTTCTTAATCTGAACCAAAGAGTCCAAATCTGGCAAATCGTTTTGAGAAAACAACAGATTTTTGAAAGAAGTGTCAAACATGGACTGCTTTGCCAGATACAGAGTCACCACCTAAATATTTTTTATGGGGGAATTTAGGAAACCCTGACTCGGTGCCAAAGGCCACGTGTCCGTCATCACCAAAGTTACCTCGGCTCGGGAGCTTGGGTACGATTGGGGAGGTCAGCTATGAGCACCCCCTCTCACCTGATCCGAAGATCGGCCTCTACTAACCGTGATATCCTATTTTGAAAACGTTATGCGTTCTTATTCCAGTTAATTAGCTAGAATTACTATGTTATGCGCACAGCAAACAAGTATAGACTAGATTGCCTAACTTGGAACAAAACATTGCATATCCGTTTGTTTGGAAAACTCTTTGGAATTTGCTACTCGCAAGTAGGCTAAAATACGGATTTCAATGAGTTGTTCCAACTCAAACAATCCAACCTTCACCCACAGGCATTGAGGTAGTTTATATCACATAAGCATCTAGCCACATGGTAAGCATGCTGTCATGTTAACATTCACACTCATGCGAGATGCTAAAGCATAAAATACTTACAGTGTACTCCGTGCCAAAACAGTAAACTAGTTAGCAAACATGTGTGACCCTAGTTCATGTTAAAATGGCTAATGCAACGCATACAGAATGTCGCATAGAATAGGCTCGGCTAATCTAAGAATGACATGCGAAAATGCATAAGTAGCATGTATTAAAGTTAGATTTGAAATACTTATGCAGTTAGCGTGATGTACCGAGCCCGGTGCATGCAATACTAATGAATGATGCACGCATGCATAGCATAAGGTATGCTAAATTAAACGTGCCCTAATACTAGATATCAAAAGCAGGTAAGTAAAAAGGAGAAAGAAGTGGGGGTTGGAAGACATGCACACACGCACCCACACTTATTACAAATTCGCCCTCACTCGGAGAAACCGAAAGAATAATACAATTAATTAATCCTACAAGCTAATTAAAATATTACAGACCAATTAATTAATTAACAAATTAACTAATCTAATAAAAACAGCAAACAGTAGCCTCGGGAAGAGGGTCCAATGCATGCGTGCTCAGTTCCGCTCGGAAGTCGCTGCCATGCACAAGATGCCTCTACTTTGGCTGTTATCCTCCTCTGAAGACTGCACAAGTCCCAGGGTTGCTCCTCTGAGTGCTCTAGAACACCACTGGCTAAAGGGATTGATCACTGGCCATTTGTAATGGTCACTAGCCACAAAATACTCTATCGGCCAACAATGGATGGCCGGTTGGCACTGAAAATGGCCGGTCGGCCAAATCTCCCTGCAGAAACTAATTTGACAGTAGTAGAGGACAATACTTGGCATGGCAGTGTATTCTAAGGAATGTATGCACCAACCACACTCCTTATCATGTGTATGACTCGAAGGAGGATGGGCCTCGATTTTTGGACCACCAATCACACATTTCCATGCATGATAGCCCAAAGAATCAAGTGTGCATTTTGATATGGAATGCAATGCACATAATCAAACAATAGGGCTTAACCTCTATCACAAGCAATTCAAGAGGCCAAGCATGCATGCTAATGCAATGCAACGTAGGCATAGAAGCTAAGTATGCAACATGGAAATGCAAAGAAGCATACAAAGCATACAACGGTCATGCAAGATATGCAAGGCATGAGACAATGCAACCAACAAGTATGCAAGGCACAATGTGGGTATTCAAGCATGCAAGCAAACATGTGACTTCATTCAATCATGCAACTTCAATCATGCAACAACACACAAATATGCAACAACATACAAGGTGAGCATGCAACCACATGCAAAGTAGGGGACTTACACTAATTGGACAGCTCTATACTAAGCCCAAAACAGTGGCCAAAGGTTGAGGAAGTGGAGCCAAATACACATACAAGCATACATATAAACATGGTCCATCACTTAGGCACAAAGAGCAACTTCTAAGCACACTTAAAAGAGGCTAAACATGGATATATGGAATGCGTTATAAGCTCTGAAATAACATGGCAAGTGGTTCCAAACCACTGAAATTATACAAATAATGTATGCTCACGGTTTATGCATTTAAGGCTCACAAGCCAAGAATACAAAGGGGCTATACTAAGCATGCCATGGTCGACCAAAACAACTAAAAAAAGAACTTGAGCATACCAAAATAAACACAAAACCTTCACAAAGCTTGGCCAAAAAACATGCTAAAATAAGGGTCAAAACCTAAAGCATGTTAAGGCCTAAACATGGCATTACAAGGCATGTATGCTAAGCAAGCATGGTGTACCTAAACCAACTCAATACAATACTATTTCATGGCAAAATAAGCATAAATATCAGTCAAGGCATGGTCAACACACACTTAAACTAGATGCTCCCTCAAGAGGCAAAAATAGCCCTTTTCAAGGACAACAAGGAGAGAGGGTGGCCCTCTCCTTCTTAGGACCTCAAGGCACCATCCTCACCTCTGAAATCCCTCAAGATTTCAGTGGTGAGGAGGCCCAAACACAATGGTCCCGGAGCTCAACCAAAAAAGGCACAAAATGGAGCCTAGCAAGGCTTAGGAGGGGTCAAACAACCCCAAAACTTAAAACACCCTTAACAAACTATTTAGAGCACTAAAAAACAAAACTTTTATATGTTATACACAAAGCTTAAAAATAGTTGTAAGGTAGGCAAAAATACAATGCAAAAATGGGGTATTTAAATGAGTAAGTGCTCACCCTTGTAGACCCTCTTCAAGGATGGGAGACTAGCAGCTTCCTTGGCTCAAACTAGCTCCAAAACTCCAAAAACAACCTTCAAGGGCCTCAGCTCCAATAGCAGGTGTGATGGTGGGTGTTTGTGTGCAAAAATGAGACTAAACACACACACAAGGCAAAAGAGAGAGCAATATAGAGATAGGATAGAGATACTATAACCTAACCCTAAAAACCAGAGCTCTCTTTTGAAATTTTTTGTAACCCTAAAAGATGGAGAGAAGGCCTCCTCTTATAGAGCTCAATCTTGTAAGCTTACAAGACAAGCTTGCTAAGAGGGAGATCCCTCCATACACGTGTATGGAGGGGAGCCAAGTGCATGCCAGCCACACAAAAATATTTGTAAAAGCAGATGCACAGTAGTCGGCAGGCCAAAAATGCAATGGGCCAAAAAAAGATAGCCGGCCGGTCATCTATAGTGCCGGCCGGCCAAACATTTGGCCGGTGGCAACAAAACACAGCCGGTGGCCTTAAGCCATGGCCGGTGGAGTGTGGGGATGGCCCACAAGCCATTCCCTGCCCCTTCAAGGCAAAACACAAGTGTTTGGTGCAAAACCAGACACGAAACAGTCGAGTCAAGAGATCCTGAGGTAAGGCGCATAGCCGAGACCTCCGGGAACTCAAGACGAACACAAACATGGATGATCACTGAGTGTTCAAATGGTGACGTCCAAGTCTTGAGGATGGTAAAAAATGGGGTGTCTACACCTAGCTTCAGGAGCCTTAGGCAAGTTGCTCTCGAAGCTTCTGATTCAGGGCAAGACGTGGAGCCGGTGGTAGAGGTAGTCGCCGAACGAGCCAGAAAGTTCGCTGAGGAGGCCGAAGAGGTTGACGAGGCCCTAAACTCGGCATTTGAGGCAGCCAGACTTAGTCAGCCTACCTCGTCATCCACTTCGAGTCGGGCGAAGTTTTCTTCTAGAGATATTTTTAGAAGTTTGGGAGACCTACCCGGCGATTTTTTTGAAGGTATGGCTAGGGAAAACCTCATACAGATGGCTCGAAAGAAAAATGTCGAGCGAATGGTCCCCCGGAAAAAGGCCGAGGCCGCCCGTTCTAGACCTACCTTGATTGAGTCTTTCGAACTCGTTATTGAAGAACCGGCTCAGATTGTTGCGGCCGAAACGGCGAAAGAGGTTGAACAACCGGTCATTGAAGAACGGTTGATTCCGGAAGAGCGGGGCACGAAGCGTAGCGCCGAGGGATGGGCCGATTCACAAGATAGTCCTGTTGACAAAAGGCCTCGCTTAGAAGAGTCGGATGTGGTTGTTCCTTTCATTGTTCAGCCAAAGATCAGAGACACACCGACTTCCTCTGACGCATCCATCATTTCCGACCCAGTAGTAGCCTTGAGCCTGGCGGCTTCAATCTCCCTACCAACTGATAAGGCATCCTTTCATGGCGTGCGGTTGGTGGTCAGAGTCTCTATCTCAGGATCGGCCCTTTTGGTAGGTGAACTTGACTTGTTTTGATTTTGGTTGTCTATGGCATCTAACGATCCCAACTCGTTTTGCAGACGGTCGGCAGCATCGCCGACTTGGGTCGTCGCCTACACGATGCCCTTGAGAGGATTGACCGTTTGTAGTTAGAAGTGGGCGATCAAAAGAGCAGGGCCGAGTTTGAGATGATGAGAGCATAATGGAGATCATGAATGAATCCGAAGTAGAAAGGGCTCAGACTACCGATCATCTCCGTTCTGATGCCGAAGATAGGGCGAACGCAAGCAAAGAATCGCTTAGGCTAGCCGAGGAGGCGCTTAACAAGGTGGAGACTGAGTTAGCAGAGTTGAAGGTGGCTAAGGAAAAGGCAGAATCTGAGGCTTCTGCCGCATTCGAAGCAGGAAAACGCGCCGCCTTCGAGGAATACGTAGATGAAGTCCCCAAGTTTGAGAATCAGGGATTCAAACATGGGTGGCTTAAGGCCCTTGATGCCGCTGGGGTTACATTGGCCTTGCCAATTCCTTATGAGCAGGTGGACGTTAAGCCACTTGAGTCTGACCCTGAGGATTGATCTGAGAGTCATTCGAATTTTATGAAATGCTTTCCCTTTTGATGTATGTTTTTGTTTTAAGGACTTTTGTTGATTCCAAGTAGCTTTCATGTATAAATTGGTTACTGTCTGCGCTCAATTTATTAATGAAAATTACATTGTCGTTTCACTACTACTTATGCGCAGTTTGTGATGTTATGTTGGTGAAGAATTTTTGCCTTTCACTACTTTAGATAAAATGATTACTCTGTTGAGCTTTCTACGATTGAATATCTTGGCAATATTGACTTATCATTCGTATGTCGAATAGTTCATGGGTATTACGCTGGTGAATCGATTCATGGGCCGGCTGGGGCACTTAATCCGAATAGATAGATTAATCTGCCCTTGCCCCAGGCGATGCATGATCATTCGGGCGCCGGATGAGACGAACTCAAGAGCTTTGAAGTTGATTCATGGGCCGGCAGGAGCACTTGAGCCGAATAGATTGATTAATCTATCTACCCTTGCCCTAGGCGGTGCATGATCAATCGGGCACCGGATGAGATGAACTTAGGAGCTTTGAAGTCAATTCATGGGCCGACTGGAGCACTTGAGCCGAATAGATTGATTAACCTACCCTTGCCCCAGGCGGAGCATGATCATTCGGGCGCTGGATGAGACGAACTCAGGAGCTTTGAAGTCGATTCATGGGCTGGCTGGAGCACTTGAGCCGAATATATTGATTAATCTATCTGCCCTTGCTCCATGCGGTGCATGATCATTCGGGCGCCGGATGAGATGAACTCAAGAGCTTTGAAGTCGATTCATGGGCCGGCTAGAGCACTTGAGCCAAATAAATTGATTAATCTGCCCTTGTCCCAGGCGGTGCATGATCATTCGAGCGCCGAATAAGACGAACTCAGGAGCTTTAAAGTCGATTCATGGGCCGGCTGGAGCACTTGAGCCGAATAGATTGATTAATCTATCTGCCTTTGCCTCAGGCGGTGCATGATCATTCGGGCGCCAGATGAGATGAACTCAGGAGCTTTGAAGTCGATTCATGGGCCGACTGGAGCACTTAACTCGAATAGATTAATTAATCTGCCCTTGCCCCAGGAGGTACATGATCATTCGGGCTCCGGATGAGACGAACTCAGGAGCTTTGAAGTTGATTCATGGGCCGGCTGGAGCACTTGAACTGAATAGATTGATTAATCTATCTGCCCTTGCCCCAGGCGGGTCGATCCAGTCGACGCCGGCCGATTGAGGTTTTCACAATTAATGAGATTGCCTCGAGGGTGCTGCCTCTGTAAAGAATAAATGATTAAAGGTAAAACTTTTATGAGCACAGTAAACAAGTGACTCCAGCTTTTGAAGGTATCGTGTGAATGTCGAACAGACTCTTCTTTAACAGCAAAGGGGAAGTAAGGACGCTAGCTGAGCTGGGTGGAGACATGAATCAAAGTGGTGACCCTTCGCGCACAAGGAGTAGGAGTTCCAGGGATCGAGAGAGAAGTCAGTCTCCTCGACGTCGAAACAGGTCGCCCAAGCGGGACAAGCAATCGCAGGGCAGATCTCTTCAACCTTGAGTCGAGAGGGGATCTGACGCGAATCCGTACCCATTAAGCTTTGTGGTATTTGTGGGGAATAGACCCATGACAGAGGCGGACTCGATCGTTCGAGACCCAAATGTAGCGGTCGAGTTTGCTTGACAAATTTTTCCTCCTGAGGTTCAGCAATCAATGGTAAGTTGACAGGACTACGAAGTATTTCGTGGAGGCATTCACGGGGCGGTGAAGGGGCTTTATACTGCCTATGAAATGGAGAAGAATGAGGAACGTATTCGAAGTTTGGAGGCTCGCGCGAAGGCAGCTGAGCGCGAGTTAAGGAAGACCAAGGCGACTCAGGCACAACTCACCGGGTAGGGAAACCCAATCGTAGAAAAAAGGGTTACCAGTCGGCCCATCAGTATCGCGCTCGCCGATCGTGAGACGATGAGTATGTTCGCAATGGAGACCGCGAAGGGGAGGGCCTATGAAAAAGGTTTTCATGAAGGCTGAAAAGTTGGAATCGAAAAGACCAAGGAGAAACTTGCCGAAGAAATTTGCCGATGTGAAAATCGTGGATTTAGGCACGGTTGGATCAAGGCATCTCAAGCCGCGGAAGCTCTTTGAGCGTCGGGCATTGATTCGGCATTGCCACTCTACCATAGTAAACATTTTCCGTTTTCCGCTTTTGAAGTCGAGAAGAGCGAGGATAAGGGTGACGCCGTATAAGTATACCTATTGTAAGGTTGAAACGCAGATCACGTTCAAAACTATGTAATTTATTGTTTGTTTGATTGAATAAAAACGTTCTATTATAAATATTTCGTTGCAGTTCGTATTTGGCATGTACGTGTTTCGTTTTATTGTATACATGTTGGAATGAATGTATAAACGTTGATCGGTCCAAGTATCTGTTAAGTGTCTAGTGATACGCCGGTTTATAGGCAGGGTCGACCCATACGTGATAGCCGTTTATTCTTGAATGAGGCCATTGTAACTTGAGGAAGCCGCAAACCAGTGAGTAGAGTGGCTACGGCAAATTTGACTCGGCTCAGGGCCTGGATTTTTGGCCAGTGCATGTGCTTCAAAAAGTCGTTTGGATAACTAGGCCGTGGCGAATGTCAACCGACGTTTGTCTCATGGAGTTTAGCGTTAATGAAATTGCCTCGGGATTGGGGCCTCGAGATCACTGCCAGTATTGAAAATAAAAGGAGTGGGCGCTTCGCGCAGATAAACAATCACTTATTATGTGAGGTGAGATAAGTGGGGATGTTAGTTAGAGAGGCTTGGAGTTTCAGCCGAGCTTGGTGTTGCAATAGAGCGCGACAAAGGACCCATCCGTATGGGAGGTAGGGCGTCCAAAAGTTGGCATGAGTCTTCAAGTCGTCGAAGCAGATCACCCCGAAAGGAAAGGCAACGACCGTTGGGTTTATCCTTCCTTGTCCTGGATCTTTGCCTTGACATTGTCAATGGTATCAGGGGAAGTTTGGCAATACGCAAGTCATGGGCTTGGGCACAGTTGGCTCAAGGCATTGCAAACCGTGGAGGACTTCCGGGTGACGGGAGTTGATTCGGCGCTGCCGCTCTACCAATGCGTCTTTTCCCCTATTTAGCTTTTGAGGTTGAAAATGGGTATTGTAATGCTCAAATGCGGATTGCGTTTATGTAACAACTGTTTGATCAAATAAAAAGTTTTATTTCAAACATTTTTGTCTTATTAATGGATATTGCAATGCTCAAATGCGGGTTGCGTTTATGTAACAACTGTTTGATCAAATAAAAAGTTTTATTTCAAACATTTGCGTCTTATTAAGCCCTTTTTTATATGCTTAGTTAAGCACCTTATTTCGGATGTTGGCGTGTTTTGTTTTGTTTTGTTCGTGCCAAAGGGGGCTCCGAATCCGGAGACGTAATCGGCCCTAAGGTGTCATGCACCAAAGGGCGCTCCGAATCCGGAGACTTAATGTGGCCAATCGTGATATCCACGAAGGGCGCTCCGAATCCGGAGTCTTAATCAGCCTTAAGGTGTCATACACCAAAGGGCGCTAAGGTGTCATACACCAAAGGGCGCTCCGAATCCGGAGACTTATTGTGGCCAATCGTGATATCCACGAAGGGCGCTCCGAATCCGGAGTCTTAATTGGCCCTAAGGTGTCATGCACTAAAAGGGGCTCCGAATTTGGAGACTTAATCGGCCCTAAGGTGTCATGCACCAAAGGGCGCTCCAAATCCGAAGACTTATTGTGGCCAATCGTGATATCCATGAAGGGCGCTCCGAATCCGGAGTCTTAATCGGCCCTAAGGTGTCATGCACCAAAGGGGCTCCAAATCCGGAGACTTAATCGGCCCTAAGGTGTCATGCACCAAAGGGCGCTCCGAATCCGGAGTCTTAATCAGCCCTAAGGTGTCATGCACCAAAGGGGGCTCCAAATCCGGGGACTTATTGTGGCCAATCATGATATCCACGAACGGCGCTCCGAATCTGGAGTCTTAATCGGCCCTAAGGTGTCATGCACCAAAAGGGGCTCCGAATCCGGAGACTTATAGTGGCCAATCGTGATATCCACGAAAGGCGCTCTGAATCCAGAGTCTTAATCGGCCCTAAGGTGTCATGCACCAAAGGGGGGGCTTTGAATCGTCGACATGACGAGCGCTACAATGGGGTTTGAGAAATGAATTGAGCGACGAAAAAAAATGGTTTGCATTGCAGAAATGATATATATACAAGTATCAAAGCCCATAGGTCTGGTCAGTGATAGGGTTTTCATAAAATCTCTGCTTGTGCCGATTATGGGGAGCCACGGATTTCTTCAATGCCATGGGCTGTCGGGAAGCGCACAAGCTGATGATAAGTGCTTGGAACGGCCTTCATAATATGTAACCAGGTTCGCCCCATGATGACATTATATGGCGAATGGAGCTTTACGACCAGGAATTCTACTTTGATCGTTCTGGAGCCCGCTCGAACAGGTAGTATGATCTTTCCTAACGGGTACTTAGGATTCGTATTAAAGCCGAACAATGGGTGAGGCGCTGGAGACAGATCTGACTCGTCGAAGCCGAGTTTGATGAAAGTTTTATAATACATAACCTCTGAAGTACTCCCTAGGTCTATGAGAAGGCGTTTAATGGTGAACCGATTTATGCGTAATTTGATGACCAACGGATCGATATGGGAGGCTGTTGTGCCGCTAAGATCGGAGTCATTGAAAGTAATTGTCAGAGCTTCTTTGGGCCATTCGGTCGGAATATGTTGCTTTTGGGGGATTGGATGCGATTGAATTGTGTGCACGGTTAAGGATGCAGGTAGGCTATAAATTATATGGATCACGCCAAGTGGAGGTGAGTCCTGCCTCAAGGCTAGTGCCTTGATTGGCTTTCCTTTTCTCACGTACTGTTACAGTCGGCCGTCTTGCACCAGTTCTTCTAGGTAATCCTTTAATGCGTAACAACTCTCGATTTCGTAGCCATGATCTTTGTGATACTCGCACCGCCTATCCCTTCTTCGCGTGTCGGGTGGCCCCACTATCTTTGACGGCCATTTGAAGAATGGAAGGTGTTGGACTTTGGTCATTATTGCAGTGATTGGTTCTGACAACTCTGTGTACTTCTTGTCGGCACGCCTCGAGTGCCTGCTGTCAACTTGCAGTTGTTCATTCGTCCGGTGGGAGCATTGATCGCTTGATCAGCGAGAGTCCCGCCTTTTGTCTCGTTTAGCGCGTTGTCATGGCTCAGGGCTCAGAGGTGGCACGGAACTTATTGGTTGAGCAATTTCAGGGGGGGCCGTTTTGTTGGACATTTGTTCGGCTTTTATTCTCAAGGCATCATCTTCCACTTTGCAATACTCTTCAACTTTCTTCATCAACGCCCAAATTGTTTTGAGGGGTCTTCTGGTCAGGGAACTGCGAAGAGCACTGTCAGGATGTAGTCCCATTTTGAAGGTAGTGATGGCCATGGAGTCGTTGCAAGCGTCGTCGACGAGGTTGAAGCACTCCCAATAGCGCGCCGAATACGCTCTGAGCGTTTCTCCTGACTGGATCTGCATAGCCCAAAGAGAGTCGGCCTGTTTCGGCTGTACCTCATTGGTGATGAACCTGGCCCTGAAGGATTTCTGTAATTGATGGAAGCTTTTAATCGAAGCCGGCTCCAGCTTGTAATACCACCTGACAGCTAATAGCCCCAGGCTACTGGGGAATATTCGGCACATGAGGGCTTCGTTGTCTGCATATAATGTCATAGCCTGCTTGTAGTGACGGATATGATCAGTGGGGTCTGATTTTCCATCGTAAAGAGTGAATGACGGAGCTTTGAACTTCTTGGGCAGGGCCGCCCTTGCAATCCATCGGACAAAAGGATCGTGCTGGTCCTCTTCGTCTAAACTGCTTCTTCTGCGCTTATTCCTTGTATTTAGACTCTTTTCGGAGGAGCTGGAAGTTTCGGATCGTCCCTTCTTGTTGAGCTCCGTCGGTAATGAGTTAGAGTCGCTATCGGTATCCTTTGGTCGGGATCGAGGTCGTTGTCCACCTGCCCTCGGAGGTCGTTCAGGATCTTGGCGCACAGCTTCTCTAGATTTTGCTACTTCCAGGGCCAAATCTTGATGGAGACGTTCAATTTCAGCGATCATGGTCTCCAGCCTTTGTTCATTCTGCTTTGCTTGTTCCATGATCGCTTGCATTGTCTCTTGCGCTGAAGTCGTTGGTGAGTCGAAGTTCAAGACGCGTCTTGCAGCAATGGTTTCCTTTCCGAGCATATTTGCTGGAGTGAGGTCATCTCTCTGTACAGTCTCGTCAGTGGCTATCGGAGGATCTTCAGTCATGCCTGCCATGGATGTATTTGAGTATTCCAACAGGCGGCGCCAATTGTGGAGAAGTGGTTTGGAAATACTCTTCAGATCTTGGGAAACGCTAGTGATCCTCAGCTAGTCACTTGAAAAGATACAAACACTCCGGTCGAGGGTACCGGAATTAGCGCTCCGACGGATAAGTCAGTTCAGACACTCAAGATAGCTTGTTTACTAAGTTAAGTGAAGTGATTCTTACATACCTTTCTCAATCCATTGTTCATATATTTATACCTATTCCTTTTGATCCTCGGGGCCAGGGCCTACTTTTTAATCATTGTCCTTTCTCTTATTCGGCTCTAAGGATCTACACTTATTCAGCACATATATTATATTCGGCTTCCCGTTCTCGTAGGATACAGCTGATTAATATCAGTCTTCTAAGGTATGCACCTTCTGATTTTGCCATTATTCAGCTCCCACACTATGAATTAACTAATCTATTACAAACCAAATGAAATAAACTAACTATACTAGCTAATTAGTATAACACCATAAATTAACTAATTACTTTAGCTAATTAATTAAGTACAACACAAAACTAATTAACTATTCTAACTAAACTAACTAATTAGTTACAAGTCTGCTATTTTAAATACAACATACTATTATTACAATATTATTTTAATAGATCCCGAGAATCGAGGGATGGTTCATGCATGGATGTGGATTTCCATCTGAAAATGCTCTCTGTTTTACTATTGGAATACTTCTATTACACAGTCAGGAGATTGCACTGATTTTTTATCTCAATTTCTGCTCTGTTCTGCAAGAATCAGTACACTGCTTTGTTGGAAAAAGTGGCTGGCAGGCCAGAAATAGTGGCCAACCGGCCATTAATAGTGGCTTGCCGCCCAGTACAGGTGGCTTGCCGGCCACTAGTGTTGGGTTTCTCCTGCTGCAACAGAAAATAAACAGAGCACAAACAGAACATTCTCAAGAGATGTTTGTCCACCCTGCCTTCCCTTATCATCAAACAGCTTAAAGGAGAGGTAGGCTCGATTTGCAAGCCATCAATTGGTGCAATTTCATTGCGTGATGACTTATGAACTCAGGGATACAATTTCGATAAATGCACAATAAAAGATTCTCAAAACCTCCTCTCTATCATGGATTGATCAAGGGAAAAGGGTTGACATTGATTCTTGAACCGTTTTTATCACTAACAAATATGAAACGACTCAAGACTTAATGTGCTCAATTAACGTCCGATTGAACCCAAACCATTTCATTACCTTGCTTCATTTTAACCCCAAATTTATTACTCCATTTTAATTACCTTCAATTCATTAGTCAATTGAGTCCATTAATGAGCTTTAAGTCTACTAAAGAAGGGAAGTACCATACCAAATGTTATTTTAGGCATGAGAGGGAGATCATGCCGTTGGTAATGAACCCCCAAAGGGATTAAACCATTAAGCACAATATCACCCTTCAAGCTTAAATAACACTCCTTTTGGAGCAACTCTCAAAACAAAGAGAAAAAGCTAAGAAATGAGGGAGATTGCAGAGATGCTTAGAGGTGGACATAAGTATGGAAAGCAAGAAATAAATGCTATCAACTCAAATAGATTGGTGGCTAAGGCCTAAACCACCAAGCCTATAAAGACCATTACACTACAAGCATGCAATACAAAGCATAAGTGAAACTAACACATAAAAATAGTTCTAAGTTAGCTCAAAACAGTGCTGGAATTAAGGTAAAAATAGCTAAAAGAGTAAGCTACGAACATGGAGCAATTAAGCTAGTAAACAAGCACAACGAGGGGAGGCTACCCCCTCCATTTTTGGGACTTTAAAACATGATTTTTAGCCTCTGAAAACCTCTGAAAATCAATGGTAAAAATTTCAAAAAAAATTGATAAAAATGTGAGAAACGCAAGGGTAAAAGCCTATGAAACAAGGTTCAAAGAAGGGTGATCCACCATTCTTCCTTTAATGGCTTTAAACTAGGGCTGCTCACGGGTCGGTTTTGGCGGGTTGCGGGTCAAAACCGACCCGACCAGCACTTATGCGGTTGGGGAAAAATGGACAAGAACCGCTGCGATGCGGTTCATGATTAGCGGTTTGTCTTGGTAGTCGGTTCGGTTTGCGGTTTAGATTTTTTTTTTTTTTTATAACTTAAGCAAATTTGACATTTTTTGTTACTTTCTAAACACTTTTTTTTTTTTTAGAAGAGTTATAAATTAAATTACAAGATATACAATTCATGATCATAATAAATAGTCCACATGTTAGATAAGATGATATGGAACCATACTTGAGGATAGTGGATTAATCTTCCTCCTTAGCTTGCAAAAATAAATCCTTAAAAGTCAAACTAGTAACACTAATTTAAATATGCAAAAACAAACCCTTAAAAGTCAAACTAGTAACACTAATTTTAATAGTGGATTAATCTTCACTATTTAGTTTTTAATATGTAATAATGTGATAATAGAATGACAATTCAAAATATCATATTTAACTGTGTCTACTAGACTAATGGAATATAATGATTTTTTATATATATATATAAATAAAAGTCAAACTAGTAACACTAATTTAAATATCATTAGATTATGATAATGTATATAAGTACCCATATAATAAATTTTACTTTCATCCAAAATGTAAAAATAAAAATAATAACTAGTTATCTCCATCTATCCAAAATGCAAATAATAATAATAATAACTAGTTATTTTTTCTTTAAAAAAAAAAAAACTGCGGGTTGCAGGCGGGTCGGGTTCGACCCGAACCCGAACTTTTGTGAATTTCTTGACCCGCACCCACCCGCCTACCTACATCGAAACCGCCCAAAGCACTGCGGGTAGGGTAGGGTCGGGCGGTTTGTGCGGGCGGGTGGGTTAGTTGCCCAGCCCTACTTTAAACCATAAGTTTCAGCCAAAAAATAAAGGTAATAAACAACTAAAAAACAGCAAGAAAAGATAAGAAAGATATGGTACAAAAGAACTAGAATGTATACCTCTTGAAGAGGAATAATCCCCTGAATTCCCAAACCACTATCTCAAGTAGGGATGTAAGAAAAACCGAAAAAACCGACTAAACCGATCGAACCGGATCGAACCGGTCATATTTGGTCGGTGTTTTAATATGAATCGGTCTGTTCGGTTTTGAAAATTAATTTTTTTTAGTTTTCGGTCTTAGGTTTTGGTATACTATACACCGATTTGCACCGAAACCGACCGAATATATTTACATATAATATATATTAAATATATAATGAATATTTTTACTCTATTTGATAGACTTGTGGTTTAGACTTATGGGATGATTGTTTTCAGTTTTGGTTTTGTTTTGATGTCACGACTTTGATTCTGAAATTATATTTTGTTTCTAATTCTAATTCACTAAAAGCTTCAAGCCTTAGTATTTATTAATTTTTTATTTGTATTTTTGTGAATGGTTAGATTAGATATGATTAAAATTGTGTACAAATGGATAATTTAATATTTTTATATAAATTATTTATTATATTATAAATTTAAGAAATGATTTAATTTTGAAAGCATTTAAACCGATTAAACCGCATGGAACCAAACCGATTGAATCGGTGCGGTTTGGTGCGGTTTGATAAAAAAATTTGGTCTGTATTGGTTTTCAATATAATAAAACCGACATTATCGGTTCGGTGCAAAATTTCACTTAAACACCGACCGTCCCGAACCGATTACATCCCTAATCTCAAGTGCTAAAATATAAGCTTAAGCACCTCAGCAAAGATCCCTTAAGGTTTGGTTTAGAGTATCTAAGCAAATGTTACGTAAGTTGCAAGGGAGAGAGAGAAATATTTTCTAAAACTTTTACTCGCCAAAATTTTCTAACCCTAAAAAAATGAGAGGGAGTCATCTATATATAGAAATATATGAGACCACCTCATAAATATCTATACAGACATAGTTGGTGCAATGTATGCATATGTGGAGACAGCTAGCACAGCTGGCAAAAAGATCTGAAAATTTACACAAGTGGCCGGTAGGCCACACCAATAGTGGGCGGCAGGCTACATCAATGGGCGGTTGGAGTCACAAGTGGGTTTGCAGGCATAAGTGACCAGCAGACCACTAAAAGGGGGTAGCTGGCCAGTAATAGTTGGCGGCTGGAGTCACTAGCGGGTCTGCGAGCACCCAAATAGTCAGGCTTAAAAAACTGCTATTTTGGTCTAAAACAAGGCGCAAAGGTTGTGGTTCTTTTGAGGCTCAAAGCTGAGGCTTTCTGCTGAGGATATCGAGCATTTGACAAGTGTACATATTCATCATTGAGTTATCAATCGGTGACGCCCAAGTTTTAAGGGCCGTTAAAAATGGGGTGTCTACAGTTGCCCCTCTTTGACAGAGCTCAAAATTATGAAATGACGTGAGTGAATGTCAAAGCCCAGAAACGACCCATTTTGACAAGGTCGTAAGACTTAGGCAAACAATCAAGACATAAATAAATTGGTTAAGCCCGCAAGCTACCTACGTATCCCTTTGCAAGGAATCAAACCAGCGGAGTTCAGAGGCAGGAAGCAAATGATATGCACAAAAAATATACTTTGAAAGCTGGATTCACACGCTTCGTGAAGCTGGCTATTTTGAAAAGTCATAGTCATGCAAGATGATGCAATAAGCAATAATAGCTGCAATAACAAGATAACAACATATAAATGAGCTTCAAGCTTAAATTGAAATGGGTTTCACACTGAAAAAACTAAAAAAGCACACTCTAACCACGCCGAAGCCATGAGAAAAGGAGGAAAAAACCACCCAAGGTTACGTTTCACGCGTCTTGAGATAACTCTACCCATGCTGAAATCGTGAGAAGAGGAGAAAAACTGTTCAGGGTCGCGTTTCACGCGTCCTGAGATACTCTAATCACGTTGAAATTATGAGAAGAGGAGAAACACCACTCAGGGTCACATTTCACGCATCCTAAGATACTCTAATCACGCTGAAATCGTGAGAAGAGGAGAACAACTACTCAGGGTCGTATTTCACGCTTCCTGAGATACTCTAATCACGCTGAAATCGTGAGAAGATGAGAAAAACTGCTCAAGGTTGCGTTTCACATTTCCTGAGATACTCCAATCACGTTGAAATTGTGAGAAGATGAGAAAAACTACTTAGGATCACATTTCACGCATTCTGAGATACTCTAATCACGCTGAAATCGTGAGAAGAGGAAAAAAATCGCTCAAGGTCGTGTTTTACGCGTCTTGAGATAAACAACCGCTCAGGGTCACATTTCACGCGTCTTGAGATAGATGCAACAAGTATGAGATTATGCGATAAATGCACAAAGTGAGTGGGTGCGATAGATGCACAAAGTAAACAAAATTGAAAATCAATACAGTGACAACGCATGTTCTATGCAAGATTATAGACAACCGACATATGATGCTAATTAAAAGCATGTGCCATGCAAGAAACAAGAGCATGTTCTAGGAAAAATTGAAAGAATGTTTTATGTAAGCATGTGAATCATGAACTATGCAAGGCACACATGCAACATAGTGTAGACAACATTCCTCATGATGATGCCCCTCCCGAGGTTCCACCTGCACTTTCACCCACTGTTGAGGTCGAGGTCGGTGGTTGCTGAGGCCGGCGGGGTAGCAGAGGGCATTGCTTTCGACTTCGAGGTAGAGTTCGCTCCAGGGCTCGAGCCTAAGCCGCTACCATTGCGGATAAGACTCTTTGATCGGGTCACTTGCCACCCCTACACGCACATGATGGCACCTGGAGGTATGATGCGCTTTGACGATTTCGTCGGTGGCATGCCAGAGGATGTTTTACTGAATGAGTCGGACTCCCACCTTTCCCATAGCGCTGCTGAGGTACAAACTTTATTTTCATGCTTTCTTGTCTTTTATTTGACTGTATTTCTTGCACTACCTTTTATCTAACTCACTCTTTCTTTGCCACAGGGGGACTCCCGTTCTTATAGAGTTTGCGGGGCAGCGACGGCCAGAGATTGATATCATGAGCTCTTGCCTGAGGTCTGCGACCTTGTTGATGAGGCCAACTTCAGCATATTTTGCATTGGGCTCTCACAGCATATGGCTAGCCGGGCCCTACTCGGAGCATTGGTGGAGAGGTGGTGGGATACCACTAACTCTTTCCACTTCTCTTCCGCTGGGGAGATGACGATGACCCCCTACAACTTCTCGATGATCACAGGCTTAGGAGTAAGGAGCGATCCGATCCCCTTTGACATGAATATGGGTGAGTGGAAGACAACTTGGATCTACTTGCTTTGAGTGAGCCCACCTCTATACAGGCCAGCGATGGTCAGATACAGCTGGTTCTTCGAGCACTTCCATAGGAGTCAACTCGAGACACAAGAGGAGGTAGAGTAATTTGTCCGAGGCTTCTTAATGTTCCTCCTCGGTACTATCTTGTTCACCTGTTTCTACACATTACCCTCATTATTATGTCTTAATCTTGGCCTAGGGATGCCTAGGATGGAATGAGGATGCAAAAATGAATTCGAAAACACTTGGTCAAATTTTCTGAAAACAGGGTCCCTGCTCGAGCGGACATGCAATGTGTGAGGAGACGCTCAAGCGCAACTTCCCATGCTCGAGTGCTCTACAAATTTTGAAAAAGTACTGATTATGTGATTTTTACGCCCGACGGATGCTCGATAATCACTTGAGCGTGAGGCTCATGTCCCCGCTCGAGCACAATTCTGCTCGAGCGGTCTGCAAAAACATGAAACTTCTAGGAGTATGTATTTCACGCTCAAGCAAACTTCTGGTCGCTCGAGTAGAATTGCATAAACAAAGGTTGCTACTCGAGGGCAGAATCTCACGCTCAAGCAGAAGTGCACAATCTGGAATTTCCAGATTGCACTCCCAAGCTCCAAATTCGAATTCCACACTTCAAAACTCATCTTTTTAGGCCAAAATTCTAGAAAATATTTAAAAACTTGTAAAACATTAAGATTTGAAGATCATTTCATGAAATCAAGGCCCAAAAGTATGTCAAACAAGCAAAAATTCAACTTGAAATGTAAGAACATGGTATGAACATGGTATGCATGTGTTCACTTGAGTTCATGGCTTCTAAAACATGATCAAATGTAGTCCAATGATGAGAAATGTTATGAATTCTTCAACTCATGCTAGAAATGCATGGGGAAAGTCTTTGAAAACAACTTCAAAACGCTATAAATATGCATGCATATATGGAATGACTTAACTTTCCTCAATTCTAGCTCAATCCCTAAATGAATTCACCTAATTCACTTGTTTTCATACATTAATCAACTACATTACAAGATCAAAGACTAAAACTCTTACCTAGAGTCTAAATTGCACAAGTGAGGAAGCTTCAATTCCCAAATTCTTTGCAAGTCTCCAATAATTCCTAGCAATTCTCTCCTATCCCAACTTTTGATCTCAATTTTCTTAACTTTCCTCAATTCTAGCTCAATCCCTAAATGAATTCACCTAATTCACTTGTTTTCATACATTAATCAACTACATTACAAGATCAAAGACTAAAACTCTTACCTAGAGTCTAAATTGCACAAGTGAGGAAGCTTCAATTCCCAAATTCTTTACAAATCTCTAATAATTCCTAGCAATTCTCTCATATCCCAACTTTTGATCTCAATTTTCTTCTATCTTTCTCTCTCCCGCGTTGTTCTTGTATGTGTGAGCTCAAATGTATTGAAATGAAGAAAAAGAAAAAGTGAAGGCATATAAGAAGCCTTATATAGGTGTAGACCGCCCTGTCACGACCCAAACCCGGCCCTATGGGTTTAGCATCAGAATCGCCAAGAATCTGAGATTATCAAGGCCCCAACAAAGAATACTGATTAAACAGCAGTCTGAGGGCTAAAGCCAATACAGTAAATAACTAGTGTCCATTGAGCTGTGAAAAGTCTGTATGCCAAAAACATTTTTCATGCATTCATACAGTTCAGAACAGTACAGTCTATAAACGGTCTATACAATCATATACAACATTCAGTACGGGGACCTAATCCTGCAGAATAAAGACGGTAAAACAAGAGATCTATCTGAAGAGTACAAAACAGTAAGGAGACCGATGGGGACACAAAAACACCCCAAGCCATAGCATGGCAACTCGGAACCTCACAAAGGAGGCACATAGGGCTTGACAAAACTGGGGACCAACCCACGCTCCTAGCTCCGGTCTGGCTGCTGAGAACCTACATATATATATAAACAGTGAGCTAAAGCCTAGTGAATAACATAATGCGTAAAGAGGTTATGAATGAATGTCCTTACAGTAATGAAATCAGTTCATTAAACAGTATTTCAGTCTTTCAGTATTTCAATCAATCAGTCATATGTGGTACATCCATTAGCCTATAAACAGTAGGTCCAAAAGGACCGGGTCTTAACAGACCCAACAGTAATGATGGCCATCAATCAGTAAGCAGTATGGTTTCACAAGGAAACCGACAGAGCTCCGTAACAGTAACAGTAATTGCTAAGGATGCCACAATACAATTCAAAATACAGGACATACATTTATTCAGTAAACAATAGCAGTTCAATAAACAGTTCAGTTCAGTATTCAAAAGATAACCATTTTGAACATATCTTTACACAATTGTTACTCACAGAGATTGGGCTATAGCAGCTAGAGCGCGTCCCCGAGAGCCAACCCTAAACAGTTAACAAATAGAACACACACTAAGTTTCACAGTCGGGAAAGATGATAATTAAATCCCTAAATTTCCTCGATGTGGTTCTATGTCTAATTCCTCATTAAGATGTCTAAAACTAGGCCTAAGAATGCCTAGGATGGGATGAGGATGCAAAAATACAGTTGGAAGGCATTTTTCAAAAGTTGCTGAAAACAGGGGTCTCGCTCGAGCGAGCCTTCCTTCGCTCGAGCGAGGTTGCAAAATCAAAGGCTTCGCTCGAGCGAACAATCCTTCGCTCGAGCGGTCTGATGAAACAGTAAAAGTACTGGATGCTCGATTTTTACGCTCGAGCCACCAATCCTTCGCTCGAGCGTGGCTCAGAGAAAACGTTGGTCGCTCGAGCGAGGAATCCTTCGCTCGAGCGAAGAAACCAAATCTGGAATTTCCAAATTTGCCTTCCAAGCTCAAACCAAGCATTCTCAACTCAATTCTCAACCTCTTGGGCCCAAATTCTGGAAAATACATCCTAAAACAATGTATAACAAGTTTCAAAAGTCAATTTATGAATTCAAGCCCCAAAGGTGAGTCAATTAAATCCAAAATTCAAACCCAATTTCAAGAACAATTTCAAACATGCAATGCATGAGCTTTTAACCAAATTCAAGGTTCAAATCTTGCTCTAATGAGCTCAATAGTTGGAAAACAAAATGAAAACATGGACTATAGCTTAAACATGGACATGCATGTACAATCCATCAAGAATTCAACTTCAAAATGCACCAATTCAAGCATACATGCAACAATTCAAGCATAATCCATGAATTATGCAAGATTAAGCTCAAACACTAAAATAAGAAGATGAAATGCTACCTTAGACCTTGAATTATAAGATGACAAGCTCAATTATACAATCTATGCCTCAAATCTTCAAGTTCTTCTAGCAATTTCAACAATTTGAGTCCAATTCTCTCTTATCCCTCACTCTCTCTAGTTTGGTCGGTTGGAATGCAAGAATAGGGGCTGATCAATTGTTTGTTAAGTGTAATAAGGCCCTCCAATAATAATAAACAAATGGGCCACTCACATGGCAATTTGGTAATTAAGTCAAACTTGACAATTAATTCGTTTAACTCTAATTTAATCATTCTTAATCAATTTTCAGATAAATATACCATTAAATCACAAATATTCTACTGACTCCAAAACTCTAAACGGTTCCTAATTCGGCCGCCGATAAGGCCTTCAATTAGCAGTTTACACATACGAATTCAAACAGATAGTCATTCAATCAAATAGATGCCATATGCAATACAATAAATAAACTTATTCAATTTCGCCGATTTCAATCACCCATTCAAGACTTGATTAATCCAATTATCAGTCATTATCAGTTCTGTTTAGCAGTAACCAGTAGCCAATTCAGTGAGTTATCGATAATCAGTACGAGGGTTGTTACACGCCCAGAACTCCCAGCTCCTTGCGCGATGGCGCGAATCGTAAGTTCTAGCTACTACAGTTTGAACTCGTGTCACGGTTCTGAATCTAATCTCGCAAAGTGCAATGCAGGACTGATAAATCACCAAAGAGTCCAAATCCGGCAAATCGTTTTGGAAAATTGATTTTTAATAAAGAAGTGTCAAACTGGACTGCTTTGCCAAATACAAAGTCGCCACCTAAATATTTTGTTTTTGGGAAATTTAGGAAACCCTGACTCGTGCCTAAGGCCATGTGTCCGTCATCACCAAAGTTGTCTCGGCTCGGGAACTTGGGTACGAGAGGGGGAAGGTCATGCAATGAGCACCCCTGCTCGCCCGATCAAAGATCGGCCTCTACTGACATGATATGTTATTTTTGAAAACACATGTGTTCTTATTCCGGTTATTAATCTAACCTTACTACGTGATGTGCACAACATACAAGTATAGACTAGATCGCCTAAGTTGGAACAAAACATTTCATGTTCGTTTGTTTGAAAATGGTTTAGAATTGCTACTCGCAAGTAGACTAAGTCATGGATTTGCCACCCTCAAGTGGGCTTTAGAAAACATGATTTTGCCACTCTCGAGTGGGCTTAAAACTTGCATTTAATGAATTGTTCCAATTCAAGCGATCCAACCTTCATCCATAGGCATTCATGCAGTTAGC
Source organism: Camellia lanceoleosa (assembly GCA_025200525.1). Taxonomy (NCBI): domain Eukaryota; kingdom Viridiplantae; phylum Streptophyta; class Magnoliopsida; order Ericales; family Theaceae; genus Camellia; species Camellia lanceoleosa. The sequence goes on from CM045758.1 coordinate 36,082,483, forward strand.
CTCATGGTAAGCATACTAAACATGGCAATCACTCACACGTATGCAAGGATACTAAAACATAAACACTCATAGTGTACTCCGAGCCAAAACAGAGAACTAGTTAAAAATCATGCATGATCCTAGTTCATGTTAAGATGGCTAATGCAACACATGCAAAAATGCAACTAAAATAGGCTCAGCCATTCTAAGATGGCATATGAAATGCAACTTGATAACATGCTGTTTGAACACGTATTCAAGTAAATGTATTGAAATACAATGCAATTTGTATGATGCGCCAAGCCCGGTGTATGCAAAACAGATGAATGATGCACGCATGCAAGCATAAGGTATGCTAATTGAAATATGCCCTAAAACTAACCACTGAAAGCGGATAAGTAAAAGGGAGAAAGAAATGGGAGTTGGAAGACATGCATCACACACACGCACGCTTATTACAAAATTCGCCCTCTCGACGGAGAGTCTAAATAATAAGCTAACTAGCTAATCTAAGCTAACTAAACTAATTATTACATCACAAAACTAATTAACTAACAAGTTAACTAATTATTACAAAATAAAGCTAATTAACTAACAAGTTAACTAAATACAAATAAGCAGCTAAATGCATTAACTACATAAGTACAGAACCAAAGCATAACTAGCTAATCAAATCAGCCTAGTAAAGCAGTAAAGGGATGCCCTCAGAGGGAGAAGAGTGTATGCATGCTCAGTCATCTCGTTCGAAAATCCATCTCGATGCCCCAACTTGCCTCTATTTGCAATTGCTCTCAGAACTTTGCACCAAGCTTCAGACAGCTTCTAACTCACCTTGGGAACCTCCAGGGACATGACCGACCAGTTGTTGATAGGGGAGACCACCTGCCAACCACCTATCTTTGCTGCAGACCAGATAAAGTGGTCGGCCAGCCACTTTTACTAGTCTACCGACCAGTTTTTGCTGCCAGACTCCAATTTGCTACAACAGAGGACAAAAAGGGGCATGGCAATGTATTTGCAACATATGTATGCACAACCACCCTCCCTATCATTTCATGATCTCAAAGGAATGCGGTTCTCGACCCTCGGGCCACCAATCACACATCTCGATGCATGATGGCCAAAGAGGCAAGATTGCACATTTCAATGTAAATGAATGCACAAAAAGACACATAAATGCCTTAAACTCTATCATGTGTGATCAAGAGGGTCGGCGGCCGAGAAATGAGGCACATTTCGTCACTTCAAGTATGAAATGTCCCTCGTTTCTCGTGTTCGAATTAACACCTAATCCAAACAAATGCAAAGCAACTCAAGCATGCAAACATGTAATACAACTCAAGCATGCAAACATGTAATGCAACTCAAGCATGCTAAACACAATGTAATGCATGCATTCACAATGCAATGCAATATGAGGAACCTAATGGCATGCATACACAATGCAATGCAACAACATGGCATACTCAATGCAATGTAACATGGCATACACAATGCAAACAACAATATAGCATACACAATGCAATGTAACATGAGCATGCTATCAATGCTAATGGCATGCATACTCAATGCACAGCAACATAAACAACCTATCGATACTAATGGCATGCATACTCAATGCACAGCAACATAAACAACCTATCGATACTAATGGCATGCATACTCAATGCAAAGCAACATAAACAACCTATCAATGCTAATGTCATGCATACTCAATGCAAAGCAACATAAGCAACCTATCAATGCTAATGTCATGCATACTCAATGCAAAGCAATATAAGCAACCTATCAATGCTAATGTCATGCATACTCAATGCAAAGCAACATAAGCATGCAAATAACATGAAAACAAATATGCTCAATGGACTTAAACAAAAAATGGACAGACCTCAATCATGCCCAAATCAGTGGCCATAATGCTAAGAAATGAAGACATGAAATGCAAGACAAAGCATACTCATGCATTGGCCCACCAACTAGGCCTAAGAGCACAACTCTCAAGAGTACTCAAGGAGTGACAAATGTGGAAGTGTAGCAACACTACAAGCACTGAAATCAAGTATGAAATGATGCCAAATCACTCAAACAATACAGGCATAGCATGCTAGGGTCCTTAAAGCATTAAAGCTAGCAAAGAGGACTATACAAGGGACATGCAATACATGGCATAAATGCATGAACCAACCATGGACATAGCTCAAATGGGTCAAAACAAAGACCAAAGCATACTGAGATGGGGGCTCAAATGTCTAAGCATGCATGCATACACACTAGGCCATAAGCAAGGCAACAATGCACAACCCTTAGAGGCACTCAAAGGGTAAAGGAAATGGGAATATGGCAATGCTACATGCTCTAAAATGTTATGTTAAATGATGCCAAATCATGTACATGATACAAATGAAGCATGCTATGGTGCCCAAAGCTTGAAACTAGCAAGGCCAATTGCACTACAGCCATGCAATACATGAAGCATATGGAAAATACAACCCAAAATAGTTCTAGAGCATGTCAAAATGATGCTAAAACATGTATGGAAGGAAGCCAAAATAAGCTAGCATGGAGGGCATGAAGTATGATGTATGCAAGGCTAAAAGGGAGGATTACACCACACCTACCAAGACCAAGCATGAGATGGCTTCGCCAATAAAAATCAGAGTTATATCATGGCAAAATAACCCCTAAAACACACTGAGATGATAGCTCGCAAGCTTAGGCATGAAGGCATACACAATGGCTCATGTTTAAGGCATAAAGAACCAACCTTCCAAAGCATGGAAAGAGTGACAAATGCAAGTGTATGACCACACTACATGTGCTGAAATCACATTTCAAATTATGCCAAATCATGAAAATAGTTCAAGTAACGCATGCTAATGGACTCAATACACAAAGCTAGTGAGCAAGATTGAACCATGGCTATACAAAGCGATGCATGCATGACTAAAACAACACAATCAGAGCTTAAGCATGCTAAAACATGAACAAAAGCTTCTTAGAGTTGAGCCAAAAGCATGCTAGAATGATGATCAAAAGCATGATACACATTAGGCTAATGAATGGAAATGCACTACAAGTGTCACGACCCAAACCCGGCCCTATGGGTTTAGCATCAGAATCGCCAAGAATCCGAGATTACCAAGGCCTCTGAGCAGTACCAAACAGTCAAGTACGGCGGAAGCCAATACAGTAAATAACTAGTGTCCATTGAGCTGTGAAAATCTGTATGTCAAAAATATTTTATGCATTCATACAGTCTAAAACAGTACACTCTATACAATCATTTACAGTCAGTCAGTACGGGGATCGAATCCCTCGATAACAGTACAGTCTATACAATAAACGGTCTACACAGAAGTACAAACAGTAAGGAGACCGATAGGGGACACAAAAACACCCCAAGCCATAGCATGGCAACTCGGAACCTCGCAGTGAGGCACATAGGCTGGCTTGACAAAACTGGGGACCAATCCCACGCTCCTAGCTCGGCAGTTCTCGAGAACCTACATATATATATAACAAAGGAGCTAAAGCCCAATGAATAACATAACGTGTAAAGAGGTTATGAATGAATGTCCTTCTGAGAATGAAATCAATTCATTATACTGAGTTCAATCTTTCAAGATATTTGGTCAATCGGTATTTCAATCAATCACCATATGTGGTACATCCATTAGCCTATAAACAGTAGGTCCAAAAGGGCCAAGACATATGAACCAACAATAATGATGGCCATCAATCAAGATGGTTCCACAAGGAAACCGAGAGCTCTAACGATCAATAACAGTGGGTGCTAAGGATGCCATAATACAGTTCGAAATACAGGACATACATTCATTCAATAAACAATATCAGTTCAATAAACAGTTCAGTTCAGTATTCAAAATAAAACCATTTGAACATATCTTTACACAATCTGTTACTCACAGTGATTGGGCTATCAGTGGCTAGAGCGCGTCCCCGAGAGCCAACCCTAACAGTAACAAATAGAACACACACTAAGTTTACAGTCGAAAAGATGATAATTACATCCCTAAATTCCTCGGTGTGGTTCTATGTCTAAATCCTCATTAAGATGCTTTAAACTAGGCCTAAGAATGCCTAGGATGGAATGAGGATGCGAAAATACACTTAGAAAGCAAATTCGAAATTTGATGAAACAGGCCTCCGCCGGCGCGAGTTTCGCCGAGCGGACAAGCACAAAGGCCCACGCTCGAGCGTACATTCCGCCGCTCGAGCGGACTGATGAAAGGTGCAAAAATCTTTGGATCGCGATTTTCCGCCGGCGTTAAAGCCCCGCCGAGCGGATCAGAAAACTCGCCAAGGAGATCTCGGGAGAGGATTCTTCGGCCGAAGCACTTCGCTTCGAAGGACGGCCAAATTCTGGAAAATCCAGATTCGACCTCTGAGTTTCAAACCAAGTTTTGATGCTCCAAAATCGATCCTCTTGGGCCCATTTTCTGGAAAACTCTTTCAAACACATAGAATAACAAGTTTTAAAACTCAATTTAAGAAATCAAGGCCCAAGGGTGTTTCAATTAAACCCAATTTTCAAACTATTTTTACATGAACATGCATGAACATGCTATAAAGTGACATGCATGAGTTTAGTTCAAATCAAGGCTTTCATTTCATGCTCTAATGAGCTCATTCTTTTCAAAACCAGGTGAAATCATGGTTCTTAACATTAATATGGACATGCATGTGAAAATCTTTGAAGAACAACCTCAATAATGCAAGATAAGTACATGCATGCAACAATGGGGCTCTAATTCAACAATTTATGAACAAAGCAAGACTCAAGCTCTCTATAACCATGATACATGCAAGATGGAGCTTAAAGATATCAAGAAGAAGATGAATTCTCTTACCTAAGTCTTCAATTAGGAGAATACAAGCTCAAGTTTGCAATCTTATGCCTTAAACCCTTCAATTTCCAAGCAACACTCTAGATGAGCAAAATGAACTCACACTTTCCTCTCACTCTCCCTTCTAGTCGGCAAGAACAACCAAATGTGCTGAGGAAATGTTGCTAAGTGTATAATACAAGGCTTCAATATGTCTAGGATAGTGGCCACTAAGGGTGGCAAAAGTGTAATTAACTCAAAGTTTGTAATAAAACCATTTTTTAATCTAATTTAATCATACCTAAACAGTTTTCAGATAAATATACCATAAAATCAGAAATATTCTACTGATTCTAAAACATCAAACGGTTTCTAAATCGGCCGCCGATAAGGCCTTCAATTAGCAGTTTAAACATAAACTACAAACAGGTAAAATCATACAATCAAACAGATAGAATATGCAATTCAATAGGCAGTCTTATTCAGTTTCAGTTTTGATTCCAATCAGTCTGTCCAGTACTTTAATCAGTTCAATTATCAGTCATTAGCGGTTCAGTTTAGCATTAATCAGTATATAATTTAGTGGTTAAACGGTAGTCAGTACGAGGGTTGTTACAACAAGTGCATGGAGCATGCATGGGGCCATCAAACCAACCCAAAACAGATCTAAGACATGTTAAAACAACACCAAAAACCTACTGAGATGGACTCAAAACATGCTAGAAAGACATGCTACTTCATGAAGCACACAAAGCTAGTTTTCAACATTTATACTACAAGTATATAAGGCATGCAAGGGATGACAAAACCAAGTCAAAACAGTGGTATGCCATGTCAAAATAACCCCAAATACATGTTGTAACATGCCTTGGGGGTACCTGTGCGCGTTAAACAGTTCAGACTCCTGAGATCTCTTTGATCTAGTCTCACGAGTGCAATGTGAAACATAGGTGAGAGTCCGCATTTGGAAACTTTTATTGAAAATCCATTTTATTGTAATTTTATCAAAAATAGACTGCGTCGCCAGATCTCAAAGTCGCCACCTAATATTTTGGAAAATTAGGAAACCCATGACTCATGCCAAGGTCACTGTTCGTTATACCCAAAGATGCTTAGCTCGAAACCTTAGGTATGAAAGGGGAAGGTCAATAATGAGCACCCCCGCTCACCCAATCAAAGATCGGCCTTGTAATAACTCGACCCTCGTACATGTTTTCTGATATATTTTCAGCCCTTGTTTTGTGCTTTTAAAATGTTATTGTAAAACCCCATGAAAAATTTCGGTTAAGTAAGTGAAATTCATGTTTATGGAGACCTATCTGTTTCACAAGGAAACTATCTGTCACCATTAACACGTTTGAATTAAAAATTGGAAGCCTTAACGGCTTAATTATCTGAAATTGATTATATATATGTGATCAGCATAATTTTTAGGAAATATTAAGCATGTTTACGAAATTTCAATTTCGGCATGATTAAACGATTGAATTTCGTCTTATTATAAGTATAAATATCTATATATATATATCTAGTTCTTTGCCCACATAACTTAGAGCTTATTGAAATATCTCCTGGAGGAAGTTAGAGAGAAAGAAGGGTTAGAAGAAGAAGGGTTTTTCAAGGAAGAATTGAGGGGAATTGAAGCTAAGGACAGACTCCAGGAGGAAGCCGTATTCCGCCATCACATTGTGAGTAGTAGTATGGAAATTTACATTTTATGTACTATTGATAAATATTGTGACTAATGCTCTGTTCTTCGTAAGTGTTCACGAACATTATGACGCTTGGAACTCAATGTGAATTTATATGAACGTCTAAAGGTTTGCGCACATCGGTATGACTTAAGAATCGTTTTGTTCTATCAATAACAATGGGACTTATGTTCATCATTGAACAATGGTTTCTGTGTGAACCCAAGATTATTCTGTTGTGTTACGTATGGACCCGAAGTCGTCTAGAATTTACGACCTGAACGCAAAGATTTAACATCATTATGTGACCCACCTGAGAATGAGAATTATCTCCCTTTGTTAAGTGAACGATGATGACAAGATATGACAAGAAATACTCCTTATTGATGTACCATGTAGAATTAAGTATGAATTCTGATTTTGTTTATGATTCAAGCTTAATGACTATGCATGACTTTGTTTTCATTTATATGACATGATATGTGTGGTTTGGTCTGTAAAACCTATGAATTACCGGTATGGAGCAAAGTCTTTGTCTGCGAATGCGAGTCACCTCTAGAATCCGTACAAGCCACCTCTTGAGTCCATACATATGTGAACTAGGCTGAAAGCCGATATGAAAGTTATGAGGCCTATGGCCATTATGTGAAAGATATAATTTATGAAGTAAGAACCTCTACTTTGTGAATTTATGAACTTATGGAACATCCAAAGAGTATGTGAAGTTATGAATGCTATGTGAGAAACATTGTGAAATTGTGAAAGCATCAAAAGAAATTGTGAAGCTACAAACCTATGTGGCCCTTGCCCGGGGGTAATAATACCGTGGTTTGTGACTCTGGCCAGAGGTAATAGTACCATGGTTCAAGAATATGTTTTAAATGAATTTGTAAAATATTGTGAACTTGTGAAACCAAAGGGCCGGGGGCCAATTGTGAAGTACGAATCTCCCATTTGTGAAATTATAAAATGATGTGGCCGAGGGCCATTTGTGAAACACGAACTTCCTATTTGTGAACTATGAATATATGAGGCCAAGGGCCAACTTGTGAACTATGTGAAATATGACCTATGAGGCCTCGGGCCAACTTGTGAACTATGTGAAATGTGAATCTATGAGGCCGAGGGCCAATTTGTGAACTTGTGAATCTAAGAGGCCGAGGGCCAATTTGTGAAGCTATGAAGTTATGGATCTGTTAGGCCGGGGGCCAGTGTGTGAATGTGTGAACTCTTTAGGCCGAGGACCAATCTGTGACTTTGTAACCGACAAGATCAATCTGAACTTAAGACAGAATTAAATTAAATGCTCTCTTTATTTATATAAGCATTGATATGTTTTATGTTTCAGGTTAAGCATTGTTTTATTTAAGTATTACTATTCACTGAGCTTGGCTCACTTTATGTTACATTTGCTCTGTAGGCATCCTACTTGGAGGTCAGTCTTAACCCGTGGCATCCACTCCTTTTGGTGTCAACCCCGGAGAGTCCAGGCACTTAAGTAAAGGCAGCCATTTTATGGAGTATTATTAAGCTTTTGGTTTTATACCCTGATTACCTATCTAAGGTTGAAGTGTTTATAATTCTTTTACTTCTTACTGTTTTTGTTGTGCCCAATTATGGGGGCTAAGTCTATATATGTATATGTCCATAACTAAATTCTCAGATGCATACTACTACATGTTTGGTTGCCTTATGTTCAGTTTATGATCCTGGCATAATAGAGGTCGCTCAATGGAGATAGTTCTTTTATTTATGTTCGTTTATATTGTTAAACGCTTCCGTTCAGGCCCCATATGTTATGTATGTCAGGTTAAGAGTCCGGTTATGATTAGGTCATGCCCAAACTTTTAGGGGCGAGTTTGGGGTGTGACAAGCCTCTAATAAACCATGATATGAATTTTATTTTCTTTATATGTTCATGTTCTGATTATTTAGTAAATCCTAAAATTTACTATGCGAAGCATACAAGTATAGACTAGTTTGCTCAAATTGGAACAATTCAATTTCATGTTTGTTTGTTGAAAGGGGTTTGAATTTGCCACTTGACAAAGTGAGCTTAAAGTTTGTGAATTTGCCACTACAAAGTGGGCTTAAAATGTACAATCGTTGAATCATTCCAATTCAAGCAACAAGCCTTCATCCACAAGCATTCAAACAGTTTATGTCACATAAGCAAATAGACACATGGTAGAATGCTAAACATAATAGGAAAATCATGTACAAGCAGGATACTAAAGCATAAAAACTCACATATTTACCGATGTCCCGCGAACAAGCTACAAAACAAAGTTAGTAAAATATGCATGATCCTATATACAAAATCCTAATGCAATTCACTCATGAGATACTACTAAAGATTCAGCTTCTAAGATATGACATGTGAATCATCTCAAGAACATGAAGTAGCACACATAGAATCACATTAAAAATTGACTAAATCCATAAATGTAAATTTAGCCGAATCTTAATGCATGAAATATGGATGTAAAGCATGGATATGCATGGCATGTCAGATATATACATGTGTACAGTTAGGAAAAGTGAGTAAAGAATAGGATAGAAAGAAACGGGGCAGAGAATTATTACAACATTTTAAAGAATAATTACAAACCCGAGGGAAATGACTAAAATAAAATCTTCACAAACACTCAAACTAAAATAAAATAAAATCTTCCATCCAACAGACCTGCATATCTCAGCCCATGTACTCATCCTCAGTGGAGGTTCCCACCAGTTTATTTGCTTGAATTTGATTTGTCCCGGTTTTCTTTGCATGCTTTTTCTCCTCCAACTTTGAATGCACTAGCTGTGGCAAGACAAGATCTCGATATGGGTATAACGATTTTTGGTCTCTTGTCTCTTCGTCATCCGAATCAATAACCACAATCGGCAATCTCTCAACTGGAACATCATTTGCAACCGTTGCAGTTATAACCTCTATTTCCACATTATGCATGAGCTTCTTCAGCTGCGTTCATGCAGAGTAGTAACATTATCAAACAAAGACTTGTAGAGAGAGAGATTGAGTGGGTGCCCCCCTCAAAGAGATAGAGAAACCCGTGTGCGTTGCAGAGAGAGAGACCTAGCTAGAGAGAGATGAGAGCCATGTGTTGTGGTGTGCGTGGTGTGTGCTTGTGTATACATGTGCTGTGTGCATGGTGTAGCAGTGTGTATATCAGTGTGTGTATTTTTTTGTCAAAGTTGCCGAGAGGGAAAGGTGCTGAGAGAGTGAGAGAGCTCTGTTAGAGAGAGAGAGAGAGAGCTGGGTTTAGTCTTCTGTGTGTGTTGGTTTTTCATCTTCAAAAAGATGCCTACACTGAAAGAGAGAGAGAGAGGTTGATGATCGGTCTGTGTATCAGTGTGTGAATGGTGATGGCAGCGGTAGTGTGGGGTGTGACGGCATCGGTGGTGTGGTGTGTGACGGCAACGATAGTGTGGTGTGTGACGGCAACGGTGGCGTGTGTTGCCTCATGCGTGTGTGTGTGTGTTGAGTGTCTCTCGATTGTGTGTGTGTGTTGAGTGTGTAATAGGAGTTGCTGCTGTGTGTGTGTTGAATGTGGGTGTATGGAATGTGTGTGTGTAGTGTGTGTGTGTGTATGGTGTATGAGAGTGTTGAGTGTGTTGAGTGTCGTGTGTGTGTGTGTGCATGGTATGGGTTTGTGAAGCTAAGTGTATGTGTGTATTGTGTATGCCATGTGTGTATGTGTATGGTGTGGGTGTGTTGTGTGTGTACATGATGTGTGTTTGCAGATGAAACTTCCCTCCCTCTCAATCTCTCTCTAGAAAATTCTCTCTCAGAAAATATCACTCCTCTCCCCTTTTTCACTCATGAACACCACTCTCCTCTTCTTATCAATCTCAGATTATCTCCCCTCAAATAATACACCACCCACTCCCTCTTTTCTGTCCCTCTCTCTTTTTAATATTTTCCAACTTCTCACCTACTCTCTTCTCTGTTTTGATTCTTTTCCTCCCTGACCATGCATGTTCCCTCCCTTTCTTAAAAAAATAATTGTTCTCCACCGCCCTCACACAACCTCACCAAAAATCTTATCTCCATCCCCCCACTCATTCATCCTCTTTTATATATATATATATATATTATCATTTTCTTTTTTTTATCAAATATCAAAATTATTTATACCAATTTAGATCAAAACATCAAAAACTATGTACAACACATAAAATTATAAAATATTATAAAATACTAAAAATTAATAATTTGGCCAACATGGGTGAAGTTTGGGATTAAAGCTTTTTGATTTTTTCTGCTGAGAAATTCATAAAATAGTATATTCCAACTTTCATCATGGGATGTTCAAAAGAAAGTGCCCAAGTCTTAGGGTCGGTCAAAATGAGGTGTCTACACATGCTAAGATGGAGCCAACATATGCTAGATAAACATGCTCAAACATGAGGCTAATAAGGCAAGCATACAAAACACAAGGAGAGGGGATGACCCTCTCCTATTTGGGACCTCAAAACACCATTTTCACCACTAAAATTCCTCTGAGTTTCAGTGGTGAGAAGGCCAAAACAAGGTAGTCCCAATAGCTTAAAAGGAAAGCACAAAATAAGGCCAAACAAGGCATAAGAGGGGGTAGACCACCCCTAACACCAACAAGGCCTCAAACAAACATGTTAAGGACTGAAAAATAGAACTTTTTGTAGTTTAAAGTTAGGTCTAAAACAACATGCAAGTAGGGCCAAAAGCTTAAGCAAAAATAAGGATTTAAGAGGTTAGTTTCTCACCCTTGTAGAACAACTCTAGAGCAACAACTCCAACAGCTTTTTCTAACCAAAACCATTCCAAAAACTTCAAAAACAACTTCAAGGGACCTCAGTTCCAAGAGTATGGTGTTTCACTATGTGTTTGTGTGTTAAAGTGGGATAAAAAGGCACTTTGGAAGCACAAATGTGAAACAAAGAGCAAGATAGAGACAAATGTGTATCTATATCTCTCAAGCACAAAATTCTGAACCAGGAGAATGAGGGGGGAGGTTCTCTTATATAGAGAACCAAAGTGTAAGATTGTTGAACAAGCTTAAGGTCTAGAGCCATCCCTTCATACACGTGTATGGAGGATGGTTTTAGAGCCCTCTAACTGTTACAGCTGGAAAGAAAATATCTCCAAGAATGAGCTGGAAAGCTGCTGACCACCTGAAGTGGTCGGCCAGCTACTTACACTGGTCGGCCGACCAGTGCAAGTGATCGGCTAGGGAATAAAGTGGTCGGCCACAGGGGGGGAGTGGTCTGCAACATGAAAGCAAGGTGGTGGTGTGGTGGTCGACCAGAAAAGGTGGCTCAAAGACCAAAAAAACCAGTTGCCCGACCAGAAAACTGGCTAGCAAGAAGGAAAGTGGTCTCCAAGGGGAAGAACTGGTCTCCTACCCCTGTACCACCTTCCAAGCAAGGAAAACAAGGTTTGTACCAAAAACAAACCAAAAATGATGCAAGACGAAAGTCCGGGAGGCAAAGCGCGCAGTCGAGAGACCCAAAAACTAGTCTACAAGCACCAAAAGTGGTCTCCCATACCACAATGTCCCTCTAGGCAGAGGCAACAAGGCATGGTTCAAAAACTAAGCCAAACGGAGAACATTAAGCGGTCTTGAGACAAGGCGCGCGGCTGAAGGCTCCGAAAACTGGAAACTAGTCTCCAAGGGAAAAAAGTGGTCTACAGACCTCCCACTCCTTCCAGGGAAGGAAAACAAGGCTTGGTTCACAAACCGAGCCAAAACACAAAGAGTTCAGAGACCCGGAGGCAAGGCACTCAACCGAAAACTCCGGAAACTCGAAATGAGCACAGCATGCACTATCACAGAGTGCTCAATCGATAACGTCTGAGTCTTAAGGTCGGTCAAAAATGGGATGTCTACAATAGGCTCACTTAATGATAATTAATTAAGGCTAATTGAGTGGGCATTAAATTAATCTAATTTAATTGTTCTAAATCGAATTTTAATTAAACCTACCATAATGTTCTAAAAATTCCAAATAACACATAAATCAAGTCAATTTCTGAATTAGATGTCGATAAGGCCTTCAATTCGCAAACCAAAACGGAATCAAGAATAGAACTTTCTACGTTAAATAGATATAAACACACATAAGGCAACACATGATGCAACATTTCACATTAATTATTTATTAGGTATAACTAAGCATGGATTAGCACTAATCATGGGTCAGGATTGTTACTCTCGTGCTTGAGACATTCGGGCAAACTCCTCAAAAAACTTGACTTCCTTTCATAATCTTCACCGATGCTGGGTTTGAACATCTCTTTGCTTACCTACATACACATGAATGAAAGTGAGCGAAAGCCCAGTAAATAATATCAAATAAGGAAGTCACATGAATGAAGATTTGTAATGGACATATCAAACGTCCTTAGGCCCATTCGCTCGTGTCAAATGGCCTTTGGCCCAATTATTCATGTCAAAGGGCCTTTGGCCCAATCATCTATATCAAACGGCCTTTGGCCCAATCATTTATGTCAAACGGCCTTTGGCCCAATCATTCATGTCAAATGGCCTTTAGTCCAATCATCTATATCAAACGGCCTTTGGCCCAATCGTTTATATCAAACGGCTTTCAGTCCATTCATTTGTGTCAAACAGCCTTTAGTCCAATCATTTATATCAAACGGCCTTCAGCCGAATCATTCATATCAAATGACCTTTGGCCCAATCATCTATATCAAATAGCCTTTGGCCTAATCGTTTATATCAAACGGCCTTCGACCTATTCATTTGTGTCAATCATAATTATATCACATTCCAACAGCCTTATCTAATCGTTGGCATAATGAATATCCGAATTAAATTAACAAATCCGTAAACTCAGACAGAAGTAAGCATTTAAAAGGTAGCATACTTCTATACATTCTTACGAAGATATTACTCACACTGTTCTGCTGGTGGATTTGTCATTGCGCTTGACCCTACATATTACATAACATATTGGGTCACAAACGATTCAATCCATTCTTAATTTTATCTACTTATCTTAGGCCACTTTCTTATTCCTTTAGGTCATTTACAATGTTCAATGCATGCCTAAGAGTGCTTAGAAATAAAAGAAAACGAAAAATGAAATATAAAACAACTTTTCAAAAATTCTGAAACAGGGCGCCTGGCTCGAGCGCAGGTTTGGCCGCTCGAGTGGACCCCTGGGGTTTGCAAAAGTACTATTTACACCATTTTTACACTCGAGCGTGACCTTGGTCGCTCGAGCCAGGAGTCAAAACATGTGACTGGTCACTCGAGAGCAACTCCTCTCGCTCGAGCGGATATCTCTGTCTGCAAAACTTCTGGTTGCTTGCATTCTGTCGCTCAAGCGGAGAGGTCGAATTCTGGAATTTTCAACAAGTTGTTTGAGTTTCAAATTTGCATTTCAATTGATGTAACTTGCATGTTATGACCCATAATTCACTTGTACATCTTCTAACATGATACAAATACTAAATTTACAACATTATGAAGCTCAATTCCCTTGAATTAATTACATGCATACTATTTATACCAAACTTATTTCCAATACTTCAAATTCATACAACCAAAACTTATACCTCCATGAATTGTGCTTGCATGTGGAATATAACTTCCATTCTTAACTTAAGTGATGTAAAAGATTATCAAAAGCATGAATCTTAATAAAATTTCAACATGGATCATATGTTTCATGCTCAAATACACAAATTCATGGCAATCTTTTACATGCATGTTTCTAATGACTTCAAATTCATCAAATCCAACTTAAATCTTGTTCTTGATTACCATTTAACTTCAAATTCACAAAATTACAAACTCAAACTCATGAATTCATGCTCAATTACTCACCTAGGAGCTTCAACCTTCACAATTTTAGCTAGTTCTAGAGCCTAGCCTTCCAAAACTTGAGTTCTCTTGCAAAATCTTCAAGAATGGCTCATTTCTCTCTAAAGTCGGTTCACCCTCTCTCTATAGAGTGTAGAATCTGATTTGAGCTCAAAAATATGAGCTTAAGCATACTTAGCTAATTTATATAGGCTTTCCCTAATCACACTTAATTAGAACTAATTAATGGTGCTTAATTAATTCAATTTAAACTAATTAATTCGCTCTTAATCAATTTTTAATTAAATTTCACTATAGGCTCTAAAAATCATGCTAATCATAAAAACACAATCAATTCTGCTTTCTAACACCTTTACGGTTTTCAATTAATTTTTTTATAGCAAAGAATCAAACAGATTTTCCTACGGTGAGCAGATAGAATTCAAAAACACATTAGTCATATAAATGGCACTCAAAATCATATTAAGCACATAATCACAATCATAATTAAAATTAATTAACATAACACGGGACAGGGTTATCACAAATTACTTATCTAATAATTTAATTCTAGCCTGTTAAAATATACGAATCAAGCAGGTTTATTTCTCATTCTAACCTATCTGTTCTCAATAATAAAATGCAATAAATCACATGATAATCAATAATACTTAACAATACATAATCACATAATTAAAATTAAGCACGTAATCAACATATAATTAATTTACTTAATTAAGGTGGTGGTTGTCACAATCGTTCCGGGAATTGTCACATATCAATCCATGATATGTTAATAAGACTTAGGGCATGTCTACTTCCTTCTTTGAGCCTTCATAATAAGAGGGAGGGGTAGTTTTCCATTACATTTATTCAATTTTGTTCAAATGTGTTCGAAATCATCAAACCATCAAATTGTGCTTGTTGGTGGTTTCGAACTCGAAATTGTTCTTCTCTTGAGTTTCCTATGACAAAGAGGGGCAAAATAGACAAACAAGGCCTAGAAAGGCTCTGTTTGCACTGTTCTCACCTCAGAGCATAAAACATTTTTTGGCATAAAATTTGGAGCCGGCCAGCACTGTTTTGGCCCGGCCAGGTCCCAATGTTTGATAAGCAGTGAGCTTTTTGCAGAAACAGATGGCAGTGGTTGAGGGTGAGACAGAGCAATCTAGGCAGACAAAACAGCTTCTGGATACTGTGTATGCAATCATTATGCGTCATTGTTGTTTGTGTTAATATTATAATTATCATTGTTGTAATTATTGTTGTTCATATTACATTGATGTAATTATTGCAATACCCTTGTTGTGATAACTTAGAAGGCTGATTGATAATTAGTTCAATTAATTCATTCGTTTGATGTTGTAATAGTCAATTTAATTCGGACATTTGGACACTCATTCGGATCTTCTTGCATGAGAGCAAATATGTAATAATAGTGTATGTTTTCCAACCGCCATTTCTTTCTCCCTTTTATTTACCCGCTTATAATGGTAGTGTAGAGCATCACATTTACTTAGCATTCTCATGTTTGCATACGCTTGTTTCATATACATTTGGGTTCGTCTCATCATACTAACCAACGTCAATTTCAACTTCATTGTTTGAATATATGATTTATCACGTCTTGAATTGAATCATATACCATGCTTATAGCCGAGTCTATTAAAAATTGCATAAATGTGTGCATTGCATTAGTCACATTGTATCGTTTAGGAACATGCATATTTTCTAATAATTTTTCTTTATTTGGCTTGCCTTAGAGTACTAGGTAAGCGTTTATTGCTTTAGCATACTGCATAAGTGTGATTGTTGTCATGCCAGGCATAATACCATGAGGCTAATTACTTAAATGATATAAACTCTTTGAATGCCTGTGGATGAAGGCTAATTGCTAAAATTGGGATAAATTGATTAATGTACATACAAATTCACATTTTCAAGTGACGAGTACTAAAATTAATTTTCAAACAAATACGAAATCAAAATATTCCAACTTTTGTAAATTAGTCTATACTTGTGTACATAGCTAATAATTGGAACAAGAGCATATAATGTAAATAAAAATTACATCATGATTAGTAAAGGCTGATTTTTATCGGGTGAGAGGGGTGTTTAATTCATAACATTTCCCTCTTATACTTAAGTTCTTGAACCAAGGCACTTTAGTGATGACAGATAAATGGCCTTTGACACGAGTCACAGATTTCCTAAATTTCTCAAAAATATTTAAGTGGCGACTCTGCAATCTGACAAAGCAGTCCATTTTTTGCATTTGATTCAAATATCGAGTTTTCAAAAGATTTGTCGAATTTGGACTCATTTGTGTTTATCTATTTCACATTGCACCTGTGGAATCAGATTTAGAACCATGGGAGTTCGAACTGCAGGGCTAGTTATATCCGAAAGGAGCACGAAAACTAAGCTACACCAAAATACAAAGTAAATGTTCACAATTTACAATTAACATACAACTAACCTTAGAAAATTAAATTTATACCAATGTGAACTTTCACACTGCAACATAAAACAAAATTGAAAGGAAAAAAAATGACCATTTTAATTGTTTAACGGTAACAAAAAAAAATTTGTTCAAACAACAAGTATAGAAACAAATAACCAATGATATGTGAACATTCACATCTTACAAAATATATAATTATGTTCATATTTATATTCTAACACTTATTTCTCAGACTTTTAAATAATGTGAAATGTGAACATTTACACTGATTGAAAAGGAAATAGAAGCAATTGCAACAATAGAATTAGGAATCCAAAAAAAAAACTCAATCACTCTAAAAAAAAAGAAATAATATCACACACATCCTCATCTTCATCATCATTTTTATCATTATTACTATCATTAACAATTTATATAATTTCACCATTCTACTAATGCAATAAAAATATATTTGTAACAAAATTGACTAGACATAAACTAACTTCAACTTACAATAATGAAGAAACATAGAGCTTCGAAAATTAAGAAACAATGGACGAATACAAAATTTCGAACACAAAATGACAATGGAGGAACACGAAGTTTCACCGCAACAATGGAAGAACATAATATTATTTCACCACCATGTGTAAATTAGAGTTTCTAAACCTTACAAAATAGAGATTTTTGAAACTCTAGTACAATGAAATAATACGACAAATGTGAATGAAACTGATTAAAAAAAATGAACAATAATAACTACCAAAATAGAGGTAGCCACAAAAAGGAAATGCATATATCATTTTTGTATATAATACATATCAACAATAGATATAAGGGTATAATAATCTAACAAACAATATAAATCAGGAAAAAAGGACATCATTGAATAAAAGTATAAATACATGGGACTAACTAACTTTTAATTTTTCTTGGTAGACTTATTTGGTTAAAACACCTCTAAATGTGATTTATCAATAAAAAATCTCATTATTAAATCAATCCATTAAACAAAAAAATCTAAAAATAAAAACATTTCATATATTAAAAATATCAGTTACACATTAAAAGCTTAATAACCATGCATTACATAATAATCATCTAAAAATATCTATTAATAAATAATAAAAAAAATCATCTATTATATGATAATCATCTAAAAATATCTGTTAATAAACAAAAAAAAAAAAAAATCATCTATCACGTGATAATCATTGAAAAATATTAACAAAAACAATCACATATTACATAATCATCAGTCAAACACATATTAAAAATTAATTTGATAAAAAAATAAAAATATAAAATATTTATCATTTTATATAATTTTAAGTTCAGTGGGTACAAATAATTTTTAAAAATTTAAAAATAATTTTTTGACATTTATTTTTGTCAAATTAATTTATATTTTATTAAATTGATGACTTTGCTCTTAAAATCGAACATTGTGTCTTTAATTATCTTTATTTAAAAAGAGATTCAAAATTTAAGATCAAATATATTACAATTAAAAGATGAATAACTAAAATAATAGAAATTTTAAATTACAGAATCCATTACTATAATTGGCCAAAAAAAAAATTATAGAATCATGCCACTGTGTTGTTATTTTTCTTATTAATAATAACAATCATTATCTGGCCTAGCGGTTCGCTGGACTTTTATTTTCTTCAAACTCACAATTTTATTGTCCGTTCAAAAAAAAAAAAAAGGGAATGCACCAATAAATCGCAAATTTGTATCTTGTAATCCATTTGGTCCTATGAATTTTCTTATGAACCATTAGGTCCTATCCCAATGTTAATGACCATTAAACATCAAACATCATCATCATCATCAAAACAACATCAAACATTATTATCAAAATAACATCAAACATTACAACATCATCATCAACATCATTATCAAAACAACATCAAACATCACAAACATCATCATCAAAACAATGGAAATCAATCCGAAATAGTGGACAACACCGATAACGAATCAAAAAACAATGCTAACCAAAGACATAACAATGAAAGAGAATGACAAACACTAAGAACATCAGTACCCCTTTTCTGGGAGATCGCAAAAATAGAGAAAACACTGTTAATCAATAAAAATCATCCCTCCGAAACCGTTTACATTACCAGAACGAATTGAAAAAAAAAAAAACACTAAGAACATCAATACCCCTTTTCTCCCCCCTCCAATTCCTCCCAAATCCAACTTGTATCATCTCTCTCTCTCTCTCTATACATGGATTTTTCTGTCTAACCTATATTTCTTCAGCCCCGATTGCTCTGCTCCTCTACCTCTCCTTCCTCTCCCTGGGGCACCACTACTCTCCTCCGTCCTCCTCTCCAAATGGGTAACTGTTGCTCTCACGGCAACAACGACTCCGATCCAATGAACACCGACAACACCACCTCCAAGGAGGGTTCTGCAAACCCTAACCCTGACCCCAACAACCCAGAAACGGCCGGAGCCACCGATCATCCCAAAACCACTCCTCCTTCCGCCTCCCCGAACCCCTCCTCCAAACCCTCGAAGGCCGCGGCGATAGGACCGGTTCTAGGCCATCCGATGGAAGACGTGAAATCGATCTACAGTGTTGGAAAGGAACTGGGAAGGGGACAATTCGGAGTCACCCATTTGTTACGTGTTCAATCTGTTTGTGTTTTGAATTGTAATCGAGACTGCAGGAGGAATTGATCTGGAAATTGATGATGTTCACATTTTTTTTTATGATGTTTTGTTAATGTTTGATATTGTCGATTGATGCAGTTAATGTTGCTAATGTATCTAATGTTTTGATGATGTTAATGATGTTGTTGATGTTGCTGATGTAGATAGTGGGACTAAATGATGCATAAGAAAACTTGTAGGACTAAATGGTTTAACTTTCTACCATATAGGATTTATTGGTAATTTTTCCAAAAAAAAAACACTCATAATTTTATTGTAAGTTGGTACGGTGAGTAGGGACTAAAAACGTATAAGAGATAAAGTAGTTTAAATATGTTATTAAAATAAAATGTTATATTTAAATTATAATTATTATTTTTAAATAAAAGTTAAAAACATTTAAAAAAATAAACATTTTAGTTTTAAAATAAAAAAGTCTCAAATTAAAAAAACCAACTAAAAAAATCCTAACCAAATGATTGATTTAAAATAAGTAAAAAAAAAAAAATTTGATTCAATATTTTTGTTCATTTTTTCCTTTTCGGAAATTTTTTGATTTTTTTTTTTTTAATTTTTAAATTTTATAGTTTTTCTGGTCAAGCTGAATGTAAAAAGCCTAAAATTTTTGTAAAATTTTTTTACAAAAATTCACTAAAAACGAAAATTAAAAATTAAAAACAAAAACAACCACAAAATAAACAAAACCCTAAATCTGGGTCAAGACCTGTAGGCTAGACCCAAAGAAACTTGAAAAAGCAAAAAGGTCCAAGAACAAGCCCAAATCTTGGTTCATTGAGCTTAGTTTGCGTTCTGACCTGCTACCCTATCTGGGCCAAGCTGGTTGGATAAAGCTTGGGCCTAATTTTCGGCCTTGGGCCAGCCCAATTCAACCTAATATGTGAACATATGTTAGGGAGGAGGAATTATCCAGTGTTTCAGAAATTTCAACTAGTGGGTATCTTTTTAATTATATTGATTGTTTTGTATAATATATTAAAAAAATAAAATAAATAATAGATATGTAATTAATACAATTGTAAAGACATCACGTAATGGTAATTTTTTTTTGGTGTGAGGCAACTCAGATAGACAGCTACCGACGATTATACTGCTAAGGTAGGTGGTCCCCTTATCATAATGGTTTAGTGTCGTATGGTACCAAAGCATTTTTTCTTCCTAGGGCAGTGTCATAGAGTACTAAGCATATTTTTTTTATTGGAGAAATTATAAATCGATGGTATAATAAAAATATAATTATATCATAATTTTTTATTTTTTCCCACTGATATTACTCTAACATACAAGAATGACTTGCAATATACACATAGATCATGTTTGATTCACAAGATTAATAGTGAAGTATTAATAATCCTATTAAATTAGTGTGGTATTCACTATCCAATAGGATTAATATTCATTGGATTAATAATCTCACCCCTACCCCATTACTAATAATCCTACAAACTTGTTGGATTAATTATCTATTGGATTAATGATCCTAAACTAAAATGTTAAAACAAATATAGGATAATTGGGCCAATGGATTAATAATCCTAATCCATGCTCTAATCCACCCAATCAAACATGCTCATAGGTTACGTTTATTTAGCGGATTAAGGTAGGTGAGATTATTATTCAGAGGATAGTTAGTGAAGAAATTACTAATGCATGAATTGTTAGTGAGGGATTAAGTAAAAGTATATTTGTTATGATGATAGTGTGGGAGATGATTAGTGATAGAATTGTTAAATTATTTTTATATAAAATAAATAAAAAAATTATTTCTATATTAAAAAAACTAAAACAAACAGGTGCACTTGGTAAATAAAATAAAATTAAAAAATAATTTTTTATATAAAACATACTCAATCCCTTCACTATTTTTCTAATCCTACCCAAAATCTAGCCAAGTTAATCCCCATACTGAGGGGAATTATTAAACCTCTCAGACTATTATCCCCCCCTCCCAAATCATCACCAAACAAGCTATGAGTGAGACCTACAGCCATAAAACTCCAATCCCCCCTTCCACGCCGGTAAACAAACATGGCCATGAGGATTTTGTACCACTATGAAAATGTAAATATTTCTTCACTTTTCCAGTAATTTGCAATTTTCCCTTTCTAATTTCTTAGGAAATGGCATTGTGTCTTGTCAAAAATCCAAAACATCCAAAAACCTCATATTGTTT